>JAJLRJ010000009.1:20844709-21504709 GCA_024195265.1 Dendrophyllia cribrosa
GTATTTTTCTGCAAAATTTAGGAGGATTCAAAGCTGAAATCACTTTCATCCACACGGCGCTCGCTGGCGCTTGCCACAAATTTCAATTTGATTTTGACTTTTATAACGCCAATTTTTATTGGTTGGCGTGTTGTCAGATGCGCGTTTTGATCATTCTCGTCCCCAGATCCGCTTGGCCCTCTTAACCGCCGGAGCCTGAGTACGAGGACTAAGGGGTCGAGGTCCTCGTGCTCGGGCAACGTGTCCTCTAGACGAGATTATCTCATATCAATAATTGCTATTTGACACCGAATTAACGATTATAGTTAATTCCGAACATTAACAGTCTGAAAGGAATTCTGGGAAATCAGCATTTTTGTTGAAAAAGAACAATCCTTAGTGTTCGGACAGGACTCGAACCTACGGCCTCTACGACCCTTCGCTGACTTATCCTCTCTTCTAACCACTAGACCACCACGCTGCTGGTTGAGCAAACCTCAATTTTTTAACAATAAAATTCATGCGCTTATTCTACACCCTGTAGTAAGCCTATAAAATCACTCGCTTGAAAATAATTTTAGAAAGTAAATGGAAAAGCTTGATCACCAAACCTCAACAAAAGGCAAACCATTTGAAATCAGCGCTTAGGCCTAATCACTGTAGATCAGTTATATTCTATGCAAGACTCAAATAAATATCTTGCAGATATAATTTCCCATCGCCTTGTTGTTCGGTAGTCTAGTGGTAAGAAGACGTTCCCAGTAGCGGTAGTTCCGGGTTCGAATCCCGCAGTCCAAATAACATGTTTTTTTTTTATTTCTTCTTTTCTGAAATGTCCTGGGAAACAGTGTTCGGAATTAACTATAATCGTTAATTCGGTGTCAAATAGCAATTATTGATATGAGATAATCTCGTCTCGAGGACATGTTGGCTCGGGAGGGCCAAGCGGCTCTGGGGACGAGAATGCGTTTTGATTGGCTAGCAGGAAATATGACTGTCCAGAGCGTGTATTGAGAAAATCTATTTCAATCAGGAAGTAAATACACAAAATTTTCCTTCATTTGTCGAATTATTTTTTAGAAATATTTTAAAAAGCAACAGAGGACTTTTTTCCGTGTTTACATAGCCTCATCTAAACACGCGGGGGGGGGGGGGGGGGGGGGGGGGGGGGGGGCTGGGAGAATTCTCGAAAGATATGCAAACTCGAGACGCAGTCTCGAATTCTCCCAACCCCCATCGTGTTTAGATGAGGCTATGTAAACACGGAAAAAGTCTCGCGTTAGGGTTTTAAAACGTGTTTCAAATTATAAATCCTGCGACAGTGGTAAGCAAGTTGTAGGTTTGTTTTACACGAAGCAATTCGTGTGTAAGCATGTCGTAATCGTGTCGCATGAGGCAAAGTTGTACCGTGTAAATCGGACTTAAGAGATAACGTTCTGACGCTAAGAATCGGCTACACAGTTTTAGAAAAGCGGAGTAGATTATGACGAGGTTCATCGACGTAACTAAACATGGTTAGAACGTTTCATTTAAGGACTTGCTTTCCTCAGAAACACACATTGGGGTTGCAATTCTACACATTTTGCATATTCGAGCCAACAAACCGGTATCCGCAAACCAAAGTATTACTGCAGCCCCATAGAAGGCCCGGTTACTAAGGTACCTTGAATAAGAATCACTAATTGCCCTGGTTTAAAAACGTAGACAAATAGTTTGTCGTTTTTCTTCTTGACTTCTATTACGTGTTCAGTGCTACCTCTTCAATCTTTTGATATCAAAATGAAGTTATTTTGTTATAGTCTCAAGCATTCAAGGACTTCCCGATGACATTCAAGTACTTTTAGATCAAATTCAAGGACTTTTTTGGAAGAAAATTATTTTAAAGACGTTTTCAAGGACAAGCAGTTTTAAAGGACTTTTGAAGGCTTGTGTGAACCACGCTAAAGAACTAGGGTGGTGTGTTTAACACTTACAAGTCTCAAAAACACTGAGGGCTCGAAAATAATATATTTTTTGAATTTCTTTCTATAAAGCAGCTGACATTTCTGGTGCCAAATTGCGCAATTTATTCCAAAAATAAGAAACATTAACGTTACGAGTTCACAATCAATAACAGTTTTAACTGTTGACATAAACGCAAAATTATTTTCTGTGCCGAAAAGTTCTCGGACTATCGAGAAACGGAAGGTTTGATACGAGATGAGTTCTCCGACTGAGTTAGAAAACAGTTTGAGTGAATTGCACAAACAAACAAAAAGCAAAAATAATTTATTTCATTCAGGAATTGTTTTTACAATGCTTGCAAAACGCACGCTCGTAAGCATCATAGAATAGAGAGCATAGCTGACATAGATGGCCCATAATTCAACGCAGGCTATTTATAATTAAAATTCAGCCATCGTTAACATGCCAGATAATTCTCTTTATACAATGTACGAAGACTCATATCGTTTTAATATCGGGCAAATGTGGGGTATTTGATTTCATATTTTTCCACCGCTACCCTGGGGAATTTGACCGTCAATACACGAACAATATTTACATGAAAATAAATAACCCAAAATGGGTGAATTTGAACAAACATTTTTCATAAAAGTGACATAACGGAAATCTGACTCCCCCCTCCCCTCTCCCCGTCATTCACGGTTTAATATTGATGTGCGTGATAGCTGCGTTACAATGTGTAATTCTTCAAGACGACTTGACCAGCAAGACTTTTTGTACAGCTCCAAAACAAACACTGCTTATCAACCACAAAGCACAACTTTGATTACGCATCTAAGGAACAATAGTGAACTTACGCAACGGGACGGCAGAGGGAAGAGGGCGGAAAACGTGACAGGTTAATTACTGACATGTTTTGACGAAATCTCCAACTAACATTACTGTGCTCTCGTTGTTGACTACATGAACAACGGGAAGAAGGCAAAGTTCTGTCGAAAATTTTTCAAACATAATTACTGTGAGTGACACTAGTCACACAAGATTTTGCCGCCCTCTTCCACCTGCCGCCTTGTTGCGTTAGTTCACTAATGTTTCGGCGAGAAAAAAAGGTCTACGTTTTTTAACTGGCTTGCTTCAAAATCCTTGTAGCATGAATAGCTAGATTTTTCTATTTTTTATCATGAAAAAAAGCTTTGTTTGTGGGACGAGATCTGCAAGAAAAAAGAACAGACTGGAAGTTAACAGGGAGGGAAAAATCACGATATCTTAATAAGATAAATCTTACGATGAACCTTAGGGGAAAATTTTTAATCATCCTAGAGCGTTTTTCACCAAAGCAACTACTCTAGCCAATCACAACAGACGCAGACAATCTAATGATCCAATCAGAGTTCGAAGAGAAGCAAATACATGCAGCCGGCGCCAAGCGCGGGAAAACGTGTGAGAGTAAGTAACTGTTGGTTTTGGTTTATCTTCTGATTGGTTGATAAAGTGGCGCGGGATTTTTTAGCCAATGCCAATCAATAAGCGTAGCAAAGCAAAACCAAAGCAATCGCGAAATTGCTCTCGACACTCATTTGAAAACCGCTCCAAGGAAATTAAGGTTGTCAATTAGCAAAAGCACTAGTTGCATGCGCCCTTGACGATGGCCGAGCTCAGCGATTCTCATCTTTTCTAGAGCGAGTCACAAAGATAACTCTCTTGGCCATGCATGTTCCACAGGATTCAAGGAAGAATGAAATGTATCGGCCAAATTAAATAATACACGAAACCCTTACCCGAACTGGCGCATGTGTAGATGGCCTCTATTGGTACCGTATACGAATCCATTCCCCACCAGGGGATGGAAGAATGCTGCATTGACACTCACGTGAGTCCGCTGGTCAGCCTCGCCCTCATGTATGACACTCACAACGGGCTAAGGATTAAAACAAATCCATTAAGAATGAATAAGTGAAGGCGAAGGAAATAACTGGAGTGTGAGAAGTGTTAGGTTGCCAGAAAGTTGCAGAAAAGCCATTCAATGCAACCTCGTGCGCGCACCTAAATCAAAATATACAGAACTGAGAGAAACATGCGGCCAAACAGTGAAAAACTTGCGAAGACTTGTTTGCGAGTTTGTGGACACAAGTAAATGCAAGTGCCTGCAAGCAGTGGCTAAACGAAGTCGCAGGTCGACGCACTTGCCCCTTCGTTTCGCCAGGGTCTTATACGTAACGTGGGATCGAGCCGGCATTTCACGGCAAAACGTTTCTAAACTTTAGCTAATCAAAGGCTCCTCTGAGCAAACTCGTAAATACCAAACAACCTTCAGACCATGCCCTCCCTTCTCGTAGGCGTTTTGCTCCACCGGGGATCCCCCGCCCTGCATCCAACTCCCCACCCTCCCCTCCCTCCAAAGCCGTCCTCACGGGAAAGGCAGGTGAACATTGCATTTCGCGGGCTCAATGTTTACAGCCGATCGACTGAGTGAAAATGTGCATATTTTCCCCCTACGTTATGACTCGTTTAACGCTTCGTGTATTCGCAAGTTAAAAACGAGCAAGAGACCTTCTGATTAGATATTTCTAACACCAAGAAATACACAATTCGTGTACAGGTATTGGCACACTAACCTTGACCTCGTCAGAGGTACCACTGTTCTTGCCCGTTAGCCGAAAGATCTGCGCCACCAACTGCCGTGACGTAAGATGCCAGTGAAGTCGCCTGGCAGCTAAGCCAACCATGATGAATTGTTTCTGAGGAGACAGGCTTATGGAGATGGCGTTTGGACCTACAAACATCCACAATACATTTATTTAATTCTTATTGAAGGGCGCTTCAAGTAAGATCACAAAAATGGTTTGCTCGACTGTTCCAGCCAATGGTTTCTGAGTTTCGCGATTTCACGACCTTTCCCGCCAAACATGAATGGTTGACAGTAGCTTTTCCCGCTGAAATACTGAAGCGGACGGCAAAGAATTTTCCTGCCAATTGCGCTGACTTGTGTAGCGATGGAGCAACACTTTTTGAATTTCTTTTTTTAAATCGAGTTTTAGACAACAAAAACACGGAATCACGTTGAGAACAGAACTTGTTTTAACCTTCAATTGTGCTTTTATTACATTCAGGGAGCAAAAATAGAAGACAGTTGCACATAAATAAAGCTCTCACCAAATTTCTTTGTAAATATGCACTGTCCTAAGTTGTCATTTTCTAGAGAATACACAGCGACCACTCCGTCATCAGGAAACCCTTGGGCACTGGGTACGAACGTTGCCAGCAGTTTTCCGTCGCTGGAGATGTCACAACTGGCATCGTTGTGAATTTTACAGCTTGGTGCGATCACGTTACAATCACCTAAAAGCAAGCGTCAGCATCCAATCAGAAAAAGCCTGAGTCTTAAAAACGAGTTAACAAGGTTGATGAAAACAAAAAACGCTCTACCATTGTCAGTATTTTTAAAACAGTTTTAGTCAAACTCTGTCATAGTGAAGTAACAAAGCCAACAAAATCGTGCAACTTGTCGCGCACCATTTGTCCCCATTGTGTCGTAGGTTGCAGCCCTGATGTTGCGAGCATTACCACCTACGCGCCAAGAAATTTTCATGTTGCAGAAAATAGACGTCGCTTCTACTCTTTGCAACATGTAAATCTTTGCGGGCGTAGGTGGTAATTGTGGTAATATGCGGAACAAACAATCTCAACTTGCAACGCAACATTGTTGCGGGACACTGCATGAAAGTGTCGCCCGAATTACTTTGTCTTAACTGTCTTTAACGGTGTTGTGTAAAAGAAAGGTGTCGCATCGAAAGGGATCTGAAGAGATGATTTCTGAATTAAACTGCATCGAATACCACTGCTCAGTTTGAATTTGAAGTAATCATATATGTGACCTGCGGATCAAACATGAGTGAAGGTTGTGATCCTCGCAGTGATCTTAACACCTATTTTTAAAAAAAAAACATGAATAATTAAACGCTGAACCTCAATGTGATTTCTTTTGTTTTATTCCTCCAAGCCTCGGAGCCAAGTATGAATTTTAATATATCGAAAATGGTCTATTATAGTGCTAAAGTCAACCCATAAATTTCCCTGTACTGAGCGTTAGCCCTAGTAAGGAAATGAGGGACCACACGAGGGAAAGAAAAAAATCTTTGACCTCGGTGGGATTCGAACCCACGACCTCCGGATTAGATCTTCCGTCGCTCCACCGCTTGAGCCACGAGGCCGTACAGGAGCTATTATTATAAGCAGTTTGTTGAAAAAAAAAACTACCAAAAATCCGGCTTCAGGAGAGTTTTCTAGTGAAATGTCGCCTCAAACTTCCCTAACATCGGAAAATTCAACGCATTTTGTTCTCGGAGGAAAAACATGTCGTTTTGGTTACGAACCAAGGTCAGCTAGGATCCTCGGAAAGGAAAAAATCAGGAAGTAAATTCGGGCAATAAAATTTATTTCTCTAAAATTTTCTTCCTCACAAATATTCAACCAAAGGAATTTAGTATTTTTAAAGGCACTAAAATGCTATGAAAAAACAGTACAACGCAATTCAAAGCATTTTGATAAACATTCTCATTGCGTGCCCCTGAGGCTTAAACCTTTAAGTCCCAAGAGTGCCAAACACTAAAATTCGAGAAAATTTCCAAATTTCATTTTGTAAAATATTGAAAAACAAATGGTACCATGCAAAAGTACTGCTAAAGAGGTTTTATTTGAATGGCACACCATAGGATTTCGCCCACAGACTCAAAAGTTAGAACTACACTACATATCTCTATAATTGACTTTGGGAGTGAAAGGGTTAACAGAGATTCGAACCCTGCGAGGATCGCAACCATTCATTTATCGCAAAGGTCGTCGGTTCGTATCCCGGTCAAGACTGAATTTTTTCAGGTTTTCTTTTCAACTGCTGAAATTGATCACTGCGAGGATCACATCCATCACTCATATGTGCTTAGTTGGAAGAATACAGTTTCCGACTTGGCCACCAATTTTGAAGATGCGCTATTTTTCCATCTAGTATTATGCACTTATTGACTGAGTGGGAGGGCCGGACGGGAAAATATTTGGCTAGAGGTCATGGCTTACGGACTGAGCGCAGCGAGGTCCTTGCACCATGACCGAGAGCCAAATATTTTCCAGTCCGGCCCGACCTAACTCAGTCAGTAAGTATTTTATTGCTGCGGAACGAGCGTAGCGAGTGAGCAGCAACATAATCAGGATTTAAGAGAAATATATAAGAAAAAAATATAAGCTACGAAAAATCTCGATTTGATCGCTTTTTACCAGAATTCACTGCGCCGCGCACACATTTTGGGCCAGAATTCACTGCGCCACGCACACATTTTGGGCCAGAATTCACTGCGCCACGCACACATTTTGGGCCAGAATTCACTGCGCCACGAACAATAGCCTCGCTTGCTGCTTCAAGCTGTTGGCTGCGAGATTTGTAATATTTTGGTCCAACATGTGCCAGTCGTAATTGGAACTGAAGTGTCGAAGACTACCGCGACTTGAGCGAGGACTGTGAGGCATGGTGATAGGACCGTTGGATAGCAAAGATTTTCGAAGATTGTACGGAATAAAAGACAAATTCATTTTGAAATCACTCCGACAGCGGTCGATGAGACTGAGCTGAGCGCGTGGGGACGCGAAACCTGAGCTGAGCGCGTGGAGACGCGAATACGATACGGCTAGCTAGTAACGCAACATATTCATTATCAATAATTAAGTTAAACCTAAATTTTCACACCTTCCTCGTGGTGAACGCGTCCTTTGCTCAACAATATTCTACAGACATTGCAAGAACTTGATGCGTGAATTACAAAACAAAATTAGTCTCATCAGCTGGAGTTTTCCTTGATTCATCCCGGTTACATTTGCTTTGCTTTCCCTCAAAAAACGAAAGAGAAAATTCTGTAATACCAGCGAGGCGATAAAACGGCATTATTACAACAAATTTACCGCAGCAATTACTATCTTTTGGATACACTAGTAATATGACTAGAAAGTACAAGAATAGTCGCGCAGTGCGAGTTCGCTTGAACTCGAGTGGGGCCGGACGGCTTTTTCCAAACCGGCTCACGTCAACCCGTCCGGCCCCGCTCACGACACCTTGCGATTCTATTTTCTGTAGGATTGCGTCAGCAGGGCCGTACGGTCATATTATAAATTGTATTTACTCGACGAAAGCTTGGCTCGAAAGAGGCTTGTTCGATTGACCTATCAGAATGCTGAAAAGCGAGTGGCGATAAAGAGAATAGCTACTATTTAGCTCGTTATCCCTTCGCTTTGCTTTGCATCTTCGCTAAACCAGCCAAAAACCGCGCGAATTTGCCTCTGGTCGCTAAACCAATCCTATTGCTTCCTTCCAGTTCGTTTGTTCGTTTGGTTGCGTGTAAAATTACATATGTTTTTGTTTCAAGACAATGCCAATACCCCAACAGTGATGAAATGGTGCCAATGGCTCCCTGGTACTTACTATTTTTTAAATCTGGTAATTTCACTTGAGAGAAATCCCACCACTGCAACCGATGTGTAGTATTGATAATATTACTGGCTACGGCTCCTTCGCCGCAACCCGCAAATGCGCCGGCTATGGCTCTATTTATTGCAGTCCTGAGGGCAAACTGGGGGCCTCCGTCCGTCCCATCGGCGACCACCACTGCAGTATGCACGTGCCTGAACGTCCGTGCTGTTGCCGTGGCAACGGCAGTCCCGGATCCCTGGCTTCCACCTAAAGTTGCGAAGCTCGAACTATGGTTGGAGCCATGTGAAAGATAACTAGTCCGCGATACGCTGGGCCCAACGTTTATGACTCGACCTACACCAACTACGCGATCACTGGACACCTGGTTGGGTCCATCTGAATTTGACACCGCCTCGCCTGAGACGGAAGACGGGTACCGCGAGCTAAAAGGCACGGGAGCTTCCATGCCACCCGAGTTCACGGACGGTTCAGGAAGAATGACGGTGTCAGTATCAGGATATATCTCTGTATCGTCAGCACTTAAGCTGATACTAACGCCTGAGGTAGCATCGGTTGAAGCAGTTTCAAAGGTTACGGAGTTTGTGGTTGCTTCAGGCTCCAGACGTTCACCATCTGAACCGCTCTCATCACTAGTTACTTGAAAATTCCACGAGTTGTTGTCGCGAGCTCGAAATATAGCAAACACTCCTCTGTAATCTTGGTTGCTACCATCTGGGGAGTCCGTTTCATTTGCAGAAGTAGAAACTGCCCCCCTTCCACTGGAAGTAGGATTGAGATTCAAGTTCTCCCTGGATTCAGGGGAAATTAAAGTAGTAGCGGTGGTAGGTTCGAGATTTAAGTCCCTTTCACTTGTTTCGGGAGCAGAGTTAGAACTGGTAGTTACCGGTGATGAAGATGTTGGAGAACTATTTGATGTTGAAGGACGTAACACATACGCAGCAAACTGATCTCCACCCACACGCGCGGAGCTTCCATGGAGAAGGCGATTCATTGTTGATGAATTACTGCAAATCAAACAAACAACAACAAAAATTAGACTTTTCCCATAAAACCAAAGGTAGCTACCAACTTTGGTTTTGCATTATTACGCTAAAGTGATTGGCTAAAAAATCATGCGCCACTTTCTCAACAATCAGACACAACTACTGTAAATCCAATTCTTACTTGCTTGCACGCGTTTTCCTGTGTTTGGCGATGGCTACATGTATTTGCTTTGAGTTTTGAACGGTTCATTGGATTGTCTGCGTCTGTTGTGATTGGCCAGAGTGATTAATTTGCTTTTAGTTTTACGACACTGAAGTGAAAACCGCTTTACCATGTATGATAAAGAATCGACTACACAATAAACAACGAGGCTGGAATTTAAACAACAAAAGTTTCCTACCTTCTAGGAACTGTTCCAGGGTTAGCCTGTGGTAAAGGAAGAACTTGAACAGTGAGAAATTGTGAAAAGTAAAACTACATACTTGCTGGTGTGTTACCTTGCCTTTATGTTGTGGTTTAGTGGTCTGGTTGGAGGTTCCCTCCCCACCCCCCCCCCCCCCCCCCCTACGTTTTTCTTCATGTCCCTGTCCCTTACAAGGCATCCCCTCTCACACACATATAAACACATAACTTCGTAGATGGTATAAGGAGTGTGCAACATACCGTCTGTGATTGCGATGCAATGTTCGTGACTGCAGTAAGAATGTGGTCACCAAGCGGAGAAAATGCTACAAGCCTAAAAAAAAAGTTAAATTAAGTATATTGCAGATTACTGGTCTTTAATCACGGTTTCCCAGGTATGACTGCTAATTAACCCTACGAAAAAGTGCAGGCAGCTAATACAGACCATGTTAAGTCCGTTAATGATTGAACTTTGTGTATTGAAAAACATATTTGTGAACTGATTCCAAGTGACTGAAATATACATGCTAACAGTTTTTTCCCGATCCTTAATTTACTAAGAGTTGGAAATAACAGTTGGTTATTGAAGATTTGGTTCTATTATTTATGCAGTGTTTAGGAATAGTAGAGCGGGCAATCACGCGCGAGAAAATTGCGTAGGCAAGGAAAAGCAACGAGCGGGGAGGAGAATAACTGATTTGAAATTTATTTCATATTCCCTATTAATAATGCATTGTGAACCCTTTGGTACGTCATGTATGCCAGAGGACAGTGTCTCCTGTAAAAAAAACATCACATCAAAAAAGGCCTTGAAGGAACTTTTTTCAGCTTTCTTCACAGCACACGTACATTTCACCAAACATTAAACCCTACAGGCAGGATTAAAGATGCTTTTAATGTTGTTTATGAAGAATGTTTAATTTCAATACCTGACTTTTTCTTCTGCAGAAGCTGTCTCAACACAAGCAAATGGCTCTGGTTGATCCCAGCACCAAAAGAGGAGTTTGTTGCTGGTGGCGATTAGAAGAACATGATCCGTAGGATGGAAGGCAAGTGAAGCTATAACAGCTTTGTCAGGAGGTGTGTACACTTCACTGTCGCCTGTCTAAATAACCAAACATATTAACAGTTTGGGATTGCATTTTTGCTAACTACCACATTGTACATAACCTTTAAAACGAGATCAAAAATTGACTGTTTATATAAGAGCAAGTCTATATAAGTTTATATAGGTCTATATAAGCAAGTTTATATAAGAGCAAGTCTTACACATTCAGATACAAAGCCTTGCATTTTAGTGACACAGTTTTTGACCTTTTCTTGTCGTCCTTTTTTATTATAGCCTATCTTAAATACATACTGAATCTCGCGGGGCTATGACAGTTATGTGCGACAATTATAGACAACTTTTACATTTTGTTAATAACTCATAATCATTTTTAATTAAGCTTATAGTTAACTTAAATTTATACACTTCTAATGAAGTTTTATTTTGTATCTTTTATCTTCATAATTTTGTGGCATACCTGGAAACTAGCTCTTAAGCTAAGCGCACTGACCATGTTAAATAAAGGATTGATTCTTTCTAAAGAAATCAGGTTTGATTTTTAAAATGTCCAAAAATACAAAATAAATAAAAACTCAAACTATATAATTTTTTAAACAGTGCTTTTTGACCATTTAACACCAGTCCTACATTTTTATATATATGCTCTACTTCCATTCAGGACAGATGTATGATTCTGCAGCAAAAAACAGCCACTATATATGCCGCAGATGATGAAATTTTTCACACTAATATTATTAGTACATTGTAAATCCAATGGCATAACTGACTACAGTACTACACAGTGTAACTCTTTGTGTGAAAAGCCAAAGAGAAAATTCAAATATTTATTACCTCTAAATTCCAAACTCTAACTTGTCCTCCAAGGCAGCCTGATGCTAGCAGCTGATTGGATGAAGGGTGGAATGTAACACACCATGGTGTGCGAGGATGACCTCTTAAAGTGTTAATACACTTGCCTGTCTTACAGTCAACAATACGAACTGTGTGGTCCCCATGGGAAGATGCCATTCTGGTCCTTGAATTAAATTAAAGAATAAAACAAATTGTTATACAGCTGGAGTATTCCTCAATACAATGCATGCATTCAATGGTTGATTACTGGCCACATGACATTTACATTACTCAGGCCACATGACATTTACAGTGTAACAAACAAACTGTTTCCCACCAAACATCCATGAGTGGGGAACACTTGTAAAAGCAGGCAACTTTTTTTACGTCAAAGGGTAACTGACGGGATTACCACGACTTAAATTAAATAAAAGCATCTATCTATCTGTCTGTTGCCTGCTAGCACATGTGATCAGACCATGACAAAAGGTGTCATGATAATGATGCAATTGATGTTTACCTCGAGTGCTTGGCACATGTTTTAAAGTTTTTTATCTAATGCCTTGTGTTAATGCTATATTATAAATCACTTAATGACTGATCCTTCGGGAAACAGTGAATTTTGTTTCCATTGAATCTCGATGTCGTCCAGGGAAACATCAAGATTTTCAGGAAACAAAATTCACTGTTTCCCTTGGGATCAGTCATTAAGTGTTTACTATGTTACTTGGGAATATGTTTGTCATTCAATTTAAAAAAGACTGAGATAAGTTTCAGTAGGGGCTGCAGGATAATTTGACTTTCACACCACAAAATTCTGTTTTGGCTAACTCTGACATCTACATTTCAAAAGTTATTGAAAGCCCTGACAACCCCACAAAATATTTCTTTGAATAATTATGTGTTTTCACTTAAGTCATATCAAAATTCATTAAAAAGCAGATTTAGATTCTAAAATGTTTATTGAATTGCAGAGATTTTAAAACTTCATATCTGGGCCAAATTTTAAAGCACAAGAGCATTTCGTTCAAGAGTTATAGGCAAACGAATATTAGACATTTTAAGTAAGAAACGTATGGAGCAGCCATCTTGGTGCCCCACTTAGGGGCACCAACATGGCAACTAAAAATTCAGTGTTAATAACACCCAAAATCTCATCACAAAGTATTGGATTCACTATAAGTTCCATTAAATCGTCTTATAAGCACCTATTATGCAAAAATAACTTTCAACTGGTTCAATTTTGTTTATTTTCACGGCTTTTCTGAACTGAAATAGCGTGACTTATTACGTGACGCATTTAAAATCTTTAAAATTCGGAAGCAAAACATCATTAAAACCTGAAAGTTTTTCTGAAGGATTGTAACACTGGTACCCACATACCATGTTAGAAACAGCTTTGTAAGATGTATAATGTAGTTTAGATTTTTAGTTTTTATGACGTCATGTGCAAACCCCCAATAACCCCAAAGCTTACATTTGGAGGGTTTCTTTTACAAAAGAGGTTGCTACCAAAAACTCAATGAGTTATACAAAATGTATATGGCCTGGACACAGGGGATTTCTGTGTCAGTAGTCTGCACGTACTTAAAATAAACCCACTGGAAGATTTTTGGTTTATACACCCCACCCCACCCCACCCCACCCCACCCCTCTGAAAATTCCAATTTGGCTTTATACTGTATATACATTCGTTTTGAAAACTCCCTCCCCCTTGGAATTTCCAATAACCTTCCATCCATGTGCATAGTATGGATATTTCCTGGAACTGCACAATCAAATAATTGCAGAAAACAATGTGATATGGCTCAGCATTAAAATTACTACCAACACTTATGGTGATTACGTTATAATAATACTTCATTGAACTTACTTGTCGGGACTAAAGCAGATAAGGAAAGTTGACTTGGGGGATCCTGGTAGCTCACATTCCTGTTAGTAAAGGCAGGAAGCGATTTGAAATAAAAATAGAGTCAAACTGTAAATAAGGTCACTGTAACGACCACAAAAACTGTCTATAATTAAAGCGATGTCAATATTGAGCACGTCCACAAAAATGAGACACATTTACATGTAACCCACAGTTGGAAAACAAAAAATAATAATGGGGCAATAATATGTAAATTCTTTCAACCAAAACAATAAAATATGTGAAGCTAACTGACATAGTGCATTTGCAAAAATCTTCAACGCTTAGAACACCAAATAATTTTTGTACACATTAATGAGAGTTAGGACTTTGTATAAGAATGTTTTGGTTTGCCTGGGTGGCAAAAACTGTCCATTGTCCACATTAATCGGTGTCCCTATAAGGTTTGCTAATTTTAGAGCTAATCTGCATAGGCTTTCCATAAGAACAAGGTGTCTTAATATTAAGCAGGTGTCAATAAAATGAAGTTGGATTGTATAGTACTCGCATGATTATAAAAATATCATATACAATGTATGCCTTAGGTATAATTGATTCTCCCAGTGGTAACACAGATTGTTTGTAAATGCTTGTAATTCCACTTCAAGTGAGAGTTATTCTTTTAATGAACATTTATGCATTCCAGACAATTACAGAGTCTAGTAAGCTTCTTATGTTGTTAAATAACTTATTGAAATCTTGATGCAATTAACATTTATTGCCAAAGAAGGTTAAACTCTTTAATCCAAAAGTTCCATGTATAGTTTTGAAGTCAGTGATGTACAACAAAAACAATTTGGTGAACAATTATAATAATTATAGTAGACTGCCAGGCGCCATGGAATTTTATAGCACACTGGGTATATTTACATGTAGGAAATGTCTGAATTTGCAAAAACTAAGACATGCCATGAAGTATTACTCTTTACTCTATTTGTTGATGAAAAACTGTAATTACATGTCGAGGAAATTATGACAGGGCTAAAAACTGTCATACACTGTAAGCAATATACTATTTGAAGTAGAAACCAGGAAGCTTTTTTTCCTGCAGCGATATGGGCAAACCTACAACATCCTTTGATTTATAGTAAATGAACCTTGAGAATTAGAAATCAATTTCTCACAAGGTGAATTGTTCATAATCTATTCCGCACTGCTGCTTCACTGACTCTCCCACAATGCGAACCATATGCTGTGCAATGCGTTTGACCTGAACTACATGTATATCAGAAAGATTTTACAAATTCTCTGAATTTGCAAAAACTAAGACATTATTGCCATGAAGTATTACTCTTTAAAATTTCATATTCATGTTGTTGCAAAAAATTTAATCCAATAACATTGTGCAAGTTGTTCCACAAGTTCCCACCAAACCAAAATTTAAGTTTTAAATATTAACATGCTAAGGGTGAATACATGCATGCACATGTCACTCATTCTCGTACCCCCACAGTTGTAAAAGCATAGGAGATTTTCAATGCAACTGTTTTCTAAAAAAGAAATACATGTACATGTAAGCTGCTGAAATTGCTGAAGGTCACTTTACAATAAATATTTAAGTCTCTCAAAAAATGAATATGCCAGACTCTCTACCCTCTTTATAGCTTATGACTTCAGTTGCACTTAGAAAACATTGTAGAAAAACATTAAGCTATTGCAAGTTTTGTATTTGTGACTTAAATATATGAAAAATTTGGTAAGTTCTAAGAATTTGCAATCAATGTCATTATTAAAAATAAATTTGTCTGTCTATAATTAATGCAAATTACTTGTACGTCAGCACTTAAAATATCTTGCCCATTTGGAGATTATCAGGAATTAATATTTTATTTTTAGAACTCATAAAAATTCCCTGTTTTTCTTTTCAATGTTCCCCTGGAAACAAACAAAGAGAAGTATTACAGGCTTATTTCTGTTTAGTTTCAGTGGAATTCCCAGCAGCTTTGTTATTTGACCTGGTTGTTTGTGCATGTACATGTAACCACTGAATTCATGTCTGAAATAGCTGAATGCAAAGAATGCTGCAAATCCACTCCAACTAATAAGCACATTACATGTAAATAATAAATTCTAACATAGTGCAGGGATACACTGTCAACTGCTGTCCAAGAGAATAGACTTAAACCTGATAATAATCTGAATTATATTAATGTGTTACACAAACAGTTTATTGCAGATTTAACTTACAAAGTGCCTCTTTTCATCTTATCTTAGTTAACGGTGTTATAAATCATCTTGTCTAATGAGCATGCATTTGATTGGCCATATTTGGAAATAAGAAGACAGAGAAATGTCACAAAAAAATCACCTATATGGAGATTTTGGAGTCATGAATCCCATTTTGGCAGATTTATTCTGCAAATGTGTCTGAACAAGCATTTTTTTTTTCACTGTTTCAACAAATCATGAACAAAGTTTAATTTTTTTTAAATTTGCACATGTGCTAATAATTTCTTATTCATTGAGACAAAGAGTCACACAACAGTGAGTCTGAATGCACTAAACCATGATAAATCAAACTGACTGAAAGTTTGTATTTCTTAATCATAAATTAGGTTGATTAGCACAACACATACATTGTAGCAGCCCCTGAGTCCTGCAAAAATTCATGCATGAACCAACTTTTGACAACTATTTTCATATAATTTTTACCCCCTGTAGGTTGAGGTTACAAGGCTGTCATCTTAAATGACTGATCATCTGTTTAGCAACCCAGGAGCTGAATATATTAAAAGAATAAATTCTTAAAAGCCTTTGTGTTATTAGCAACCAAATTAGTAAAAGAATAATGAACGCTTCCTAACTTTTAATAATAAAAACCGGATTCCCCTGCTGATCGACGTTTCTAAATTTAGTTCTTCGGCATATTGCTTTGCAATTTTCAAATTTTTTTTGAAGCTGTGTTAAGGTTTGCAGTTTCCGAAACAACACAACAAAGAATGCTTGCTGTCTTTCATTTTGTTCAGAAACAAATCACCTGCTACACAACAACTACCTATATTTGACATCTCAACATTTCTTCTTGACTCTCTCAGTTTTTGTAAGCTTGTTTTGTTTTTTGTTAGCACAATGAAAACTCACGGTCTTATAGTTTTTTTTTTCAGTAACAGACCAATATTTCAAAATTTAATTCATAAGTATTTCCTACCTGACTTTGCACAATAATTTAATTTATTGTATTTTTGAATAATTTCTTTGTTTTATAAGGTTTCTGAGGGAAAAGTGTAAAATACTGAGAACAAACTCATTGAATGTGTTATCTTTTCTTTATGCTTGTGGTAGACTACCATATACCATATTATAATACAGGAAACATTTTTCTCTCCAACTCTCTTTGAAAGTTGCTACTCAAGACCACTTTCTCACTCGTCATGAGTGCTTATTAATAAATAATATTACATGTATATTACATGTACATATTATACGCTACATTTTAGTTGATACATTTACTGGCAAAAAGCTGCCCTCCAAAATTAGTAATTTCACAATCATGTATATACATTATACTAATGGCTGAGAAATTTCTGAAATGTGATTGGCTGAAACAAGCTGTGTTTCAGCCTAATTTGAAATACCTACATGTAGAAATTACAGTTGCCGTAGCAATGAAGACAGCTTTGTCTTGTTTTTGAAACAATGGCAGATAGCTATCCAGAATTTGGCAACAGTAAAATACAACAATTATTGCAAAATATTATAATATTGAAGGAAAGTTCAGAAATTGCCAACATGAAAAAAGGTACGAAGACCTATTATATCCTTATGCGATCAAGCTGGGTTGAAAGCAAAGGATACAATGCAGACAGTTTTAGCTACATGTATGATGCCAGAAAACTTGACAAGCAAATGGAGAAGTTCTTCGCTGAAATGAGTAAGAGAAAGTCAAGAATGCAGGGAGGTAGCTAACAAAGATATCCAACAGGTGGACTTTTGTTCATCACAGGTGGAAAATTTTGGTAAAAAAAAAAAGAGAAAAAGTTAAGCAAACAGTTTTCCAGGCGGAAAAAATCAAGAAAACTCGGTCTTCAGGCGGTTATTTTTTTCGCCTTCCGCCTATTATTTATATCCTTGGAATGGCTCCGACTTGGAGCCAGACACTTTGCTTGTAGTAACTAGTATCCTTGTCTGTCATTGTAATGTGACAATGCCAGATAGTCACTTTTAAAGGGCCACATTTGCGCTCAGAATAAAGGAAAACGCGTCTTAGCTACTTAAATTTTACAAAATGTTTTGGGGGGAACGCCCCAGACCCCCCTAGGGAACTGATGCCTGTGGCATCACAATCGACGGCTACGCCTTCGAAAACTCACTCTTTCCAAGCAAATTAACTTGTCTTTTTTGCATGCACCAGTAAAACAAAACTATCAAAGCATGTTTTTAGCTGCAAATGGCTAAGATGGAAATGGATTGCAACTTGAAAAATTAAAAATTGGCCAATAATTTTAAGTTCTCCCCTTGCATCTTTTAAAAAATGCTTAAATCTCATTTTGGTTTGTTCTTTCTTAGTGGGATTACTGGCTTGATATTTTCCTCTCTTCCTCTTCCTCGAGTAATTTAGTTTAAATCAGCTGCTCAAAATGGCGGAAGCCTTGTGGTATGTACATTCAAGGAGTGATTTTTACGGTTTTAATTTTTATTTCCTGACTTTTTTCGCTTCCATCATATTATTTAGGGATTGAAGCGGGCAAAAAACATGAAAACTCAATTCGTCCAGGCCCTTTTCACGTAACGCGGCCCAAATATTAACAGTGTAGTACAGTTGACCTGTGACCTTGCCTTTTTACTGTAAGTGAAAGGAACACAGGTGAAAGTCATGACTCCAGCTGATTGGAACTTTTGGCAGTTTCACCCATCAACAACATTATATTTGGGTTTCAATGTACTTCAAACTAAATAATAACTGTGATAAGCAAACTTTTGCATACACACATTATTAGCCTGCATGCAGCCGTCTCTGATTTCCTTGCTCCCTGCGGGAAACAGACGTCTGCGTAACGTTCGAATCATGTTCACATATCCTGCTGTTTCTGCAGACTGTGCTCTGATTGGATGCTTGGCAGTAGGTATTGTTAGAAACAACTCTGATTGACTATCACCCCGAAATGCCAAAATAATTTATGCTGCATAAAAATTCATGCAGGTTTTTCCATTGACAGATCTAAATATGTTGACTAAACATGAGTGATTGTGTGCTGTGTTTCACGCCTATCGTGAAGCGTACATGCAGCACAGAAATCTTGTTCAAGGTTGCGGTGAATTGAAAAATAACCAAGAAAACCTTCCACTAGAGTTTGCTGTACACTCTACGACGCCGTATATCTGTGAACCGTGCGCTGGACTTCTACAGAAGCGACAATGATGGACTTTTCAATAGCTAACAAAACATTGGGGAATTTTTTAACAAGTACAGTTTCAAAGCTTTCAAGGCAGGACTGACTGTAGCCTGCAGGCAGACATCTCGTATTGCAAACCATTTATTTGTGAAGCTTACAAAACGATTTGTTGTTATCGCCAATCCTCTCTCAATCTGTGAAACCTCGAAGGGCAACTTTTAAATTAATGATTGTATAGGATTGTAAAGCTTCAAAGCAAGTCAAATGAAAAAAGAACACAGTTTGGGAATAATTGTGCTACATTGTCGACAATTTGCGGGTGTAATCAGTGCCGGATGTTACAGACTATTTAATATTTATTATACAATGGCAGTATAAATCACAGTGAATTCATATTATTAATTTTGTGTTTGATACTATCATACCATGAAAGAACAATCTACTCTTGCTTGAAGAACATAAATCTAGGTAGTTCTGAGAATAAAGGACAAAGGGGCTATTAATAAGAGGACTAGTACAAAATCAATACAAGAAAAAATTTACTTGTAGATCCAATGTAAAATCTCCCCGCAAAGAAAAACATTCACTGAAACGGAATTTCGTAGGTCCTACTTTTTGTGGCAAATTAGAAATTTCTGTACCACTGAGCAAAAAAAAAAAACAGGAAAAAGAGCTAGGGAATGAATCTTCAAAATATTATCACAGTGAGATATTGTGGCGAGACATCAGGTGAAGATCATTTCACAGCACGAGTCGGTTGAGATAATTTATGGAATATTTTAATCGAGAACAGCAGGATACGTTAACATGATTTGAAACGGCATTATGCAGACGTTCTTTTTCCAGGTGAAGCAAAGAAAGTAGGAGACACCTGCACCCAGGCTAACAATATACTGCAAGTACCACCAAAAAATGTGCATTATCATACTTCTTTATCCTGTACGCAGATCACTCTCCTAATTAAAATAAGGAGGGTATATATAGATGCTACTTTTACTATGACCAATGTTTCTTTGAAATTACTTTCTGGTGGGTTGAAAATGAAACAACATAATTTTTTTCCCAGTATATTCTCGCAACAACTAGAAATTATGTTTTAAAATGTGCCAAATAAAGATAGTAAATCAACATTGTTTAACCCACACTTAATAAAAATTATTTTATTTTATCTGAAGTTCAAGTGTTACATTCCTTGTTTTGATTTTTAGCGATATCTTTTTAGTCATACTGTGATTATCTCTGAAACTTTTCTTTAAACAATATTGAAAACATGTTACATTTAAAAAAATATTTGAGTACTTAATGTTAAGGTCAAGGTTTGGGCCACTGCCAATGTCAAAAATTATCCAAAAAGCATAACAATGGGAAACAAAAAAACATATCATCTAACAAAAAATAAAACAGGTATCAGTTTATGTCTGGTAACTTCAGAATAAGTAAGTAAGACTTTATTTAAGTGTCAAGATCCATTATAAGCGTGCAATTTAAAAAGTACATTTCCAACCTCCCCTGAAACTTAATACAAATACAAACAGCCAAGTTTGAAATACAAATTCAAATAAATCATTTCAGAAGCGTTTTTTAGATAATATTTTTAGATAATTTTCTGTAAAACATTTTTATATCGACCATAAGTTCACCAAGGTCAGTCTGTATTTTTTTATTTTTAGTACCAGTAAATTTATCCTTCATCGTAATTATTTGTCTAACAATATCTGGCAATGTCACTGGATAGGAATGGCTCTTATCCAAGAGAGGCCACTGTTAATTCATTTTTGATCATCTACCAACCGGATGGAGTGTTATTAGCACGTCAAGGTCAGGGGAAGGTCTTAAGTATTGGCGTTACATTTTGGGTCTAATGTGGCTCAAACTACTTGAGATCTGACAAATTTGTTAACTACAGTATATACGCTGTGTCTGGCTCTGGCACTGATAAATCGAACCTTTCAACATCTTAAGTGATCCGACAGCTCGACAGCGTTTTCAAGGTCACAGCCTTCGGGTTAAATTCTGTCTCATTAGGTACCGATCCGGCGATCGTCAATAGGCACGCACAGCAAGCTAGAGAGAGAAAGCCTCATCTATTTTGTCCTATAAAGCACGTGTTTCTGGTCGATTCTGGCTCCGATTTTATTCATTTATACCGTGACAAATGCCGAATACCAGCGTGGGGTATAAGAATTAAAAATAAGAATTTTACGTCAAACGTAAACAAAACTGCGACATTGAACCTTTGAACTTGGGGATATCGCTCATGATTACGTGCATCAACTCTACATTAACAAAGCACATTTTTTGTCTGGCAAAATAAAAACATAATGAATCTCCTTGACCCAAGAATATCAATTAAAATGAAAGCTAGACATATTCAAATCGAAACATTATTACTAGGAAACCAGATGCTTTTATTAAAAGGCGAAAAATAGGAATATATATTAAGGCTTGTACCGTTTGCGAAAATTTGGGGGGCTCTGATCTCTTCTGTTGTCATAATAAAATAAACTGTCAAATCGGAAATAGAAATATTAAAAATCTAAAGGGGGTCAAACTATAATAAATATAACATTTAAAAAAAATGATATTACGATTCCGACTCCGACTTCGCGATTAATTTTAGTTTTGAGAAGTCACACAATCTTCATATTGAATTGAAAATCGACATGAAAACAAAAATAGTAACACCATTCTGATAACACTGACCGGTAAAATAAAAGCAAGTCTAAATAAAAAGACCCTACCTTCGTTCGATTACAGGACAACACAGAGGACTCCTCGGCGAAAGAGAGTAATAAATTGCGATCATTTGGGCCTCGAAAGTTCGTTTCCCGTCTGATCAGAGCGCGAAGAACGCTCGACTTTCTTCGTGCCGACCGCATCGCCCAGCTGAATTCCTTGGATGGCCAAGTTGGGACGTACGAATTCAGTTGTCTTTTTACTTCTCACAGCAATCGACCTTCAAGAAGATAAAAAAAGTTACGTCAAAACTACATTTTCAGATACAACGAAATAAACGCAGAGAAAAGAAAAGCCTTTTCGATTGAACAAACACCGCTCACCACCCACGTATAAAACGATGACAAAAAAATCCTTGAACGGTGGCGAATGTGCCGGTGGTATGTAGGAAATGTCCGAATGTAAAGAATTCTTCGAGGGATAAAGATCCTTCAAGCATCACTGTCTTATGTAGAACCTTTCAAATCGTCGAATTTCGACATCGAGGAGTTATTTTCGTTTCTTTCTGTCTGTAAAACAAATGAGGTTTCCCGCCAGTGCTGTACAGACTGCTTGCCGTCAATATGGAATGCTAACGCGATATCGCGTGCCACTATCCTTTATATTTGACGCGGGAAACCGCTGACTTCGTTGTTTATAAAATCGCGTTTTCTTGACCAGCGGTCGGATTATTAGCTGGAACGCATGCGTTCTTGAAAATTTGACGTGGCTTTCCCGGCGAGACAAAATATTTAGCAAGAAATGGAACTAAAAAGTGAACACATTTCATTATAAAACATCGAAAAATGCTTCCCATAACAGACTACCAAAGTAAGAGCTCTCTGCTGCTTTTTAAGTTTTTCTTGCTTGTGTTTCTAATAATTTTATGCGTGTTTTTTGTGTGCAGAAATCGGCATTGGAGTGTCTGGTTTTGGAGTATTCTTTCTCTTTCTTGGTGTATTGTTCTTTTTTGACAAAGGTCTCTTAGCTATTGGAAATGTAAGTTAGCTCTCATCATTTCTTTTACCTTTTATGAGATTCTGTGATACTTGCCTTTGCTAGTTTTTAGTTCATTATAAATGAAATAAAATTACATTAACATGTAATAGCTTAAAGCTTAATTAACTATTTTATTGCACCAACCTTGTAATTTGACTTGTAGTGACAATATGTGTGATTCACATGTATTTAACCTTTAACATAATCAACTTATCAGAAGCTATCCCAGGGGTACAAACTGCAGGACATAGGCAGGCACAGGCATCCTACAAGGGCTTTTACACATTCATAGACCTGCCAAGTCTCACACTTTAGGCGTGAGTCTCACGCCTGTGAGTCCAAAACTCCGATCTCACGCCTATGGAGCAATTTCTCACCCCTAATTACAGATTTGAGCTATGAGCCTTAACTGATCGCATGATCCAATTTAAAATATAGTTACGTTCATGAAAATATGGCACTTTTTGTAGGTTTTTATCGTTCTGAACGTTACAATAATTGTAACATCAGACCTCTGTAATAATTATTATTACAGAGGTCTGATGTCCATTTAAATTTCCGAATTCTTCGGAACATCTTCGGACAACTTCGGACATCTTCGGAATAGATCGGGTTTTCTTCGGATTCAGTCGGGTCGCCTTCGGAAATCCTGGCACTCCTACGAAAAAATTCTCACGCCTATCACTCGGAAAAAGTTGGCAGGTATACATTTATAGCCAGTGTTTAGGCTGGGAATGAGAGAATGGGGGCCAGATCACATTTGCAAGAATCTCAGCGATGGTCTGGATGGTAGACCCTTGGGATAAGCCAGAGATCGCGTTAACGCAGAAATTGTGCATTTTACGCAAACAAAATGCAAAAAAATGCATCATCAAAATTTTAATGCGTCCCAGGACACAAGATGTTGACTTGAAGAACTCACTCCAATTTCTTTGAATCTTGAATAGAATGTTTGGGACCCCAATTTGACCGGACATGTGGGTCCGAGGACCCAGATTGAAAAATCCTAGTGCCATCCCTGGGATAATCCATATAAGATATCCCCAGGGGTTTCAGTTTGTCACCCCCTTGGATGATGCAGGGCTGTCATTATGCTTTGCCAGCTACACAAGGAATGTAGGCAGTTATAAATTCAAGATAGTCTCCTATGGCTGTTCTCCTTTTGTCATTTTCAAACTTTGAGTTGCTGGTCATCCTCATTGCAATATTTGCCAGCCATAATAACAGCCCTTCCCTGTGTACAATGTTATATGCAGAGATGCCAACCTCTGGAGATTGAAAATGGGGAGTTTTTTCTGAGGGTGAAATTTTTTCGCCCCAAAGGCGGGAATCTTGCGACTTAGTCGTGAGCATCTGGTGGGGGGCAGAAATTTTTTTGGCTTTACCCTCTAAAAGTGCCATTTTCTGCATTCCTAAGACTCGAAAAGCGTTTGTGAAGTTAAGATATGATGAAAGACCAATAATTATTATTATTTTTTTTTGTGGGGGGGGGGGGGGGGATTTTGGGAAAATGTGGGTTAAAATCTTAGCCCTATTGTAGAGAAAAGATCCAAAGTCGCTTTTACCTGGGAGATTTGGTGACCCATACTGGAGACCGGGAGATTCATGTCTCCCGGATAATCCTGGAGAGTAGTCATAAGTGTATATGCCCTTATACAATAGGCCATTTCCACTTTGTCTTTTATCTTTTTTAGAAGGAATATAGACATGATTTTATTTCATACACTGCATCCTTTATTACTCCTTCATTTGCTGTGTAATTAATGTAGACTAGAGTTTTCTTTTCCAAGGTCCACTTCTAGCATGAAACTGGAAACATTTCAAGAAATTCAGCCACAATGTCAAAGTAACCATTAAATCAGAAACGGAATATCTTGCGAAAACAACTTTAATTTATTTGGTTATACTCATGGGCATCCTTAATGCAGTTGCCAGCAGCTTTCTTTAACCAAATGCAGATTTTAATGTTTTAAAAATTCCTTCTTTGTTGCAATGATGCATAACTGCTCAAAAAGTTATTAAACTACTGGTAGAATGAATGAAATGTTGTAATCACCAGTCTCTTCCAAAGCACCCATACTAACTACAGCTATATCATTAGTTGCAAAATAAAGCCTATAAACTTGTCTTTTAATTTTGGTTCATGAGATTTACCAGAGAGGATGCCAACATATCATTTTCAGAGTCAAATGTTTTGGGTTGCAATTTTAGAAATAAAATACTTGAATTAAGCCTTTTGATTAAGGTTGCCAACTTTATCAAATTTCCATTTAAAAATAAAAGAAAGAAAACTAGTTATTCAATGCCTTAACCTGGATTCAAAGATGGGCCAGCACTCCTGCTAGTGCTGGTTAAGAAGTACCATGCTCCGCACCACTGGACCAAAAAGATTTAATTTTTATATTGTATCGGTTTTAATTTTCTATCAAATGACTCCAAATACAAAACATTAATAGCACATGCTAATAATGTCCTCTTTTTCGGCGGTCGAGTATTCCCAATCTAAATGCCTTTGCATTTGGAATGAGTAAAAGGCTCCACTGGTCAGTGTAATTACCAATAAAAGTTTACAGCCGATGGAAGATAGGAAGGAAGGAGTGAAAATTGGCATGTTTGTCCCTGTCTATAACTCATTCATTGCGCTTTGTGTATTCACAAGTTAAAAGTGGGGGGTCACCTAGCTTGTTATGTTAGTTAAAAGCACTTAAAGCTAAAATTAAGGGTGTCTTTAAGTAGTAGATAAAATATGAGCGGGAGATCTGTTTGGGCCCATACAGATCGGACGCGAATATTTTATCGTACTTGTGAAATGAAACAATGAGTAGAGATCTGTATGAAAAGTTAATGAATACTAATTAGCTGAGCAGGTGTTTGTATCAAAAGTTAATTCTACTGTTTAATTATTCATCAACTCAGTTGATTTGTACAGGGACCGCGGAGGGGGAGGGGCTGGTAGGGCCGCGGCCCCACCACTTTTTTGCACCCCCGCCCCCACTATGATTTTTTTTTTTTTCGATTTTCAATATGAAAAAATTATTTTCAATAATTGAAAAAAGTGGGAGGGCTGACAATTATTGTCAGCCCTCCCACTTTTCACCTTGCTCCACGGTCCCTGTTGTATTGGGGTTTACAAAGGTAAACATGTGACTCAAATACTGCATAACTGTTATGAATTATTAATGAATTTTACAACAGGTTATACTGTTATTATGGTAACCTGTGAAGTCATAAAAGAGACCATAACTTGTACATCAATGACTGGGCATTTGTTTGATACCATTGTTGTAGCAATAACTGATAAAGAATTGTATCATTGATCCATCAAAGTACAAGTGATGGAAAATGCTGGAAACTATTGTAATGGTTTGCAGTGCATAGTGGTAGATTTGTAACCACTTTTATTGTACAGTCAAACCTGTATATAACGGCCCTGTATATAGCGGTCACCCTGTATATAACGGACGCGGTCACCCTTTAGACTACCCGAATCCACAATTTCATTATTGTTTACCTGTGTATAACGGTCACCAAATTGGATTACGATCAAACCATTAGTGAATCATGACAAGCTTTATTCGACAGCTCATTTATCAAGGCAGGGGTCGCACACAAATACAAATATTATACTAAATACAACTACAAATACATGTCATCGCCTGCGTCCGACACATGGTTGCGACAGATAGCAACAAAAGGGCCGATGTCTAGACTACGAGCAGTCTCTCTTTCCCAGCTTAGTCCGTCTGGGGGCGAGGCAGGCGCGCGGGAAAAGAGCTCTTTTCCCGCGCGCCTGCCTCGCCCCCAGTTTCGCGCGGCCATTATCCGTTAGCTAATGTTTTTTCGTTTCTCGCTCGACGTACTAAGCTGGGAAAGAGAGACTGCTCGTAGTCTAGCCGATGTCCTGCTGTCGAAAGCGGGCCATATCGCTTTCAAACAATACGGTTAGTTTCTGTCTTCGAACTAACACCCTATTTTCCGAACCAGACTTCACTTTCGAATTCTGCGTAGTTCCCTGATTATTACACTGTACTTGTCAAGTTGACAGCTGTTGTTTTATAGACCATACCGCTCCGCGTCAAATTCGTCTTCTATCAGACATTTTATTTTTATTTTCTTATACGGACATTTTAGGGGCCTTTTACTCGTATTTTGGACGTTGCTGTTAATTGTTATTGTCAATAAAATGTAAATTGAGTGATTATTTCCACATATGAACATTATTCATTAACTTCCAGTTCAGTTTAAAGGAAACCTGTATATTGCGGTCACCCTGTATATAACGGTCACCTGGCCATTTCCCAAGGGTGACCGCTATATACAGGTTTGACTGTAATTCATGCTGTGACATCAAAAGCTAGTTGATTCTGTAAAAAGTACATCGGGGCTGTGATGAGTAGCTGGAAGCAAGCTATTGTGGTCGGGAATTGTGGTGAAATGACTAAAAGAAAACAACCATGAGAGGCTATCTTGGGTTTATGACCAGCCATTCTGCATGTGTAGCCGCCAACCAACCTAAATGCTTAATAACAGCCCTGTGCAATGTTTGAAAACTTTTGAAAAATAATATTCTGTGCTCTCACACATGTACTTATCATCACTTTTGCTTCTGATAGCTTTGTTGATGTTTCCTGAGACTGTCTCTTGAGTGAATAGGCTGTTGTATTTAAAAGAGGCTGTGAATTGTGAATTAGTCCTAAAAACCCCTTTGGGGAGCAACTAATAAAATGTATAGTATTGCATTGTAAGGATAGGTTTAAGCTTTAAAATTGGCAAGTAACAGTGTTCAAATTTAGTCTGTGAAGTTGCTGTTCTTACACTTTGTAATAACTTAGGATTCAAACTGCTTCAGTTTTTCTATTTGCAAGTATAAATTACAATAATAAATTGAGTGCAGACCTGTGAGAATGTAAAAGCATGAAAAATAAGTAAGAATATACACGTATATATGATCCCACTTCTCACCACAGCCTTTTTTGTGTTTATTCTATGATAAAGAGAACACATTCTTGTTGTGTAGCTGGAAAAATTAATGGTCTCTGCCACTACTAGTCTTTACTATATACATGCATCGGGCCAACTCATTTCGTGATAATTTTAATGAAAAGCTTATTAGATTTTCGTAATTCAATTAGTAGAATGTTTACATACATATCATGATGCACAGGTTTTCTGAAATAAAGTTTATTTTTTGGCAGCAGGCTTGTTGTTGGTATTTTTAAAGTTCCTTTTTGTTTGCTGAAATCTTTGAACTTGATCAATTAATTTCATTGTACTTTTAGTACATTATTACTAAACATGTGAAAATATTTGCACAATTGTCTGCATTGCAAACTAATATTAAATTCTATTTTCATACAGCACCGTCAATCCAGTGAAACACCCTTAAATTGTTGTTATTTAACATACATATATTTTCACATTATTATTATTAAACGTAAAGCATGCACCCATCCTTAACTTGGCCATCAATGCAAAATGTTTTATAAGGCTGAAATATTGTTCAGTTTATTATTGCTATATATATATGCATTATACCTTGATAGAAAAACATGGTCCCATATGCATGATGAGTCAGACTATTTTAAGTGATTCTGTCTTAAAAAGTCTTAAAATAGAATAAAAATGTTTTGGATAACAGGAGGCCATAAAAGAAGCAGATGGTAAAATTTTGTTGGATAACAGGAAGATGGGCAGATGTCCAAATTATTGCACTTAAGGTGTGAAACATGATTTCCATCTCATCTAAGTTGACATTATCTGCCCCACAGAGAGTAAACAAGTTTAGGTTCTCACGATCTGACATACAAAGCCTTGTCAGATCGGCTGTAATGCTTAGAAATCCTTGAATAGTACAAATTATTTGTTATTATTGTAGGTGAGCAAATGACATATCCCCTTGGCAATAAATTGTAAAAGAAACCCTACAAAACTGTTGTGTGATATGATACCTGTGTTTATGTAGGTTGAAAAGGAAATGCCTCTGGGAAGGCTTTGATAAGAACTCAGGCAATATTATCTTAAATAAAGGAAGTTATGGTATTGAAATAACTGGGTTTAAACCAAAGAAAAATGAAAACGTTCAGACAGCTGTGTCTTAATTGTAGCATAGTAAACCTCCCAAGTGATAGTTAAATTGCAGCTACATGTATTAAATTATCAATATGTTATTATTATGTCCACACATAAAGAGTGTATAAGGTTATTAAAAAAGGTCGGCCAATCTGTGAGGGTAATCGTTTCCATTATATATTGCACTGAAATGCAATAATTTAATTATTAATAATTGTTTTACAGTAAATCATTTTGTGCTTTCATAAAACAGATCTTTCCAAGTCTATTTTAGTGAAAAATGTTATAATAATATTATTGATGTTAACCAAATTGTGACCTGTAATGTGACACTATTTTAGCTTAATAAGATAACACTTTCACTGCCAGAATCCCTTTAAAAAATTATGAAGTGCAACCATTCAAATAAAAGCTACCAAACAGTGCTTTCATGTGGTACTGTTTGTTTGGTAGTTTAAATAATTTTGGAAGCATTGTTGTGGTTTTGGTCTTGAGCATTTTGGAAGTTGAAGAGTTAATAAAAAAAGAATCACTAAATATATTTTGGTTTTTATTAACAGATACTGTTTAGTACTCTGGTAATTGGATTAGAAAGAATTTGTTATTTTTGGTTTTTATTTGCAGATACTGTTTATCGCTGGTTTAGCTCTGGTAATTGGATTAGAAAGAACTTTTAGATTTTTCTTTCAAAAGCACAAGCTCAAGGGGAGCTCATGTTTTCTTGGTGGAGTGGTAGTTGTTCTATTTGGTTGGCCTCTTATAGGAATGATCATAGAAGTGTATGGATTTGTACTTTTGTTTAGGTAAGTCAGGGGTCGAACTTAATTTTTTAGTCCACTAGCAAAGTTTTGCTAGTAAGATTTTTTTCTACTAGCAAAACTAGTAAGGTCACTAGCTATTTTATTTGCTGTCATTTTTGCCTTTGGTGACTCTGAAAATAAGATAAAAATACTTTAATAGTATACTGTCAATTTTGTGGTCTCCCTTGCTGTTTTCCTGTTGTTTCTTGGTGGCTCGGGTTTTCAGGCAAGATGTTGTCATCGTTGGTCACGTTACCGGTAGTCTTAAGAGGTCGAGGGCCTCTTGAAAAAAGCAGTTATTTTAGACATCTACAACAAAAAGACTCGCAAAGCGTGAAATTTATTCTCTTCTGTCACGTTGCTGATTCCAACAAAATGTGAATGCGCAAATAAAGTGTGCACAGTTTCTGTGTAAAGCTGCTGGCATGTGGCTAACATAAAACACAAAATTCTCCAAGAACGTTCACTTCAAATTTTATTAGAGAAATACTCACAAATGTTTGCTAGAGGATATTTTTTTTACTCGCATCTTCCAAAAACCACTCGCATTTTACGAGTTTGCGAGTGTTAATTTTGAGCCCTGTAAGTGGTTTCTATTGTCATCATACATATTTGCAAAGCAACCTGTGTGATTCCATGATTGTGCATGCAGACCTGCCAACTCTCTCTCACACATTGCATGTAATTTATACAACTTCCAGGTCTAGTAATAGTTGTGATAAGTGTTCTGTACAGTTAAGATGAAGTAATATGGCAACATAATCATGCAACTTGTCGTGCAACAATGTTGCATTGCAGGTTGTAGCCCTGATGTGTGCGTATTACCACCACGCACGCAACATATGCGCAACATCAGGGCTGCAACCTGCAACGGAACATTGTTGTGCGACAAGTTGCACGATTTTGTTGCCTGTATTACTTCACCTTTATGCTATTCTAAGACAAGACATGGACAGGACTAATCACATAAGCAGCAGATGCTTAAAAATTGGTCCATGTATGAATGTGAATGAGAAAAAAACAGTATAATATTTATCAATTGGAATTAGTTAAGATAAATGAGGCCCTTTTAGGGTAAATTCCGACAAGTTACATGTCATCAAAACAAAAAACAGCAACATCAGCCAAGTTAAATGATGACGGACGACAAGAAGATTCAGTGAGATTGCGAACTGGCGGCATGCGAACAAACTAGGGATATGCTCACCCTCCCCCTCTTACAGAACCTCATAAATTGGATGACTGTTTGGAAAATATTTGAATCATGTTGTTGTATTTCACTGTTACAACGAATAAAATAAAGGAAATCATCTCTTGTGTATTATATTGTGCTTTGGGGTTTTTATCACCATGAATGGCAAGAAACACTCCAAAGCACAAAAGAATATGGAAGAGGTGAGTTTATTTTATTCATTTTATTGAATTTAGAATGTTGAAATTTTGCCCTGCTTAAAGGGGCAGTATCACGAGGTTTCATGCGTGGCACTGTTCATTGTTCTTGCACCGGAATTTTGGACATATCACTGTTAAAATTGATTTTTTTTTTCTTCCGGCTATCAAAACGGATTTTTTGATTCAACAAATACCTCCCCTTCTCGGCGGCCTTTTTGAATTTGCTGAATCAAACTTGAAAACATGGGCCGAACGTTTTCGAACGTTTTTTAGAACTTAACCTGTGTTCCATCTTCTTATTAAAGGTGTCCATTTAATACAGGTTTGACCATATTACTTTGTCAGAAAAAGTGATTAGAGACTCATAGGTTCTGTTTATTTTTTAGTGGTTTCTTTCCAGTCGTTATTAACTTTTTAAGAAGAGTACCAGTTATTGGAAATATACTCAACTTTCCAGGAATTAGCCAGGTATGTAAACAAAGCAAAGGAACTAATATCTAGTTAATGAGGTTAGTTTCTAGAGAAACTGTGGTGCTGCGTGGGTGGGGGATGAAACACGAGAATTTAGTTTTATCAACTGAGTCGATAAGGTAAATTGACCACCGTAAAAAGATTCAAATAGCTGACGTTTCGAGCGCTAGCCCTTCGTCGGAGTGATTCGCTCCGACGAAGGGCTAGTGCTCGAAACGTCAGCTATTTGAATCTTTTTACGATGGTCAATTTACCTTATTGACTCAGTCGATAAAACTAAATTCTCGTGTAATATCTAGTTAAATCAACTCGCTCTTTGCAGATGCCTTGCTGTTACAGTCAACTCCCACCTCATGGATACCTTACTGTAGTGAACACCCAGTTAATATCAACAGAAGTTGAAGTCCCATGAATTCAAAGGGGACAAACTTCAAATAAATGTGGCTACTAAACATATCTGAATTTCGTAACTGTTCATCAGTAGGATGCCTAAAATGTGTGCAATTCCACAATTGGTTTCGGCTCCATTAAATGAGCACAGTTACTGACAATAACATTTATTCATCATCTATCCTGTCTCTCCTCATGGAGAATAGGGCCATCAATCCTTCTCCTCCAAGTTGTTATATCTCTGACTGCAGCCTCTGCTTCTATCCAGGTTCTAAATCCTAGCTGTGTCCTTTCTTTATCAAAGGTTCTCCGCCAAGTCTCTCTTGGCAGTCCCCCAAACACTTGCCTACAAGTGCCCATGTTAGTGTGATCTTGGGGTTCTTGTCAGGTGACATTCTTAAAACATGACCTAACCATTTTCATTGCCTGTATCTTACTTTTTCACCCATAAGATTCATTACAAGTATCACTCATTGTATCTTTTTGTTCATTTTCAGATAGTAGGTAGATTAGCAGGAGATGGCAGCAACTCCATGGTCTAAATCAAAATATAAAACAAGATTTGTGCTGGTCAGTGGTGTATTGCCATGGGAAGCCGCTTCTAGACTGGAGATAACTGTTACGGTTGAGCTGCAGTATTATTTACTTGTATTCAAACAGATTGTGGCTCACTGAGTGAATCTTGTCCTTGACCATTTCAGTTCATTTGAAGACTGTTCAACTATTCATGCAGCCAGCTCTAGAAACATCTGGTGCTGCTTATCTTAAACTCCTTTTAATTTATACTGGCTTGACTAAGGTACTGCTTACAATGCCACCATTGCCATTGTTATTAGACACTATTCAAAATGGCTGCCATTGATTTTCACCAGATACATGTATAATGTGAACAGATACTATCAATTTTGAATAGAAAATTGCATGTAGTGCAGTAAACTCTCTCTAGGCCTGACATCCTTGGGACAAGTTCTGGCTGTCTGTCTTAAAGAGAGTTTAGTTACAGTCAAACAAGTGAAATTCAACTGGAAACAGCCAATCACTGGCGTCTGTCTTAGAGAGGTGTCTGCCTTACAGGGGTGTCTACTTTGAGAGCTTATTATAATTTATTTACTGGTTTATTTTACTGGTGTCCTAAAGGGGAATGCTAATAATAATATTAGCTGAAAATTATTATTACCTTGAATTGAAAACTTAAGGGATGGAACTCTCCTTAAAATTTTGCATTCTAAAATTGCAAAATGCACAAACGTTTTTATGACTGTATACAAGCATCTTTAAACAGTTATTATTCAAGCATCTGTAAATTTGCCATTAGAATTACCCAGCTACTAACTATTGATAAACTAGAAATCTGATTGGCTACATTTTGGTGGTCTTATTTTTTACAGACCACCACAACAGCATAAAACTTTGGTCTCCATGGAGACCCTGCCGGCGTTAAAACCACATTAGATGTTTCGAGGTTATAGGAATTAAAGAGTTAAATTTTATTTTGGTAAAGAGAAGAAACAACGGATTAAACTTTAGTGCGATCTGCTGTTCTCTTTTGAGCCATCAAAATCCAAGACATCTTACTCTAACAATTATCTAGCCATTTTACAATAAAAAACTATTTATGTTCTGTACTTAAGTGTGATTTTCATTTCTCGTGTTTTAAAACAAAACTGTATAAAGTGTTTTAAACTCCTCATGGAATTAAAAAAGTCCTTTTTACAAACATTTCATTCACCTTCCCCCTCTCCTTATGGGGGAGGGGTAAAGCGTACTCGCCACTACCCCACCCCCCAAGCCAAAGAAAGCTTAATCGCAGGCTAGAGAAAGTATAGTCTCCTATGCAGTAACATGACCTCAGGCTACCTACGCAGCCGTTATTAGGGCTTGTCACGCAACGACGCTCCTAGCGTTGCGTGACGAGCCCTAATAACGGCTGCGTAGGAGACTAGAGAGGGTATGGAGGGGTTTAAAAGATTGAAAAACGACATTTCATTTACACCGACTTTCCCATTGAGTCTTGTTTTGTTTTAATGGACTTTTTGCCAGCATTTTAGCTTTATTGCTATTTTAAATGTCAAGGCCAGAAGTAAATAAATATTTCCCCTCGAATGTTTGGCGTCAGGAAATCCGTGTCAATTTACAAATTAACAATACAGTCGAACTTGTCTAGAATGGTATACTGTAAAAACGGCAAACTGATCCTTACGGCAAGGAGAAGAGATTGAGACAGAAGTGAAATAAAAAAACAAACAGTTGAATATATTTGCCCGATATTTTGGGTTGCAAACAGGTCTACAAAAGATCCGGCCCTCTTCATTGGTTTGTCGTTGTGGTTTTGCCGTCATTATAGTTTTTGTCTAGCATGGCCACCCTCCACGTGGCCTTTGTGGAGAGGTTTCAGTTGGAACATTTGAGTCATCGATTCGGTTCGGCGGTATTGAGACGAAAACAAAAACATGGTCATTATAAATAGAAAAGGGGTCGTTGTAGGGATATGTCCGTCAGAGGAGGTTCGACGACATTTCATTTGTATTAAAGTAGAAATCAACGCTTATCTATGAAGCCAAGGTCGAGAGGTACAAATGATTAAAGAAACTAAAACAATATCGATCTTTTAATTAATCAAACAGGACTTACAAACTTCATTGAATCCTTCACGAGCCCATAGAGACTAAATATCTACTACAGGTAGAAATCTTGATCTCTAGAGGTAGGTAGAGATCTTGGTCTCTGAATTAACTAAGGTCAGATAGTACAAAAACTCAGTTTACCAGCGAAAATAGACCATCCAATCACCGCTTCTAAAGAAACGTGAAGTTTGGCTGGTTGGTCGCACTTCTGCGATTTGAATCATCAAAAATCCGAGTATGAATGGCTACATAGGAAAACAAAATGTATATATATATATATATTCAAGACGCGAAACAAAGGGTATTTCATGGTGCTGCGGAAACTATTGTTGGTTAGCTGTTGTGATGTGGGTATTATTTATTGTCTTTTGAATCTTTTGTTTTATGTCATTTGGTTATTGCAACATCCGAAACACCACGAAACTGCCAAAACAAAGGAGAACCAAATGTCAAACAGCTATTGTATAAGAAAAGGAGAGACGAAGATTTATCTCTTCCTTCCTGCAGATAGTGGCATAATCAAAATCAACGGAAGGATCTTGAAAAAACCAAGGTCACTCAAACAATACAAGTACTTGAAGAGTCGAGAAGAGAGCAAGATCAATATTTATCCTTCAATATTCCAACGCGCGATAATTAATGAGTGCATTACACATGGTATGGCTGCACACAGAATCAGTATATAAAACAATACAATTGACATATTTAGAGCAAGGTCAGCAATACTGTCAGACCAGTCAAATCCCCCTGGGTGAGGGGGGGTGGGGGGAGGTGGGGAGGGGATACTTAACGGGGACGTGCGGTCCGACAGGGTATGGCTTTCAGTCTTTTCAGGCGTTTTTATCTTGAAAGGAGTATCGATTCTATGACGTTTTGCCTTAAAAAGGGGTATCTTTACATAGCCTTATGCCTCAGATCAGAACAGTCTTCCCGACAATGTAGTGCAAGCATCGACCTTGGCCTCTTTTAAACAGAGGCTTGCCAGTCTTGATTACTAGACATGACCATTCTTTTCCTTTATTTATTGATATGTTATAAATTAAGTTTTAATGTTATTGTTGTATAAAGTGTATACTTTTAACGCTTGCGAAAATCTTCAGAAGTGAAGGAGACAAGTTTGATGGAAGAAGAAGAAGCTATTCATTATATACTTTTTTTTTAGAAAATTCACTACAAGCCGAACCTTGACCAGTATTTTGTTGGCGCTGACTTCCGTTGACTTCGTTATTGGTCTACGATAGATCCGGTACTCTTCACTGGTTTGTCGTTGTGGTTTTACCGTTATTATAGTTTTTAAGCTTACGCTACAACAAAGCCAGTGGTTGTAAATGTCTTAGACGAGTCTCAAAAATCAGAATTCTGTCCCAAACAGGATAGGGAAATCAGAAGGTTGTGCCTTAAACAGGGTTAGGGAATTACTGAATTCAATGTAATAGACGTAGTAAGACACTTGATTCTTCACTTTCAACAGTTTGTATCGAGGAACGTAATTCTCACAATGATATTTGTCGTTTCGTCACTGACTCAACCATCAATAAATTTTGGAAAATTAAAGTGCCTTCAAATGGCGGGCCGCATTCCCCCAAAAAGATCGGTGACGCAGAAGTTATACTCCCACCGGACCGGGGTTAATTTAATTTTTTCTGTTCCGGTGGTTAAAAATAAATTGAATCAGTACACCGTTCCGCGTAACACGTGAATTCGGCTCAAGCGCATAGTCATAGATGTTCCGGTTTCTAAGCCTCGTGCTTACACCTTTCTCGCTCCTTTCCCTGACCCCGAGCCCGAGAGCTTACTCGCAGGCTTGGCGATACGACATTTCGATGAATCTGGGAACATCACAAGAAGAGAATGACAGTATCAAAATAAGAAGAAAGCTGATTATTTTATTTCCTTATTTTTAGTCAGCTTTCTCCTTTTTACTGTCTTGCTATTTGATAAATATAATGATGTTGGATACATCAAAATGTCGTATTTAGTATATTTAGTATAAATCTACTAGCGTTCTTTCACAAATGCTGTTCTCTTAAGCCTGGTTTCCATATCTGCCATATGATCGCTACGATCGCTGCGTTCGCTGAAAAAACGTTCAGCGCTTGTAGCGAAATGGACTATAAAGCCGCTCTCCAGCGATCGTAGCGATTATGTTGAAAGTATGGAGAGTGGCTTAGTCCATTTCGCTACAAGCGCTGAACGTTTTTTCAGCGATCGCAGCGATCGTAGCTCGGATCATATGGAAACCAGGCTTGATTGACTACGCTACTCGCCATCTATTTTGTTGTAGAATGTCAGTAGAGTGAATAGCCTGATGGCGGCCGCTTCTTCGCCTCTTCGAAGTGTCTGTGAAGAGTATTTGTTGTTACGGTTTTGAACGTCTAGTAGATTTATGCCAAAACAATTAGATTATTCTCTATTGATTTCTATCGCGTGATACCGTAAACCTCCAAACCTAAGCCCTGGACTTATATTTGCCCAACGTCCTTTTTTGTCGGGCTCATTTTTGGGCGGGTTTATATTCGGGTGGGCTTTTTTTGGTTGGAAATATTCGTAAAAAAATCAATGGGGCTATTTTCGGGTGGCATTTTGTGTCTTAGAATTTTGCGAGCTATTTGCACCAGAGGGAGTGCCGTGGGTTCAAGGCGCGGCATTGAACTGCCTTGCAAGTTCTATGTATACGGCCAAAAGGAAAACAGATCAAGAGTGAGAAGAGAAATTCGAAAAAGACAGTAAACTTATAAACACTGGTGATTCTCTTTTGTGTTGATAATAACTTTAAAAGCAACGTCTAAGTTGAACATGACTCCTTTATAATGTATTTTCAAGTCAATTCTTAAAACACCCCCATGGGCTTGTATTCGGGTTGGGGGGGGGGGGGGGGGGGGGGGGAGGGGGGGCTTATTATTGGAAGGAATTTTGTTGTTGTATAAATTAGGGGGCTTATTTTCGGTTGAGCTTATTTTCGCTTAGTCGCCCTCCTCAACTATCACGCGATAGAAATCTCAAGTTAATAATCTAATTGTTAAATATACTTTTTTTTTAAAGGAAACTGAAATGCCAATCAATAAGAATTTGTCTATTGCAGCCAGCCTCAACCGGTCAAAAAAAGGCGGTTTAAAACGTCTGAAAAGTAATTAAAATACTGAACTACGGAAGGCTCGTTTAAATTAACGTACTGAATTGTAATCGCAACCCGTTGAAGAGAGTTCAATTCAGTAAGCTTGGCTAATTCCCACCCCGAATGTCCTGCAAAATTGCACGGTAAAATTATCGCTATTCGAAGGGTTACTTACAAAAAGTTAAAACAGTGAATGCAAAGTTTCGAGACCAAACAATAGTATGGGATTTCTTTTTCGTGAAACTTCAACAATGCAGCGCGGAACAGTAACGAAAATGAAAACCACGCGTAATGAAAGATAAAAAAAGTATAGCCCTACTTAATCGTATATACGCCGGATTTCTCCTTGAATTTTTCTGCAAAAAATGCCTTTTTAAACTCCACTCCTCGAGTCAAACCCTCAACATTTACATAATAATAACAATAATACCACTACTACTACTACTACTACTACTAATAATAATAATAATAATAGCACGTGTATTATATATGTACAATTTTGTACTCAGAGAAACTGAAACTAATAAACGGATGAAAATTGGATGAAGCTGACAGCCCCTTCTTAGATGAAGTGGATCTTTCAAATAACCTTTGTACATACAGTATCCGCAAAAAAATAAAAACAGAAATATTACCTTGAATTTCCGTCACATACGGCTGTCAATTAAACGACGTAACAAAAACGGATAATTATCGATTTATCGCATATGATTACTAAAGCATTTAGACTTCCTGTGTGTCGTGTACCGCGCGTCCGAATATATATAAATAGTGTTTTGGACGTTGTGTGTTTTGCATCGACTTCCTCAATTCACCAAGGACGAAATAATTCCTGAGTAATGGTTGTTTGTAGACTCTTATAACATTGCCATGAATATGTTTGAAGCCAGTCAACTAATGTTAGTTGTTTTCGTATGGGCGTCTCGTTTTAGTCAGGTTAATTGCGATGTTTACAAGAACCTGACTGATTTCGACGAATGTAGACGAATGTGCCAAGCGCTGGATGAAACGAAGGTCGGGTAGACTAACTTTTGTGCTTTAAATTTAAAACACGGAGAGATTCGAATCTAGTTTTATTTTTGAGACATTTTGTGTACTCCGGCTACTGACAATTCTTTAGCTTGAAGAGTTTAGAGAATTATTTATTTGGATAAGGAAATGTAGCAAAAAGAACACTTATCAGAGAGAGTGAACACACCGTCACTTCAATCCATGGAGCTTATAGCACAAATCTATATCAAAGAAAGTGCCTGACGAAATTTTAGTTTAGTGTGATCGAAGTCAGATTCGTTCACTGACTTTGGGAATATTTTCATGGTTTAGTAGGTTTCAATCAGGATTGACCGTCACGTTAGCCGTGTATATTATGATACAAGTCACGTATTTTTTCTCGGTGTTTCCAGGTCCTTTTTCGACTCTTCTTTTTCTCTTATCATTGATCTTTTAGGAATATTTCAACAATCTTTTCTTTTACCATTATATTTTTAAGCTTCCTTTTATGCGTTACTTAGACTTGCTGAATGTTTATGGAAATTTTGGGGAAATGACTTCAGAACTGTCTCGCGTCAGTTTCTGTGAAAAACACACACATCAGGAAATCTTAATGACCCGTTCCGGTGAAGCAATTATTGTAATATATGAAACGTTTCCAGATCCTTCAGAGCCAGATTCAATTTGAAAAATAATATTAAGATTCAGACTAGCTAAGCTATTCATTTTGAGGGTTCTAAATGGGCTTATTACTTCAAACATAAACTGACCGAAAAAGGTAAAACGCTTGTTCAAGACAAAGTTATTGATATCTCCTGTTAGAGTTATTTCCTTATCCTAACTGTCAAAGATGCTACAGCAAAAACATGCATAACTTGCGCTTATACTGATCCGAGCTTCATATGCTTATTTCATTACTTTAAAATATTCTTGGTCTTGTCTCTAAACAGCTTGCGGCATCCTGTATGAAAGAATGCATGATAAAGTCAAAAGGTTAGTGAATTTAGAAAACAATTACAGCTGGTATGGATACTGAACAATTGCTTAACTGTATGCCGGAGTTTTTAGTCGCGGATGGTTGGTTGCTACGCAATAACAGGAACTGTTGGACTTATGGCTTCCTGTCATGCACAGTAGATTTCGTCAGCTCAAATTTTATCTAACACGGAACACGCGGCGAGCTAGCGCTATGCTCTCCCGTGATGCCACTTCTGCTCAGCAGAAACCACCGCAGACAATATCAGAATGTAAAGCTGAATGATAAATTAATGAAACTGAAAACGCTATTGCGCGTTTCATGTTCCAGCAAAATGAAACAGAGCGAACACATTTCAGCTAAGAGATGGATCGGTGAAACAGTTACCCTGCAGCAAACGGCAGCCGACAATTGTTTTCTCTTTTCTCTCAAGCATAATATCGAGTTAGACTTGCCACAAGTCGACCTCACGAGTTTCACAGTAAAGCGAGCGAAGCGAGCTTTTGAGGCCGCCAAGCGGCCGAGCGAGCGACGAAGTTGCGAGAGGTCGACTTATCTCGCTTGAAGGGTTTTTATTTGCGTTTCGCGCCAAAAATGGGGAGTGGCGTGACTTGTCAATGTCATCGATTATTGTTTCGCAACCGACCCCATTGTTGAATTTCAACCGCAAGTCACGTTTCATTGCGCCTAATACCTTGTGATTGACAGTTCTGTCCCCAAGGGCTACTCTCGGCTACTCTGATTGGTCTAAGCGCAGCGACCCGTTTTTGGGTGGCTAAAAATGGCCCCGTTCCCCGATTCCCCGTTCCTTATTTTAGACATAGCCATAAATATAAGACGAAGGACTTTATTGAAAGTCTAAATATCGAGTCTGAGAAGAGAATTTCGCACGTGCAAAAGTCATCGACGGGCAATGGAAGCGCGGGTTCTTACGCTTCGAGACTGAAGAGGGGCTGGTCTTACTTTAGGTCGCCAGGGAAAAGGGGAAGAGGAGGAAATCCGTTCTGGATAAAAGAAAGAAAAAGCTTTAAACTTCCGCCTCTGCGTTTGACATGTATGCTTATGAAACATTTCACCTTGCTAATGAAAATTATGTTTATATTATTTCAGAAAATGTCAATGCTACAGCTCCAAAACCATCACCCAAACTTTTTCTGAACTTTACAACGGCTTTGCCCCGCACATCACCTACAGCAGAAGTCTGGAAAAACGGTGAGTATTTATTTAGAAGGATAAGAAAACTATGACTCAGCTCGAGGCGCACGTACTCCTCGGAAATTATGGGTGATTATTTCATAACCTCGGGGTACCTTCGGGGTCCCCTTGGGGTTGATTTCCCATTACGTGAAACGTGGTTTTTATCACGCAAGTATCAAATGTAACGAGCTGTGTGGCTAATCGTATTTCTTGACATTGTGGTATGGCAATGTTATTCGCTATTCCCCTTTGGGAATTCGAGCTGTAGTTATATTGCTAGTTTTGAGGCAGTACGCAGCTCTTACAAGGTCTTCTCTGATTTGCTGAGAAAACAATAGAACAAACAACGCAACAATGGACCCATCGACGCCACCAGTTACAAGCTCACTTTCCTTATTTACCTCCAGGGAAGTTATTTGACTAATTTGACAAACAGGCACACTTGGTTTGGAGTTCCGGGAAATCGTCTTGTTTTTCGCGTCCGGCGTGTAGTCGCACTGTTTCTTATATTTTGAGAGTCTCGCGGCTCGGTAATCCAGTTGTGTTTTACACCGTGGTAGTTATACTTAGTGTAAAACAGTGTAATTATAATAACAATAAACATAGAAAATTGCATGAAGAACCGTAAATTCTCGGAAATAAATGTTAAAATAAATTACTTTTGATGTTCGTAATGAATTGAAATTTGGCAAGATGAGTAAGAAAGTCTAATTGTACACGATAATGTAAAAAAATGAAAATCAAAAATTTGATCACAGGGGCACTTTAAGTGTACACCCGTATTCGATTCAAGTCACGCTTGAGACCAGGTGGTTGGGAATCGGCTCTTGATTTACGTTTATCTCCTATTTGCAGGTTGTCCGGTTCACTATGGACCTGAGCCCAATGAAGTTATACCAGGGGAGGTGACAGGCTTAACTTTAACATTTACACATGAAAAGAAAGAAAACAGCCAGGGATGGGTAGCTAATGTCAGTTGGACAGCGCCTAAAGGTAACAAGCACAGTTATAGAGCGTTTGCACGTGCACGGCGACCATACTGGTGTCCCAAAACAATGAAATGGCGGCAATATCGGGTGACCTAAACGAATCCTATGTGACTTTAGCTCTTTTCTTATTCATCTATTTTGAAGAGCTTAGGTGTTGTATTTGAATTAAGGTATCGACTTCAACATAGTCATCCCTATCCAAAGAGTATCGAATAAAAATCCACGCCGGAAATTTTTTCTCTTAAAGACAAATTTAGAAGTATCTCTCCTGTCGGGAGGAATTTGGTTCCATACTTTTGTTTTCGGAGGCATTAAAAGTGACGTTTTGGGTACGAAATGAGGTCAGCTGGGATTTTCGGAAAGGTCGGAAAGCAGCCAGTAAATTCGGGGGATAAGATTCCTTTCCCTAACTTTTCTGCTGTTGAAATATTCAGCTGAAAGAACCGAAAAGTTCAAGCTGCATTAGCTTTTACATGAAGTAAAACAAAAGAAACGGCAAACCGATCCTTACGGCAGAAAAACAGAATCAGAAGCAAATAAAATACAATAAAATAAAATAAAAGTGGACATCAGGAGCGTAGCCAGCTTTTAGAAGAGTTGTAGGCCTGGCCATCCGGCCCGCAGGGGCCGCTTCTAGGGGGGTCCGGGGGCATACCCCCTGTAAAATTTTCGATATTGGCCCTTGAAAATGCTTTATCCTTCACTTTCTGGTGATTTTATGTGTATCTTGACAGCACCGAAATTGTAATATTTGATAAAAGAGAATGGATTTGAATTTTTCATTTCCAATTCTTAAAAATGTAACACTAGTGGGCTGAAAAATTTGTAGGCCCGGGCCTACGGGCCTATAGGCTGGCTACGCCACTGGACATGGTTGCCTTTATGGAAAAACAGTAAAACATTATTCCAAGTGCTTTTCCCAAACAGACCTCGTTCGGTGCGCTTAGCCTAGGGAATAGCATGGTAAAATTCGTGAGATATCACTTCCCAAAACAACGGGTGATTTTTTTTATAACCACAACAGATTCAGCATCTAAGATCAGGGACTTCGCCAATAATATTATCGTCGATAATTTCCGCACGCATTCTTCAGTTCTCATCCTTAACATTTTTTGACGACAATAATTAGATAAGTTTCATAGCTTAGCCTTTGTTTCTCATTTTTTTTTAGATGCGAATCCTTCTTTGAACTGGCGTGGTTATTTGATAATATGGTTCACGGAGAGTGATTCAGTCGATTACGGAGGAGGACCAATGCCTGCTAGCTGCAAACTAGTGTCTAAGGTTTGGGTCTTCTTTGACCAATAGTAGTATTTAGAATGAAGTCTTTCGATTTATTTTCAACTTTAATTTTTGTATCTTTGTGGAACGTTTGTCGTGCGTTGGAGCTCAAGAATTATCAAGTAATTTTATATACAAAACTCCTTGTCTGGGATCGCTTGGTTATCTGTTATCTAGCCTGTAAACAGTCCTTCTGGTTGGAGCAGGACGGTTGGAGATAGGGCGAAAAGAAAGGCCCGGAGCGAAGTTTCCCCTCGGCTCGCTTCGAGGCCTTTCTTTTCACCCTATCCTTGTTTACGGACTATCCGTTAATTATATTTCAGTGTCCGACGGTATGAAATTTATGCGGGTTCTAACTTTTTGCGTGCGATTTTTGTTATGAAGATCAGAGTAAAGGAAGATGTTTCATCAGTAAATGAAAATGTTTCATCTTTAATTTTCAGGGCCAGTCATATCTTGTTATCAATGAGACAGACGGATGGAAATATCCAAACAATATTTACATCGCAGTGAGTAGACTGTCCATTACATTGCGGACCGAAAAGAGAGAAGTAAACCTAATTGAAAGAGAAAATATACTTCACAGGGGCGGCGTATCTTCCCTTTTACCTGAAGTATGAAACTGCGTACCAGAATTTCCTAGAATTTTTTTTTCGTTCTAGAAGAAAAGCAAAAGGTAAAAATATTTACTGAATGTGATGTCTACAAAAGTGAAGAAATAAACGAAAAGTTTTCTGAGAACACGTGTTCCAATGTAATAAATAAGTCAAATAACGCAATATAGATTAAAAATTTTGGTTTTCTGGTTGAGAATTAAGGTAAACTACAGGGCCCGGTTGTTCGAAAGTCGATTAACGCTAATCCCCAATTAAAAGTTAACCGAGGAGTTCATTTCTCTGTTTAAAAATGTTTTCAAAATGTCATTTGTAGCTAGTAGTGAAGACAAGTTAAAGTCGAAACTAAAAGGCAGAAAACTTTGGAAAATTTTCAATTGTTGAGTTGTTCAACTGGATTCAAAATTGACGCTAATCCTGGGTTAGCTTAATCGTGCTTTGAACAACCCGGCCCAGAGTTTATATCTTGACTGCACAAACGCTTTTCAGTCTCAGGAATGCAGGAAATGCCTTTTTAGAGGGTAACATACAGTTAACATCAAAACAAATTTTTTGGGGGTCATGAAAAACGGCGCTCGTAACATTCCTTCGGCGAGAAACTTACTCTCTCACTGAGTTATTGTGTGTTGCTAAGAATTGTCTAGTTAAGCCCCTGCTTCATTATTCAGACCGAAGCTACTGAGTACCTACAGTCTGTTTTTTTTTATGATTCATTTCATGACTATTTTGATTTCTTCCGATTAGGTTGTTGCTTTGCCTTCAAATGATGAAAGAACTGAACTGCAAGTTTTTCGCCCGAGGAAGCCAGGTATAAGAATATGCGATACTTTCTCTTTTTGAATTCCCATCAACGATTGATGTCGTTGCTGTTTCTGTGTCTGTTGCCGTTGTTGTTGTTGTTGTTGCTGTTACAGCTGTTGATGATGTTCATAAAAGCTCGACATTTGATTTTAATTCGTTTACCATACTTGTTTCCGCAACTCGAAATATTCTGCTTTTGTCTTAATAGGTTGGAAGACGCCGATCCAATTTGAACCAGTGTCAAACAAAGGTAAAGTTAATTTTATTTTTCTATTCCTTAAATGCTTGCAAGAGTATTGCCAGAGTATTGCAAGAATATTGCCAGAGTATTGCCAGAGTATTGCAAGAGTATTGCAAGAGTATTGCAAGAGTATTGCAAGAGTATTGCAAGTTGTATTAAGCAAACAGTACATATAACTGCACGAAAGCTTTTCAAGAAGATGAACTCCTGAATCAGCGGAGATTAGAATCAAGAGTAGCTTCCAGGAACCATCCTAATTCCACAAGTGAACTTCAGGACCCGATTGCTGGTTCTCACCCCTTTCTTGTTGGGTTTCACGTATTTGCACTCTTGCAAATTATTACCCAATATTTAGATTTTCCCCCATTTTCTAAACTTTTTCGCCCAGAACCTTCCCGCTTGTCGTAGACTTCCCGCTCCTTCCACCCCCCCCCCCCCCCCCCCCCCCCCGTCATGTTCCTAGCCCTGTGTTCCGCCTCACTGCTTACGAATTTCTGCCAATATGTCTCATTTCAGGTCGTAAACGATTTCGTCGACTGCAGTCTCCAGAGGTGATCGCCATTCTCATAGTGGCTGGACTTATCACAGTCTTTGCCATTATATGCATTATCAAACGAATGAGCGGCAAAAGCTTTCACATGGGTTTCACGTGCACCGACAAGAAAAAGGCAGGAAAGAAAGAGAACGAGATAAAGGATCAGCTGATCGTTTAATTGGTTGATTAATTAATTGATTGATTGATTGATTGTACATATTGTCAGAGGCGTACCCAACCATCTCAAGACAGTTTAGTTACACAGATCATTTTCTCTTGGTCCTCTTGTCAAAACGCATGCGCAAATTCTTGAATTGAAGTGCCAGCCACGTAAAATAACACCAACTGAAGTCTTATAGTTTCTCATTTTCACATTGAAATAGTCTGCTCCGGTCCTTTTTCGTTTTTTTTAAAGGATTCTGTTCTCAATTCTTCACCCACGAAACCCTCCCTGGGTACGCCTCTGATTTTTATTATGCTTCTGTATTCGTGAGCCGTATTATTTTTTAGATGATCCGTTCTGTGGAACTTGATAAAAGTGATAAAGATGTCACACTGAAAAGTATAAGCAAGAGAAATTGATTGTTAGGTTAAAGTAAAACACGAAATAAAGATTATGTTCAAAAAAACTTGTTCTTTCTATTTCTATGCGTTTGGTAGTCAGGCTTCTTGGCATTGAAAGCCCCATCTCTTCTCTTAGTAATAAATAATAATAAATAAACAACTTAAGTTGATGTTACACGCCACGATTTGCTGCTATGATTTTCACTGCAAAGTTGTTGCGCGAAAAGTTAATTAATGTCTTTATTAAAATGCCGCGCGGACGATTTTCAATACAATTTTCGCATTGCCAACACGTTGCGAGTTTTTTTTTAATCATTTTAAATGACTTGCAACATGTCACCTCAACAAAATGTTACATTGAAAAACGTCCACGCGCTATTACAAGGTTCCTAATGAGCTAATCATCTAAGGAAAAAACTTTTTTAAATGTTATTTTAAAGTGCCAAAGTTTTTGAATAAGTTCCAAACGTTTCGGGCTTTGCCCTTCTTCAGTGGAAATCATCTAATCATCTAAGGCCCCATCCACACGTATACGTTTACGTTCGTAATCGCATACTTTTTTTATCCAAAACGCTCCCGTCCACACGAAGCCAGCCATCGTTTACGATTCGTTTTCACCTGTCCACACGTAAACGCTAAAACGATACGTAAACGCTTCAAATCTGCATTGAGCATGCGTAGATAAGTCCGCCATATTGGATATCTGTTCTATTTTCTTTACTTGTGGACTGGGTCCGAATCTGTGACATCAGCGTTTATTTTACGAAAATATCCTTTTACGCTGTCCACACGTAAACGAGCAAACGGCGTTTTCGAAAATATCCACTTTGGAGAGCGTTTTCGAAAATATCCGTTTAGGGTGACCGTTTTCATCGTTTACGTGTGGACGCTAAGACGCTCGAATTTTTGCATTTCGGCGAATTTTGATTAATCGATTCGCTCTGACGAACTGAAGGGCTAGCGCTCGAAACGTCAGCTTTTGAATCAGTCCTTCAGTGGCCAATTTACCTTATAGACTCAGTTGATACAACCAAATCTTCGTGATTCACTCCCCCACAAACACATCACCACAGTTTGTTAAGGCACCCTTTATTCATTCTCTTGGCAAAGAAGTGGCTTAAGTTAGCTTCAGAGTGTAAGACTATTACACGGACGGCACGTCTACAAGAAAAACTCCCTTTAAATGTTTCAGAATTTGACCTTGGTACAAAAACATTATGGTCTGAACCTCTTTCAGTAAATTGTGCTGGTGAACAGTGTACGCCAGGACAAAGGCTAGTTTGGACCAGTTTGGATGCCTTTACAATCATGATTAATTAAAACTAGACAGAAGCATACCCCCGACCCCCAACCCTGCGGGCAAAGCCTTTCGTATCTTGATAGAGTTTTACAAGGGAGGCAAAGAGGCTCTGCGAGCAGGATGATATATCTCTAGGCCTGGCCGAGAACAACACCGGGTAAGTGCGCTTGCGAGTACGCGCGCGTGTACGGGAAAAAAGGGATCGTACACCAACTTACCACTATTTGTTCTCTTGGTTTGACCCAGGCTGTGCGCTGATGATTATGTTAGACTAGAATTCTTCATAGTCCCTTTTGTATTTTTACTAGCCTGTGAATACAGCCGCCAGGCGCTTTATTGCCCGCTTCCTCTCTGTTTCTGATCTGCCAAAGAGCCTGGGTTAGAAATTCCAAAAACAGGAGAGAGGGTCTGGGAACAAAGTTCATGCGCGGATTCAACATGGCGGACGCCGAAGCCCAAAAACGTCGAGGTAAAAGGAGTTGAAATCTTGCTTTTGTTTCTCACGCAACGGATATTTGACTGGTGTGGAAACATATTAAACTTTCCTTTGTTTCTTTAAGGAGAAAATAAGAAACGAAACTACAGGAAAGAAAAACGTAAGTTACTATATAAATGTATGCTACGATCACTGTCTGATGTACAGACTGTATGTTGCCCTAATTCCGGACAGCCCTTATTCCGGACACTTTCGGATTAGAGCTTCGTTATTCTCCTCAAATTATAAATAAAATTCGAACAATACTTTCCAATGATTTTTTGATTACCTTTCTATCACTAACTCCTTTTATAGCTTTCCTGGCGTAGTCTAAGGCAGGAAATTCAAGATATTCTCAAGGCAGGTCGAACTTTCTTCTTCGTAAAATTGCGTTTTTAGCGCGCATCGAATTACATCGTTTTATATTTGTAGTGTTTTTTCGCAGAAGATACAACATAAATTATTAATTTTGGGAATAATTTAGGCTAAAAGGACTACGGTTTCTTCCTGTCATGTAATAGCAAGTTAACTGTTTCATATTTTCGAGCGAGACTGCGACAAAAAATTGTTAAATTTTTGTCATGTGTGCCTAATTCCGGACAATAGAAAAAAGGGAGTTTGGAAATTCGAATTTGTTTTTGAATCTATGTTATATATTAAAGCTTAGCGATCAGTCAAACTTAACTTTCAATAACTATTATTTGAACGGCGAAAAGCGTATTGAAGATATTTATGCAATTTTCTGATTTGTTTATTACTGTTTTTACTCAATTTTCGACGCTGGCGAACGTCCTCTTTGAACTGGGGAAAGCAACAATTCAGTTTGAAAAAATTGAATATTTCGCATATGTGTTATCTTATGGTATGTATTTTATATATTTTTTCTCATTACGGAGACGAATAATGCCAAGAAAACGAAGAAAACAATAGTATTGCGATCGTCCGGAATTAGGGCAACCTGTCCGGAATAAGGGCACTCAACTTGACTCGTATTTTCGCAAATAACGACGAAATTAAAGCAGTTCAGTCGATGACACTTCAGTACAAGATAACGTATAGAAGAAGGTATGTGGTGAGAAAGTTTCAGCTCGCTTCTGTTATTACAAGGTAAGAAATGGCAAAAAAAAACAAAAAGTGTCCGGAATTATGGCAACATACTGTATATCTGATATACATGTTGAATTGATTTCTAACTTTTTCTTTCTTCTGGTGTCGAATAGCCTTCCACTGAGTGAAGGCGAATACGAATACGCCCCACGTTGCATGGTTTACCAAACATGTATCGAGGCTGCTGCCTTAGAAAAATTTAAAGAAGCCCACGAGGTCAAAAAGCTCAGTGGAAAGCTGAGAGGTTAAGAGAGCTCAACCTGTGAAATGTTGGGCTTTTACAGCAGAATATGGAGCAATTGCAGAATACCCTGCAACTGCTAACAAACTCCTAGACCTAGCCCTAACCTTAACCCAGGAAAAACGAGCATGAAACAATAGGCACTATTGTTATTCAATAAGATGCTAATAAGTTGCGGGGTATTCTGCAATTTAGCCCAGAATATTTTGAAGCCCTCTGTGTATAAAACGCTGTTTATTAGACCCTTTTATGGAATCTCGGTTCATCATGGATAATATACCTGCCAACTTTTTCTGAGTCAAAGGCGTGAGACTTTTATCTTGGGAGTGCCAGGATTTTTGAAGACGACACGACTATATCCAAAGACTTCCGAAGATGTCTGAAGATTTCCGAAGATGTTCCGAATAATGTGTATCGCAAAACACAACCACATCCCCAGTGAAAGGAGGATATTACCATCTTCCCCGGCATGCACTTCAAACAAACTATATTATCAAACGGCGGCGACCCGCAAGCAGCTCATTTTACACAGACGCCGTTGAGGTTGGAAGTCAGTTGGTTGTTGAGCGGAAAACCTTTCAAAAGAAATCTACTATTACCTATTTAGTATTCTATTCGCTTTTACAGGAAATCTTTCATTTCAGGTTACATATTCTTACTACAGTTTCTTCTCAAGGCCGCTTAGCTTCTCAGACGGGCCGAAACCCTCGCATTTTCGATTGGCATCGCGTGGCCGAGACTCATCTCTTCATACATTCGTGAAATCAATAAACCTTTTCGCCATTCGGTAACAGTGCTGGCTTAAATTATTAGAAGAAATATCCGTATTTGCTTGCCTTGACCTATTGAATCTAACACGCGCGAACAGAGCCTGTGAAATATTCTCCGCTGACAAAAACAAAACCACAGATACTCAATTTCAACTAAACTAGGACTACTCAGCACGGGACTGTCCTGCTGTGTCCGGTTTACGGCTTTGTTTATATTTTTAGTTCTATAAAATCAAACCGTGAGTCGCTTTTCTCGCTATTTTCTGACCTTTTTAGGTACGAGTACTAATCATTTATCTTTATTTGATTTTCACCTTATTTTTTTTTTACTGTGATGGATCGAATCGGTCCGCAAATGCAACTAAGTCTTCTCATAAACGACACGCCGCTTGGAGTTTACCTTCAACCCCGATGAAAACAGACAGCCACCGAAATAGATCATATTCACCTTCAAAATTTGAGATGAAATCGTGGAGTCAATTGGAGTCAATTAGGTTTTCAATAAAGTTTAAGCCTTGAATGACTGGATTTGGTTATTATTTGGCTATTGACTCCATTTTTTTGTATCGATCCAACCAATTTAAAATACGCCTCAGCGAAGACTGCACACAGAGATGGACGACAACAGTCAAACAATGCCACGATTACTTTTATCAACGGGTCTACTCCAGTCTAAGAAAAACAATTCCTGGACCATTATTTATAGAGTAATAAGGTACTTATTGTTTTCTTGCCATTCCTTTAATTTAAAGCGAGGAAATCCATGTGCAAGTTTGACTAAAATACGTGCATTCTTCCGTTCAACCGGAAGTCATTCGACCAAATTTAACTCAAAGCACGATGGGAAGTTGGTAATATCCTCCTTTTCCCCAGTGTTTACCCTTAAAAAATCAGAGAATTTTGGGAAAGTATCGTCAATTACTCATTTTACATGGACTTTTTGTTTCTCGCATTGGTTCTAGTTTACATATTTTTTAATAGTGTGTCAGTTAGGCTGTAATAACTCACATTTTTAGACCAGGCATGAGAAAGTGGTCCTTAAGTGTGAGATCGAAGTTTTCTGCCCACAAAATTAATGAAGACTCGCACCTAAGGCGTGAGAGTTGGCAGATATAGGATAATCGGGGTAGCATGGTGGGAAATATAAAGGTTTGTATGGAAATTGAAGGTCAAAAAATATATTCACATTTCAAAGGAGTAAGTCAGAACAAATTTGGTGACCAAAACTATTCGTTTGTATTTTATTCCCAACCATTTTTTCATAAATTTCCTGTAATTTTCTTGCTGCCAAATTATGGAGAATGTATGGGGAAAAACACATTTGAGAATAAAATGGCTATGGTCTCCAAATTTATTCTGTTGCTTTTTTGAACTCATAATGTATTTGGCTTTCAATTTCCATAAAAACCTTTATATTTCCCACTATGTTGCCCGATTAACGAGGATGCACTCACATGAAAAACTGTGAAAATATAAAATGAGAAATTGTAATGATTGGCCTTCTGTGATGATAGTAAACTTGAACTGATCAAACACCCAAGTATCAAAACTCGCAGCCACAACTACTCTTATAGGCAGCCTAGTGTACAAGAGATTATTATAAACACTCATTCTTCCCAAAAACAGTGTTGAAGTAGAACCGCCTTCCTTGGGAGATAGCTCCATCTGACTCACTGAAGAATTTTACGGCTGGCACAGTATTGGCTGTTTATTAACTTTTTTTTAATGTTAGTTTAAAGGCAGTCCAAAATACTCAATATTGAGTGTGTGACCTATGTGGTAAATAAAAATAAATAAAGAGTCTTTTCTGAGTGGAACCAAAGATAAACTTATGTGATCGTTAACAACGTTTCTGTTATTGATCATTGTTCTGTCTATCTTATTTTTTGTGTTCTGCTGATGAAGTCAGCAAACACAAATGTCATCGGATGAGGTATTTTGTGTAAGGAAACATTTCCAGCATAACAATAGAATTGTCAATCGCTACCAATCAAAGCAAAGAACCGACGAAATCGGAAGTAGTTCTGATAATTCTCTTACAATTCTTCATATGCTCAAAACTTGAATAATATTCCATCTATTCCCTTTAATTGAAGACTGAATTTCAGCTAAAGAGTAGGCTATCAAAATTTTAGAATTTATCTGCCACTACAAATTATTTCAGCAGTCTAAAGCAAAGCAAAATCGCATGACGAGTCATATATCAGTTTGTTTACTTATGACTGAGAGAAATTATAATTCTTCATGCTTACCTTTGAGAATTCATAACTTGAATAATATTTCATTGATTCACTTGAATTAAAGTGCCCCTATGATCAAAATTTTGATTTTGATTTTTTTACATTTTCATGTACTATTAGACTTTCTTACTCATCTTGCCAAATTTTAATCCATTACGAACATCAGAAGTCATTTTATTTTAACATATATTTCCGAGAATTTACAGCCGCCATTAATCAACCTTGTTCCAAGGCTTGGTTGCGAATGGGAGAAAGTGACGTCAAAGACTCAAACATACCTCACGGGTTGAAATTATAATAACAATCAGCATAGAAAATTGCACAAAGAACAAGTCCAAAGTTTTTGTTGCTTTTCGCATGAATTTCAATACTTATTGTTATTATAATTTCAACCCGTGAGGTATGTTTGAGTTTTTGACGTCACTTTCTCCCATTCGTAACCAAGCCTTGGAACAAGGTTGATTGATGGCGGCCGTAAATTCTCGGAAATAAATGTTAAAATAAAATGACTTCTGATGTTCGTAATGAATTGAAATTTGGCAAGATGAGTAAGAAGAGGGGTTAGTCTAATTGTACACGAAAATGTAAAAAAATCAAAATCAAAAATTTGATCACAGGGGCACTTTAAAGACTGAATTACAGTTAAAGAGTAAGCGATCAAAATTTCAGAATTTATCTGCCACTAGAATTTAATTTTAGTCAATTTTAGCCTGTCAAGCCTATCAAGAGAGCGTTGAAGCTAGCCGAGACACCAGCTGAAGAGTTGACGGTATCGTTATGCTCAACAGAGTTTGATGGATAGTTTAAACCCAGCATTCCTACCAGTACAGTACATCTGCTCACCAGAAAATGCACTCAAATTGCCTTGTCAAATAGCATTTGCTCATATGCTGCACAATTCACGCTATATCAGCAGAACACATAGCCCCAGTGGGGCTCTATGTTTTATAAACTTGTCTGTGAGAGAGTATGAGAGTTGTTGGTCAAAGAAGAGCAAGTGTTCGAACTTTTATTGAGTTTTATGAGATTAAGAGCAGATTCAACCTTGATGGCCCAAGTGTGTTATGAGATGATGGTAAAGAGCAATTTTCATATGACCTTGAAATGATTATGCGTGAAAACAACCAAAACAACTGAACTGTGAGGAAACAATTTGATTGGCTTAGCGAACGGAGGCAAATGTGCATGGCTTTTAACGGAGGCAAATGTGCACGGCTTTTGGTTGGTTTAGCAAACACGCAAAGCAAAGAGAACAGATTGTGACCTCTTTGACATGACTGGCTTTTGAGCATTCTGATATAGACCAATTGAACAAGCCTCTTTCCATATTAGGGGATATTTTTAGAAGAAAAATGAGCAAAGCTTTTTTTTTATCCTTTCAACTACTGAAACAAACTGCAAACACTCAGAGAAACCGTTTTTCAATCACTCTAGTCTATGAGCATTAGTGATCAAACAAGAGGGAAAGTTTGAAGTCTCATCAACGCTCATTTGAACACTGCTTGTCTGTGACTGACACTTGTTGTTGTTGTTTTAATTTGTTTGTTAAGCTTGGGATCATGAAGGGATTGATCACTGGAAGATAGACTCATTTACATCTGAAGACAATCCACATGGGATGCTGGAAGAAAGTACATTTGCCACTTTGTTTCCAAAATATCGCGAAAAATATCTTCGAGAATTCTGGCCATTGGTGGAGCAGAAACTTAAAGAATATGTACGTCCACAAAACATCAGCCTTTAGATGTTGATGATCTTTATTTCTATTCTTTTTGTTCTTAAAAAAAATAAATTTGTAGGTTGACTGTTAATGTGAATCCATCTCTCGTGTTGTTTGAAGGGATTGAAGTGTCAGCTTGATGTTATTGAAGGAAGCATGACAGTTGGCACAACAAGGAAGACATGGGATCCATATATAATCATTAAAGCTAGAGACATGATCAAGCTTATGGCAAGAAGTGTTCCATTTGAGCAGGTTTGCATATTCATCATTATTATCAGTTCTGTTTTCTGCAGTATCAGTTATTTCCAAGACTGATCATCCCCACTGAGCATTTGACTTGAGGTTGTCTCTGTATACACACTTATAACATAAAAATGACAGCAAGGCTTAAGGGCCACATTGCAATTAAAATGGCAAAAGCGCAGCCCACAACAACAACAAAAAATAGCTCTCAAATGCTGCATCACTGCGCTTTGTAATAATCATTCCGATAATAGGAAAGACTTGACGTTTTATACATTTCTGAAGGATCCTTGCCTTAGGTTAGTTTCTCCACCATCCACTTTCCAATGTCAGTTTCATTTACTATAACTGATCCAGGAATATCTTCGGGGGTTAATTTCTAATCTCTAAATCACAAATCACTCTTGTTTCCACTGCCATTTATTACTTTTTTGAAGTTTGCAGGAAATTTGATGGCCCTTAGGCCTCGCTTTCATGCTTACGTCGTAAGTGTGTATAGTGAAGAATTTTACCAATGTGGGCTGTCTATATGATCTGTAACTGTTGTCCATTATATTTTGAAAAAAAAAACAATATTTGGTGGTCATAAGCTATGACATCACACTTCACTTGAAGGGGTGCCTGGAAAAAAGCCCTAAGTGACTTCTGATAAACTGCTAGATTCTCATTCCAAATTACCTTGTATTCCCTTGTGAAACATGGGAGAATTTGACATTACATCAAAAGTCACTTAGGGCCTTATTCTGTGCACAACTTCACTTCATAACCCACTTATTTTTTGTGCCCTCTGCCATAAATGCCATTTAAATATTATTAAAAGTGCACAAAACTTTGAATTTGCAAACACCTCTTTGCTGGAAAGTGGAGAAGATGATCTAGTTTGTAAAGCTAGGCTGTAATAAATTCTAAGCTAATTCCAAGCTGGATCAGATTTGAGATTGTTATCTCAGACTATTTTCTAATTAAACTGTGTGTGTATGATTTAATTTTTCTTGTATTGGATACAGGTTAATCTGAATCATGCCCCTTTTGTGTCTGATTATAAAATTTATATTTAATATTATGTACAGCTGTAAATTTTGTCAATGTCAACATTTTGGTTGTAAATCAATGCATAAATAATAATATTATTGAATTGAATCTTGTCAAGCACTCTGCAGTCAACCTTGTCCAGCTCAAATTTCACTTGTCCATTATTGCCCTGGACAAATGGATGGCTGCAAATATGGATCCCTGGCCCATGCACGCTGATGCCATACTCATTTTATCAATAATCACTGACAAAACATCACATGTAAATCATGCCAACCCTCCAAGTTGCAACTATTTTAGGCACCATGGCAACTAAAATTGTGGCACTAGCACCCTTAATTTAAAAAAAAAAACAGGGTGTCAAGTTCCTATTTTTTGCTATTTTTGGCCTGCTTCCTATTTTCTCCTATTTTTTCAGAAAATTCCTAGTATTTTTTCCTATTTTTTAGGGTTTAGTTGGTGCACCAAAATATTTTTAAAATGTTTGAGAGAAAATTGTCAATGAAATTGATTAATTGTACAAGAAACTGAAATTTTTATGCCAGTTTGAATGATTTTCGGACTGAAAACTTGTTCCCAAGACTCTCTCAGTGTTTTTGGTAGCATACAAAGGATTCTGGGGGTTTCATTTGCATGCATGTTCAGCTGCCATGTAAGGTAAGTAATTTAATCCAATTCCATCCACTTTGTTTTAGAAAAATAGTTCAGTGTTTCTCAATATGCCATCTCATATAAGACATCTCGCAAGGCAGGTTATTTGTTTTTTTTTTGTTGTAAGATGAGTTCTGCTTTGCTTACAGAGCAAAATTGATACTTCTGTGAGAATAACATTTTATTTAAGAATGTATGCCACTGTGTCTGTCTGTCAAATAAATCATTGGGTTGAACAGAGTTGCTTTTTGGATTGTTTAGATGAGACAACTTGTAAATAGTTTCCTATTTTTTTCCTATTTTGGGATGAAAATTCCTATTTTTTCCCTATTTTTTGGCCAGTCTTTCCTATTTTCCCATTTTCTGAGTCTCATTATTTTGCACTTGACACCCTGAAAAAAAAAATAAAAAAAAAAAAAAAAAAAAAATTGCTAACCTGGCAGCTAAATCTAAAGAGCCAGTTGCGATGGTCACGAAAGAAAAATTAACTTGGAAGGTTGCATGTTGAGGCACTGCATGAAGTTTTTAATCTGGACCTTTATTACTCTTCTAAGAATTTCTATTTTTGTTTTTAACCATTGCATTACAGGCTCAGCGTGTTCTAGAAGATGATGTAGCCTGTGATATTATAAAGATTGGATCACTTGTTCGCAACAGAGAGAGATTTGTGAAGAGAAGGCAGAGGCTTATTGGCCCAAATGGAGCAACATTAAAGGTCTTATAGAGAAGCTATATAGGAAAAGTTCTTCTGTCAGTTTACAGTATATACTGCATTTTCTGTAACTGTTCCTGCAGGCATGAAGGAGAATTAAGCTTTTGGCTTTTAGTTTTGTTTCCATGGTCAACCTGTCTGCTAAACCTGTTATACATTTTATATAAAAAGTAGTAAAAGGTTGCTATAATTATACTCTGTTACTGTAAACTTAATTGAATTGACCAAACAAACATCTTATCAAGCCAAGGTGCTTGCTTTGAAACAGTTCAGTTGCTGTGTTTTCTTTTTTTTTCTAATAAAATTTTCATATACCATCAAAGAAAACATGGAAAGAAGACTTTGACGTGGAGAATGATGTCACAACACAAAACAAATTGACCATGAAACATTTTTTACCTCCCCTTGTGATATAAGAAAAGAATTTAATTTTTACTTAATGTATATTTGCTTGCAATTGGTTTCAATTAACAAACTGACTGTTTGATGTAAGAGTAAGTGACCATGACCACTTAATAGACGTGACCACTGAATAGATGTTAGTTTTACAGAAATTAAGGGGAGACATTTTCCGGGTCTTTTTTAACTGACCGCTGAAGTGTGACCACTGAATACAGGTCAACACAACAACAACAACAACAACAAGTTTTATTTCAAGCTAAATATAGGTTTGCCTGTACTTCAGCTTGTTGTTATTGACTTGCCATATATACCTGTCTTTTTTAGGCCCTTGAACTTCTCACGCAGTGTTACATCATGGTGCAAGGGAACACTGTGGCAACACTCGGGCCTTACAAAGGACTTAAACAGGTCAGAACTTGGATGACACTCTCAGGGATGTAGCTACCTGTATGCATGTACGCACATGCGTACCTGAAAAAGTCAAAAAAAAAGAAAGATTTGGGACTTGAGGGTGGGGGGAGGAGGTAGGGGGAGTGTTTGAAAATTGATTGTGCATACCTCTGAAAAAGTCCTGGCTATGCCCCTGACTCTTACTTGCACAATTGAACCTCCACGCAAGTAGTATGGCTCTAACGTTTGATTCTGTGGATAAAACCCAAAATGATTTGATTAAAAGCTTGTAAGCAGTACCTTGATGTAGTGCTGTTTATTAAGCTTTACAAGGTGACAAAATACCTTTTGAGTCTGTAGACAAAACCCCAAAGTTTGACCATTCTATATGAGGCTCCTGTTCAGCAGTACATGTACTTACATGTACTTTCATTTATTGCTGTTTTTTTCTTATTCATTCTCAGTATTTAGAATGACAAAGGGGAAAAATAATTATTGCTTCACCCCATCAGGTGGCTCATACATATGTAATTTCTGAAACTTTCCAAATGAAATAGTTTCTACTTATGAAATCAATGTAAATGATTAGTTACAACCTTTGTGTCTCCCTATGATATTGAACAGGTACGCAAAGTCATTGAAGACACTATGAAGAATGTTCACCCCATTTACAACATTAAGGTAATATTGTTTGGTTAAGTTTTACGACCACTCCTTCAATACAAGCAAATTTTTATGGCTTATGAGTGGGCTCAACTTTAACCGTAAAGTCCCGGACACACAGTGCAACTTTTCTTGCAACATTGCGTGCAACAGTTGCAGTCTAAGTAGAATCAAGGTCTACTTTTGCGACATTGCATGCAACAAATTGTATCGTGTGACACCACAGGTAGCCCAAGCTATATGTGTCACACGGTAACTGTTACAAGCGACATTACAAGGATTTGTATAAGAAAAAACGGTCCATTCTAGGAGCTAAAAAATACGAACAAGATTTCAATAAAAATTGCCTACCTTACTTCGCTTGTGTGTTTCCTTGTCTCCTGTGTGGTTTTGGGGGCGATTTAGAGCATTTCAATGGAACTAAAACTCACTGGAAACACTCTAAATCTCCCCAAAAACCACACAGGAGACAAGGAAACACACAAGCGATGTAAGTTAGGCAATTTTTATTGAAATCTTGTTCGTATTTTTTAGCTCCTAGAATGGACCGTTTTTTCTCATACAAATCCTTATAATTTCGCTCATAACGGTTACTGTGACACATATAGCTTGGGCTACCTGTGGTGACACCCCCAAAAAATCTTGTTGCGTGCAAGGTTGCAGGAAAAATTGCACCATGTGTCTGGCCTTTAGCTCCAGGTGTAATTATTACAAAAAATGCTTTTTTGTCTTGTTTTTGCAGACTCTAATGATCAAGAGAGAGTTAGCCAAAGATCCAGAGCTGAAAAATGAATCATGGGACAGATTTCTGCCCAAGTTTAAACAAACAAATGCAAAGAAAATTAAGAAATCTAAGTTCAAGAAGAAAGAATACACACCGTTCCCTCCACCTCAAACTGAAAGCAAGGTAATATGTCTGTATATGCACATTAAAAAGCCAGTTAGACCTTTTACAAATTTGTATTGTTACAGTGATGTTGTGAGTTTGACAAAAGTGGTAAATGATGAATTTGTTCACACAATAAGTAAATTATATTCTGCATGTTGTAAGCAGAGTATGACAAAGAAAGAATATCAGTCCCCGATAGGAGTTCTGAAGTATGTTTGTTTATGGTTTTGACATTAAAATAACCTTATAGTTTCTTCCTTTTTTAGATTGATAAGCAGTTAGCAAGTGGTGAATACTTCCTTCAGGAAAAGGAAAGGAAATTTAAGGCTCAACAAGAAAGAAAGGTAATATCCAACAACACAAGCCTTCTGGTTAATTCTTTTAATAAAATAAAGGGGCAGTTTCTTGGTGTTGTGGAAGTTGTGTCTCACCAAATAACTTAACACAACAGCTTAAAAAGAGACTAAATGCCAACAATACACATTAAAAAAAAAAAACAATAATTTGTGCAACACCACGAAACATGAATAAAGTTTGATTGAAAAAAAGATATAGCTTATAGGATCATGAAAATAATACAGTTTCTGTTTGTAAATTTTGTTTTGATCAGTTATTGGTGTCATTAAGACATGTAATCACAAGTTTATTGTAGGTGGTTGCATGACTTTGATTTTGTTCAAGATGTACTTTTTCCTTTTAATTTGTAATGGGGGACCATGTGGAAAAATTAATAAATTTTCCCTTGCTTAATCTTGTTTTCTTTTCTGACTCGATAGGAAATTTAATGGTTATTAAAACAAAAGCATAAGAATATTATCAGGTCCTTTTTGCTTTTTATTTCTGTAAATCATCCATGTTTTGTTTTAATTTCTAAAGGCTCGGCAGGCAGAAGCTGAAGAAAAGAGAAAAGCTCAACGAGAAAAGGCGTTCATTCCACCAGTGGAAGAAAAACCTAAAAAGGAAAAGAAGAAAAAAGGTTAGCTTCATTATACAGTAGTCGCAACGATAATATTACCGGTATGTCCTGCAACTTGATATCTGCCAAGCTGTATAGTAGCAAAGCTATGAGAAGAATGGCTAGGAGGCAAGTTCGGATCTTCCCATATAAAGTGTTAAATTACTTGTTATTATGTTACAGTAATAAAGGATATTGTCATATTTTATTTGCAGAGAATGATAATAAAATCGATGTAGAGGCATTGAAAAAGAAAATAAACAATTCCCAGGTAAGTTCAGTTTTGTGATTTTTTAAAATATACACCAAATAGGCCATTTCCGAGTTGTTTTTTGTCTCGTTCTCAGAGTGAGGCTTGATGCACAACCTTTTATGTGAAAATTAGTTTTGTTTACATGTGAATAAAACCTAATTTTCATATGAAAGGTTGTGTACCAAGCCTCGCTTTGATAACGAGACAAACAGCAACTCGGAAATGGCCTATTGAAGAAAGGTTGTCGGGTAAAAAGCATAACCATGAACGATTCGACCCAAAGGTTTACTGGGAAATTGGATAAATTAATCTTCGTCTCTAACAGAATACACCTTTTATCAACACAAGGTGCATGAATCATGCTCTAAAATGTCCTCAAGCAAAGAAAACATTTTGATTATCGAGAAATGGAATATTACTCAGCTTGCCAATGCTGCCTACTCAGAATCCCATTCGGTCTCATCGTTCATGGTTTATGCTTTTGACGGGTCAACGTTTCTTCAATTAGGTATATATATAAGCAGGTTTTGACAATTTATTTTTCACTCTGATTTTGAAGTTCTTTAGCGCCATAAGTTTGTGCGATTTGCTATGCTGTGCTTCTTCCTTTTACTTTGAGATGAAAAGCCTTTACTTGTCATTGAGTTTGGGAGGGGGATTTCTGTTGGCTCAGTTGTCATGACAACATGAGAGTATAGTCTTAATATTATGCGTTTTGTTTTCTTTACAGAAAAGAAAAAGCTTTGGGCAAAGTTCAACGGAAACTCCAACCAAAAAGAAAAAAGACAAAAACTAAAAGAATGGGAAAATGTTATATTGCATACTGTCATCAAGAATCGCCATGCCATGAGTCAGCTGTGCTCTTGCATAGCAGGAACACACATGGACATGCTTCAGCTGAGTATTGCAAAGAAACCGGATATCAAACATCTTCGAACATTGCTCGCGATTTCTTCTGTTGTTTTTCGTTTTGACTTGGCTTTCCGGTAGAGACCCAGCACAGGTTGGACCTTCACCCGCGGGATGGGACGTGACGGGACGGAACTCTCCCGGATGTAACAAAACCACTGAAAGTTGTATCTGCTAAAGAAGTGACGGAAATAAGCAGATTACCAGATAAAGAGATCTGTTGGCTGCTAGGGAAATTGAATTTCTGCGGACTTGAAAAAACTTATATTCACAGTATTTGCGGGAGTATTTGTGAACTGATAATTTTGTAAACAGCAAATTTCTCCTTTTTCAGCATCATAAGTACAGACAACGTTTTTTCATTTTTCCAGACAAACATTTCAAACCAGATTTAACATTGACCAGGAGAAAATTATCTCATTTTCACTTGCATTGACCTAAGACATAATAGAAGCCACTATGATAAAGTAGCCCTTTTGTGCGGTCACAAATGTTTCCACGACTGTCTCAGAATAATTAATTTTAAACCTTAATTCCAACTGCTATAAGACACTTAACAGACATACTACTAACTGACAAATATGTGGCCCTCAAATTCCAGATCGAATTAAAATTTAGGAATATTGTTTTTTGAGATAGGAGGGAAAGAACTGAGGAACCGGAGAAAAAACCCTTGGAGCAAAGATCAGAATCAAGAACAAACTGAACCCACTTCTGACGCCGAGTCCGGAATTGGAGCTCGGGGCATATTGATTCATCATTAAACCATCCATACTCACCTAAAAATTTTGATGACTAAATACTAGAACCCAGTTGGGTTTGTTTTGATCTTAAACACATTTGAGAATTGTGCCAGATCGGCAAGTTTTAAGTGGCTCCGTCACAAGAATATTGCATATTTTTATCAAACCTGTGGTAAAAAAAACTGAAAAGTACCTTAAAGTGCATATGAAGTAATTTTTTATTTTGTCTTTTTTTTTGGAGGCTATTATGCCTTTATTTCGAAATGATAAAAAGAAATTTTTCAGAGAAAAATTTAAGGCCTCTTTTTTTTTGTTGTTGATGACGTAGAAAATACTTGAGATTCGTTCTTTTGTATGCTCACAGTGTGTTTCGTTCCATTTCTTCAAAAGAATGTCAGACTGTGATGAAATTATGTCTTCTACAGAGTCTCTGTCAGACAGACAGAAAGTCGCCGAGGTCGAAGACTTCTCCTTTGCCGCCATGATACTCGTGAGGAATAGGAATTTAGAATTTTGAGACGACTTCTCTAGTAGTCTAGTCAATACATAATAATTGCAAGCAAGGCTTAGATTGGAAAAACTGTTTATTTATTTTAGATTTTCTTCCGTCAAGCTGACCTATCAGTTTCCAGTAATTGTCGGATCGGAAAAGTCTAATTTCTATGGGAGTTTTTTTTAAATGCAAACTTGCGTCCTTCTATAATTTATAAAGTGAAAACTCCGGGAAAGAAGAGCGAGGGATGGGATGGGAAAAGGGGCGACGTCTACCGGAGCCCGGTTAGTGCCATGCAAAATTCGTGCTTGATTTTCCTGTTCTCGACTTTTGGTTTTTATCCCGACTTTTTTAACCGCTGATCATATAGTACGGGCTCATTCGACTGAAGAGAATTCTAAAGTCTCGTGGTCTTGGGAGACGAAGAAATCGTAGTTATCCTCAAGAGGTTTATCGATGCATAGAGATGGAATTGCGTGGTAGCACGCAATTCTCTGCAGTTGGCGCGTACTAAGGTAACCCGATAAGCAGCAAAATCTCTTTGTAATTCATTCCCAAATGACAGTAACTCTCAATGTTATCTCCACGCTCAGCATTGCCTTGTTGTAGGATAGGCAGGTAGGGAGGTAAAACTGCCCGACACTGTAACACATTTCAAGCGACAAATAAAATACTTACAAAACCAAGATTCAAATCCGCCATGTTTCAGCTCTTCTCAAATTCGCGGGAATGAGCCTGTGCTATATGATCAGCGGTCAAAAAAGTCGAGAAAACAGTCGGAAACTCGAGCACGAATTTTGCATGGCATTTATACTCGGGCTCCGTAGACGTCGGCGGTGTCGCCCCTATTCCGCTACTATAGAGGAGTCTATTCACGGGTTACAGGACTGCTGAGTGACTTGCCGTGCCATAAACTTCCAAGCATGGTATTAATAAACTGAATTGTTCAGTTGTTTAATCCGTTTCATCCTTACAATAACTCGTACTCCTGACTCTTTAGTCAAATGTGAAAATGAATAGAAACTGTTCGAAGTCTGAATAATGTACATTATATTGAAAGGTTCACGTGCCAGTTATAATCTTTACTGTTTGCAAACACTGAGGTACGTAAACGGGTCTCGTTTCGCTAAAATGGTTATGTAATCAGTTCAAGCGTGGAGTCGTCTCGATCAAATGTTTTCCACATGACTGAAGTGCACTTGACACACTCGACTAGATACTTACTTTACAGTCCATATACATTCTTGAATGGTGTCCGTATAGAGAGATTTGACTATAGAACAGGCGAGCGTAGGAGTAAACGAGAGTGCCGATAAAGCAGGCCTGGTTAGCAGGTTTGTCAAACGGTACGGAACAATTTGCGTCCACTGACCCCTGACGTATTGCAAGCGTTTGTACATTTCCACGCCGGTGGCAGGCGATTTTCGCGTTCGCTCGCGTGTTTCCCTCTTGAATATTCCTGAGACTATTTGTAATCTTGTTCAGCTATATAATTGTATTTCACATGTATAGAGATTTAAATTTCGTGACATTTTGTGTTGTTGTTTTATCAAAACTCGTGAAAAACGCAAATGTCATAAGGTCCTTTCACGCTAAGCGTGACGAAAGAAGCAACAAGGCGTTAGAGCTTGCGCGATATGGAGAAAAGACTGGGTCGAGTGTAACAACATTCGCAGATTTCGTAACGATCCTTCCAGTTCAAATAGTAGCGACATTCATTATTAGCGCACAGAAAAACTCCGGTAAGTACTACGTTTGTAGATTTTTAGTGGATGTAAGGATATTTAAAGTGAGTAACATTAAAAATTCTCTGTCATAATTCCGGATAGCTTCCTTTTGCGAGCCGCACTTTCTCCCAAAACGTGTTCGTTGCCCACGAACGGTGTACCGGCTGTCATTCATTCCGATTCACCTATTTCAGTTGTTCTGCACGTGAAGAACAGATGCAAAGCTTGTAAAACAGTTATTATTCCTTATTGCTTACTTAGTGAAATAAAAATATAAACAAAGCGGATTTTGTTTACACTGAATCACCCGAACCAACCACCAGCTCCCGCCAGAAAATCATCTTGAAATTCAAACCGTCGCCAACCATAGATAAGCTTAAAGCTGCCTTGTCGTTGTTGTTGTTATTATTGTAAAGTTCATCAAGCAGATCACAAGAGTTATTATCACAGTTAAAATAAGTAAATAAGTAACAGCTAGGAGCAAGTAAATAAATAACCGAAGGTTATAATTTGCATCTATTCTCAGACACTTTTACCCAAAACGTCTGGGACGTCCCCCATCTCCGGTCAATTTTATAGTAAAATGTTGTATTTTATATCTAAATTGGCTGCATGTATAAGCTTAAATATTGTGGTGGATGCACGTACCATCATCAAATTTAAAGCTGCAGCTCAACTGAACTGTAACATTAGTTTATTTATCTTCATAAACGTGGGGATTATCTGCAAGTAAATGCCACTTATACTTCTTTCCACAGAAGAATGCAGGCATCATCAACTAACGTGCAAATACCACTATGCAGTGAATACTGCAATGGAAACACGGCAGAGTTTTATTGTCCAGAATGTTCTGCCATGTTCTGTGGTAGTTGTTATGACAGGGAACATTGTGGAAATGAGCGAAAATCACAGCATGGAAAACTCACTGAGCTTCGAGCCATATGTTGTGTTCATAAACACACTCTAGATTATTTTAACCTCACAACACTTCAGCCCATGTGCGTCATTTGCAAAAAGGAGACCATGCAGGTGCCGGAATTTTCACACCATGTTATTGAAAATATAGACGCAACTGTTCCGAAGCTACGGTCACTTATGGAAACAAAGTTGGATACTGCTTCAGAACTAATTACCAGATTAAGCCGTGACATAGCTAAAGCTGAAAGTGCTGCGAAGAACACAACAATTTGCGCAGTCGAGTATATCCAGGAATGTTTTGTAAAAATCCGAAGATACCTTGATGAGACAGAAGAGGAGATTAAACAGAGTGCCAGAAGATATTTTGATGAATTTCTTGAATTTAATGATGATAGAGTGGAAATTATGAATGCTGTTAGAGACCTCAGGGCCCTTACTGAAGAAGGCAAGTTGCATTATTTTATTACAGCAATATTCATTTCAAGTACTCTACATTAATGTTTGTATTTAATTAGCTGGTTCCAGACAGTTAGGGCAAGCAAAAAGCAAGTGCAAAAATGCTTTCCTCTCCTTAGTACCGCTCTATTTTCAGGCTAGGTGTGAGGGCAATTACTTTATTTTCATGCTTGCTTTTTCCTTTTTTTTGCTTTCCCTCACTATCTAAGAGCCTGAGCAGTTGAATCAGAACTGTTAACTACATTGGCTCCTGTGACAAGCTAGACTACCTCCCAAAAGACAAATCAACAGCAACAACATTACAATAATATTAAGACTTAAATTCGTGCAGAAATAACATAAAACTTACATTAATCTGCATACATTTACTCCTAATTTTACATTATTTATTGTGACTTGTGCACACTGCCATTTCATCCAAAAATTATATTGTACACAATACCCATTTCTAGACAAAATATTACTTTACATGTATATCAGTCCAGTAAAGCAAATTAATATTTTTCATCCTATTTCCACCTCTTTGGCACAACCCCCACACACACTCCCCTCTATAATTTAAGCTCCCAGGGTAACATCATTGAGAGATATAATATTAATAACCCCCATGCATGTCTGATTGGGGTGCAGAATGGTACGTGGCTGCAGTGTTAAATATGACTCTTTTTACCAAAAGAAGTTGTATCATAACTGAAGTATGCATACAATTTCATCTTTTCATTCAACAGGACAGTCGCTCTTGACAAAAGATGCCAGAAGTCTAGCAGCAGAGTTCCCCTCTGTTTTCACAAGACTTGAACAACTGTGTTACTCCAAACATGATGAAAAACAGATCAAGCAACTTAACATTATGATTGAGTTTGAAAGAACTATCTGTGAACAGCTCAAACATGTTATTTCAATGACATCGTACTCAACTCTACAAATTGGAGGTAGATCTTAAATCTTCAAAAGCAAAACTGCTTTATAAAAGTAAAATACCAAGACCGCCATGCAAGTACACTGTAGTCTTGTTCTTTTCATATTGAGCAAGTACAGCCACCTCTTATTGTCAACTGCTGCAGTGGGGAGTGTTAAAGGCCCACCTTCACCCAATTGATGTTGTGGTCATTTGCTTTTGTTTTGAAATGCTTCATTGTTCATACGCATGATCTGATTGGTTGCACACATTCAAGCGTGAATTTCGTGTTACACGAAATTCAGCACAGAAAGTAATCACGGCGCGCTCGGCATTTTGGGTGAAGGTGGACCTTTAAAAAGCGGCTGTATTCAGGCTATATTAATCAAGCTGTAAAGTGAGAAACTTGATTTTATTATTGATCTGAGCACAATTGGATGGTGGGAAGAGGGGTGATACACATTTGTGAAAAAAGCACTGGGAAATTATTTTCCGAATTTAAGCACAAACTTTTCCGTCTTCTTAAATACTTCTAATAATTTTGTTAGAAAAAATACTAACCTCTAGAGAAAGCCCTGATTTCTCTTGGTTTACACCTCTCCTCCCACCTTAATAACAATTTCCGAGATCCTGTATTTCTGTCTTTATATAATACTGTTGATTTGTAGTCTTTATTTTTAACATTTTAAAAACTGATACTTCTTTTCTTAGGTGCTATAATTTTGAATGAGCCATCTGTAGAAAATTCAACAGATGCAAATAATAATGAATTTACATGTGGATCTTCCCTTGATTGCACCCCAGGTGTGTTAGACTAGGCTCTGATCTGCACTTGATGAGTACAGCTAATATAAAATTTTATAATGAGAACATTCATCTTTGTAGTTAAATTTATCATTCTAATTTCATAAACAAAAGAAGACAAATAACCATTGTTAAACCTAACATTATTTTTATTTCTAAAATGTTTGTCATAAATTTGGAAAAGAAAGTTAATAGAACTCTTTCATGAAATTATAGGCTTGCATTAACAGCACTCAGCACACCCCTTGCATCCCATACTGTACCCTTCTATTCTCCACACTGACATCCTCTCTCAATTTTGAATAACACCTTATCTTAGCGATGCAGTCACTTGGAATAATGTGTTGTTGCAGAAAATCTCCATACCCCTCCCACGGAAGTTTGGACCCCCACCCCCACCCTTCTAGAAATTCCAATTTTGCTTCTTATTTTCCTTTAAAAACTTTGGCTTTTGTGACCCCCCGCCCCCCCCCCCCCCCCCCCCCACCCTTCCATGGGGGAGGCATAGTTATTTCCTGGAACCACTCAATAACAAATTGGTCACTTGCATCACTAGTCCTTTGAGATATTCACCTCTATAAAGGCCTAGTTCAGACCTTGTCTTTGTTGATTGCTGGTTACATTTAATTACAAGATGTCAAGTTCCTATTTTCTCCTACTTTTTATGGAATTTTTTTGTTCTAGAGTGTTTAAAATCATGATTCAACAGCCTAAAATAGAGTGTTTTCAGGCAACTGAAAAATGCCATATTGTTCTTCAAAACGTGGGTATCTCCACAAGTCTAAATATTTAAGGGCTACCATGTTGGGTCTATGCTTCATGGAACTTCCTATATAAGCTATATTTTAATCCTATTTTTTATAGTATTTTCCTATTTTTTGTTCAAAATTTTGTTATTTTCTTGACCCTCAAACTTGCTTGACATCCTACAATTACTTGTGCATTTCTAGGCAAAAGGAGGTATTTTCCCAACCCATCATCATCTCCTTGCGAGGAACCTTGTACCAAGCAACCCAGGGTCAGCGACAATATATGTAAGATTATTCCCGATTGTAGCCAAACAGCAACAGGAACACCATCAAAACCTACAGCAAGGAAATCGCTGAAAATTATATCATCACCTTCACCCAGCAAACTGCGGTCCAAGCGACCCTGTAGGGTAGCACGATCGCCGCGGAGTCCTGCTTGTTCCAGTCCAAACGCCAGTGCTTCATCGCCATTAGTCGGGGAGAACTGTAAGCGCACACGTAGAGGAGGAGAATTATCCAAAGAATTTCAGGTGAGATAAAAGCTCTCGGGCTCGGGGGCACGGGTTTGGTGAATAGGGGGAGTTAGGGAATGGCAGGTTACTTCGTGTTGCGTAAGCGAACAGTACCTCTACTTGGTTGAAGTAATGCGGGTATCAGCGGCCAGCCCGAGGGGGCGACCCGCGGGCAACCCAGGGGCTTAGCAGGGGATTTGTAGCAAAAGCATGCTCCACATGCGGGGCATTAGAGCGCTTTTGCGTTTTGGGCAAAATACCCCGGGGCCATACCCACGGGGCAGATCACTATCATTTTGTGTTCATAGTGTAATTTCATCTAAAAGTAGTTCATTGTGTAATTGATTCTGGGGTTTTTCATCCTTCGTGCGCTTCGCTTGGTGGTGCATTTAAAAACAGTATATGTTACAAATTTAGTTTTCTCTCTTGAAACAATAGTGTTGTATTTTGTCACAAGTAACAAGCTAGACATTCACAAAGCCTTCTTTATTCTCATAACCTTTTTACAAGAGGAAAACCTTTTAAGTATAAACATCACAGATTTTCCAGATACTTGTTGTTCATATTTCAGATATTTTACATTTAAATTGTGTGTACGAATGAGGCTATGGAATTACGGTTGCAACACTCATGTTTTTATCTAATGGTAAAACAGCAACAATAATCATGTCTCTCTTTAGTTTCAGGCATTTAATATACTTTGTCAATGTCAATTAATATTATTATCATTATAAATCTTTCAGTATGATTATCAGTATTTTGCCAGCCTGTGTAGTTTCATCTTTTTTCATATTTGGTCAGAGACGTATTAAAGCTTCAAATGAAACATAGTGCAATTCCTCTGAAATAGATTATTTGTCATGCCTGTCTTTAAAGTGTCCTTAAAGTGATTGTTTTCCCATTTTGCTTGTGCTGGAGTTATTTGTTTTTTTTTTCTTTGCGAGTAAACAGGGGAATTTTTTTTAAATACTTATAATATGTTGCCCAGGTTGCCCCAGGGATGGGGGTATTTGTCACAATGTTTTGCCCTACCCGAAGGGCTTTAGCATGTATTTGTCATGGCTGCTGTGACAAATGCCTCTGAGTGCCCGGGGGTCACCCCCTCGGGCTGGCCGCTGATACCCGCATAATGCTCAGTACATGTAGCTTTCACTTCAGAATATAAAACAATTTCATCTACATTTTAAATGATTTTATTAGTAAATTGCTCTTGTTTGATGTTATTATGTTGCAGACATGTGACAATATTCTAACAGAATTGTGGGCGCAGGATGAAAGTTGCCCATTTGCGCGACCTGTGGATAAGAAACAGGTAAACCTTCTGTGCTTGAGTGTCGTAAAACCAAAACCAAAGTAATTACTCTGGCCAAAGTCACGTTGGAGTGACTTTGAATGAACCAATCAGAACTCAAATACATGTAGCCGGCGCAAAGCGCGGGAAAATGCGTGCAAGTTGGTCACGATTGGTTTTGATTTTACTTCTGATTGGTTGAGAAAATGGCGCGAGATTTTTTAGCCAATCACAAAGCGTAGCAATGCAAAACCAAAGCTTACTTTCGATACTCAATTGAAAAGCGCTCTAGTACAACGTTCTTGTTGTCGTTGATTTTTATTTTTAGTCACCGGATTACTATAGAGTCATCAAGAATCCCATCGACCTCTCGGTCATCAAGGAAAAGCTGCACTCCCTGCTGTACGCGTCTGCTGTGGATTTTGTAAAGGACTTTCGACTGATGATCAGCAATTGTAAAACTTACAATGCGGTAAGTAAATGTAGTAGCGTTTGTGTAATCGGTTTCAGATGTTTAGATAGTGGGTATGTAGCGGCAGAAGGAAAACTTGTAAGCGGAACTCATCATTCGGTACTTGTAATATTCTTTTCACGTGCCGTCTCTCCTTCACTCCGCACTATCTGAACTCCAGGAACAAGTTTAGTTGCTCGCTGCCATCTACACGTAGACCAATCAAATGTAGCTTATCGCAGGTTGACTCTGTACGAAGGCCCGGTAGGTCCACATTGTTACTTTTCGACTGTACCCCAGTTGTTCAAAAGGACAGTGTTATCCACTTTTTGAACAATCAGGCCTACATACAGTACAACAGATCCCGATAACTCGAACCGTAAGGTGGGAACCCAAAGCTGATGGAGATTTGTAAAGTTCGAGTATAGTTTACAGCAGGGGAAACTGTATCTGGTTTGAGTTAAGGAGGCTCGAAAGGGTTTCTTACAGCTTATGTACATGTCAGAACAATATTACACATTAAAATTTTATGGTTTTAGTCTCTGAAACAAATTGTAGATAAGCTTATGACATGGTTGTTAAAGTTTCCTTCAAGACCATTTATGACGTCATATCTGTTGTCATGGTAACTATAACCCTCCAAAGAGATACCCCTCAAAAGTCAGTTTTTTAAATCTATCTTTAAAACTAACTCGGTGACCTATGTTTTTTATAAGCGTTTTTTAAAGTTTGCAATATTCCTCACCTCCTGTGTAAATTTGAAAAAAATCTGTATTGTGGAAATCGAGATAAATCGAAAAACGCCATTTAAAGATTTAAAAAAATTCCACTGTACAGTTTTTTTCCAAAATGTCTCAAATGTTAGATAAAGTTGAATACTACTTGCATGAAAAATTTCAACATAGGTCACCGAGCAAAGTTTTGAGATAAAGAGGAATATTTTATACACGATTTATTTCCGGTTTGCGCGATTTTACGCAGTATTTTTATTTCCGGTGAGCTGCGCGCGCTACTTTTTGATAGGAAAATCAGCTGACGCGTGCGTCAAAGCATGACGAGTGCACGTCGCGCGCGCACGCAGCTGAAAATATTGAAAAACTGAATAGTACCATGCAAAAGTACTGTCGAAGAAGTTCCATATGAATGGTCACACCACAGGATTTCGTAAACAGACTAAAAAATTAGAACTACACTACATGTCTCCATAATTGACTCTGGGAGTGAAAGGGTTATGGATTGAAATAATTGGTAAAGTCAAAAGCTTGGTAAAGTAATTACCAATTCTCGTTTCTTTCTTTAGCCGGACACGTACGTATACAGCGCAGGACAGGATCTGGAGAATATTTTCAACCGTTTGCTGAAAATCAACTTTCCAAATTTCGAAGATGTATTTTTGGAAGACTCTGTGGAAGAGGGAAAAGACGCCGAGTAGTGTGACTATCATATCTGGGTGAACTGTAAATATGGATGTTATATCTTACAAGTGAACCAGTTGCAGCGATTGAGAAAAGACACTTCTTTTTTTCTGGGTTGGAAAATGTAGTTTCATGGTCAAGTTCTTGCTTCTCATCATAGCCACAAGTTCAGTTTTTTCTTCTGATTTATTTATTTATTAAGAATAACAAAGATGTACGAATGTACGGATATAATTCTTTTTCGACCTTAAAGTCACAAATTCAAACGTATTCTGTGTTGTACGTTTAATTAAGTTTTCCAGAGTATTTCCCATAACTGAACGTATCTTTTACCTTCTTTTTTCGGAACTGAAAAATGTGGATTTGTTGTCAACTTCTTTTAGCTATCGAAGTCGTAAATTCAAATGTTTGTTTTGTGCTGTACGTTTAATTAAGTTTTACAGAGTATTTAGTTAAAAATATAGATTTGTTGTCAACTTCTTTTTCCTTATCTTGTGCGCCGTATGTAATTTCTGCTGTAAATGTCTGCGATGACAGCAACTCAACTTTGAATCAAATGCAAATACTGCTTACGTTTTTGTTTCTTCACTAACAATCCTTCGTGGAACGCTTTTGCCCAACGTTAATGATACTTTGCAAAGATGTAGTTAAGATGGTTGTATTCAATAAAACGACATTTGATACACCCTGGAACTGACTGTTTTAACTGTAAAGAATTTCTTAAGAATTTCTTAAGGTTACAATGTACCTTCAGATCGAAAATTTATTGAAATTTTTTTTTGGCGTCAAAATAAAGTTTACAGAATGGACTTTTATCCAAAAAAAAATTATCGAAAAATAGTGAAAATTGGCGGTGAAATGACGGTATAACTTTTGTGGGCGGAGTTTGTTTATGAAGCGATATGTTTTTCTAAGCGCTGTTTTCTCAAAGTTAATTTTTCGCTTGTAGGGTACACTTTAAAGAGCGGCTACAACTCAAAGGGAATTTGTTCGATTTTCCTCAAATTTGGACACAAGCTAGGCTAACATATAATCAACAAAAATGTTTCGGCGAATTTCTTATTTCCGAAAAGTTTTTCGTCAAGAGCCATTTCCGTGTGATCACTCCAACTTTTTTTCTCCTTTTTTCGAAAATATTCTGTAACTTTTCACTTCCATTGAATATGGGAAATCGCCGACACGTTTTTTAGCGCTTCGTGTCCGGAAACCCGAGAACAAGTCAAATTAGCAAAATACAATAATCGCTTTGAGTTATAGCGTTTTAATGCTGATACGGACGTTTGAATTTAGACGTCGTAAAAAATTCGACAATTCATTTTATTACCAAATGGTTTCCATATTTAGATAACAAGTTCTATAAGCTTAAATTTAATATCTGGGTTTAGGTATATTAAGTGTAATCTTAAGACGCTAGAGCTGTTATACTGGAGACACCCCCGAAGGTACACTGTAACCTTAAGAATAACTAAATTTCTTAAGAATTTCTTAAGAATAACAAAGATGTACGAATGTACGGATATAATTCTTTTTCGACCTCAAAGTCACAAATTCAAACGTTTTCTGTGTTGTACGTTTAATTAAGTTTTCCAGAGTATTTCCCATAACTGAACGTATCTTTTACCTTCTTTTTTCGGAACTGAAAAATGTAGATTTGTTGTCGACTTCTTTTTCCAATCGAAGTCGTAAATTCAAATGTTTGTTTTGTGCTGTACGTTTAATTCAGTTTTACAGAGTATTTAGTTAAAAATATAGATTTGTTGTCAACTTCTTTTTCCTTATCTTGTGCGCCGTATGTAATTTCTGCTGCAAATGTCTGCGATGACAGCAACTCAACTTTGAATCAAATGCAAATACTTCTTACGTTTTTGTTTCTTCACTAACAATCCTTCGTGGAACGCTTTTGCCCAACGTTAGTGATACTTTGCAATAAAGCGACATTTCATACATCTTGGAACCGACTGTTTTAACTGTAAGAACTTCTTGTTCCGATTCATTTTAGGCGAGGGAAGACTTACTTGTTCCCAGGCGTCGCTCCTTGTTCTAGTGCGGCGTGCGCGGAATTGTGGGACGGATACACAGGTGCCTTGTTCCCAGTCAACTATAAAGCGCGGAAAAACAGGGAGCGAGGGTCGTTTTGTGACGTCTTGGGAATGAAGTAAAACGCGAAATACCACCTTATTCCCTCTTTAGTGTATTCGCCCCACAACTACAAGCACACCGCACTAGAACACAACGCGCCACCCTGGTTGTTTTACCGCGCTTTTCCGGCGCCGGGAGACATTATAATGATGTAAATGAAGCGCTGACTCGTGCCCAGTCTTCTCTTTCGTCAATCCTTTTGAAGACGCAGGGTTTGTAAACGACTGGGGACGAGTAAGGGTGAAGGAAGCACGCCGAGCCAGTGAACGGAGGATCCTCTTTCAGCTGCAGTGTCGTTTAGAAATGCGAAAAAGATAAAAGTCGCGGTTTAAAAAATATTCAAATAAATATTACAACATAAGAAACCGGTCATTATCTATGGAGGGAATCAAAGGGTAGGGAAAAATTTACGGGCCCTGACAGTAGCTAGTGCCCATGTTCTCTTAATCTCCACCCTTTGACCCTTGGGTTTTTTCTGTGTTTTTTTTTTACCTCGTTCAGTTAGCCCTATGTGTACTTTACAGGGTAAATTGGTCATGCGTCGATGATAACGTCATATAACGTCATTTATTTGAAATCCGGCATCGTGAATCCACTATTCAGGATATTTTGATTTCCAGAAAATGACATCTATTGATCCAAAATTAATATTTAAATCAATAGACTGGAAAAGTGGAGATACCAAGGAAACTTACCACAAGAAATGAATTTAAGTAATGCTCCACATAAGAACGATAGCAAACTTCATTGTTCTGCGGCATTGGCTCTTTCCCACATAGAATATCTTTGATTTCAAGAATAGAGGAGGAGCTGATGGTTAATAATTATATTTCATTATAAAAATAAAGAAAATCCATTTGCGTCAGATAAATTTTAGGAAATGTTCGTGCTTAACCAATCAGAATAGCAGAAGACAATAGCAAATAATTTTGCTTCTTTGATGAAGTTCCCCAAATACAATTTCTTTTAAAAATTGTATGTTGTGCGATTGGGTCTCAAATTACTTGAAACCTTAAAAAAATTAGACAAAATGCACCTTGAAACTTAACTTTTTAGCGGTTTTTAAGTCTAGGCCAATGAGATCACTAGTTGTAACAATGAAAAACGTTGACATTCCATCGTGCATTGCCGTTCAGCGCTATCCTTCTTATGCGGATCATTACTTAATAACAAAGAAAACGTAACATTTTAAACGGCATGTCCATTAAAAATTGGTTGTCATGGCCTCATGATCACAAGTCATACGAAAAAAAAATTGCATCCCAAATTAAACATCGCTAAAGAAATTTCAGAAAAAAAACTTGAGAGAGGTGGCATCCACCCTCGTTCCTTGTATGCCCGAGGGTTAATAAAAATTGTCCATCTCGGACTATAACAAATTGAAACGAGCTAGGTTAATTCGACGAAAGGCGCACTGTGTCCAAAATGTAAAAAACCGGCGATGATGTTCTTCCATTGCAATACTGTTATATTGAAGCAGCTTAAAAAATTGGTATGTAAGGGTTATTGACCAGGAGCGAGGGGATATGTGATACATTACCCTCGTGGCGAACCCGAGGGCGTAGCCCGAGGGAACGCCACGAGGGGAATATATCACATATCCCCGATGGACTGGTCAATAACATGCTTATTTTTCACCTTGTGAGGTTTTCTAGAACAAAGAAACCGCTATTAATATTTCGTAGAGTAACATTCCGTTCAATTCAAATGCAAAAAAGCATGATTCCGCAAGGCCGCATTGGGATCACGGCACATGACGAAGCGAGACGGTAAACATGTTTTGCTTTTGCCAAATTTGCATTGATCATGAGCACGTTGCTTCGTTATGAGTAGAAGGAGGGAGAGAGAGAAGAAAATGTATGAACAGTACTCGTGGTCTCGCCATGGCCCAACTGCCCGCTTTCATCTTTCGAAGATCAATGAAGTGGTTGCGGTGTGTTTTCCGAGGGAAACCGGCGGAAACATATTCAGGTTTAAGCCTAAAACGAGGCGTCATGCATTATTGAAGACTCGAAACCTGAATCGAGGTACGATACCATCGAGTAATGTTAACATTTCGCTTTTTGGTCGCGACCGGCAAGTTAATTACGTAGGAATAAGATTGATGAAGCTGTCTTTTCGTGTAATCAAAAACTATTGACCGATGCTAGAGTGTTTTCCTTGTTATGCCCTATTTTGTCTTCCCGTTTGTATTATTCTATTATGAGGGGAATAAGTCGAGGGGACTAAGGCGAGGGGAATATATAATCCTTTGTTTTGCTATTGTTATTAGCTATTGTTTTCAGCCCCACCTCTCCCCTGATACAATCAAAGCCGCACCCAGCTTTTCAGTCACTGTAATGAACGGGGTTATGTGATATATTCCCCTGAAAAGAACAAAGAAAACTGAGCTAGGTGGAAAATAAGCTGAGGAGTTGTCTTTCGAAAAAGTCTCTAGTTGGTTAATTTCGTTCAAGCTGCATATACTTTCTAAAGAACATTTTATAGTTCAACTTAAGGAGCCTTGAAACAAATATTGAAAAAAGAATTTGAAATCATTTATTCTTTCATTCGTCCATTAACGTTTGATGAAAACCACGTTTAACGCTCCTGAAATTAAACCTTAGTCTTCTGTAAATTAGATAACAAATTTGAAAATTTTATGTTATCAATCGTTCGTTTATATTTTCAGGAACATGGCGGGCTGAAGAAACAACTCAAGAGGACAAACTGGAATGGACGAATCAGGAGGGATCTCTTCAAAGATAACATCATTGTTTAGTTCGTATATTTTTTACAAATGGTGGCTTTACTTGTGCTCTCGTCTCTCTCATATTACACGCCTGTCTCTTTTGCCTTCGGCCGGTCGGTCAGCCTTCGGCCGGTCGGTCAGCCTTCGGCCGGTCGGTCAGCCTTCGGCCGGCCCCGACATCTCACGAAAGCGTGCCGCGAGAGAATTTCTGGTACCCAGGGTACAATTGGAACGAAACTTATACGAAATTTGGCACACAGAAATTTATAAGCTCTTGTCGTCCTTAATAGTTTTAAGTATAATATGCTTTCCAATAAATCACATGAGATATGACATGACCATTTTTCTGAAAATAGCAGATATTTTACGAATTGGTGACAGGTTCAAGAGAAAACATCAAATGAAAACACTCTCCTGATGCAGACTAAATTTTTCCAGTCCTTCACGTTCGGAATGACCGTCCATTGTTCTCTAAAAAAAGAGAAGGTCATTTTCATCCCTAAATTCAACCTTTGATTATTATAAAGTACTCTAAGTTTACAACTCGAGGACAATCATTCCAAACGTAGCAGGTTATAACTTTGTCAAACCTCCATCGTAAACGCCAATTTTTATTCTATACAAAGAAAATTCGCTACTTGAGATTTTTTTTAGTGAATTTATCGAAATTACAATTGATAAAACCAGCTATTGGATGGAAGATTATCAAAATAGTATCGTGTCTTATATCCGGCGTAATTTTCAGTAACAGGTAGCAAATCAAGTCAACAAATCACTGTTTTGTTTCTTACTGGTACCTGGAATAAGTAGAATTTTTAAACTAAAGAACTTGAAATCAGCCATATGTTGGATGTGAATCAAGTCTCCTGTGGATTGCTTTAACCGAGCGCGGTAACCGGCTAATTTTTCTCATCCGTCTCCTCAGCGAAATACAGAAACTGGCGTCACTTATAATAAGGATGGTAAACATGGCAACTGTGACAAAATAAGGGAATTACCCAGGACTACATGCTAAGAAAAATTCGACGCCTCATTGGCAGGCTTTTTCCTCGCCGGTGGATTTTAGTTGTAAGCTCTATTGTAATAATTGTCTTGATCCTTCAACGATTTAAACCAAGCGATTTACGGTTTGAGGTATTTACAAGAGGATTAGATGTGAAAAACATGGAAGCGACGAAGAACGTAGCGCCCAGTCTATTAGCAGCCAATGTTGGTGCAGAAAGGGACTGGGAAGGACCTACCAGTGACGGATATTATGACGGATACCATAAGAAGAAAACAAGTTTTAACATCAATGAAGTGTCTCGTTTGCCCAAAAATGGTGCCACAACTAAAGCCGTTGTCCAAATGGGAGATTCTATTGAAGACAAAGGCGTTAATGTCCATATCTGGAGAGGGTTATGTTGTCCTAAAGTAAACAGTTTAAGACAGTACCCATTGTTTCCTTCTTTACCAAAACAGCGTCTGTTACGTCACACTATTAACTCCGGTCCGCTGGGGACCTGGTACGGACAAAGAATCACGGGATACATTCATGCTCCTCTTACAGGAAATTTCACTTTTTACTTGGATGCCCATGTTTTTGCCGAATTATGGCTCAGTGAGAAACAAAATGTCAAAGATGTTGAATTAATTGCGAAAATTGCAAAAGAAAATGATAAGAATACCTTAGCGAAGCCTGTTGGTCGTATCTCAAGGAAAGTGTACTTCGAGGAGGGCGGAAAATATTTCTTTGATGTGCTTCACGTTATGAACGGTGGAATGATGAGTCGTGATCACGTGAACGTCACGTGGAAAGTCCCCGGAAGTGATTACTTTACGGAAGTCCCTCAAACGTTTCTTTCGCCTTTACTAAATAAAACGCCCGCTTATTCAATCCACGAACTATCAAAAGAGCAAAATAATTTTCTTCTAGAACCTCGCAGCACTGTCGACACAGAAGTTAACGACGCTGATGCTGGCGAGGATGACGAAGATTATATAGGAATTGAAATTCCTAAAAGAAAAAGCAGACTCTCGGATACGTTTTCATTCTATTTTGGGGAAGATTTTGACATCGCAAATCGATACGACAGGACCATTTTCGAACAACTTTCGGATGTATCGGATGAGCTTTTATCCGTTCTTTCGAGTTGCTCTTACGAGCCTACGTATACCATGAAACGGAAGTTTAAGCAATTTGAAGGAATTTGGCAAACGCATTTCAGTTCTGTTTCCCCAGATGATGGTACAAAAGAGTTCATTTGTATTGGAAACAAACAGAAAAAAGATTGCGACGGAAATGATTTTATTAAGCAGCCTGAAGTGCTACCACTTGTTCAGATGCTAACGAACAAAGTTGAGGAGAAATATCCAGGGTATGGACCTTTTTCATAAATGGCGGCCGATTAGTAAATCTTTTTTATTCATGCTTATCAGCTTGACTAGCTTCGTTAGCATGTGCAAAATTCAATAGAATTTTTACTCTAAAATGAGGCTAGTAGGGCTAATTAACATACATATAAAAGAAAAATAAATCGGTCGCCATTAATAAAAAAGGTTAACGAACGTTTTGTTTGTTAGTCCATCCCAGTCCTCTCCAGATCTCAGTGCCACGGTACAATCTAGTCCACAGGGCCTTCTCCGCCTTCAAAATGGCGGGCAGGGCGTGGAACCCCCTTGGACAAGGCTGCCAAAATAAAAATACTCCAAATCTCCTGGAGCACTTGTCGCGTAACACATGATAAAATGAAATAACGGTTTCAGATTGCCAGAAATCAAACACGGCTGTCAATCGCTGAAAACAACCTTGGAAAACACCATTTCATAATGTGACACGTGACAAAATACACCAAGGTTCTTGGAGTATCTTGGCAGCCTTGTCCGAGAAGACCTTAGATAACAACGGCCTGGACCACCTCTGACGCATTATTGAGATTTATATGACGGAGTAACTGGTTAGCTTTCAGTTGAGGTTAGGGGCAGCAGTTTATATAGTTAAATTTAGGACTAAACAAGCCGAGAAGCTAGGTGGTACTCTTGTACGGTAGGCTGTGTAAGCCTAAGCCTAGCTGAGGTCACAGGTTCAATCCTGAGTGGGGATTTTAGATTTTTTTTTTTACACTTAAAAATTTTTTGAAAATAAAATACTAATACTAAGTGTCGACATTACGTTATATAAGTCTCAATAAGGTGTCCGACGTCCTTCTGGACGGTATGATTTAGGCACAACCCCGGAGACATCTTTCCACCCGTCCGCCATTTTAAAACCGGAGAAGGCCCTGGGGACGAGCTTGTGCCATGGTGGTGAGGTTCAAGTAACAAAAGGTGTAGAAAGTGTGGTGAAAAAAAAAAATGGACTTATAGTCTCTTTATGATCTATATTTCTCTTTAATTGTTTCATTTTCAATCCTTCGGCTCACTTGTTCCCTGCACCTGTTCCCTCTTAAACTGCAAGCCCCCAAAAACAGCGGCCAAGCCCTCATACTCAAAGGTTGAATTAATAATCAACCTTGTGTCAAAAACATATAAAATTATCCCCAAAACACAAGCTTTTCATAACTTTTATTAGAATGAAATATTCCATATTTAATTTTCTCATTATAACAGTGGGCAGCAGTTGAAACCGACAAAAACTAAAATAAGTGTTCACGCTCTGTTTTCAGAAACTACCCCTTAAAAGCTATCATTAACATCGAGAAGAACCACGATGCCCTCCGAGGAAATCGATATCTTCTCGAACTCGTTTTCCGAGATCGAGCTCGGAACAAGGACGTTAGGCTGTCAGATTTCGTGTACAAGTTCCACAACAGTTCAAGCCTCTGTAGACCAAGGGGAATCACGTGGCAAAGGAATGTGACAGTCAACGTGATTTTAACAGTAAAGAACCAGGGGAGCTGGGCACAACATTTTGTCAACGAAATGTCCCGGATCTGTGATGAGACAGGTGATGAGCGCTTGAATATTATCGTTGTGGATTATGGCAATCCAGACCTAGACATTGAAAAGGCTTTGAAAGGGTAAGTAGAAAGGTCTTTAGATCTGAGTGGTTAAGTGTTACTTGCCCCAGACACCGAGTCAACCAGGTACTAAAAGTTACTGATGCCGAACTGCATGGGGATGCAAGTCCATTGCAGGGTTACCCTCTTTCCCTACCCCAGCATTCCGTTAGGTTCCCCGAACGGTCCGGGGGCACTTGAGTGGGGAGAGAAGAGTAAAAGTAAGTTTATAAATTGACGCAAAACGCCCGGGGGGGATTCCCATACAAAAGTGACGGGGATGCTCGTCGTGAATTTTGAAAAGAACCCTAAAAGCTAAAGGTATCAGAATCTCGTAATAAAGGCCCCTATTCAATTTTACCCTTTAAAGACACCAAAAGAGAGCATTAACAAGAATGTTCACTGTTTATGTTGGTGATCAAGTCAGTTTCATCGTGAAAGTTCTACTTGCACCGATGTTTTTCAAGCCATCACATAGATCTCTTCCTTTTTTACCCTAAATTAAAAGGTGCCATAATAGCTACAATTGGGGACATTTTAACACTAAGCACCCTAAAAGGTACCAAATACGTATTTTTAACCCCCGAAATGTACAAGCATCCCTGTCACTTATATGGGAGACAAAACGATGGCAGAGACCAATTTAGTTTCAGACGAATGTCTGACACGCTATTCAAGGAAGCGCGCGAGGTGGCACTTGCTCTGAAACTCTACACATCCACTAAGGAAGACGTTGATTAGACTGCCAGACCGATCTTCCCTCTGAATATTGGTATTTAACAGAAGATTTGAGATGGTGATGTTCACCTTGTTTTTGCAACAGAAGTTCTCTTAAGAAGTACAAAGTTCTGAGGCGTTCTGGTGCATTTCACAAGACCGAAGCTATCCAGTCAGCGGTCAGCACTATTAGTGATTCACACAGTATTGTCCTGTTGTATGACCTTCATCTTCTTACTCCGAAACATCTCTTCAGTGCTGTCAGAAAGGTAATATTTAAATTTATCTTACAATTAGCAGAGATTTCTCAGTTAATGGAAAAATTAGTGCTACAACGAAATGATCTGTTTACTGATTTATAGTCAAACCACAGGTGACCCACACGGCCGGAGCTAAACCTGGTTTCGTTTGCATGAGACAACTAGGAATATTGCCACTCCCCCCTGGATGGGATGCTACTCCACCGCAGGGTTACAACCAGACAATGTGGATTAAAGTTTCTTGTCCAAGGAAACAACACGTCGACCGACAACAGTCCGAGAACCTGACAGACCTTCGGATCTGAAGTCCAACGCGCTAGTCACTACGCCACCCCGCCTCCACTTTGAGGGCTGATGGTTTGGCATCATCTTCAAAATTACTGTCATGTGTTTTACCCTAACACGGTATCCCCGTAAGAATAATGAATATCATTACTTGCAAAGAGCAGCTTGAAATTATGGATATTATTAATTCAGGCCGCCACCGGGATGGTATCTTCCCGTGGTGCTTTGTTGCACCATAACAGAAAAAAAGATGGCGACCGCGGAAGGGAGTAGAAGGGGGAAAAGTGCTCACGAGCTGGAAAAATTGTCCACTTCGTTGCCGCTTCGTTGCACCTCACTCCACTTCGTTAAGTAGCCTGAATTAATGATATCCATTATTTCAAGCTGCTTTTGCAAGTAATGCTATTCGTTATTCTTGAGAGGATATCGTGCTGTTTACCGGCCTCATAAAACAGTTGTTACTTGCTTGTTTACTACTTTTGGCGAGAGAATTCTGCATGCCAAGGAACCTAAATAGGATAGGAACTGTTATGTTATTCTACCTTTTATTATTGTTATTATTTGCATATTCTCAGCACACTGTGGAAGGACGAATGACGTTTACTCCAGTTTTATTCAGATTAACCTTCTGTGGTAGACCGCTGACCAGTACTACGCAACCCAAAGGCTTCTGGGAAACATTTGGCTTCGGAATATTTAGTAAGTCAGTGTATTTCCCAAAATTGAAGCAAATATTCAATGGCCCCCAACTATGATGGCCCACACACAATCTATTTCGATATGGAGAGGAAACTGATAAGGAATGAAACGGACCCATACTTTCGTTAGATTACTTCTCAATAGGCTCTTTGCATTTCTTGATCACTTGACACACTTCTTGTTAAAATTATAGGCTACAACTTAAACACACCGGAAATGGAAAGAGCATGATAACGTTACCAATTTTAAGGACCGTGGTGTTTAAGTGTGAGTTTTTATGGTCACTAGAATGTTAGAAAAAAATGTTTTTACACAAATCCTCTAATTTTTCTAACATTCTAATCGCCATAAAAACTCACGCTTAAAAACACCAGGGTCTTTAATATTAGCAATCTTGCTAAGCCCATAATTTCAAAAACAAGTCAGTCACGTGATCAGGTCATGCCTGATGGTACGTGACAACGATGAGCTGCTTGATCTTTCTCAGTTCTTGTCGCTAAATTGTTTGTTTACTTTCTTGCAGGTATCTTCAAGTCAGACTGGGACAGATTTGGAGGAATGAATGTCCAGGCCTTTCAGCACAAGTGGGGCGGGGAGGACTGGGAGATGATTGACAGGGTGCTGGCTGTCGGCTTAGAAGTTGAGAGACTGCGCATGCCCGGATTTTATCACTTCTACCATTCCAAAGAGGGAATGTGGGACAACTGACACTTTCTCGCGCCAAAATGAATTAAGGCAAATTTAACGAAATACAATGTCCAATGCAAATTTTCGGAAATATCTATTTTCGTTCCATTTTTGATTTTCTAATACCATTTCTTTTATTGTCAAGAGAACATAACAGATGTTTTTGTGATTATTCTTTCCAGCAAGTTATCTTATCAGAAAAAATGTAAAAATCCTGATGATCTGAAGTAACATTTTATTTTCAAAGTATGTTTTTACAAAAAAAATATGCTAAATCACTTTTGAAACATAATTTCTTCATATCTCTACTGAACTGTCAACGTCATCTGTAAGAACTGCTCCAGCCTTCTTCGCTTTTAAAATGGCGTAGCAAGCGTAGAAACGGCCCAGTTGTGGTTAGTTTTCTTTGTGAGTGGTTGGTAATGTGTTATTGTCGGGAATTTTCCTTGTATAATGAAGCGCGAACCGGGAATCTCTGGATTACCACTTGTTTATTGATCTTTGTACTCAGTTGACCTAATTACAAACTATACGAGAGGTGTTTCGCTAAAGCTGGGTTATATAGGTGAGTCGTCGTGAAAGACTTTCCTTAGAAGGTGTGGTTGACGGAAGAAATTCTTTGCCCATCCATGTTCCTTTCTTAGGTCTGTTCTTCAGCGTACAACTAGAATACAACCTTAGCCTTGCTTCGAAACTGAGTACAAGATTAAAAGAAGTGAATAACAGGGTTGTTTACCCAACACTACTCAGACTACTGAACTAGACATGGCAAATCTCGGTGGTAGTCTCGATATTTTGGTTAAACAAGGAAGTTGTCTCAAAATCTTAATTCCCATTGCCAACGGCGTTCTTAAATTTGCCCACTTGTGTTGAACTCGTGCTCAGCCGTCAAGGTTACTCAGTAAATTTGCTTTGGAACCAAATGTGCCTGTTCACAAAAATCGTTCAAGGGAGTCTAGAATTACGAAATACCAAAATAACAAGAACTTCACTTCACAACACTATTCACTTGTTGCAAAGTACAACTGCGCCAAATATAATTAATAAAAATGGCGATTTTGGCAGCGACAACTGACTTTCACTGATTTCGCAAATCCAGGTCTTCGACCATTATGAGCCCATTAGGCTTTTAAATCTAAGCCGACAAATAACTTTAAAGATTATAAGCTAAGAAAAACACTTTATTTTAAAGTCTTCAGACACCCTGCAGCCATTAAATATCTATCCAACCTTGACAAAATCGAGTAGTTTAATTCAGCATCTAATTTCTCTTAACAGTGTCAGAGTATTATCAGTCAGATAGGTAATGAGAAAATATAGACAATCACCAACCACTGGATGTTGTCTTGATAGACAACCAAAATAGGCGAGCTTAGCAGGACCAAAGGCCTGTTTATATGTGCGGTTTTTGATGCGATTTTTGTCGCGCTCACAAATGCAACTTTTCTCGTTAAGTGTAAACTAGCTGCGATTTTTGAACGATTCGGGTGCGAAATTTGCTGCGATTTGCTGTCATTTCCCCAAAATCGCCGCCAAGTTGCATTAGGTTTCGAACATGCGACATCGCACGACAAATCGCACTGAAATCGCCGCTAGTTTGCACACGCGAATTTTTTTTTTTGAAGATGCAATTTGCGCGCGACAAAAGTTACACAAAAGATTGCCTGTGTAAACGAGCCTTAAAAAGCCGGGTTGCAAACGAAACATTGGCCACCATTATCGATAATAAGCTTAAGTGTACTATAAATATCTCAGCCATGCAACGAGCCAGACGAAATTCTGGTCAGTAAAGAGGCATACGTTATCATAAAAATTGCGCATACCTAACTTCTATCCGGCTGACGAAATACTTCCTGCTTCATAGCAATTAGTTAGACAAGATTGTCAATTTTTTACCAAAGACACAATCCCTAGGGCCATTTCTATCATCTATTTTGTTGTTCAGTCGCCTCAAAGTATCCTATTTTTAGTCCAGTTTTTATAGCATGCTGATCATCTTAAATAAAAATAAAAAATGGCGGAGAATTTTCACCGACAGAGACACAATAGCACTGCCATTGTGAAACTCGTTTTACTGAGCTACCCGACTGAGGTGTAAATTCATTATGATGTCAATGCGATTTAAACTCTAAAATTTAAAAGGAAAATATTTGTTTGTTGTTAAGAAGCAATATTTACATTATTTTTATCACGTTTAACATTTCTAGTCTCTCTTTTTTGTTTGAAATTGTATCTTAAAATTTTAATAAATGTTTTATTCAAAGAGTGAGCCTTGAATCGTAGTTAATGAGATTGTGGAAGCACACTGAGCTGAGTCGCCGTAATAGGATCTAGGATGGAAAATAAGCCTTTGCAAAAATATGCTAATTAAGGCTTTTAAGAGTTGCAGCATAATTGTATATTATTCCAAAAATACATAACATTGATTGATAGTTTATATTTTGTGGTTTGAACACGACCGCAATAAAACTTTCTCGATCTCGCATTACCCTCGAACGATTGACAGCGTTCTACCACAAGTCGATATCGATCGGACCCAGTTTGGTAAGTATGAGAAAAAATGTACTTTCCATTCAAGTATAACACGATACTGAAGTTTACAGACTAACAAACCCTTAGAATAAGTACTCTTCAAATATTTCAATAGTACAGCATATCATTGTGTAAGGTTTTCAGTTCTATGGTTTCACAAAGTACTAAACCTTATTGCTACCGGTCCGATTCTTTCTTTGTTGGTCTGTTGAAATATTCCATCGCATAAATAACATACTATACCGGCCACACCACACCACTGAATGGATTTCTGTTTGTCGTGATGATTTCGCCGGTATATTTATTGTAGCGTTGTCAATATTAAATATTGAAGTATTAAGAAAAATACAGCTTGTATTAAACAAACTGGGAAACGGTTTCTACAATCTGAGCTCGACAGTATACTCCTGAATCAGAACTTTTCGAAAAAACTGAAAACAGAACTGCGTGACCGAAAAAATATCAGCTTGCATTTAGTCTAAAATTATGGGGCTTATTCCAAAATTTTTCCACGTTTAGAAGAGAAAACCATGCGTTTAAGCAACGTGTTTAAATGTGCGACTCATTGTGTCCACGCACGTAAGATGGACAATGCTTAAAATTAGTGGTTTAAGTAACACTTTCAGGAAATGAACTTTGCGTACAAAAAGTTCTATTGTGTATATAGCTGGGTTCAATTTAAAATCAGTTCATAGAAAAAAATTGGCATCTCAAAAAGCTTTTTTGTCAGAATTCTGGGTTTGACTGCCATTACCATGTACCTAAGAGGCATTAGAAAATTTAAATAAGCATTCAATGACTGGCGAATGCTGTCAATATTTGTCAAAAAATCGACGAATCAACTTCAAAAAAATCTTAACACTAATTATGATCATCGCGTATTACAGTGCCATACTGATAATATCATTATAAAAAAGAGAAAAAGTAAAAGCAATATTTTGACATTTTAATACGACAAAGACCCATATCGTAAGTAGGAAATATAATGTGTTTTTCATCGCTATGAAATTTCTTTTCGTATCAGAGATTATCAACTTGATTGTGTCGATATTTTTGGCTACAAAGACGTCCTGTTTTATTTTGTCGATTATATTAAAGTAAAATCTCAATGGTTAGTGAAATTGGAAGAAATGTTGGAATGGAAACGAAAAAGAATTTGCTTGGCGTGGGCGTTTTTTTACCTCTGCAATACGATAGCTGATAGACGAGAAGTCTCCCATTTAAAAACATCTGGCTCGTAAAGAAACAATCTCTATATATTCTTTTTGAATATTTATTATCTCGACTAACAAGTGAGGAAGCAAGTTTCTTCTATATATGGTCCAACCACGTTTCGTAGCCAAAACAACCCTGGGTAAAAAAAAAACTAACTGATGACGTATAGTTTAAGGTTTGCTTCTCATAGCTTTCACATACCCCTTTATAATGTGGCTTTCCTTAAATAATTCTTTAATTAAATGTCGTCTTAAATAATCGAGCGGAAGAAGCTCATTCTACAGGCTATAAAAAACGTTACTTAAAAGCTTTTTTATTTACTTAGGACGGGATTTATTTACTTAGGACCAGGTCGGAAGCATAAGTAAAAGCAAATCTGAAAATTGGCAAATGAACCGGTAGCGACTATAATGTCAAACTATCTTAATACGATACATCTCATGTGAAATCAGTCCTTTGTTTTGTAACTTTCGTTTCAGTTCGATATTAATGGCATATTTTAGCATGTCCCAGATAATCCCTGCAGAGCCGTGAAACAAACAAACTACACAGCTTTAAAGTTTTAACAGAGCTTAAAGATTTTATTGAGAAGTTTCACTCCGGAAACGTGTAATGGACCAGTTTTTACTCCACTAAATATCATTTTTGCTGAACATGTCTGATATTGACAATGGGTTGTAGATGAGTAAACGCAACGCTCTACTCGGCAAGAAACAAAACGCCGTATATGGTGGTTCGGTAGTCATGACAACACGATTTAGTGGCCATCACGATCGCTTCGCACGAGACTGAAACGCGAGAAATCGGTGCGAGCGAAAGTTTACTTTAACGGGTGGTACACGGTTAGAGTAACATTTCGCTCGTACCGATTTCGCATACAGAGATTTCACTTTAAAGTTAATTAAGAAATGCAGCTTAACACTTATCAGTCTTTTCATGATATTCAACCTGCCACCCGTTAGATTCATTATCATGTGACAATGCGAATTGTCAGTCCGCACTGTGATTGGCTGGCGCCGAGTTAATAAGGACGCTAGGCCACTGAGCCTTAACGAAGCTGTGTAGTTTCTGATTTTCTTTGTTTGGTTGAAGTGTATCCCTGGTTAATGAAACGGCACACGTCTTGCAATGCAAAGAAAGCTTTGGAAAGAAAAAAATTGTTTCATCAAATTAGAAGCCTCCTCGATATGGCTAAATTTATATTTATTTCACAGCAATGTTAAATCTTGTAAGTACTTAAACAGGATCCAAGCGACGCGTCTCACATTTCCAAATTTCTGTGGTCAGTCTCACGTTTGTATAAAAATAAAAGCACATCGGCTCGTTGTTTAAGAAAACAAGTTCTGACATGGAGCCACCTTAAAGCTAGTTAGAGCGAACATTTTGTAAGATCAAATGCTCGAAAAATATTAATTTTTTTGGCTACCTTTACTCTGGATGCAAGACGCTTTGAATCCATCCATTTAATTGGTTTGTTCGGTTGTTATGTTCGCGCCAACCCGTCACAAACTGCGCGAGAAATGAATTATAACACGTGTTTCAAACAACAAAACTGCGTTCTCTTTAATACAAGGCTTTCAATTCATTCAGACTTGGCAATTTTCAAGTCTAATTCTAGTTCTCTTCAAAATGTAACCGATCTTTTGTTAATTTAAATTGTTTAGCAGATGACTCTGACGCGAAACAAGTCCAACTGGTTGAATGATCAGTCAGAATGGTTATTTTTAAAACGGGTAATTTGCTATGCGACTAACTGTCATAATTATTGCCTCATAGTTTATGCGCAGTGAGTTTAAGGAATTCAACTAGAACTGCTTTCATTGTAAGTGGTCCGATTTATTCGTTTCAAGTGAACTTGAACGTTTGTTGTTCAGTGGGAGTGAAACTATTTAAAGCGTTTCATAGTGGTGTGCGCAATCCAACATGGCGGATTCAAAGGGTCGAATGTAAGTAATAACTTGGTTCTGTTAGATCGTGTTAAGTAGGTTGTTTGCGACGACAAACAGGGTACATTTTGTTCCCTTATGCTCATGCAACTTCTTAGCAAAACATACACAGCGCCCGAGATCACAGCGTGTTTCGCAGCATGTTCTTGAGAAAAAGAAAAAAATGTTTGGGTCAATCTATAAACAGCGTCGCGTAGACGTTTGAATTCACTTCTACCGTCTCCGCCTTCGTGCAAGTTTAGGTTTTGGCTTTAAGACATGAACCGGCGACAAGTACTTAACACTAAAACACGAGGCACTGATGGAAATTAGGTAAACAAAACATTTGGCATGCTTTTTAATTTATTGTTCTTTATTTAACGGCAAGAGAATCACTTAACGGGTTGTCGTGTCTAAAATTATGCACAAGACTTTAGATCTATCGATTCAGAAAGACAAAATGAAGTGTTTGAAGTTACTTGTATTTATGCTGGGTGATAAAAGGCGCGAAGTTGTTGTTTGAGAGGATTATAAAGTAACTTAACATTGGAAGTATTAATAAGTGGTATCGCAAATAGCAAATAGTATTTACTGTCGGCTGCAAAGCGAAATCGATTTAAAGGCAAAATGAAAAGCGAACTTTCATTTACCGTGCTTCTTTCCTAAAGTTTGCGAAAAAGTATTGCGAAATAAAACGGAAAGTTAATTCCGTTGCCGAACACTCGAGTCACTTTAAACAAGTGACGTTTAAAAGGACGCCATCGACGGCTTGTGATTTCAGCATCCATGGTGATTTCAATATTTGAATCGGAATAGGAAGTTTTGCTGAATAAACTTTCTAACAAATAACCTTAAAATCTACAACAGCGTCGTGAAAATAGAACTAAACCAGAATTTAGTACATGCGTGGAAAGTCAAAAATTATTCGATGTTCAAAACACATTTATTATACTTTTATTTTGAAGTGCGAACCACTTATGTATGACGCCTCACAATTTAGAATTCATGCAATGAAGACAATAATTTATCTTCGTGCTGAAAAATTGTTTACTTTGAAGGAAAAGTTTCTTGGTAAACTTAACGTGTTTTTAAAACTCAAATAAGTTGTTCAGTGAGTTCCATAGACTTCATTTGTGTTTCTTTTGAAGTGCGTGCACCACAAAGCATTTACCGTCAACTTATTTACATAGCAAATTAATTGTGCAGATAAGAGTTTCAAACTTTTTCAAAACGTTTCACTTGAGAATACTGCAATCAATAGCTTTCATTTGAATGTCACAAATTAGTCTGAGGTTTTCATTCACACTCAAAACTTTCATTGCTTAAAACAAACAGCAAGACGGGAAAGTTTTGCTGTGACTAGCTTTCATTTATATGGTCACACTTCAGGATTTCATCCACAGACTTAAAAGTCAGGCTCTGGGTTAGTATAGTCCATTATCATAGTCTTCCAAGCGCGACTGAGCGGCGAACGTAATTTCGTTGCCGTTTAACCGAACACACCCGAACGCTCACTGATCCTGTCTTCAAGAAGAGAACTATAATCACTTTGTACAAGATGAAAACAAACTCTGCCGCTTAATTTAGTTCACACTAAATTCAAACTACTCAAAAAGCATCTGTTAGTCTACTTTGGGGGATCATGGGAACTTATGAGAGGATAGTTACCCAAAAACACAACAAGTGGGTTACTCTAACATGGACTTTACTGAATAAATTTTAGACACGCTATATTTCCGAAAATGGCATTTGTATATATTTATATTGATGATAATTTTTTATTTGTTTTATATTCTATATAGATATGACCCACCATCACATATCATACGTCATACCCTCACCCGTGTCACCCGGACAAGCAATACGCAAATCTCGCTCTGAGGAACATCTGCCTTCCAGTCACAAAGCGGAAAAAAATATACATTTGCGAACAAGAAGCTCATCGACTACTAGAACAGTGATTCCTAGCTTTTCAAAACTCGGAAGGGAATTAAGAATACGATTTGAAACTGCAGAACAACGAGAATCGAGGCGGGTGGAAGAGAATTCTACGAAATTCAAACGTGAGACTGACAGAAGTTGGAAAAGAAGGGAGAGATATCGACAAGAAATGAATGGCAGCGACAGTAGTTCTTCACATAGCACAGTTGATTCAGAGTCTCGCGTAAAAACACAAATGCCTTTAGTACAAGCCGAGTCATCTCCGACGAAAATGGTGAATGACTTCAAAGAAGCTCAAGATGTTATCAAGAAGCTCAACGATAGTATTCAAAAAGAGAAGCGATTATCGGCTGCAAAGGATACAACTATTAAAAACCTACGCCACGAAATTGATCTCTTGGACGAAGAGCTGGTTGGTAAAAGAAAAGAGAATGACAAGTGTAACGAAGAAATGAGAAAACTGCGATCTAAAACAACTTCGCGAGAAACAGAGAACAAAATTCTGGAACGGCAAGTAAAGATGATGAATGAGTCAAACAAGCGACTTCATAACGAGCTGCACGAGTTAAGAAACAAGCTTCGGATTCAGGAGACAAAAGTCGGTGAACTTCGGGTACAGAGATCGGAAGCTGTTCGGAAATATGCGCACCTACTGCAGACGAGTGTGGACAAAAGCACGAGGCTGCGTTATTTCCTTCAACAATTGCAAAATGAGATTCTAGAGCACAGTGTCACCTCTAAGAGGTTTCAAATACATAAGGAGGCTTTGGAGAATCTGATGCAAGAGGACAGCGAAGAAGATCTACAATTCAAGAAATACGGATTGATTTCTCCGAGAAAAATCAGGAGAATGTCTTTCGCGCTGTCGGAGGAGGAAAAAGAAAGTTTGCGAAAGGGCGTTGAAAGCGCGCTGGAGGGCAGACATAACAAACTCCCGGACAAAAAAGGTCTTCCAATCGAGAAGCTCACCACAGCAACTGAGCGAATTGTCACTGAAGGAATGAAGACTCGGCTGGGCCGCGAAAACGAAGAAAGCTCGCAAATGTCCAAGTTGATGCAAGAAGCCAAGCATCAGATTAAAAGTTTGGACAGGATAGACTCGTCACACGTCGAAGCGTCTAACAGATTGCAAGGTAAAGTTGGAAAGCAGCTTGAGGCGCTTGAAGGAGAACTCAAAGATTTATCCGACGAACTTCGATTGGCGCAGATTTCAAAGAGAGAAGATGAAGAAAAGCTACGATCCATTACAAAATTCTCCACGGCAGATTCAAAAGTTGAAGGTATCAGTTTGACGCGAAGGGCATCGCAAGTTGAGAAGTTGGATCTTGAAAGTGTGATACACAACATGGAAAGAAAGAGCGAAGATTCCAACAGCCCCATGTCCCCGAGAGATCTTGAAATTCTATCCATGAAGCGCAAAATGGCGGCGGTGCTTGAAGAGCAGTTAATCCTCTCAGATGCCTTGATTGCGTCTCGCACCAGTCTCTCCAACCTTCAGAGTCTTCTGGAGAGTAGAAGCCAGGAAAACGAAAAATTGGTAAAGGAACTCACGGAAAAGGAAAAACGGATTTCAGTTACAGAGGAAAGTTTGAGGGAATCTGAGAAAGAAACCGTGAATCTTAAGGTAGAACTGGAGACGGCTAGGAACGAAGTGACAAGAAAGAAAGAGGAAATAGCGCAATCCGACGACAAAGTTAGAGAACGAACGCATAGAATTGAGCTGAACTTTACTCCTAGAACTCAAGTTTCTCGGGAACACAATGTTAAATCCTTAAAGGAAGAGCTAGACACAGATAGAAAAAACAGCATAGCGCAAACCAACAAAGGCATACCTGAATACAACAAAGTCGATAAAGGAGTTCAAGTTGGATTTGAAGACTACGATCTTGAGAAATCTCGACGAGAAAGTCCTCGAAGCACAAAGAGAAGGTTATCGATGGAAATAACGGTTAGCGGGCATCCTAAACTTCAGCGCAAACTTAGTAAAACAGAGTTAAAGCTGGTTAAACGAGCAGACAAAGAAGTTCAGGTAGAAATCTGTAAAGACTTTGAAAAAACGACAGCAGTTTGTTTCACTGACGATGAAGTTCTAAGAGGAAGCCTGAGAAAAGAAAATCAAGAGCTCAAAGTCATGCTGGAGCAACAAGATCAAGAGATCAAAGGCCTTAAAAACGAGATGAGGAAACTGCGCGAGGACAAGACGGAATCCTCAACGAATAGCAAGAATCATGCACCTGTTAATTATCCAAGGAGAATATCGGAGCTTTGGAAGTCTCTTGAAGAAGCTAGACGTGAAAAAGAAGAAGTTGATAAACGGAACAAGGAACTCCAAGATGAGTTAGAAAGAGAAGAGCAAGAGATCCAAGTACTCATCAGAAATTTAAAACAACGAGGGCACGAGTCCATTTCGCCGTCTGAATTCACAGTAGAAAGTAGTAAGATGACAATACCTCCTCAGAACAGCAATATTGTAAAAGAAAACGAAAATAGGGGTCTTGAACAAGGCGGTTCACTGGAAGAGCTTGTGAGCGCAAGTGAAGGAAACTCTGTTCATGAATTTGTTTTTGATAGCAATGATGGCAGACGCGTTTCAAATGACCAACGCTTGAAGGAAATCAACAAAAGCGAGGGAAATATTTCAATGCTAGAGTCGGTGATCGATGGCGTGCGAAAGGAACTAACAAACACCGTAGAGCAGAAAAGAGAACTGGAAACAGAATTGTACAAAAAGGAAGAAGATTTACGCAAAGCAGAAGAAGAGGTTGAACTTCACAAGACTAAACTTTCGGAAATGAAGGCATTCCTGGACAAAACAGATAAAGATAAAGCAACAATTGAAAAAAGCGCTGTGGAATACAAAACCCAAGTTTTAAAGCTGAATACTTTGCTTGAAGAAACAAGAAAAGAAAAACTGAAAGCAGAAGAGGAATCTGAGCTATTCAAATCTCAAATTACAGAGTTGAAATCATCACTCGACCAAACCAGGACAACAGAAAACGATGTTAGAAAGAGCATTTGCGAGTACAAAATGCAAATATTAGATCTGAAATCCTCGGTGGACAAAACAACGAGCGAGAATCAAAGGACAGCTGAAGATATCAAGCAACGAAATTCCCAGATTGAAGACTCGAAAACTTCTCTTGAAGATATGAGAAAAGAGCATCAAAGGGCGGAAAAAGAAATTGAACTGTATAAATCTGAGATCTCCGAACTGAAAACCACACTCGATGAATCAATGACAGAGAAGCGGAAAGAGCATGAATTAAACGATCGATTGAAGATCCAGATATCAGAACTGAAAACTTCTTTAGAAGAATCCCAGAAAGAGTTATTCGCCACTAACAAGAACATCGAAATGCGCAAGTCTGAAATTTCAGAACTGAAATCTCAGCTCGACAAAACAAAACGAGAACATCTCAAAGCTGTAGAGGAAACAGAGCGATGCAAATCTCTGATTTCCAGTCTGGACGCTTCGCTTGACAAAACAAGGCAAGAAAACACTAGTGCCGAAGAAGAGATCAAAAAGAGCAAGTCTGAAATTTCTGATTTGAAAGCTTTGCTGGAGAAAAGAAGAAAGGAGACTGAAAGCGCAAATGAAGATGTCGAACGATACAAATTCAAAATTGTGGATTTAAAAACGTCACTAGAAGATGCCAAGAGAGAAAATAGCTGGAACGTAAAAGAAATTGGTAGATACAAATACGAGATTTCAGACTTAAAAGTTTTACTTGGAAGATCAAAGAAAGAAAGCGCTAATGTATCAAAGGAATACGAGTTGTACAAGTTCGAAATTTCCGATTTGCAAGCATCGCTTGAGGAAGAAAGGGAAAAAAATCGAGCAGCAGCGAAGAAAATTGAGAAGAATGGGTCCGAAATTTCGGACCTGAAGAGTTCTGTCAAAAAAGCGCAAGAAGAAAGCCACGTTAAAACAACTGATTTAGAACATTGTAAGTCCGAGATTTCGGGTTTAAAAGCTTTGCTTGAGGAGGAGAGAAAACAGAAACAAGCTGCAAAGGAGAAAAATGAGAAGTTTGAATCCGAAATTTCGACTTTCAAGGGTTCTTTTACTGAGAGACAAGACGAAAGCCACAATCTAGCCAAACACATTGAACTCTATAAGGCCCAGATTTCAGACTTGAAGGCGTCACTCGAGATAACGGTAAAAGAAAATAGGAGGCATAAAAACGAAAACTGCGAGCTCAAAGGAGAGATAGAAAATGCACGAGATGAAGTGCATACAAATAAAATGAATGAGGCGGAAACTAAACTTGAGAATGAGAGGTTACAAGTTAACAACTCCAAATTACAAATTACCATCGACAATCTCAGAAACCAACTGTTGGGTGCTGATAAAAAGATGACGGCGTTAAAAAGTCAAGCTGAAGAAGACAATAATACTATTTCACAACTTTTGGAAGAACAAGTGGGAATTGGGCGTCTTCAAGAACAAATTAAAGTGCTGGAGACAAAGATAAGCGTGAGGGATAAGAACTTGGAGCAAAAAGTGGAAGACATTATAAACAGAGATGAACGTATTGAGAAAATTGAGCGAGAAAAAAGAGAACTTGAGAAAAAGAATGCAGAAATGTCCCTTTCAAACCAGAAGGAGTTAGGTTACGATGCAACCGACGGCGAAGTCGTGGTGAAAGCCGAGGCTCAAAGCATGTGCGAAACTTCACCAGAAGACGCTAGTGATAATGGCATAGAAGATTTACAAAAAGAACTTGATGAGTTTAAGGAACAATTAAAAAATCTTCAAGTCGAATTAAAGAAAATTCAACAGGAAAAAGCTGATTTGGAGGACACAGTGCAACAACTAAGAAACGTCAAAGCCAGTCAAGAAAAAGAGCTACAACTCCTTCGACAGCAGATTCACGAGCTTGAAAGCGGTGTAAAAGATACTAAACATACGCTGGAAGAGACGAGTCAGACTGAAAGTTTGGAGGCAAGTTTAAGTAACGCGATTCAAGAAAGAGACAACACATCAGCTGGTAAGTGAAATAATCAATGGTATACCGTTTAACTTTGCCTTTCTTCCAAGTGTGTCCAAATTCAAAACTAGAAGTTCTGCAACAAGACCCGGTTGTTCAAAAGGTGGATAGCGCTATCCACCGGATAAATCACTACCCAGCGGATAACGCAATGGATTTTGTTAATACTTATCCACTTGATAGTGATTTATCCGGTGGATAGCGCCCTCCACGAGTGACCTTTTTGACAACAGGGGCCAGGACCAGGAGAGTGACTGGTCAGTAGTCATTATATGCCGAACAGTAACACTTCAATTTAGAATTTCATTTTAGAACTCAAAGGCTAACACCATTCTAGAAGAAGACCAAAGGGTTCCTTGTTAAGTCAGTTATATTAGTGAGAAAAAACACTATTTTACCAATTCCCACTGAAACCTTTTGTTTTCTCCGTGAAAACCGCGAAATTCTTATCTTTCACGGGTTCTGAGGATAAATATTTCAGTGAAAGCTATTGCGCAGTTCCCATGGTGATTTTATTATTCTTCAGATTGAAATGTTTACATTTTTTAAGGACGGTGCCACCTAATGGCGAAGTTTTTTGCCAGATTTTTGACTATGCGGGAAAAGTAGATCTTAGCAGGGGCTATTGGAATCCAAAGAGAAAATTGGGGGTAACCACGCATTTTTCGGAGATAATAAGGCTTCAATCTGGAAAAAATGCTGACATCAGCATTTTTTCGAAAAACGGAAAAATACAATTTTCTTCGCGGATTTCCTTAGAATTCGCCTTTACATACACAAAAGCAGCAATAATTCTAAAAATCTCTAAAATACATAACGAATGGTAACATAACAACTACTGTTTACGTGTTTTAAGTTACAAAAATCATCACAACGGAGCCATTATCGACCCTGACAGCTTTCCCACGTTCGCCAAAAATACAGTCTTAATAACTTTTGCCCACAACAAAAAATTAATTGTGTGCTCAATATGCTTACCACTTCCATTTTATAAGATAAAAAGTAGGGGTCACCACACGTTTTTACAAGTTATATTTAGATGTTTTCAACTTTTACGGAATGGCTTTCGTGGTCCGCGACATTTTTTCTATGCCCTCCCTAGTAAGTTAAATATTGTGCGTGTCTTTTTCGGGGGCATGCTGGGATTTCCACTCGACGGCTTACCGTTCAAAACTTTTACTTTCAGGTACAATAAAAAGACATACATTGTAGAATTCAAAATTAATTCTATTTGTAGCTGTAAGTTGCTCTTTTGAGAAACATTTTTCGGGGATTTCAAGGTCAAGCAGCACAGTAAAGGAGTAAAAACGCAAAATCGGTTCACTTCCATTGATCTACAGTGGATCTACGGATTTATTAACTTATGTTCCTTCGGGCACAAGAACTTTCTTCCGATCCATTACCAACTTGAAAACAACAGTGCTATATCGAGGTGACTGGTCCGGCGGCTGCCGAAAAACTCTAGATTGGCAGGTTAGTCTTTTAACGGTTATTTGGAGTCAAAATGTAAGAAATATTTGTCGAAAAGTGCTTGAGTTTTGTAATTTCATTTGGCCGCGTGTTTATTTTCTTGTGAAGCTCCTGTAGTTTTCATGGATTCTCTGATAGCTTTGGAAAAAATTAGTCGGTACACTTTAATTTCAAAAAAATCGTGAAATAATAAAACACTTTTTTTGCCGAAGTCTACGGCTTTATTTGATCTAAAAAGATAAGATTTCTTTTCAGTTTATCGTGGCACGTTTTTCGCCTATCAAAATTTGTTCTAATGCAAAGCAGTTGAGAACTGACACGATGCGACTTCGAAAAACACCACTTGCTTATGATAGAGAATAATGGAAATCAATTGTACCTAAATGCACGAATGTGTTTACGAAAGATTACACTAAAAACCATGCTTTCCAGCAATCGAGGGAGGGAATACTTTAGTCGGATGCTTCCCGGCTTTGGAGCGGCCAGTTCAGTTTTTTTAGTTGCTGGCTTCAGCCAGTTGTTTTTATATCTTCACCAATTGTCAAAAACGGTCTTTTTGAAAACGCTTTGCTCATCTCAATTCTCCTTTTGACGTTTGTATGATTTAACTGGAACAGTTGTTTTTCTGCTTTTGTTATATCATTACTTTTTTTATTCGCAAAAATGGTCACTGGCAAAAGATTTTCGCAGATAAACAAAAATTTCAAACAACGCGAGTTTGTCCGCCAAAACAAAAACTTGTGCAAATTGAAAATAACAACATGCCAACCTTTCCTTGGATTTTATGCCTTGAGTATGCTTGTTTTATATAAAAAAAACACTAGTCTGGCCGGTTGACTTGAAGTTTTGTTGAAATTTTGAATGGAGAAAAGAAGCCAATGTAAACAATCTTCGTACATAAAGGCAAAACGTACGCGTTCTGCTGATCGAGGCGGCATCGCCAATTAGCTCAAAATAGTTTCATTACCGAGGCTCTGTCGTTTGCAAAATAGAGAGAGAATTTAGCACTTTTAGGCTGCAGAAGGTCTATAAACACATTTTCATAGATTTTTGAGAACTCTATTTATCTTGTAAGTTTAGAAACTGAGCCAGGGAGTTGACAGATTGACATGAAAAGTGGGCGGAACTTAGCCTTTACCTCGCGCGTTCGCGTTAAAAAAAATAACCAGTGTCTCGCGCGACAATCGCGCAATGCATGCGCAGAACGTATGCGCAATAACAATAGGTGGCACCGTCCTTAAATTTTGATCCTTTGCCTTTTTTGAGTGCTAGAAAGTTCTTTATTTTTTTTACGAAATGCATTGCCGATGTCACGTTTTGCCGGTATCTTCTACAATATCAGTTTTCTTAATGGAGGGCTTGTTTAGGATTTGGTGACTAATGTATTGGCCATATAAAGCAGCCACAAAATTCGTTCGGCAGTGACTCATATTCAGTATCTTATAACGTACTTTCTCCTTGTAAAACCTTAAGGTGGCTGAACACAGTTTGCGCGTGCTCTTCAATTTTAGCTGCTTACGTGAGTCAGCGCGCGCAGAGTTTGAGAAAAACAAACGTGGTGCCTATTCAGCGATCATTTTATTTTGCTCAGCGTGGATCGTGAAAGTGTTGTTTTTCGTCTTAAAATCAAACAATTTATTGTTCGTAAAAATGTTTGTTGAATCAATAGATAATATATAGAACCATTGAAGAAATACACTGCCTTTTAGGTCGTTTTTTTGTCTTTGGATCGAGAACCCAGTTAAATGCAACGCATGCGCAGTTGACCAAAAAGTTGGGACTGGATGTTTTAGCGACTTTCCTCGGAAACGTGCTGATTTCTACGCAACCACTCATTAGAATTTTACGAAATTTGGCACAATAATAGTTGCAAGTATGCCAAACTCACCTGCCATCAAAAATTTGAAATCTCACAAAGGAGATTTTTACAAAACGCAAACATATTAAACCACAAATTACGAAAGATCCCTCTGTCAAAATTACATGAGACCAGTGTTAACATGAAAATATTTTTACGAGTTTACTGGAGACAAATGACGGACAAAATCTAATGACTAGACTTTCTGAAAATAAACGAAACCAAAAATTGCAGGCTGATTTACAATCCACCGTGTTGTCATGGCAACACCCTAAAAGCTCAACAAAAATATCAAAATATATAGCTTATTGCTTAATCGTATGCCTCACCAATTTTGGGCGCCCAGACGTTAGTGGTTTTAAAATGACAATGAATGATGCATAGGTACAGGAAAACTGTGTTCAGCCACCTTAAGCAAATATTATATTAGTACATTTTTTTTCATAAAAATGCAAAATATAGTGTTACTTCAGGACTTTGAAACTACGCAAATAATATTGCCACACGCAATCATTTTGTGCACGTGGTTAACGTCTGCATAAATGCTGCTGTTTGTTTTATCCAAAGTATAATTTTGCAAAATGCGACAATATTGTACTCTTAAAATCTGTTGAGGCAAAAATTTAATAAACGTTGGGTTATAAAAGTTCCTTTAAAGTTTGACCACGCTACGTTGCTTAATTCGGCTTTAGGATTAGCTAACAAATGGTACATGCAATTTGCATGAAATAACTTTTAGACCTCATGTACATGTCATGTCTGAAATTCACTCGAGAATTGCTAAAACAAACTTATTACTTAGCAAATTATAAATGAAAGAAACTCTAAACTTTTGCGCGCGAGAAAAAAAGCGTTTTCAATGAAGTGTTCACAGGGTGAAAGTCAATTTATCCACTTAAACTGTAATCAAAATGCCAAGAACGCCAATAATTTAAAGACCCAATTCCCAGTTGGATTAAAAAGAACAATTAGTCATAGTTGTTTGTATCGGCGTCTACGCGTTGGTTTCCGCGTGAAGTTGTTTATAGTTCAGGTACAGTTCAGTTTACTCTTTAGTTTGTCAAGTGCTTCTTTGTTTATTTTAGCACCTATCGTTTCCACTAAGCGATAACTTTTAACACTCTCTTTTGCAGCTAAAGAGGAAGCGATCGAACGGCTGCAAGAGGGCAACCGACGACTGCAAGTCGAGGCGGCGGATCAGCGTAAAATGGACATTCAGCAGCAAATTCTCGATCTACAGCAGAAATCGAAGATGGAGGAAGATTTCAAGGACCTCACGGGCAAGCTCAAGGAAACGGAGCTTAAGTATTTACTCGCCAAGGAAGAGAAAGATAAAGTTGAGAAGGATTTAAAGAACACAACCAAACGAATGACCATGCTGCAAAAGGGACTCAGTGATGCGAAAGCCGAGATCAGAACCAAAGAAGACAAGATCAAACAGCTGACAACGGAAAATTTCGATCTGCGGGCACTGATCAGAGAAAAAGATGAAACCTTACAACGAGAAGGAAAGCTGCGCATGGAAAATATGAAAAGTTTAGACGCTCTGAAGATCAAGTTGGAAAAAATGGGCGCGGACGACAAGAAGCAGAGAGAGAGGCTGTTTAGCTTGAAATCAGCGTGTTCAGAGGCGAATGAGGCGTATGAGATTGTCAAGAAGCAGAACCAAGAAATAAAAAGAGATATGGAAGATGCAAGGAAAAAGCTCAGTGAGAGAGATTACGCGCTGGAGGCTACGGAGAAAGAAAAAGAGATGATGGAGGAGCAGATCTTGAACGCTTCAAGAACGATAGACGACTTGCGAAAGAACGCAAGCTTCCGTAGAGATGAGAGCGTGTCGCCGGATTCTGCACTTGGAATTTCTCTTACGTCTGCTTTTGAGTTCAGCTCTGGTCCAAACAGTCCAAATTCCGTTGCTTCTGATAACGCATTCTCTGGAGATGGTTTTGGTGGCCAGGAAACCGGGCTGCTGTGCAAGATGCCGACGATGATCGAAAACTTCCGAACGGTTGTTCGAGAAAATGAAGTGATGCGTGGTAAGCTTTACGATTTAGCCGTCCACAAGGAGAAGATCGAAGGCGAAACGAAGCATCTCTCACAGCTCAACGAAATGCTTAAAAATGACGTTGCTGTCAAAGAGAAGAGCGTGCTTGGATTAGAAGACAAAGTCAGGTTGTTAGACAACGAATCACGAGATGCAAAGAAGAAAGTTGCTGAGTTGGAGCGCAGTTATGCTGTCGTGTCGACGCAAGCTGATCTTTTGAAAACAACGCTTGAAAACCGAGAGAAAGATTTTGCAGAGTTGCAAGAGAAGACTGAGCTTCAAGAAGAGAAGGAGAAAACATTAGAACTGTACTCTAAATCGGTGGCCGAAAAATTCGAGCATGAAGCTTGCGAGAAGAAGAAATACGAAGACCTGTCGAGACAACTCCTCGGAGAAACTACACTTCAGAAAAATAAGCTGGAAAGTATCGAGAAGAAACTCTCAGCTTCGTCCAGTGATCGCGACCATCTTTACTTTTCTAGTAGTGTTCCCATGGCAACCGTCGAAGACAAAGTGGATGTCTTGCTGAAGAACAAGAAAGATTTGGAAGTGTTGGTTTCAAATCTACAAGCAGAATGCGCCGATTTGCAACTAGCAAACGGAGAACTACAGAAAGATTTGACTCAATATTTGGAATCCGAGAAGATGAGGCAAGAATTGGAAGGTGAGCTGAAAGCCACACGAATTCGTGATGAACTAACAAGTGCTAAAGCTATTAAGCTCGAAGAACAAAAGACCGCCTTACAAAATGAAAACAAGAGCTTGGAAGAAGCCATTGTAGAGTTAAAAAAGAAAGAAGAAAACGTTGAAGTAAAAGTCGGCGCTATGACACAAACCATTGCAATGCTGGAAAAATCCAACGAAAATTACAAGGAGGAAATAGAAAAGCTGAAGTATGATTTACGAAGAGCCGACGAAGAGCATGCAAAATTGATGAACGAGCTCAGGTCATTCCAAACTAAGATGTCCGAGATTGAAATCACAAACGACGCTTTCCAAGCCGAAAACGAGAAGCTACGAACTGACATCATGGCATTATCCAAAGCCAAGTGCGATGTAGAGTTGACGATAGCCGAAGCCGAGAGACAGAATAAGAAGCTGAAAGAATCTGCAGATAAAGAAAGGGTAAACCGAGAGATTATTGAAGCGCAGAAGGCTGAAACCGTGAACCAAAGCGACGCTCTGCAAAACGAGCTGGACAGAGCTAAAAGCCGAGTAGTGGCGATAGAGGAAAAGCAGAAAGAAGCGGAAAAATCGGTGGCAGAATTGCAAAAGAACAACCTCGAATTGTCCTCGGAGAACCGAAGGCTTGCCGACGAATTACAGCGCGTAATGAAGGACTTGACGGAAATGGAAAAAAGATACCAGAACTCGGTTCAAGAAGAAGAAAACATGCAGCAAAAATTGAACCTCGTAAATCTGGAAATGGCTAAGGTGACAACAGAGCACGAGAGCAGGGCGAAGAGAAACAACGCCATGGAAAAGAGCCTTGTCGAGTCGAAAGGAAAGAACGAAGAGCTCGAAATACTACTAGAAAGGACTCGCTTAGAGAAAGCTAACGGTTTAAGAGATGTCAATCAAAAAGAAGAAAATATCCAAGCACTGGAAGCAAAGAAAGACGAGCTCGAGGAAGAACGACAGAGTCTCACAAACGACTTGTATGTCGCGACGAGAAAAGTTTTAGCACAACAACAGAACGTGGAGAGCTTGATGAATGAAATAAACATCCTGAATCGCGAGATGAAAGCAACTATCAAGAATGCCTTGAGCAAGGGTGTACGAAACGCAGAAGACGATATCTCATCGCCAAGAGAGGGAGAAAACGCAGTTTTGGACGGTGAAGTAGTCGTGCAAAATTTGCGACAAAGTATTCGTACTACCGAAAGAAATCTCGACTTTTTCCGATCCGAGGCGAAGATTCCCGAACACGAGACGAGGAGCTGTCAGCGCGATGTTGACTTTATCAACAAAGAGTTCATGCTGCTTCGCAATCAAATATCGACGTTCTCAACCACTTCTCAGAAGCTTTGCGAGGAAATTAAAAAGTTGAAAGAAGATTTGGCTCAGAAGGAAGCCGTGCTTGAAGAAACTAAGGGACATCACAACGCTGTTAAGGAAGAAAACTTAGAAAATCGCGAGTCCATAATTCAACTGCAGGGCAAGTGTACCGAGTTGGAGTCGCTATTTGGTGAGTACGAGAACAAGGCAGAGAAACAGCACGCAGAACTGGTCCGCGCAAATCAGCAGATATCAACTCTGGACTCAAATCTGCTGCGAGCGGAACAGAAGAAGATCGCGCACGAGAAAGAGCTGTTGGTTGGGCAGGAGAAAATCTCTCATTTAGAAGCAAGCTTAAGAGCGATGAAAGACGAAGGACGCAGTGACAAGCAGAAGATAGCCACGCTAGAGGCGGAGTTTAACGAGAAACAAGCACTCGCGCGAGAACTGGACAACACGGAAGCAACTCTCAGAGATCTTAGGACGAAATTTGATGATGTGTTGAAGGAGAAAGAAGAGGTTAAAACCGAGCTGTATAGAATCCGAGAAGAGCTCCGCCAACAGCAGGTTGAATTAAAGAATGCTCGAAAAGAGGTTGAAAACTTGAAGAAACAAATGAATTCAGAAAAAGACACGAGGAAAAAGGTGGAGCTAGACTTGAACGAAAACACCGCGGTCTGCAAGACGTATAAGAACAATCTGCAAGAGTTAGAGCGAATACTTGCAAGGCTCCGCGAAGAAAACTCGGATTTGGGAGAGAAAATCAGCATTCTAGAGACAACAGGAAACGCGCTGAGGAAAGAGACCGAGCTGCAAGCCATAGAAATGAAGCGACTTGAAGAGGAACTTGCAGATTCAAAAGAACACTACACAAGTCTTTGCAAGAATCACGAAAGCAGTGAAAAAGAGAAAAAGAAGCTCACTAATGAGATGATCGCCGCGGAGGAGAAGATCACAAAACTACAAGGAATTTGCGACGAGCTGCTAAAAGAAAAAGAAATGAGCTCTGGAAAAGTTTTGTCCCTGAACGAAGCAATGGAAGTAATCATCGCAAGCAACGAAGAAACCGCAGCAAATTTGAAAACGGATCTGTTAACAGCAAAGAAAGAACTCTCCGTGACTAAGAGCGCGCTCGACAGACGACAGAAGCAAGTTGAGGAGCTGCAAGATGAACTGAAAAACGACGAACTCAAGATCAAGTCTCTGGAAGAGAAGAAACAGGAAGCGTTAGAGAAGTACTGGACGAGTCAAAACGAGCTTACAGAGGCGGAAGGAACGATAGACAACCTACGGTCAGAAAATAAAGAGCTAAAACAACAAAATTCTTTATCTGTGCAGCGGATTCAACAGCTCCAAGACGCACTGCAATCTGAGAGAGATACGAACGAGAAAGAGGTAACAGCGTGGAGCGATCAGATAAACAAGCTAAAGAGTCTGCATCAGAAGGCGATAGAAGAGCGTGGAAACTTTAAAAGAGATTTGGAACACGCGAAGGCGTCGTTAGCAAAGACTGAGGAGGAGCTAAAACAGACGAGTGGAGTCCTGAGTGACAAGGAAAAAGCATTCAACGAAGCTACTACTAAACGCGATCAGTCGTTACAAGATATGTCGGCGTATAACGCAAGCCTGAAGAATGAGTTAGCTAAAACAAAAGACGCGCTGACAAAAACAAGCGCGGAGAATGAAGACCTGAGAGAAAGACTAGACATCGCTTCAGAGAAAGTAGAGTGGCTCGAGAAGGAACTGCAGGAGAGAAACAGCGATATTGAAGACCTCTTAGCGGAAGCGCAAGCCAAACTGAACGTTGTCCGCAAAATGAAAGCTACAAACAGCGGTGAACACTTTGCTGAGCTGCCATCGTCCGAGTTGATGGCCCAAGAATATGAAGAAGGTGTAGATGGAGTGGATGCGAGACCTATTGCACCCCTGAATACATCAATGAAAGAGGTGGTGGTTTCATTTCACAAGGCGTGTCTAGCCTCCTTTAACGACAACAGAGGACTTCAGCAAGAGTTGGCGGCGAAATCGGAAGAAATGGCGCACACAGAGGAAAATCTTCAAAAGGAGAAAAACAATGCAGCCGAGATGAAGAGGTATCTACACGACTTGGAAAAGAAGAAAGCAAAGTTAGAAGACGAGGTCAAGCGTTTGAGAAGGCGCCTGGAAGCATTGAAGATTAAGAGTGTGGAAATGGAGAAGGATAAGGATAACGAAATTACAGAGACGAAAGGAGAGAAGATCCTGCTTGAGAAAGATCTGTGGAACACCAAGGAAGCTCTAGAAGAACTGAAAGCCAAACTGAGAGCTTCCGAAGAAGAAAAGGACAGATACGCTAAAGATCTTGAAGCCTCGCGCAAGCAGATTGTGGACGCTAAAAGCGACATTAAGGGAAGCCAACAACAGTTAGACGCTCTCCAGGACAACATCTTACAATTGAAGAAGCGCACGTTTGAACTGGAAGCAAACGATCGCGCATCGCAGCAGCTGATTCAAGACAAAGAAAAAGAGCTGAGTGCTAACAAGTCCAAGATTGAGGAGCTGGAAAAGTTGTATAATAACGCAAACGAGAGGAAGGCAGAGCTATTCGCGAAACTTGGCAGAGCTGACGAGCGAATCGCTAACTTAGAGAACAACTGTCAGGATAAAGCCACGGAAAAGGTCGCACTTGAGAGTCAGATTACAGCTCTGAAAGATAACGTTGCTGACAAGACCACCAGGTTGTTAAAAACAGAGGAGGATTTGAACAATTCGCGCGAGAAATGCGAGGAACTAGAAATCCAACGTGGAAGTCTCCAAGCGACAAATGAGATTTTTAAACAACAGTTGGACACCACAAAGAAAGATTGCGCGCAGCTGCAGGCCCTGCTGCAAAAGGAGGAGGGAACGAGTAACGCTTTCAGCAGTCAACTTAGCGCGGTGAAAAACGACAAAGAGAACCTTGATCGAGAGCTGAAAGGAATTCTTGAGCAGAAGGAACACATCAAACAGCTGCTGAATAAATCCGAGGAGAATTTGAACATCGCGGAGGAGAAAGCCGTAAACTCCTTCCATGAAACTGAAAATCTAAAACGACAGATGGTGAAGATTCAGAGTAGCGCATGCGCGGATTCTGCGCGCAAACAGCTCGAGATCGGCAAGTTGAAAGCCGAGGCTGAATCGCTGAGAAAAGAGTTACACGACAGGATAAAGGAACATAATGAAAGCTTAACAGCGTTTAAGGTCACAGAGAAGGAAAACGAATTCCTGAAAAAAGACCTGGCTCAGAAGCACAACCGCGAGTCAGAACTGAAACTCGATCTCACATCGACAAACAGCAAACTTCAGAGCTATGTGATCGAGAGAGAATGCTGGGAAAGAGAGGTTAAGAACGTCCTGAGTGAATTTGAACAGCAGAAGAACTCCAGCCAATCAAAAGAGGAAAGGTTGGAACGACTGCGCACGCGTTACGAGAACGAGATCAGATTCTTGCAAGACCGCGTAGAGGCTTTGGAACGAGAAGTGCGGATCGTTCAAGAATCTAATGAACAACAGAGACATGCCGATGAGATTGCGTCCAAGCTCGCACTCGAGTCCAAAGATATGGAGATTGACAACCTAAAGTTACGATTGCAGGCAAGCAGAATGCACACCAGTGAGAAAAGCGACGTGCTGGATATCTTGAAAGAACAGCTACAAGAAAGAACCAAGGAGATTACTGGTCTAATGGAGCAGATACGGATGTTAAAAGAAAGTTACCATCTCGAGTTAGGAAGTTTGCATGCTGATTTAAAATGCGCACAAATGGAAAACACGTTGTACAAGCAAGGACAGATAAGCGTGAGTTTTGGAGGATCGAGGCAAGAAACAGAACTTCTTGAAGCCATTAAACAGAGCCGGAAAGAATCGGAGCGCTTGAGAAATCTGTTGAAAAACAAGATGAGAGAGATGAAATCCCTTAGAAAGCACATCCTGTCCGAGAGAGTGGATGGAGCGAGAAAGCCTGGGTACACAATGTACTAAGAACAAACATTGATGAATGACTTATAAAAGTTTTTGCAATTTAGGCTAAACGAAAGCTTCAAGGGACCAGTTATCAATTTGGAAGGGAGATGGGTGAGTTGGTGGGTGAAAAAAGGGGGATGGCCTGAAATATTTTATCGCCTGAAGTAAAGGTGGCCTTAAAACCAAAGTGTTACAGAGGACGACTTGAAAAATATTTCAATGCTCATGTATGGAGTTAGGGTCGTATTGAAAAAAAAAATTCAATGTTCTGGGAGTTGCTCACCCACTGCCCTCACAATTGAGACTACAGTACTGACTTTGAGCGCTTTTACTTAAAATTAACGTCCTAAATTATAGCCCGTTCGCTTTAGTTTTGCAGGTTTTAACCAATCGGAACAAACATACTATTTATTTAACCAATTAGGAGCAAAACCATCACCAAACGCAACTTGCTTTCGTGCACTTTTATTAATAATAATAATAATAATAATAATAATAATAATAAGCAAGTGCTTCATTAGCACTGGATACACGTTTTCTCGCGTTTTGCATCGGTTCATTACGTTATTTATGTTAGTTTTGATTGGTTAGATGTAATTGCCATAGGCAACAGCTCTGAACATATCTAATTAGCTTTTTTATATATATTCACTGTGTGTCGTGTAGTTAGATAACGAATCATATATATTGCGTTTGGCAAAAAATAACTTTATGGACGGTTTACAAATAACTTAGAGTGACAAAGAAAAAAATAACTTTCTTACAAAATTAAATCTACTAATATATTTAATTTAAAACAATATTTTTCTAACATTTTGTACGAATGTAAATTTTAAAAATAAGGTTCTAATCTTTGGAAGTTTTCTGGTTTATAGAAGACCATTGTATGTTTCAGCTTTTCGTTTTGGGAAACAAATATCTTTTATTTAAAAATTGTTAGATCTTTTTTTCCGCACCAGAGAGCTTCCTGTTTTTAGATTAAACAATTTAAGATGCTTGTAAATTAAGCTGAAAATGTGTGTATTTGCAATAAAGAAACTAAACTGAATTTCTTTGATTATATCACTGTTTGAAGTTTAAAGGGGAAGTGTCATGGGGATTTGTTGTCATTTCATAAACCAAGAAACGCTTTGTATTAACAGAAAACGAAAAATAATCAATTACCACAAAATGTACTAAAGACGGAGCGAGTCTGAATGAATTGCCACTTGAAAAAAGTTAGCCTAATTTATTTTCGTCTCCAAAACGGGATAAAAGAGACAATGATTTGTTTCTCTTTCAAGAATTGATTGATTTCTTTCTCATGGTGTTTTAGTATTTTTTTTTTTTGTAAATAAGTAAAAATATGGTAGCAAAAGCTCAAAATCCCTCTGAAACTTCCCCTTATAACTTTCCCTTTTATAAATTCCCCTTTTATAGGTTCTTTATGACCACGCCCAAGGGATCAATTTTTAACCTGTGAATACGCGCAAGCGTAATGAACGGGTTATCGGTAACGGTGGCTAATAGACCTCTCTAGCTTGTATGTTTTGTTTTCCCAATGTAGATCATATGATGTTACCCTAGAGAACTGTTTCTTTTAATTTTTTTTCTTCACCTGCATATGTATGTATAATTTATGAAAAGACAAAGGACAAATTCCCTTGAGAACATCACATGACCTACATTGGGAAAACAAAACATACAAGCTAAAAAGGTCCATTCACTCACTCGCTTGCTCGCTCGTTCCATCACCGTTTCTGTTAACTTAGGGCGCTTACCATTTGTCAGAACTGGCCGGCCAGACCGGCCCGTTTTTAACTAGAATGCATCTGTTTGAAGACTTGTTCCTATAAGTCCATCAAAAGGGTGCATACTATTTCCAAATTTACCAGTCTGGCCGACAGGTTCTAGCAAATAATGGAATTATATTTACGAATTGAGCCGTCCGGCCGGCCGGTTCTGACAAATGGTAAGCGCCCTTAGTAACGTAATACTTTGTTACGAATGCGCTTCGTAACAAGAACAACGTGAATCCAGCGATAACAATAATCAACTATCCCTTTACCCATTGACTGGCTTCCAAACGCGCATTTAGGAGCGCTCCAACGGTATGCACTTTGAACACTCGTGACGTCATCGACTTTTGCGACACGTCATCGTTTTGACAACCATGTGATGCAGTGAGAAAAGGTCAAAGCATACATGCCTAAACGTAGAGGATCAGTTTAATATTTCCATAAAATCTGTATAAAAAAATCAAAGAAAACTACCAAGCAGAATCCACAAAGAACATGGATGATTTCTATTCTCTTGTGACAGCGGTGCGATCATTTTACGAGGCATTCCGCAAATGAATCATGGGACAGTATAACCTGTTTAATAATTCCTTAATCTTAGCTTTAAGTGCTCATAGCTTATGGAACGTATAAGTGCTGGAAATTACTAGAAACTATTGCCAGCTACCTTAAAGTAATAACCTTCACCTCGGGCTATTCATCAACTATGCTGATTTACAGCAATGGTTGAGAGAAAGATTATAGAGATAAAAAGTCGCAATGTTCATGATGATATTAATATCTATCTATCTGGTAATCAATTCTTTGTTAAATATCTTAATATTGATGTTTCCAAATTGCTTATAATTAATTGATGCCAAGTCAAACGAAGATCTTAATTGTCTGTTACAATCGAGGGAACTCGAAGCACTGCACGCTCGACTGGCAAGATGGTTCATATCATAAAGACCAGGGGCGCAGCCAGTATTTTCTCAGAGGTACGCACAATCAATTTTGAAACACTCGATCCTCAAGTCCCAAATCTTTCTTTTTTTAGACTTTTTCAGGTATGCACGTGCGTACGTGCGTACAGGTAGCTACGCCCCTGAAGACTGTCCCAAGTCTTCTGTAAATACCTTCAATTACTTCGAACTCAGTGTCGTGTAAGTGCAGACATACCTGTGAGATAATACCTGGGATTCTATTGAAGAAATCGCTAATATAGGCAGCATCCATAATAACAAATAGCTCGCTATTATTATTTAAAACAACCTCCCATTTCTTTCTGTGTCTGATCTAACCTTCTGTCACCGCGAAATTTAAAATTTAAATGTTCTGCAAGATGTGATTTATGCCAAAAATTTTTAATCCAAGACTCCAAATTTAAGAGCTTTGCCACAGGCCGTATTTACAAGATCAATCAAAGATTAACATGTACATCCAAAAATGTTATATACTTGGCCTCATGTAACAAGTGTAAATTGCAATACGTAGGGTCTACGTCAACAGAATTTAAAGTACGTTTTCGTAACCACAAATCGTCTATGCTCAATAACAAAAAAACATGTGAGTTGGCAATCCATTTTAATTGTATTGAACATCAGATTTCGCAAATTAGCTTCATTGTTATTGAAAAAATCATCAGCCAGGGAGACGCTGCCTATCTTGATCAATTGTTATTAACGAGGGAAGCTTATTGGACCGCACAATTGTTCACACTCAACCCTCATGGCCTAAACAAAAGACGTGAATTCAGATCTAAGAATCGCATCTGCTATAACACCTAATTAGCTAATTATAGTACACTTTGTAATTTAGATGTTTTTTACAAATTGTTGTATTTTCGCTGTTTGCGCCTTCTTGTTTGTTGCCATTTACTTGTTACATAACTTTTTGTTTTGCATTTTATCATATTACATAACCTTATTTACATTTTCCAGTTTGAGTATAAATATTTGTGACTCTGTAAGCTTGTTAGGATTTTTAGCTTTTTAAATTTTTATCTGTAAATAGTTCCACCTGAAGAAGGCCGAAGGCCGAAACGTCGACTGAATTAAACAGCCGGAACAGTTAGAAGTTTGTTTCTATGTCACATCTTCGTACACTTATCTACAAATTCACATAGAAGCACTGTATCCTACGTGAATCCTTCTACTGGGAGTCATTCGTTTGGTGTACCATATTTATCCTGCTTATATATATATATATATATATATATATATATATATATATATATATATATATCTAACTGGATTTGACAAAACATGGCTGCCAAGACTAAGACAGGCCAACCAATAGCCCATTTCCGAGTTGCCTTTAGCCTCTCTATCAAAGCGAGGCTAGGTGCGAAACCTTTCATATGAAAATGAGTTTCCATTCACATGCAAATAGGTTTTATTTGCATGTGAATGAAAACTCATTTTCATATGAAAGGTTTCGCACCTAGCCTCGCTTTGATAGAGAAGCTAAAGGCAACTCGGAAATGGCCTATTGAATTTCAGTCAAAGTCTTAAAAAGTCTCCTCTGCCCACCCCTGTTCCTCGGACACACAACACCGGCTCCCCAGCCACCCACCCACGGTTAGCCCTGACCAAGGCGGCCCAACCACAGGCCAGCTAAAAAAATTTTCACTAAACCTGACTGCACTAACATTTATTTAAACGGATTTCAACTCGAAATACAACAGACCAACAGGTTGAATTCCACTCAAAGTGTCAAAACTCCCCCCTCCCCACCCCTGTGGTTTTGACGCACAACCCCCAGACAACCAGCGGCTGTTAGCCCTGTCCCTGGGCTATGTCGCAGCATATCGGGTTACGGCAAGCCCCCTCAATTTTCAGCGACGGGAATGGCTTGGACATGGGCCCGGCCCATGTCCAAGCGAAAAGTTAGCGAGCATGTTTTGTCAAATCCAGCCAGATATATATATATATATATATATAGCTGAATTTTTGAAAAGGTGGTCAACGAAAATTACAGCAATTTCACTACAAATAGCCCAAACAAGGGTTTTTATGACCCCAATCAGTCCGAAAATCACAGAGAAGAGAGGGAAGATGGGAAAGGTTGCGTGGGCGAGAGAAAAAAAGACTCTGTGATTTTCGGGCTGATTGGGGTCAAAAAAACCCTTGTTTGGGCTATTTGTAGTGAAATTGCTGTAATTTTCGTTGACCACCTTTTCAAAAATCCAGGTATATATATATATATATATATATATATATATATATATATATATATATATATATGACCAGATTGCCAACTTATATTTACTTCACTATAAACCATATATGCGCAATTTGCAACCTATCAAATTACACAGTACAGCACATATTCAATGACCAACCTATATTTTATTTTTGAATATGGACCCACTGGAAAGGATAACTTCATCAATGCTATAAACAATGTTTTGTAAAGCTTGGAGTCAATTTAGCGAAATGAAGATCTAAAACTAGCATTTGTGGCTAAAATTTGCGTTTCAGTCTGGTGAGCATTTAGGAGCAAAGGGTTAAAACTCTTTCTTTTTTCGCGTACTGTTCGCGAGTACAAACGGAAATTATGCAAAAGTCGACCAAAAATCCTTAAATTTTTATACAAACAAATTTTTCTATAACATAACATTATTTTATATTTTATATTTTATGTTTTACCTTTGCAAACCAATCAAAACTTGAATTTCATTTTGTACTTCTCTGAAGCAGATGGAAAAAAGGTCTTTAAGACTTGTTATTCCTAATTGCTTCAAGCTCTTGAGAAGAAAAGAATTTTATACTGCAAATTTCCTGTAAACATATGCAGGTGGCGATGCTTAATAGAATAAGTGATAACTCCAAATTAAACTTGGGGGACAAAGAATTTACAGTTGAAAAACACTACTGATACGTATGCTAAATTATTCGTTCATGGTTTCCGCTCTCCACCTGCCCATGAAAATATCAAACGAAAAACTGAATTCATAAACGGCAATGCTTTATATAAAGCACATTTGAAGAAAAGTTTGTTTTTACAAGAGGGAGTGCAGAGACAGCGCAGCGCAACTCAGCAGGCAGCGCAGCGCAGGCAGCGCAACGCAACTCAGCAGCGCAGCGCAACTCAGCAGGAATTAATCGCCAGATTTCACTTTCGCGGACTGCTTGCTCCAAACAAAGATGAACAGCACCTACGACTCAGTTGCCAATTTCTCCGATTCAACCAGGTCAGTTTTTTTTTTGCCCGAACTTACCGCATTTCATCTGGGAATTAAATCAAACCACTAATCACTGGTTCAAACCTGATAATGCAAGCCGCTAGTGTTCCGTCTGAAATCATGATCATATTGGAAGTCGTTTTAAGCATTTTCATGTTTTTCTGCTTATTATTAATCGCACATTACTATATTACTATGTCATGGTTTATCGCGGAATGCGCAGATTGAGGCGTCGCACTCTAAGCCACAAAGAAAATTTTCAAGTCAAAACGATAAAGCTCCAAACCAAAGTCGCTGATACGACTTTGTGGCTAACGTTTTTTCGATGGTATTTATTGTGCTCCGACGCTTGTCGTATATTTTGTTCGGTGGAATTGTCTCTTTTCTTCGTACAAGTTCATTTAATCGATGGTCAGAAAGGCTTCTTCAGTTAAACTCTCTAGCGAACCCTCTTCTCTACTGATTGCTATCGAGATCGCTTTCTAAAAAACGCTATACTGGAGGTGTTATGGATCAGGAAAGCCGGTCGCGAAATTCAGCCAGCAGTGCGCGTTTAATAGGCGGCGTTGTAGCAAATACATTGTTTCGGTAGAGTTTGCGGGAAAGCTGCAAAACGGAGAAAACAATCAAAGGCCTCACCTTGCAAGATTAGAATCCGCCGACTCAGTTGAGTGTTTGGACACAACTTCGCGAAAATCATCATTTGGGACAAGGACAGTTATGGAAAGACCCACGTCAAATTTGTCAGCTGATAAGACGTAATACAACAACCTAAAAAACGGTAACAGTTCAAATTGAACCCCACCAACATCTCGAACTAAAAAGACTCAAGCAACATGGAAAAGCGAAAATATTGCAACGAGCTTCGACGAGCACACCTGAATAGTTCCCTCCCGCTTCCGCCGACTTTCGCTCCAAAAAAGAGCGGCTGATCGCATGTTAACCCGTGAATGGAAACGCGGTTTTCGTCGTGCCGAGGAGTAAAAATCCGACAAAAAATATATAACATAATAGGACAGCGTAATCAGCTCTTAAAATAAACCGTCAACTGAGAAAATGAATGAACTGTACAAAGCTTGTGATTAAGAAATTACTGCTCATTTGTCAACAAAATTTTGATTATTGCGATTACGAAAAATCAAGCATGGATTCAGTACAGGGGTACAGCTCTTTCAAATGTAATCTTGAAATTTATTAAGACACAATATGAATACACGATACTTTAGTACGTTAATGCAATTTATCTTATCGCGGAAAATATTCGCTGTATAAATTATGCGCATTTTTTAAAATTGATTTGGACAAAACTGCGAAAATTTAGTGACTTTCTTTTTATTCCACATTTGTAAGAACTTACAATATTACTAAGTTCTTTAAATGTCATCTGTTATTCAAAGGAATTACCCTCTTTCGTTTCTCAGTTAATAGAGAGAGGGCTTGGGAGCTAATTGAACAACGAGTTGAACCAAAGAGTTTGAATTTTTTAATGTTTTTTTTTTGTTTTGTTTTTGGGTGGGGGTAGTTCATGACGAAAAATGCCCCGCATGCCAAAAATCAGCATTCTAAACTGCATCAAATGACATAATTTATTCAATATTAAATACACACAAAAAAATCCTTTCACCCAATCCAATGAACAATCCAGATGAACGTTCAAAAATAGACATTCCTTAGTCATGTCATATACACATTCATCAATGACTCGCATACAGATAGTGGGAATTTGTTTGTAATGCAGTTACAGTAAACACTGTCAAAACCGAACACCCTGAGGACCAGCTTCAGATCTCCACCTTAGAGAGAAGTGCCCGCCTTATAAAGAGTTTAGATACGGGCAATAAAGTGAAATTACAGCCAAAAAAATGATTTGCGCCTTAAAGAGTTGTCCGCCAGTACAGAGGTGTCGGCTTTGGGGATCATTTCGGAGTCAGTGTGAAAATATTTGGGGATCATTTCGGGTCGTGTTCAGGTCGATTTGGGGAATCATTTCGGAGTCGGGGATCATTTGGGGTCGGGGATCACTTCGGGTCGTGTACAGTTGCAATCATAGGGGCAACACGCCCCCAAAATATTACCAGGATTACTCCAATTGGCACGGTCTCCAGGCCTTATACGAAGTTATAAAAACGCAAGTTTTGTCTCTGCAGTGATCACTCTAAATTGCGTCGCGTTTCCTCGAGGGGGGCAAAATTTATTCGCGCGCGTCTCAACCACCACTGACAGAAAATAGAGACCACTTACAAGTATTAAAGAATACGAAAAACGGTTCCAACCATCATGTGAACATTTATTTATTTCTCGAGTTGGACCTGCACTAAAAAACAACGGTTTGGATTTTAAGTAAGCTTGAAATTACACATTGTAAACAATTGTTTCTAGTACCATAATTAAATGGAATACAAAACCTTACATTGAGCTTATTTGTTAGTATTTACTGACAACAAATTGTTTTTCGTCTTTTTTTTTTCCGATTTATTAACTTAAGAGCTATTTTCAACTGAAGAAGTGAAATGCCATACCGGACAGAAAGATGTACGTGTTGTAAAAGATACAAAAAGACATCAATGGATTAACACACAAGTCATTGTCTTGAGTGGCATTATAAACAATTGCTAACTCAGCCTTCCAAAAACTAGCACCCTTTCTCCATTAGTGAATTAATTTAATTTACAGTGTTTAAAGTATAAATATTGCATATTCGACAACTTAAGTACTTTGTACAAAGGATCTACAAAGGCAATTCAATCCCAGGTTTTACCAGTGATAAAAATGAACAGTGATCACTTGACTTATTAATCGACATAATTATCCACATAATTAAATTACATAATACATTTACCCATTTTTGCCCGAAGATTGAACTATTAATTCTCTTTACTTTTTACAATAATTTCTACTAATGTTGCCTTTGAGAATATTGATATTCATCACGATATTGAAACATACCAAGAACATTTGAGCCAGAGATGTCTCTAACAAAGAAAGGTCCCCATTTACTACAAATGTAATCCCATGTGGAGTACTAGAAATACACTAAAACACCAATAGAAATTCAAATATAATAAAGGACAAAACAAATTGAGAGAATTACAAAATATTTGAGTTGTCACCCGCTGTATGGGTTTGAAATAAATAAGCCTTTTGTTAAAATTCACAAATAATTTTCTAAGATTGTTGGAAATTTGTTTGACATGATTACCTTACCATATGTAATTGAACAGGTTGGAGGGAAAAAATCAAATGCTTCTTTTCAAATATTGCCAGTTATAAGCTTATTAATAATCAGCTTTCAGAATCTCTTAGAATCAGACATGGGGCTGTCTGCAAAGGCTCGTTTAAGTATTAAGACTATAACATTTCTTGACAGGATATTGCAGCATGTGATCTTTGCACGAGACTAAAGAATGAGTGGAGGGGAGAATGTTGCGTGTATAGTGCATAGGTGGAGGGGAAAGGAGATCTAAGTTTGTCTATGCCAAGTTAACCCCCACATGTTCAATTAAAAATTCATTCATTCACATTTTTTTACAAGGAGAATGGTCAAACTGAGATTAATGTGCATATTGAGGTTGAAATTACAGCTAGAAACCAGTTATACGAGGGCCTGCCTCTGTTATGAATTAATTAATAAAAATACAAAAATACCGAAATTTATTAAAATAATGCAGCTGAAAGCACTAATTAAACAATAACAATTCCTGTTCCTGTTTTCCTTTTTTCTTCTTTCATTTAACATGATTTGGCCTGCTTCAAGTAAATTATTGGCCAATATCAAACTGTTTAAAAGTATGTTTTGAATTCAATAGCTGCATTTCACATTAATTATCAACCAGAATTTCTTTCTGATCTGTCATGTTTGAAATTAATTATTAACAACCAGAAATGAAGAAACGTGTTGCTGCATAAAGCTATTCTCTAAATAAGCACTATATCTACGTCTATCATAAACAAAAATAATGTCTGAATACAATAACACCCTTAATAAACACAATTATTTTCATCTCATGTGGCATGAATTATTGTTTAAAGTAAGAAACCTATGATATCATTATTTTTAAGATCCCCTGTCCTTTTAGAGCAACAATCGTTGCTAATGTTTTCACCCAGAAATGGAAGTTTGCAGTGCTCTTGTAAATACAAACTTTATAATAATATCTTCTAGGACTTGGAAATGCCTTTTTTCCATTGTTTGCACTAAGCCATACTGGGTAAATTGTTGCTAAAACGCTTATCAGAGCATTATTATCACATCTGAGAAGAATTAAATTACCGGTATCATTTTAAAACTTAAAAAACACCGCATAAGTCAATTCTGTAAAATAAACATTATTATTATTTAAACACGTTAAACAACAGCTTCAGCTTCACCCTCGGCAGGAGCTGGGGCAGAAGCAGGTTCATTTTCTTCATCAGCCGACGATTCGTTAGCAATTTCGTTCAGCTCCAGAAGAGACTTTTGTATCTGATCCATGTCAATCACAACATCAGTCTTATCCTCATTAATAGTCGAAAGTTTTCTTTTTAATTCGGCGTCACTTCCCTCATTATCATCATCATCATCATGGTGCTTCTTATCAAGCATCCACAGACCTTCATCTTCTCCTTCCTCACCCTCATGGTCTCTTTTGTGTCGGTTATGTTTGTCTCTGTGGCGGTGATGTCTGTGCTTATGTTTGTGTTTGTCACTGGATTTTTTTCTGCTCTTTTCTGGCTTCTTCCCTGTGCCATCCTTCACAAATGTCTTCCATAGAGATGTTTTGCACATCTCCTCAGTGATGTTTATAGGTTTCTCATGGGGTGCTGTGCCATTTAATTCTTTCCCATCATTGACGTCCTGGGAAGGGATGTTACAAATTATTGATTATTAAGGCATCATAGAAACAAGCTGCACTGGGGTTAATTAAAAAACAACAGTTAAAATTTAAAAAAAATCTCTACTTTGAAAAAAGGCATTAATGGAAATGCACTAATGAAAAATAGTAGTCAATGGTTGCACTTGTGGATTTCAAAGTTAAAACAGCCTTTTTCAGCATAACACTACCACATAAAAAGAACTGGTCAACAGCTTTTGGTCGAATGTAAGTTCATTGCATACACAAACTCAAAAGTTACATGCCTACAAGTCATGACTTGGGAGGAAAGTATAAAGGGGCAAGTGACATCAATTTTCACCTTTTTGCCATCTGGACAATCAAAATCATCATCATCGTCATCATATTCATAGTCATCATCTTTCTTCTTTATTGCCGCCTCGTCCTCGGCCTTCCGTTTCTTGATGTTTTCTGGCATCAAATCGTCCAGCACCTCCAGCTCGTGCAGGGTGAAAACTTTTTCCATAACCTTGCGGACAGCGACCAACATTAACACCTACAACAGAGGTTTACTCAAATAAGATGCAATAATGAAAACAAAAAAAACTACTTGCTAGACATTACTAAGTTACACAAGTTCAGAAATGTTAAAACTTAAAAACTACATGGGAGCTGCATTCAGAAATTACACAAAAAAAGCTTCCATAGCTTTATTTTTATCTTTCTATCCTCAACGATTTTCCTGATTTTTCTCATTTCCAATTGGGTCAAAAGTCCGACCAGTTAACTGCAAGACCACAGTACTTATTATCCAAGGCTCCACCAAGCCAACTCATGAATATGAAACAACCATGGACCCTCCACTCTCCTACATGTTTTGCTCTAATCCTCCCATCCTCTGGGTCCAACCCCACCCTCCCCTCTCTCAAATACATGACCATTACCTATCACATTTGTAATGGGCAAAATATATATGCAAGCCTTATGTACTGGTCAGTGGAATTACCAAGAAAAGTTTATAGATGGAGGGAAGGAGTGACAATTTGCATAATTTTATCTGTCTGTTACACTCGTTCACTTGTTCAATGAGTGTTAACAAGTTAAAAATGAAAACAAATATAGAAATGTAAAGGAATTTACGAACCATGACCGGGAATATAAGAGCTGCAGCAGTGGACTTAATGGCCCACAGGACAGCCAAACAAAACAGCTGAATAAGCGTGAAGATGTGAACTCTTTTAGCTGGAACTTGACGCAAATACATCAGGTCAGGCTGGTGCTTGACAGGCATAAAGATGATCTTTAACCGCTCATAAAACTGAAGAAAACAATTACAAGGAAATCAACTTTATGGAAAGTAAATTAAATAAAATATATACATTAATAAATAGGAATTTCAGTGGAATTCACGAAATGGCTCTTACTTTCACTGTTTCCTGATCAAATTAAAATTGGAAATGTTGGTTTTTGTGGAGGGTAGAAAACTGGAGTAGCCAGAGAAAAACAATTGGAGCAGACGAGAACCAACAACGAACTTAACCTACATAATGGTGTCGCCTCTGGGAATCAAAGGAATCGAGTTGAATCGAGCCAGGCTGGTTGGAGGCGAGTGCTCTCACCACTGCACCAATTCCTGCTAACGCTCCTGTAGATTCTGGTATCTCTACTTTATGACACAGTACAGGTCAAAAGAATGCCACCACCTTCCAAGATCCGAATGTTGTCTTGAGAATTTAGGCAAAGCAGTAAGAGGCTTCAAAAACTGACAGTCAGAGATTTTAATCTTGCCATCAACAAAATATTTAAAAATAATAATAAAACAATAATGATTATTTCAAACTTGTCTAACCTGTAATCCCTTAAGTGCAGAAAATCCCATGTAGAAGAAAAGGCCAAAAAGAACAGGCATTGGAACATACTGAAACAAAATGCAAGACATGTCATTTATAATGATCGCAAGTCAACTCTGCAGTTCATGAATGGAGAGATGAAACACTTTATTATCTCAGGAGAATTCGGCACAACATATATGAATATCCTGGATTCTCTCAGTGACCATTCCAGGTCGTGAAAACCTGTTTGAGACATTTCTTAGTCAAATGCTGTATATGGAATCTCTCATTAGTGCCAACCACCCCTATGTAATTCTGATTGAATTCTCAGTCAAAAGCTGTACATAGATTCTCCGTCTTATCAGTTTTCCTACACCTGGGTGTTGCTAACAAGAAATTCAAATATATCAAATTATACACCTTAGGTTATACATCATGTACACTTGGGTGTGTTTAAATAATTAATTAAATCAATAACAAAATTCTAGATTGTGACAGGTCATCTGCTTGCCTATTTGTAACATAATTGGCATGCGGTCACATGGGTGTCCAATTACAGTTATCCAAAAAAATTATAACTTTTTGTAAGTGGATAGCTGCTTTTTCTTAACTGGTTTCAAACTATTAGAAAATATTCCTGACCTTTTTACTAGAATAAATTTTGTTATTGATGCAATTAATTTGTAATTGGACTTTCTGTCGTACAATTCAGGGGATATTGTGCTCATCATTTTAAATCGTCCTTGCACTATGCGCTTGGTTGATCTGAGATTACTCGTCCGATTACTCCCTGAATTGCACTGCACTGTAATAGTATTGTTACTATTATTAACAGCACAAGTACAGACCTTTAACAATGGTGCAAGAAACACAGTCAAGCCAATCAAGATAAAGATGAAGGTCCCAGTTACACGTTGTTCCCTATAGGATAGATTACATACTGTTAATTTCTATGTACATCCATATACATAAATATTGTATCAAGGCTAATTAACAACCAATTGCAATGGCAACAAAATTGTCTAACACACCTTACACCAAGAAACTGTACTTTTTCGCCTGGGGCTGTGCATTGTGATTCAACAAACAAGCTCTGCACGTGACCAACTGACAGAACTGTTGCTGCTACTACCCACGGTAAACCCAACAATGAACAGATACCAATAATGATGGCAACAAGAAGAAGATCCAAGTGATACCCAGCACCTTTCTGTAGAACAAGACAAGAAACACTCAATCATTTAATTGTTTGAAAGGCAATGTTTCTATAAAAAATACTGTGCCTACAATTCTAATTAGAATTACAATCCTTATTAAAAACACCAGTAGGTAATTACATTTATTATTAGTTCCAAATAAGATTGAAAGCCTGCGGCCAGTGGCAGCACAATTAACTATGAAACATTTAACTTTAGAATGTGTAATGTAATTTTGTTGTTGTAAATAATGAAGTGGATAGTGTGGTGAATTAAATAAACTTAAAACTTAAACTTAACCATACAAGTCACCAAAGATGAAAACTCTTGATATTTAAACAACTTCTCCCAACTAGAACCATAAGGAATGTGTGGAAAACAGTACAGAGAATTTGTCAAACGGGGCAAGCTACTTTCAATTACCTTCAGTTTATGTTCTCGTCTGTTCACAATCAGGGCAGTGATCTGCTGATCCATGAATACTAAGATAGTTGCGAGCAAGGCTGGGATGGATGCGGCAGGAATGGTCCAGACAGGATTTTTACCCAGTGGAGGTACAATCCAACCTCTCTTCTCAGCAGCTGTTGGCTGAAATTTCAGTGGAATGTCAAGCTTTGGTGTGTTGATGCCAAATGCGAGGTCCACACCCACCATTATTACTATTGAAATCAGGATGGCAAAGTCGGAGATTACTGCACGAACCTGTTGGACAAGAAAATATTTGATTATAAGCAACTTGAGAAAACAGCATTTAATCCAAGTACATGAAATTTCAAAACAGACTCCCCCTAAAAAAAAATCAGAAAGTTGCTTGCAGTGTATAAAATAATACTGACTGTTTAGCGCAACCATCCAAATAAAAGCTATTGAGCAATACATTTATGTGGTTTTGTACTTTTTATTATGCCAGACAAAGTAGTTTTGAGCCAGGTGGATAAAATCCTAAAGTGCAACCATTCAAATAAAAACTATTGAGCAGCACTTTCCTGTAGTGTTGTTTATAATGCTGTAAAAGTTGGCTCAAATTTTTAACGCAGTGATTCAATTTTCAAGTGTGAACATTGAAGTAAACGTTACTCAATTACAGTCAAAATACTCAGCGCGTTCCGCTTATTATTTGGGAATGACTTTCATTAATCAGGAACGGATGGCATTATTAAAATCAAAATTCAGGTTTTAGATTGATTATTGGAATCTTCCAACGATAGCCTCATTCGAATGTTGATTGGTTTATTTACTGACATGGGTCAAAAGGTCACAGGCGAAATACGCAACCGTTGGTCGCTATTGGTTTCAGAGAATCCAGTCGCTTGGACTTCATAGGAAATTTTCTTCACTTTCGGTGAAAATTTCTCTTTCAGTACCAGCACACTACCATTTTAAGAATTCTTCTTCGGAGTTTTGTGAATGCAGAGCTTTTTTACGACAAAAAAGTACTCCGTGATGAATTTTTGTTGAGCGAACAGAAATAGGTCAGATGTCTCAGATGTGTCAAGCCGCCAACTGTCGCCTGCTTTGCACGTGAACATTCGCCTGATGTCAATGGCAAACCAATCAGCGTTCGTTATTTTGAATGAGGCTACCGTTGGAAGATTTCAATAATTAATTTTAAACCTGGAGTTTGATTTCAATAATGCCATCCGTTCCTGATTAATAAAAGCCATTCCCAAATAATAAGCGGAATGCGCTTAGTATTTTGACTGTAAGTATCACTTCCCTTTGATGCTAACTGTTTTTTAAGTTTCTTTACTTTCATTTTTCTTCAACTCGTTTAAAAAAATAGATCATGAGCCTTACCTTTGTTGGAAAATAAGAACTTGTACGGAATCCCTTCAATGAAATCGCCAGTGCAAAAGTCCCCACGGCAAGAATAACAGACAGGAAAAATACATTGTCGTGGCACGCATCCCCCACAAGTTCTCCTCCATATCTCTCACAGTCTCCAATTGGATAATTTAGGTGAACTTCAGTAATGTTACTATTCCAAGTTACATTATGTGATGCCTCTTTAGGTAAGCAATGACACCGATGCCAGTCTATATACCCCTTTTTAACAGGGCTATCATCCAGAACATGGAAGAGCTTTTTGAAACCCTCGACAATGAAAATCAGAGCAATCAGAGTGGCAAAGGACTCTTCTGTGAAACGGGTGAAATATCTCACAAATGCACTGGCATCAGTAACTACGAGAATAAAGCAGTATAACATGGTCCAAATCCCAATCCATAAACGGAATGGCAAGTAGTCAATGCCACTGCTTTCGCAAAACGTGTAGAGAATTTCTTCAAACACTAACATGGGGCCAGTTGCACCAAGGATGATGAGAGGTTGGCCACCAAACAGCGAGAAGAGGACACCACCAATACCACCAGCCAGGATCTGTTCCATAGCAGCCTACAGGAAAACAAAAAAACATGACATAACTAGGATGGCAAAGTTGCATATGAGCCACAGGCCACCCAAGTAGTTAAAACTCCACTGAAAAGTGCATCTTGTTGTTTTACACTATGGAAATTGAAGGTGTGTGATGAAATATATATTTAGAGTTTCTTTCAATATTATTGGCAACAATACTATTAGTTTTTGACCTTGAAAAGATTATGCGTGAACACAACTAAAACAAAAAACACAATGAAAAGAAGCAATTTGATTGGTTTGGTGAAAGGGGGCAAACATGTGCTGCTTTTGGTTGGTCTAGTGAACATGCAAAGTAAAGTGAATGGATTGTGGGCTAAAAAGTATATTGGTGTAGCTGTTCTCTATCAACTAGCATTTCATTCAGGAGTAGAGTTGCAATACTCGACTTAATTGTTATCCACAGCTATTTCCTAGAGCCCCTTAATTACGTGGGTGCAGCCGACGAGTTATACAATGTAAATTCGGATGTGTTTTTTTTTCATAGTAGACAAATCACAATTCATCACAATGGTTTTTTTTTATTTTCTCGTATCCCACAGGACGACGCACACTAGTCTGATTGGTTGACACGCAACCTCATGATCTCACTCTTGATTTCAAGATGGCGGTAAAACTCTCCGAAGCAGAAGGAAAAATTACAGTGTACAAGTTTTCAAGACTATGTAAGGTGTTCAAGGATGGTTAGGACTGTTTGATATTGTGTTTGCTGCTTATTGCTGTGGGATTTTTGTTCCGGCAAGTTTTGTGTTTTATATAACTTTCCATTTCAGTTAGCAATTGTGGGTTCAAGTGTCGGCTACTGAATGCAGTGAATGAAGTGCATCTGCACTATACTTCACCATGTTATCCCCCAATTCTACAACACTGTACGTACGTTTTCAATTTAAGTTGAAATATTCATATAGAAGATACATCTTAAAATTACCATATTTTTCCCTGTCTTTGTTCCCATTAAACCTCCAAATGTGATAATTGGCGTCAGACAAGCAAAATAGATGAAGATGATTGATGCAATGCACTGAGGGTTAAGAGCATCCTTGAAATCACTCCAGTACCATGGAGCACGCCGCTTGATGTCATTAATGACACCTCCACATAACCTGTCAGATTAGGTAAAGTTATTATTTTTTTTCACTCCCAAAAGTGCCCAAAATCAAGAGAACCAAAAAAATACCAAAATAATAATTTTATTTTAAAGTGAAACAAAAAGCACCAACAGACGCTACAGCTCGGAAACTGTTATTTGAATGGTCACACTTAATTAGAATTTCATCCACAAACTTAAAAGTTAGAGCCACCTTGTGCAGCATAATAAACAGTACCACAGGAAAGTACTGCTCAGTAGCTTTTACATGTAACTGTAGTTGAATGGTCACACTTTAGGATTTCATCCACAAACTTAAAAGTTTGAGCCACCTTGTACATAAAGAACAGTACCACAGGAAAGTACTGCTTAATAGCTTTTATTTTAATGTTCACACTTCAGGACTTCATCCATAGACTCAAATATTAAAACTACATCATATTATGTACTCAAAGTTTTAGCCAGAAGGGCATCTGGCATCCTCCAACACCCACTTTTTGAAGAAATACATAGAAAATTTATATAAGCTTTTATTTAAAAATGATATGGGTGGGTGACATGCCTCCAGGATGCACAGATTTCAATTTCTGACTCATAGCCTGATTGTATTGGATAATAAAAGTCTGCTAAGCCACTCTGGGCGATTATGTCACATCATTACATCTGGAGAGGCTGTTGATATTTCTGCACCACAACAGACTGTTAATCACCTTTGAGTAATTCTACAACCTATAGAAGCGAATTAAGTTGATTTAATTTTTGAAATAATCACCGCCGTATTTGAGGTTTTAGCCAGAAGGCGTCTTTTGTCCTATGTATGCCCACTTTTTGAAGAAATTGATAGAAAATTTTCATTTTCATTTATTTTTTTATATGAACATTTCTTCAGGGACATCCAATTTAGCTTAGCTAGTTTAAATGGAGCCCTGACTAAACTAAAATTTATGTATAAAGCTTTTAAAAATTTTATGGGTGACATGCCTTCCAAGATCCCCAATTATTAATTTCTGACTTAGTTAATAGCAGGTGATTGTACTGGATAATTAATGTCTGATAAGCCAGCAACTACTTCACACCATTACATGTACATGTATCTGAATGGAAATTGTTCTTATTTCTGCACTTTTACAGACTATAAATCACCTTTGAGTAATTCTACAACCTCTGGATGGGAATTAAGTTGATTTACTTTTTTGAATAATAAATTGCAAAAAGAATCCTCCCATTACCTTCCTGTTTTCTTCAGTTGTTCTTCTCTGTCTCCTGCTGGGTCATGCTCCGGATCTTCTTCATTGCCATTGCCTCCTGATTTAGCAGATGCAAGACGGTTGTCCTGTGATGGGACGGCATCAGGAGGCTCGATACGAATGGATGGATCCCATTCCCCAGGTGGTAATACTGTGACCTATGAAATAAAAAATAACAACTCGGATTACTAAAGAGCAGTTTTCAATTGAGTTTCGAAAGTAGTTTTGCAATAAAGCAATAATTATTGGTCTAGTTTTACACTGCTATGCTTTATCTTGCACCACTTTATCAACCAATTAGAAGTATTTGCCTCAAGTTTTGATTGGTTCATTGGATTGTCTGTCTCTGTTGTGATTGGTCAGTCGAGAGTGATTACTTTGGTTTTGACTTCACAACACTTAACTGAAAATCACTTTATTAAGCTGAACTGAAATCAAGTTACAATATGCGAAGTATCAGAGTTAATGCTTCCCCTGGTGCTGTGCCTTGTTGTGGCGGGGAGGCTTGCGTGCCCTTACACAACCCCTATAGCTTTGTCAGCTGGAGCCCATGCTCCTGATAGGTTCAACCATGCTGAATTGGTCTATGGGAGAGGGGCCAGACCAAACAGCGCCCTGACCCTCCAGGTTGGGGGTTAAGCGCAGGGCCAACAATCCTGCCTTGTAAAAAAATGTTACTGAAACTTCACTATGAAAACGAGCCATTGTCGTCCTGGATGCTCAAGGCACTGCAGTGCAAGTATGAACGGCCTGGGTGAAAACCAAATGGGAACCAGTGGTGGGAAAGCGAGTCTCTTGGATGCCAAAACACATATTATTCTCAAGAGAAAGCGATGGCAATGGGTTGGTCATACCCTGAGGATGGAACCATCAGCTCATGCCAGAAATGGACCTAACATGGACACCAGAGGGTAGAAGTAAGAGTGGGCATCCACGCAGCACATGATGGAGGATGATGCTGGGGGAATTGAAAGAAGCTGGAATGGTGTGGTCAGCAGCTGCAGTGAAAAGAGCCCAGGGCAGAGATGACTGGAGCAACCTAGTAGAGGCTTTATGTGCCACTTGGCACGAAGAGGATGAGTGAGCGAGTGATGACTACAGTGTGGCATAAAATTTTCACAGGAGTTGAATTTCGTGGATTGTAGACTTTTGCGTTTCGCTGGACCAAATTTTCGCGAATTCGGATTTCAGAACTAACCACTGGGATTTTAGCAGATCTCAGTTTTTCACATACGGTACATGTATATAAGAACAAGGAAATATAATGTTGTCATGTTTATTTTAATTTAAATTTTCTATTCTTGTGTCCCAAGTCTTATAAAGAAGAAGGTCGTAATATTGTTTGTAGAAAATTTAATTGATATTCATTGATCTAAATAAATGGAGTAAATTTTCGCAGATTTTTTTTCACTGGAGTTTATTTTCATGGGATCTTATTTTTGCGGATTGTTTAAAAACCTGTGAAATTCGCAGAAATTTCATGCCACACCATATTTAATTATATTACCTGCATCAGGAACTCATCAATGCCAGCTAACAAATCTTCACGGCATATTGCTTTGTAGGCAACCTCATGAAAAATCTGTCATAAAAATGAAACATCCATATATAATTCAGTGCCAAATACTTTTATCAAATACTTTTATCAATAACCATGAAAAACATACTATTGTTTATTAAAGCTTCCACAAGATTATCTACTTTCTATTTGAAAACTTCAAAATAATTTCTCTGGCAAAACACACATTGGAAAATTCAAATAAAATGTTTGTCTGTTCATCAGCAATCTACAGTGGAATGTAGCCTGACAGCTGCTACCCTGTCAATACTGTCACCCAATACGACCAAACGTTGGTGGCCCAATAATAGCCGGATTAGTGTCCTCTGTAGCTATAGGAAAAAACTGTCTTTCTGTAAAATCACAAATGAAAACCAAGCCTTCATTTTTTTAACAACAACCCTCTGCGGAACATACCTCATCAGACATAAGGGTTGCTATGGCACGCCCAACCTCGTGGTATCGCCCTGGTGTGCCAGGAGGTCCCAACATGACAAAGATAAATCTGGTGGGTACAGGGACTTCTGTGAGGTCGCCAAGAACACACGCATTCTCCAGACGTACAAATGCCGTCACAGGCTTCTTCAAGAAATCCAACTCTCCTACAAGAACATTGGACGCTTCAGCTCCTGGTGGTATTTTCTTCATGAAGTTGGCATCAAACTGAAATGAGAATCTTGTATTAGTCTTTTTCAAGTGGGTCCAAAATCTATGGCACTCCTTTTCATAAACTTCAAAAAAAAAATCCTGGATCCACCTTTGTGTGTGCAGCATCATGGGAAAGCTATAAATTAATGTCTGTTGTTATATTGCTATAATTAATGACAAAGCATGCCAAAATGTCAAACATATGATGTTTGCTTGCTGTCTGTCGCATCTGGCACCTTTTATTCAAAATCAAATAATGATTTATTATTGAGTTAGTGAGAATGCACAATGACAGTTATAAAAGAACAAACTACATAGCCATTTACACCTTACCCCTAAATTGGTCTCGGAATTTGATCTCTCAATCTCAACTTTAGCATCACTGTCTTTTTGTTTTCCAACCAAGTCAACAGCTGAGGGCAGATGAGGGAATTCACCATCTCTGCGATCTATTTCATTTACTACTTCTAACGTTTGTGGAGATAATGCTGATGTCTTTGGCGTTGAGTCTGATCGTTTGAATAATTCACTCAACCCAGCTGATGAAGGTTTCTTTGCGAATGAACCAAAGCTACTCATGCCGGCCTTGCTCTTCTTCTTTTCTTTTGTACCCTGATGACGATGTCTCTTCAAGAGAATATCTCGGGCTCTCTGTCGGCAGTCTTGTTCAAGATGGTTTTTGTTCACCATGTCATCAAGCACAAGATCTTTAAGACACAAATTAAACAATTGAAGGGCTTAGAATAACAGGGGGCTAAGTGGCTTTTTGGGTGATTTTTTCATTATGCTTGAAAATTGTTAATTTCTCGTGTACAGGCTTGTTTTGGTGTCGTAAACATTGCCGAAGTGTCGATTTGGCACTCACGTTAAGGAATTTGACAAATTTTACCTGCAAAAAAGAAGAGTTCTGGACCCCTAGTGCTTTGACTGTACAATCCGACCGTAGTTCCTTCCAAAACTGCAGCTAGAAGTTTCTAAACGACGCCATTACTAAAAGCAGATTGATCGTGAGAATATGCGACTGCAATACTCCTGACCCGCGCCAACGACCTGAACGAACATAATGTTATTTAAGGAGGGCTTATCGATGGCGTTCGCCACTTGCGACAACATGGCTGAACAGCGAACAACTCAGTGGCTGAGCGCTGGTTTAAGCCATGTTTAAGGCCCGCTCGGCGATGGAAGGACATCATGAAGTCCGGAAATCCTTAAGTCTCTAGCACCTCTCAAAGAAACGAGTCGTGTTTCTTGTCGAACCTTGTGTCTAAAGCGCCATTTAGCGTTCGTGGTGAAAAATGGACCTTGGTGGACAAGTACGAGCCGGCGGGAAAGTCTGCAATCATTTCGGATCAAAAAGGGACAGCGTTGAGAGTTGTGGCCCATTTGCCATCCCGTGCCGTGGTCGAAATGCCCGATATCCAAAGTGCTTCCAGACTTATAATATTTTGCCATAATTTTTGGGGCAGGAACTCCATTTCGAATTTGCCATAGAATTTCCCGACATGCTTTGCGACAGTGGCAGATAGGTCCGTTATCTGAGCGAGAATAAATAAAAATGCCTTACATTCGACATGAAACGGTTATGCAGCCAGCCCTTCAAATGTCTAACTTGATCAGTATTCATAACAGTAATCCCAAGGGGCATATAACACACAAAGACAACACGCTGCAGTGCTTTGATTTTTTAGTTTTATTGATGAAAGGAACAACTGAATGAGCGGTTGATTACTGAAACAAACACCTTGTGCCTTTTTTTAAGTGAAACGGACAACTGTAGTATTTTTCTATTAAGTGAAACGAACAACTTAATAAGCGGTTTAACAGCCGTGAAACCAACAAGTTATGAGTGCTTTAAAAGCAGTGAAGCGAACAACTTGCGTTTTTCCGTGTTTTTTCTAACCCTAACGGTAACCGTAACCCTGACCAACTTGCGCATTTTTCAATTGAAACGAACAAATTAAGCGGTTTAACAGTAGTTAAACGAACAGCTTGCGGTTTTATCAAGTGAAACGAACAACTTGGGCGGTTAAAAAGCAGTGAAAACAGCAATCCCAAGGGGAATGAAGTACACAAAGACAAAGTGCTGCAGTGTTTGTTTGAGATTTTTTAGCCGACCGCATTTTTGGACCGTTTTTTTCTAGAAAATGAAGCACAAAACCAGTGAAAGACACACAGGGCAATGTTTACAACATAAAAACAAGTCCGTATGCCAAAAAACGGCTAATTTGGAGAAATTTTAATTTTTTTTCCAAAAAGTCACTTAACTCCGTGTTATTCTGACCCCTTCAATTAAAAAAGCACTGTCTAGCTCTTTGACACGTCGTTCTCAACTTAGCCATTTAAATGAAAGCTCTTTTAATTAGCAATTTTTTTTCTATATTGTTGTTTGTTAGTTCTTTCTTAAATTGTGATTTTGACCACTTTTGTGAGTTAACCCTCTAAGCCCTGATATTGATCAGATCATCCCCAAATTTCTCCTTGTAATATCAAATGCTCAATCAATCAGAGGTTGTGAGAATTAAGGATATGATCACCAAAGATGAATTATCTTGATATTTTACCGACTTCTCCCTACTATTTCTATAAGAAAAGTACAGACACAAGAAAGGAGAATTTGAATTTTGATAATAATATTGGGATGATTGGTTAATGGTCCTGATACTCACCAGCAATTTGGGTTAAGTTGCTTGCATTCATGTCCAAAAGCACTGTTCCACGTAAAAGAGAACTTCGCAGTTCAAACAGACTGTAGAGTGATAGTGTTCCAACGTGTGGCTTACTCCACCGATCACCACCTTCTTCAACATCTTCTTCAAACTTTAACCAACGTGCCATTTCCCTCCACTCCTCCTTTCCATCCTTGTCACATTGAAATGCCGCCAACTCCGTGAACATTTTATGGCATTCATCATTTTCTTCTCCACCAAGAATAAAGCGCACTTTATCCGTTGGCAGTGATGACGTATTATTTTCTGGAAAATAAAATAGTTTGCTGTAGTTTGAGTCTTTCAATCTTTTCAAATGTCAAGCTATTACTTAGACAGTCTATGTGAAACCTGAAGAAGGACCATAGAGAAAGCAAGGCTGTGCTCTAAGAGTTATCACAGGGAGCCCAAATGGAGTCCAACTAAAATTTAGGTGCCCAGCAGTAAAGCTATATGCTAAAACTAAGTTTTTCTCATCGCCCAGTTGCATCAGGTTTCATACATGTTTGAAACCTCTGCGACAGAGCATGACAAATCGCGCCCAAATGGCCGCCTGTTTACACATGCAATTTGAAGATACAACTTGTACGCGATAAAAATTGCATTGACAAGTGCAGAAAAAATTGCACAAAAAATCGCCTGTGTAAACGGGCCTTAACTGTGGAACTGATCTCATTACTTACCATAGCATAGAAATAGACAATAAACAAACAGCAAGTCAAAAACAGGACGATCAGGCCCAAGTACAGTAGCTTCCCACCCGTGGCCTTCCTGTAATTGTAACCCAGACCTTCCAACTCTCACGGTTTGGGATGCCATCTCACGGTCTCACGTCTCACACTCAAACAAATAATCTGTTTTTTTTTTTAATTTGACGCATATTTTGGAAATCTCCAGGTTTGAGGTCCTAATCTCCAGGTTTTTCTGGACTTTTTTTCAAAACCTCCAGATTTGCATGTGATAGGGATTGGAAGGTCTGGTAACCACGTATAAAATGACACATGATGACAAAGGTCGGTTTTAACGACTGTTTTAATTTACTTTATTGATCACATGTGATAGGCTTAAACCGCCTGTTGTGACATGGTGTGAGAGTTAAGAAGTTTTTGACAGGTCGCTATAGTGTGAATTGATACGGGCTAAAATATTTAAATTTCACAGAATTTTGTTGGTGGAAATCACAACTCATGGACCACAGATAAAGCAAATCCCACGTCACAGCTGATACAGTATTCCCAGATCACAGCTGTATTTATCTTGTATTCCCGAATCACGCACTCAATTCCCGGATCACGCAGAACCCCTTCCAGACCCTGTAAAAACCTTTGCATCAACCATTGCTTTTTTGTATACAGATGAACAAAAGAAGCACATGGACAATATGCCTTTTTTTAGCACTTAATTACTACACAGCAGCAACACTTACTAGTGACACCCCTCAAATTTACAATAGGCTACGAGTTTAACTTTGAATTCAGAATATTGTTGAATAGCAGATACAACATTAGTGATTACTGTTTAAACTGTGAATGTCACATAACAATTTTTCTAACAAATGTGAACTTGAAAAATAGTCTCAAGAAATAACGACTCAAAAGGACACTGTCATTAGAAATTTCTTATAGCAATAAAAGTCCATACCAAAATAGATTACTGAAAAAAAAATGAGAATTCAGAACATGGGTTAAATATCAGATATGACATTGGTGATTACTGCTTAAAGTGAACTTGAAAAATTAAGTCTCAAGAAATCACAACTCAAATGGACACCGTCATTAGAAATTTCTTTACAGTAACAAAAAGGTCATGCCAAAATGGATTACCGGTACTGAAAAAAAATGGTAAGGGAGTGTGGCATTATCATAAAAAATGCTTTAAAACAATAATTCAAATAGTCGTTACAAATACATTTAAATGATGCCCATAAGTAGAGATGTGTTATCAACACAAATTAACACAAGAGCTGAGAAGTTGTCATGGTCCATACGAGCTGTTCAACTAAGGTTCATAGCAGTACGAACTAGCAAACAGAAAATTGTTTAAAGCTCAGTTAGTTACCCACATATCCTTCAACAATAGCCCCATTATATTTCTGTAGTTGAAGTTAATTGTTAATTGGAAACAATAAGTTAATTTATTTCAGTCAATTAACTAGCAGAAATGCTCAGTATTGAAATCTTCAAAACATATATATAGGAACATCCTTGAGATGAAATATTTTGCAAATATTCAATTGGAAAGCATATTAATAGAAACTGCTTGCTAATGGATATAAATGATTTTCATTCTAAAGGCCATTATTTCCTTCTCGATCTTACTAAGAGAACTTATGCATAATGACCTGAGGGTAACAAAATAAACAAAAGCTCTCTCCAACAAATGAACCTTGAGTAAAGACCGTTCATCCGTATTATACAGTTTAATTAAAGCTCATTTCACAATTCTAAGATTTTTTATATACTTCCTTATTAAGCATACACCAGTTTTCGTAGATACAAATTTAAATGAAAGGTACAGTAATTCAGCACAGCTGACTATGTACATTTTAATATAGACAACTCAATAATAGAAACTGCGGGTAATTTTTCGATATAAACACAGTAACGTGCACAAGAACACACTTCTCTCTTCAGGGGTTATATTCCAAAATATAGCAGCTAAAGATCAATACAGACAAATTTTACGTATCCGATCTGCATCTACAGAAGTGTACTTTAAAATACTTAGGTGTGAGGTCTCTTGAGACAGTGGCACATATGTACAACTGATATGTAAAGGGAACAGACGTAATTTCCTGTATTGGGGGACTCCACTAGCGAAACTTCAAGTGGCTAAAAATCATTACTCGTCAATGCGAGCCATGTGATCTATATTTTCCTAGACAAAAAAAGTTAACAATACAAGTCTGAAACGCTTAGAATATGATCTATGAATTCGCTCTTTCCCAAAATACAACCTTTTGCCCCAGTATAAAGGTAACTAAACGTAATTTAAAACCACAATAAAATTTATCAGTTTCTTAATATGTTCTGTAGACGGTAGTAATGTTGTTCTCGATAAGAAAAACGTCTGAAACGGGCCATGAACAAAAAGATAGATAAATGAGGAGAAATTAATATACTACTGCAACACTTTTGAGTTTTCGTAGCGTTGATTTCGACATTCAGAAGATATACTGTCACATTTAGAAGCAACTAAGCGCGAACAACTCGCATCTTATATTTGAACACTCCTCGCAAAAGTAAATTTTTCTCATGTCGCATGCTTCCTACCACTCCAACCACAAAGAAAACGAAAACGCCAAAGAAAAACAAACACGATTTACTTATATCGATTTAAATAATCTTTCTTGGTAGCAACTAGGGATTTTGAATTCTTACCTTTCTCGTCGATGGAGGCGAGAGATCCATCAGTAGTCGACGGTCTGTGTCTTCGCCGGTGGTGATGATGTCTTTGATGGTGATGTTTGCGTGGCCTTAGGGGAATATGAACTCCTATGGAAACCTGACGATGATCTACAAGAAAGAAATATGAATGAACGAGTTAATCAAACCGGTCTGCGATCTACAATCACAAAAATATTCTTTTATTCAGCTTGTTACGACACGCGCGTGCCAGCCAGGGAACGAAAATTCGATTTTTTTATTCACGCGTACGTTGATAGTCGAGTTCCCCGATATATCCATTTGAGCTCAGCACCCTGTTATCAACAGGCCCTGGAATTTCATCCATGCTCTAGAAAAAAGAAGGAAAGTTATAGTTTTCCACATAAAGAGTGTGATCAGAATTTTTTTTTTCGTATTCACCGGTTGCCGGAACTCCATCGCATCGCCTTCACGCCAATGCTGTTTGAAGCCTCGATTGCGTGAACATCGTGTTTTTATCTTAGCCGGGAAGACTGGAACGAGCACATGAATATTCGTCGTCTGCATGCTAAAGAGCTGATATTCATTTTCGCTTGCAAACAATTAGAGATTTTGTGGTCTTTGAAAGCGGAATTTTTATATCTTAAACCATTGGTGCATTAAGCTTTTACTCATTGACGTTATCCACTTTTCCTTTATGAAATTGCGCATAAATTCAAGCCCAATTTCATTGCTTTTGTCAGAAGTTGCACGTGTGCATCAAATGCAAGCTCTATATTTCTATGATTCCATATTTGCAGGTGGTATAGTTATACGTGTACCTTCGACCCTGCGCATATTTAAAACATTCTTGCATGCTGTATACAGTCTTTGTTAACTACAAAGCGTTTATTTACTGAATAATACAATGCGAGAAAGCCCTTGCGCAGTTAAAAACCTCCAAATAATTTTATTTTTAGTTGAAAAGCCACGCGCGGGGCACGAGATGTTTATTAGCAATCTGTCCATGACAAAAAAATCTCGGTATAAATTCACCAAACATTACAATCAAATTATTGCTCTGAAATGTCTCCAGATATATTTCCTCAAATATGTGCTTTGTTATATTACAAATTTGACTAGATTGATTTAATATTCAATATCTGGTTTAATACATTATTATTTGAGATGATAAAAAAAAATTTTAGCTCGAATTTCCCCCGAAAATCAGGCGTCGTAGTTTATTTATTTTTCCATTTTAGAAAATCGATTGTTGCAACTTTGTTTTATTCGTCTTTCCTCCGATCTAAAGATATATTAATAATTTAAGCGAAAAATTATCGATCGTTTGTACTTGCTAATAAAATCATGAAGACAAAAAGAATCTTCAAGAATTTTTTGCTTTTCAATTCGCAGAAATTACTACTCACAAATAAATAAAGAAAATTACATTGAATAAAAGACGAGATACTGTTAAAATGGTTCAAAACAAATTTTAATTAGCTCAAATTTTTGAACAAAAGCTCTTTCCTGTGTGTATAGGTATGTCCTTGAAGCAAACTTTGGTCCCGGACAATGATATTCTTCGATGTCAAACTAACGTCACACATCTTCATGATCAATATATTATCTCTTCAACAGTCGGCAAACAAATGTACTTTGGTTTCCAATATCGATCGTTCGTCCCCACACTCATAACCTGCCACCTCTCAAACACGGTTTCAGTGAAATGTAAGTTAAGCTTACATTAATTTTGTAAGATTTCGTTGTCAAAATGTAAACACACTTGGACTCTTTCGCAGAGGTAAATTTCTACCGAAAAAAGCTTCAAAACTGCTTTAGAATGAAAGCGTGTCTTTCGTTTGATGTTTTCGATTGACGTCTTTCAATATCACAACGACCTTAAGCCTTAGCTATTAAAACTGGCGACGGTGAATTATCCGCACGATTACAAATGTCATGCAATGGAAGACAATTGTAATCACCTGAGAACGTCACTTCTTCCTGTTTTCAAATTCAAAATACCAATATCAATTCGCTTTTTCTTTTGTTAACTTGCCACCACACTGGCTTATTTATTAGCGTATTACAAAACAAAAATAATAATGTATATCTGCTGCGACTTTCAATGAGTATAGTCCAAAATACGGCGGTTTCTAGCGACCTTGAGTACTTGCAAAACGGGTAGAATTATAATCATACAAGTTTGAGCAATTAAGTCAATATTTCGGGATAATAAATGGGTTTAAAACATTCTTTGACAAGTTATACAGCACTGTTAAGTCCCAGTTTTACCTTCAATGTCTACATCGTCTATTTGAGAACGATAAACGTCCAGCATATGAGGATCAACTGCTACCTCCCCGCCAATCCTCGAGCCCTAAAACGACATAAAACTGAAATAAACATCTGTCATAGGTTTCAAAGAGAACAATCAAAGACAAGTTTGTAGCAATATAGATTTCGGGCTTTTTTCTTAGATTTGCAGGATTAACATTATCTCGTTCGATGCTATTTAAGAAGAAAACAAGGCTGGCGTGATATTTATTAAGCTTCAGTCGTGAGAGATGCGATCTGCTGAAAGGAAAATGAAAAATAAAGTACGAAATAAATATCGTGGTCGATTCACAGTTGGAAATCATATAAACAACATACCGCTCTGGGCCTATATTCCCTGGACATCATTTTGCTGAGAATGTTATTCGTCTCTTAAGAGACTATTTTAGGATATTCCATTGGCGAAGCAATAAAACCTCTAAACAGATACTTCTTCTCGTTCTCGAACCGCCATTACCAATATTTATATGCACGACCAAAACTGCGCACCTTTGCGATCATTGTGTAGGCAGATGTCATTCAAGGATTCAACCAATTACATTGCAGATTCGTCACGCAAATTGTTGAACAATCCGAGCTGTTTTTTTTTTGTTCCTTGTTTATATCATTTGAAAGTTTATTGTAAACATACACTCCACGTTTTACATAAAAAGAGATTTAAATACTAAGAAAAGAAATAGGGCATAAACAACAAAATGCGTGTGTGCTTTTAATGACATTGTAATTTGAATTTAATCGCGTATCGCTATGAAAGGGATTGTCGTATTTAACCAGGGACAACCCCCAGAACAAGTGGAATTGTGTCCATTGTTTAGTATGAAATCGATTATGATCCCAATTTAATTTAATAAGATTTACAACGGTATTAATTTAGCATGTTGAAAATTGTATGTTTAATTAGTGTAGTGGTTAGCGCGTTGCTGATTTCAGATCGGCCTTCGTGTTGCCTACCGGCGACAAAATGCTAGGGGTAACCCTGCGATGGACTAGCATCTCATCCAGGTCCCCCCGAAAGATCTCACAACTAAAATAGACAGCTGTCAGAAGTGTACATGTTTTATGCGCCTCTTAACTGAGAGAGGCACGAACTGTAGTTATACTATTGTAAATTTTAGTCAGTTTTAACATTTGTAAATTAGTAGCTTTAACTTAGTAGACTTCCTATTCCAGTGTCCCCGATTAGTTTTACCATTCATTCATTCATTCATTCATTCATTCATTCATTCATTCATTCATTCATTCATTCATTCATTCATTCATTCATTCACATTTTAGTTGCTTCATGCTACGAAAACCGGGTTAAGCTCCGGCGGAGTGGGGTACCTGTGGCTCGTGTGCCTTACCTTGCCTTAACTGGTGGCCTATGCAGAGAGCTATTTTTTTTTAACAAATTAAAAGGTAGGGCGATGAAGGTAATGAACAGTCTTGGATTCTCCTCACATTCACATTCTGACTGTTCTGTTTGAAACTCAGACAACCTGATTTTAAATATTTAGATAGTGGGCGTGTCACATAACAACATAATCCAACTCTTGATCCTTTTTGGCGATATTGTTTCGGTCTTTTTCAGTAAAACAAGAAATAACGGTAGTCAGTCACTTCACGTAGCCAAGAAACGTACTAAAATGTTCTCTAATTTTGCTGTTATCAGCAGGTCGCAATTCATCATTTTAACCATCTATTGCATCTCTTATCCTATGTTGTTTAAATCAAAAAGTTCTCCCAGGTTTTGAAAAAGAAGAGAATACGAATTTTAATTTTAAAGAATTCCTCATTCGACTGAATTGATAAACAACGGCGAAACATTATTTTTCACTTTTTTTTTAGAAATACTGGAACTCTCTTTCTTTCTTTATTTTTTGTTTCTGCAAAAAAACACAAAGTTACACGAAGAGGCGTAATTTGTGAGCCACTTTTTAACTATACTTCATATGGAGCCCTAAATGAAGCATTATGGTTATTTATAAAATGTACTAGGGACTTCTTGATTTTTGGCGCTCTTGGGCGGATAATACAGGTTAATTTTTGCCAAGGTTTGTTAGAAGAACCCACAATGTACTTATTTGCTGACTCACATATTTGACTGAGTCATGTATGTTAATTGTTCGCTCCAATAACTTCTCTTGACTGTTTGTTTGCGTGCAACAATCCGAGCAGAAAAGTGAAGGATGATTACGTCAGAAAACTTTCCGCTTGGCTCAAGTGGATCAAAGGCCGGACAAAAGAATGTTCACTTTGCGTGCCTCTGTCTTTATGAATTTTAATTTTTGAAAGTACTTTAATTAGCGCGTAAATTCTTTGAAGTTTATGAAGTGGAAAGTGTCACTGGGTGCTAAGCAAAATAAAAAGTAGAACTGAATTAACGGAGGTACAAATGAGGGAAAAAAGTATACAAAAGTCAAATCCCCCACCCCCACCTCTTCTCCCTCCAACAACCAAACCTAGATCTCGAGTCGTCTTATGTTTTAACATTTATGCGGAGTCTTTGGATGAAATCTTACGGTGTGCTCATTCAGCTGAAAGCTCTTCAGTAGTTCTTTCCTGTGGCGCTAGATGTTTCATATTTTTTCAGCATTTTACAAAATAACATGAGCCAGTTTTCTTGAATTTTGATTTTGGACCGCTCTTGAAGTGAAAGGGTTAATATCAAGGAATATCAAAAGTATACCGGTAGTTGCGCGCCTGTATAATTCATACTGTCGTCACTTAAAACACCTAAGACTGGCTTAGAGCAACTAAAGGCATGAAACAAGTCGACTTACTTTCATTTCCATCTCCATGATTAGGAGTCCAGTCGGTTGCTCTGTGCAACCTAAAGTAAAAACTGAACTAAACGGACTCGCCGTTGAATATAAATGGACGCATTATAAGTTAAAGGGCGGTCAAGCGATGCGCACAGAATTTGCTGTCAGTTTGCGTTGGCAGGCCATCAAGGAATTCTGGTTTAATTGTTATTAATTATCTTCTGGTTGACAGCGTACTGAAACTGCTGTGGTGGATGAGCATTGCCATTCATTGAGCAATTCATTTGTTCAAAGAATGCTTATATCGGCCGAAATGTCAGATGTCACCATTGATGTCCAGCGCACAAGTCTCTCACAATTGCCGCGTCAGTGTGCAACCGGAGAAATGAAAAGGAAATCGATTGTTCCTTGGCCCCCTTGGCGAGACATTTGAAATCAAAGTACAGGTGGGAAGTGCAAATGCAAATACAGTCTCGGGGGTTTCTTACATGGTTCGTTTGCTTTGCGACTTCCCTTCAACCCGCTTCTTCCCTTACGTAAATCCGAAGCAAACTTCCCAGTTCACCTACATGTGCGCATTTTATACCCGCTTCTTCCCTCCCGTAATAAATTAAAGCAAACTTCTCAGTTCATCAACATGTCCGCATTACCTATTCATTCCCATTCTCGACCACAAAACCTCTCATCTTTGCTATTACGCATGCCAAGAAAACCGACCGAACGCTCTGGGGCTGATCAGTAAAACGCCGGTTTATTTTCCAGTCTTTACGCAGACGTTCTTTAGGCTCGGTCAGTTGGCACCAAAAAAAGAAAAAAGGACGGAATCTACAAATCAGAAAATGAGTACGAGATTGCATGAGCATGACTAAAAAACTAAAGACAGCAAGAGTCGTAACAAAAATCTTCGGATGTTGTCCTTCGGTAGCAACAACTGTCCATGGCTGCCACTGACCGGGTGATATGGCAGTGCGCATGCGGAAGGTACTGGTCATACCGCAGGCATGGTGTTGTGTGTGACTTTTGAGTATGACTACTCATACACTGATCTGATTTGAACTCCAGTAGCGGGTTTAAACAATGTTTGCCTGGGAGGCCACGAGGTTGATTATGTCTTTCTCAGCTGTCTTCGGTTATAAGACATGTGTTACCCCCTCCAGCTCCCCATTTCAATTTCCCGCCAAGCTGTGCCGAGACCTCTTTTAAGGCAACAACAACAACAACAACAATCTTTATTTTCTTAATTTTTACCTTGTTACAGTTGGACTGGCCCGCAGGTAGCTCAGCAGCCTGTCTATTGAAGTTTAATTACACAGATTCTTTATTTTATTATACATTGAAGTAATGAAACCAAAACAGAAATAAGGAGAGAAAGAAAGATTTACACTTGTATATAAGATTTACGGCAGGGCTGATTACAATTAGGATTTATATAGAATTGTTAGATGAAACTGTTGCCATTGAGGATTTGACTTTAGAAATAATCTTGTGTATGTTAATAAAGGAATCTTCTTCTTCGAGAACACTCAGCAGTATTATTCTGTTTTTGAACAACTTTTTGGGTAGTTCTCTCAGAGAACGTGGTATCTCATTCCACAGGTTAGCAACAATTCTTGAAAAGGCGTTTTTTTGCATTTCAAGTCTTGAGGCAAAGTAAAGTTCAAGACTGTCATAACATTTTTATTTCCATGTCTGAGATTGGTCAGTCCATAGTTTAAATTGTTCTACAATAAAAGTCCTCATACAAACATTCCTTAATAGCGGTTTAGACCAATATGTAGCAATTGTTTTCTTTTTGTCGAAGCTGGGCTTTTCACCTAATAAATAAGTTATCAGCTTAGTCCATCGCCTTGCACGATGACAATAATATATTAGATCTATGATAAATTAAACCTGCAAAAGAAAAACTACAAAAATGTACACTCTGGATGTAAAACTGCATTTGAAATAAAAAAAAAAAATATTAGACTATAAATATACAACGTCTATTAAATAGATTTACAAGTGTCAGACTACACTGAAATACACTTTAAACACCTATTTGATTAACACAGATCAGAACAAATGAAAAACAAATGGTACCATGCAAAAGTACTGCTGAAGAGGTTTCATTTAAATGGTCACACCATAGGATTTCGTCAACAGACTCAAAAGTTAGAACAAATGGTACCATGCAAAAGTACTGCTGAAGAGGTTTCATTTAAATGGTCACACCATAGGATTTCGTCAACAGACTCAAAAGTTAGAACAAATGGTACCATGCAAAAGTACTGCTGAAGAGGTTTCATTTGAATGGTCACACCATAGCATTTCGTCGACAGATTCAAAAGTTAGAACTACACTACATGTCTCCATAATTGACTCTGGGAGTGAAAGGGTTAATTGATAGGCCTAGGATGTAATATTATTGTAGATCTACTTTCAGTACATACACTATAAATGTAGGATGAAGATGATAATGAAGACGTATATGACGATGGTAGTGATGACATTGTAGCTGGGTAATTCAGTTCCAGTATTATTTTGTTTATAAATGTATAAATAGAATTTAACCTGTCGATGTCCTTACTGTATATCATAAAAAATTCTGGATTGATTCGTGCTAGTTCTAAATTTAATGTCACTTTAATTTTGTAAAATTCTGAGCTCCAAACTTAACCCTTTCACTCCTAGGAGTATCAAAAATCTAAATCCAGAAAAATCCCAAATTTCATTTTGTAAAATATTGAAAAACAATTGGTACGATTCAAAAGTACTGCCGAAGAGGTTTCATTTGAATGATCCCCTTTGGGGACGTGGTGAATACAGTATGTATGAATGTATGAATGGTCACACCATAGGATTTTGTCCACAGACTCAAAGGTTAGAACGACCGGCACTACATGTCTTCATAATTGACTCGGAATTGACTCTGGGAGTGAAAGGTTTTAACTCTTTAAGCCCTAAGACGAATGCCATTTATTTCCAAATTGATAAATACAAACTCTGCCTCCATGTATGATATACCATTTGAAAGCTATTCATCAGGGTATTTCATAAATCATATCAGCATTTATGAAGGAAGTTATGGCTTTCATAGAAACGAGTTTAAAACACAAAAATAAAAACGTTAAATAATGTCGTACTATTTTATGTGTTAGGTATACCCCTAAACAGAAGCTTATTATGAGCTTCTGCCCTAAACTATAGCTTATTTTGCAGCTCTCAGTGCATAGGAGGGAGGAAAATTTTACGCTTTCAATAAAATCCTTACAACACAATTTTGGTGACAAAAATTCATACAAATCTACAAATACTGGCCAAGTTATGACATCATGTGCCAATTGGCACTCTTCGGGCTTAAAGTGTTAAGAGCCAAATGACATGTCAGCTACATAACATACAGACCCTTCAGGAACTTACGAATATTTCCTGTATGTTTTTTATCTTTTCAAACAATTACTTAGAGCTTTTATTCGATTTAAAGAGTTTGTCCAACAAAATTAATACTATCCATTCAATCGCTTCACGGGCGGCATGAGGTTCCAAGCCAACCCAGTAATTTCACGCACACACGGATACTCTTCCCCAGTCTCCCATTACATCAGGTCATAATCGTAGCCTTCAAGTTTGGGCAAGCGCATGCGTTCTTCGTCAAGCTTCCTCTGTCTTTCTTCGATTTTCTTCTCTTGGCGAATCTCCAGTACGGTCATCTCACGTCCGCGTAAAAGTTCGCTATAAGAGAAAGCAAGGAGATTAAAAAACTACCAAAACAACGTCCACACCTCTTGTTTCTAAGTGGTTGATTTTACCTGCTTTTCACAGGGTTTGGAGGCGGGGTGGTGAAGTGGATAGCGCATTGGACTTTCAACCTGTAAGTTGGTGGTTAGAAGCCCGGTCTCTGCCATCGTGTTCTTTCCTTGGACAAGAAACTTCACTTCACACTGTCTCTCTCCTGACCCAGGTGTATAAATGGGTACTGGTGACATAATACTGGTGTAACCCTGTGATAGACTAGCATCCCATCCAGGGGGAAGTGGCAATATTCCTAGTTGCTTCATGCTACAGAAACCGGGTTAAGCTCTGGCCGTGTGGGTCACTTGTGGCTCGTGTGTGACTTTACCTTACCCTTTTACAGGGCACTGAATAGCCAGTGAAAGCGCGGGAAATTTTGCGTAAGCCACATTCCGATTTTTTTACATTTTGGCTCATAACTAAAACCTACATGATATTTTCCCGCGCTTTGCACCGGTAGCATGTCACTGCCTTTTGTTATGGCAGGCCAGTTGTGACTTGGTTTTGGTTTCATGACAGTTCTATAAATGAAATGTAGTCACTTGTTACCTGAATTCAATTTCCCCATCATTATTGATGTCAATGAAATCAATTAATCTATCCAGTTGTCGCTGCATAAAGGAGAGAAAGAAAAAGAAGACAAGAGAAGATTAAACAGCGTTAAAATTTGCCAAAACAAAGACAAGCAAAAACAAATGCGTCTTGTTACCTGGGTCATCACAAGCCCGGTCTCTTTCAGTCCTGTTTTAAACTCCTCGCGGGATATCCCGCCACTGTGGTCCTTGTCAAACTGGTTAAACCAGTCAACCAGGCGAAGCCGGTTATCTTGAATGAAACTCAACAGAATGCGCATACCGGGAGGCATTTCCTAAAACGAAGAAAAAAAACACACTGCCTTGAATCCTTGTAGGATATAGTTAACATCACATTAAAAATCCGCCCTTCGACAAGAAGACCAGCCAAAACCACAATTGTACTATTTTTAATTAGTTTTGCACGACGCAACCTTTATTTGGATACGTAGCCGGGAGACTTTATTTCAAGACACTCTTCAAATGTTTAGGAGCACTATTCTCTTGACGTCATTTCAAACAAAAATAGAGTTTCCCACGTATTTTAAGTTTTTTTAAAGCAAATTTAAAACGGTTTTGAGAAAGCTTATTAAACCAATTTCGAACAAGTAACTATATGCAATCTCATGCAGAAAAATCAAAGATGGTTGTCTGTAAATACAACACTTTCAGACAATAGGTCACTCGTAAGATTCCAAAGAGAATGATTTGGATTTAAAAAAAAAAAGAACAATCGAACTGAATTTAAAAGCTTCTTGGCAGACAACATAAAAGTGAGAAAATATAGAGATAATTATTATAAACTGTATTTGTTTTTTGCATCCTTGACTTAAAAGTCGAATATTAGGCCAGGTTTATAACTTTTTGGCTCCACGGTTCTTTGAAGGTATTGTTCGCTTGCGTCACTTTGATGAATACAACAATACTTTTTGCTCAATCAACGATAAAAAGTTAGAGACTTTCATAAATTCTAGAGCACTGAGAAAAAAACTAGCCACTTCCCAAAATTTTTGTTCTGGGATGTTCTTGATAACCACACCACAAAGATAAAAAAATAAAAGAATATTCCGTGATTTGCACGTGGAAGATGAACGACCTTCTGAGTCACCCTGCACGTCACTTATTTGTTGCGCAAGCGCCGCATTCTATTTGGTATTGGCTGTCGCCAAAGGGTTGGGTTGTTTTCGTTTTCAGCTCTGACCAAGGGCTAATTCCCAAAGTTTAAGTTCAAAATCCTTTAATAGTGGTCGATTTTTCTCCTAATTAAAACGCAGAACCTCTATAATATCCATTTATAAATCCACAGGAAGAAACCGTGACAAGCGGAAAACGACTTCTGCTTTGTATTGCATCTGCCATCATTAAAACTCTTTAAATTTGAACTTCGTCTGCTACATGGCTCTTCGTTATATTCATGCGAGACTTTAAATCGATAAATTTAAATTTTTGTGACGTCTTGCGGTCTCTTAAGCATCATGAAATCAATATATTCATGCTATTTGTGAATTTTATATGTGTATAAGAGGTCGTAAGTGAAAACTACTGATATTAATTGTAAATATATTTGACTTCTTGCAATTATTTCAAGGCCACTTTGTAGCCGACGCGTTTAATACGTCAACATGGCGGGCGCCACAAACTGTCCTAATTTTATTGAGATATTTTCACTGAAAAGCCGATATTCTTTGCATATGGATATCCCAGCAGTCAACTGTATGTTCACTTTGCTGACCCACAGTCTGAAATTTCCAATATAATTGTGATATTTCGAAAAAAAAATTATTGTCTCCTTTAGCTTGCACAATCCTTGCGGCTCAAAATCGCCAAGGTCACCAACGGTACTTTCTTTAGAGACTATTCTGTCTGTTGTTACTTCAGTCAAGGAATAGTCTGAAGTGTAAACTGTGTCCTCGCGATTTCTCTCCTGCGCCCACGAGGAGTTATGACGAGGAGACGAGCAACATTTGAGACTAGTTTAGTCAAATTACTTTATATAATAGCCTGTTGCAGGCGTTCAGATAGTGGGGAGTGGCACCAAGGGAAAATCGCGAGCAGTGAAAAAAGCAAGGAAACTTGGGAGAGAGGGCGCTCCTATCCCCTCCAACAGCACTCGCTACCCACTACCTGAACGCCTAGAACACGCTAGGAATACAACAAATTCCTACACGATTAACTCGTCCCATTCGGTGCTTTTCAGAGATAAAGGCTAACAATTAGAAGGTTAAGACGTTTGAAAATCCCAGTTGGTAGGAGGCACAGCTGCAGAGCAATTGACCTGGAAGTTGAACTCGATTCTTACCACATGACAACTTCAGCTAGTGGTCAGAGCAAGTTAGCCTAAAAAGGTTCTTCTATGTTTGGTGTGTACTGAAAATTTAGGCTATTGAGGTTCTTATATAGGTTCTTATTTTTTTTTAAGAGGAAAAGGTATTGTTACTGTTTCCAACAACTAGTCTATATGGGTGTGGTCCCTTCCTTATGTATAAAAACATATAATGATGTCCAAAAATAAGACTACAATATAAGCAAATACAGACCCAGCTCTAGGTTATCTGATTTTCTATTTTTCCTGATTTTCCATGAGAACCTGTTTTAATTTTTAGGCTCAGCGGGTTCATGCAAAGTATGTAATGGGGTTTTTAAAGCTAACTTTTTAGCCTACAGGTTTTTAACCCATTAGGTTCTTATACGCGGGTTTTCACTGTACTCCGCGTTCACAGCGTTTATTCTGAAAACAGAATAGATGCTTAGATAGTACAATTAGCGTCTTTTATGTTCGTTTCAATGTAGGAATAGTCCCCAAAAGAATGCACCGCGAGTATGTCAGTGTATGGAAACAAATTGAAACAAAAGTTGATACCTTTGGTCTCTTGTAACCACCGATCCCTCCTGTTATAATAGTAACACCTTTTTCCTTCTCAATCTCTTTGATTTCATCAAATATCTTAGGAGACACTGTTATGTCCTGGAAAAGAATGGAAAAAAGACTAAGGTTACAGACAGTTCTAAACTGAAAATCGTTTTCTCCTTACCACTAATCATACATTTTCGTCAACTGCAAGACATTGCTGATCCTAGCAGTATGCATGACACGCGTCACATATGAACCTAGCATATGTCCTAGCTCGCCATGAGTCTTTCATAGCTCAGTGGTTAGAGCATTCGACCGGTGTGCGGAAGGTCATAGCGGGTTCAATTTCTGTCGGGAACTCAGATTTTGTCTCTGTTCCATGGTCGTGACAACCGTCTAGTGCCACGCGCGAAAAACACGTAACAGGTGTCAAACGTGGGAAAATGCGAGGGTGAGTCAAGATGGGTTGAAAAACATATGTTCGCTGTGACTGATCAGAACATGTAACACGAAATGTTTCAACCAACGTAGACCTTCTGAATATCTGTGAATTTCAGCAAGCTTTGATTAACATACCTCTAGAGACAAGAACTTGATAGTGCGGTGAGCTTTGATGACATTCAAGAGCGTTTCTACTCCTCCATCCCCAATCGGATTCTTTCCGATCTGTAATGAAGATCACAATAAAGCTGAAAAATGTTTCTTCACGTACACGCGGTGTTTTTCCCCATTGCGTATAAGAAAACTTCATGTATGGCAGAGGACAGATGGTACTATTACAAACGTTATTTAAACAACGACAAGTTGTATTTGTGTTGCATTTGACTCTCGCGTTGAACAGGTCTTGAAACAATGGAGGAGGGGTAACGGCTGACTACACGCAAAATTTACGGACTTATACTAGTAGTAATCATAGATTATAGTGCGTCTCCTTATCCCGTGGCACCTCGTCTTGACCTGGTACCTCAGTTTCATGAATTAATTCAGCCACTGTTGAAAAGGGCTATGTCGCGAGATATGTCACGCAGGCAAAAACGTCGGGCCGACATCAAACAAATTCACGCTATCGCCGTGGGATCGGGCAAACTCCTGCCGTGCTGTGTACTCCGAAAGGTCTCAGATTTTACCGACATATAAATAGTATATTCGTCGAGCAAACTGAGTTTCACTTATGAGTCCAAGGCACTCAATCTCAGCTCGCGAATCGATTTCTTTCTTATTGCTCAATCCTTAATCAAATGTGTGTCTCACATAGGTACAAAAGTCTCTATTGCTCCTGATCACAAAGCAGTAAAACTTAGTTTGACTGTTACGAAAAAAAGACGCGGACCGGGTCTATGGAAATTCAATAATTCTCTTGTAGAAGATGAAGAATATAAAAAACTTATAAAAGAAAATTATCCTAACATAATAAATAAATACTCGGATGTGGAAGACAAAAGGTTAAAGTGGGAACTTATCAAAATGGAAATAAGAGCGCTTACAATCCCTTATTCCAAAAACAAACAAAAAAAGCTTCGTATAAAGGAACAAGACCTAGGGGACCGATTAGAGGAGCTCGACAATCTCCTCTCTCAAAATGTCGATGTAGATGATACAAGCGAAACTCAGCAACGGGAATATACTCGATTAAAACAGGAACTTCATTTCTTATATGAAAACAAGGGAAAAGGTTCAATTCTTCGTTCTAAAGCTAGATGGACTGAGCAAGGTGAAAAACCAACAAAATATTTCTTTAATCTAGAAAAGCGAAACTATAACCGAAAAGTAATTAAAGAACTGAAACGGCCAGATGGAGATAACATTTCCAAAGAAGAAGACATATTATTGGAAATTGAAAATTTTTATAGAGATTTATATACGTCAAACCATGTAGAGGATAAAAGCAGATTATTTGAAAATTTTGTCAGAAATCTTGAAATACCGAAACTCCAAAATACGGAACAAGACGAACTGGGAGAAATCACTCTTAAGGAATGTAGTGATGTTTTGCGGACGTTCGCAAGTGGAAAATCTCCCGGAGATGACGGATTTACCTGGGAGTTCTATAACTGTTTCTTTGACTTGTTGGGACAAGACTTAGTCGATTGTTTCAACGCAGCATTTAAAGAAGGCGAAATGTCAATCTCTCAAAAGCGAGGTGTAGTTACTCTAGTACCAAAGGAAGATTCAGACCTAGCTGATCTCGCAAACTGGCGACCGATAACTTTACTTAATATGGACTACAAAATTGCGTCCAAAATTGTAGCCAGGAGAATAGAAAAAGTTTTGACGCTCTTAATTAATCCAGATCAAACAGGTTTTATAAAAGGGAGGTATATAGGTCAAAATGTCAGGCAGATAAATGATATTCTTGAGCAAACAAAACTTCAAAACATTCCGGGGTTACTTCTGCAACTTGATTTTCGTAAAGCGTTTGACACTATTGAATGGGATTTCATCCAGAAGACAATTACGGTATTTAATTTTGGTGATAATATCAAACGATGGATAACCACTCTTTACAAAAATTCAGAAAGTGCAGTTTTAAACAACGGCTTTTGTACCAACTACTTTAAGCTATCAAGAGGAGTGAGGCAAGGCTGCCCTTTGTCCCCCTATTTATTCATTCTTGCAGTTGAGTTACTAGCTTGTAAGATTAGACAAGACAAGGAAATACATGGTATAACTATCTTTCGGAAAGAATTTAAAATAGGCCAATTCGCTGATGATACCACTCTCTTTTGCAAGGACACGAACACCGTGCAAAGAGCTATTGTACGATTGAATGACTTCGGTGACCTATCAGGTTTGCGACTAAATCCATCAAAAACAAAAGCAATGTGGTTGGGACCCTGGAGGTATTGCAAAGAAACACCTTTCGGATTCAAATGGCCAAAAGAGCCGATAAGAGCCTTAGGGATATTTATATCCTATGATGAAAAAAAAAATGACCAATACAATTTTAAAGAAAAAATTCAAAAAATAGATACTATTCATGGCATCTGGCAGTCCCGAAACCTTACACTATTTGGAAGATGTCTTATAACTAAAAGCCTTGGCATTTCGCAGCTGGTTCATTCTACTTCGATTCTTGATATCCCTAAAAAATGCATTCAAGATGTTAATTCTATGATATTTAAATTTATATGGAAAAACAAGAAAGAGAAAATCAATCGTAAAGTCATGTTTCAAGACTACGACAATGGAGGTCTACGTGCGCCTAGCATAGAAACTATGTCCAAATCACTCAAATTGGCATGGATCTCGAGATTTTTAATAAACGACCAAATGGGCAGTGAATCCTGGAAGATTATACCAAACTATTATTTTGATAAATATGGTGGCTTAAAATTCCTGTTGCACTGTAACTATGATGAAAAGTTCCTCGAGCAGGCAAAATTCCCGAACTTCTACAAGCAGATCTTACTATATTTCTCTGAACTTAAAGCATCTTATAATGCAGAATCCGATCAGGAATTGATTCTATATAATAACAAAGAAATTCGAATTAACAGTCAAACTATCTTTTATCGGAGCTGGTTCAGTAGTAATATTATTTTTATCCACGATCTGTTGAAGGCGGATGGAAAAATTCTCCCTTACGCTGAGTTCATCCGAAAATACAAACTCAGTTGTAATTTCCTAACATACATGCAAGTTGTATCTGCAATACCTCAGACCCTCATTATTAAGGCAAGGATAAAATGCCTAGATAAAACTATTCTTCTTTCAGAATATGAGTTTCAGCTGTCTCGGGATACTACCATAAATTTACTTAAATTAAAAAACAGGGATTACTACTGGCTTTTGATAAATAAGGACAAGCAAGTATTGAAGGCAAGCGTAAAGTGGGAGAGAGATTTACAGCCAAACATGGTGCGGATTGACTCTTTTTTTAGTCGTGTAAAATATATTTCTAGAGAAAACAAGCTGAGAGAATTTTACTTCAAACTTTTGCACAGAATAGTTGTTACAAAAAGAGAACTGCATTTATTTGGTATTAAAAATGATATGCTTTGCATTTACTGTCGCGAAAATGATTCCATTATTCACACTTTTTCAAATTGTCACTGGTCTAAAGAGTTTTTCTTGGAAGTTATTAAGTGGTTTAACAAAGAAAATGGCACCTCTTTCTCCTTATCCCCAACGGAAATTCTCTTCGGCACGAGCTCCACCTCCAAGACTGACCTGATTACCAATAACTTAAACTGTACTCTCCTCTTTGTTAAATATTACCTCTATACCCAAAAACTAGCACAGAAAAACTTATCTTTAGAGGAATTTGTAGTTAAATTAAACTGTAGATTTCATCTAGAAAAATCCCCTCTGTAAAATAAAACATAAGTATTATATAATTTAAAATATATTGTTAACTACTATATAGAGTTACTAAATGATTAGTGCAGCTTCAGACTATAAACAAAAATTGAAATCGCCAATGCCAACCCAGTCTCGGAATGTCTAGTGTAGTGTATTGTTGTAACATCTTGTCATGTATTCCTTTGTATTGTAACCTTTTAAATCTGCTTGTTACGTATTAACTAAATGTTTTGTATAAATAAAAAAAAAGAAAAAATAAAAAGAAAAAAAATATATATTCGTCTTGATTTCATTTCGGTTATTTCTCTGATTCTGAAATCATACTCCTCAGTACATGTACTAATACCGGAACCGGAAATGAGAAATTTCTGAGAAAGCCAGAAAAAGTGCTCCCGTGATAAACTTCTTGGACACCGCGTTAATGGAGCATGAAATCGACGATTAAGTCACGCAACATTCAACGTGAATTTCGCAAGATTTTTCGGATAAAACTACAACTACCAGTTGCAAGTAAGACACAAGACTGTTGAATATAATTCCTTTTTTAGCTAGACAAATTTTAGTCACAAAACTGCAAAATCTTTAGTCGCAAATGCGCCCGATACAGGCGCAATTTCGAGCACTGTAAAGTTAATCTGCGTTCGCCTGGCGCGGCCGGTCAGTGAATTATTGCTAAGAATTACAGCGAATTGCACCGTACCGTAGAACATCACGAAGAACGACGTCGGTATTTAGGGGAAAGCTTCCCAAATCAGGCAGAGAACCACAGCAAAATCAAGATAGAACATTCAAAACATACCAGAACGGTAGCGAGGAAAATCCGATAACTTCTTGCTTGATTCCAAAGAGACCCAACAACTTACTTGGTCCGGAGAAGAACCTTCGTCCAATTTTTCCACTGTGTACTTTTAGTAGGCAGTGAAATATTAAGCCGTACGATTCCAAAATCGGGAAAATATCCGAAACTAAATCAAGACAAATAGATTATTCACATGTGACATTTCGGAACCCCAGCTCCCCAGGATGATGCCTGATTTCCACGCGCTGGGAATGCTGGATACTATTGTGACGTTTCAAGATGGCGCAGATTTGGTACCAACACTTTTCTCGATTCATTCTGCCTAGACGACGCGCTAAGCATGCTGGATACTATTGTGACGTTTCAAGATGGCGCAGATTTGGTACCGACACTTTTCTCGATTCGTTCCGCCTAGCCGACAAGATTAGGAAGCGTCTCCTTCGTCGACGCAATTAACAGAACGCCAATCTTGACAGCGCACTTGGAGGTAAGGGCTACGCCTCCGGGGGAATGGGCTACACCCCACCCCACTACGAAACAAACTCCACTGAAAATGGTGAACAGCTCCAGGCTCCATCTAAAATCCCCCCCCCCCCCCCCCCCCCCCTCGTCCCCACCCCCTTCTCTCACATCCTCCGTTTTCGGCTCTGGATCAAAAACCCTCCAAATGTTTGCACAAATCGCGCGATACACATATATTGAGCACTGAGGTTAGGAAATGCGCCATATAAGAATGTATATATTATTATTTAAATATTATATACACGTTTGACAAATAAGAAGAATGTCCTTTACCTTAAGGACTTTAAGATTTGGATGTGCAGCAATGCCAAGGGCTAACTTCTGAGTGGCCAGCAGACCAATACGATTATTACTACGAAAGAAACAAGTCATAGAGAGGTTTTTAGTTAAATGTTCTTAAACCAAAACCAAAGTAATCACTCTGGCCAATCACAATGAGAAGCAGACAATCCAATGAACCAATCAGAACGAGCCACCCAGTACCTCGTGTGCACCTCTTATTTCAGGACATTGTTAAGCTTTTTTATCTATTGTTTTCTAACCAATAGTGTTCTCGCTTCAGTGAGGTGCTGTTTGCCCCATCAGAACGTAACTCGAAGCAAATATATGTAACCGAAGCCAAGCACGGAAAAATGTGTGCAAGTAAGTCACAATTGGTTTTGGTTTTACCTCTGATTGGATTATATAAAGTGGCAGGAGATTTTTTTAGCCAGTCACAAAGTGTAGCAATGTAAAAGCAAAGCAAAATTTTGAAAACCACTCAAAAAAGTCCATAAACAGTTATTAAATCAAGGACAAATAACTATAAAATTTGATGAAAGTCCAAAGGGAAGTTATGAACTATGAAGCTGTTGGGCGCCTGGTAGCAGGGATTTTTCATAGCTCAGACGGTAGTCGTTGTACTGGTATCTCAGAGGTTATGGATTTTTACAAATAATGACTCTTCAAATTATGAGAGATTGGCAATACCTGATGTCAAGTGATTCTAAAGCTTCATTTTTCTTTAGAAATCGTCCTAGTGCCACACAGCCCAGCAAGGATAAACCATTCCAGGATATGTTTAGATGCGACAGACAATCGTTTGTCTGAAAATAAGATTACGGTTAGCATGGCAGTTTTGAGAGAACTTCAGTCTGATTTAGTTTACCCTTTTGCCGATCTGGGTAATACATTCTCCAAAAAACGAATTTACCTTCTCTTCATAAAACTAATAATTTGGTAATTCCATGTTGATGTTATGTTTTTTTTTAAGTAAGGATGGTAAGGAAATAAAGTAAGGGTTGTTGCCTAACAGGAACCCAGCAGCCCAATTACTACTCTTTCCAGAAACCACAACACCCACAAATTTTATGGCCGCCTCTAGGGTGAACAATTCAGACGATTGTGATTCCGCAAGTCTATTTCAAATGCATTATGTGGTACATCTGTCTGTACCACACAACGAGTACTTAGTGTAGTATTTCATTTACCCACATATCACGGATGAGTTCAAGACTCGTTTAAATTTAAATGCAAAATAAAGAATAAAACTTATTGAATTATCAATAGACTAATTTAAGATACCACTACTAATAAAATAGGTATACACAAGCAAATAAGTATAGAACGAGATTTTTCTGTCCGTTGTGCTTACCTCTTCACCACTGTACTTCTTCCTTGTTATTAGGCAAAGATTAACAATGCATAAGACAAGCTCACCTTCAAACCCTGCGCCATTCCGACAGCACCTTTAAATCTAATACAATTCCAGCTTAAATCTAGGTGTTTCAATCCATAGTTAACACCCTAAAAAACAACAAAAATTAATCAGTTAACCTACCTAGAACAAGCGCGTTTCGTTTAAAAAAAAAAGGTTTACTAAAAAAGGAATTCAATAAAAAGTGTTAAAATGATCAGTCTTCAAATAAATTCAGGTTTGTTCATTTGTTGTCATTGATTGGAGGAAGAAAGTAAAAAGCATGTCTCCCATCCTTCTTGCCCTGCAGGTAACAATTTGTCAGGTTTCTTTAGCACTCCTTCTACTATAAAATCCCCAGAAGGTTTATAAATTAATGAAAAAATAAGAGAATAAGGAATGAGAATGACTTACTAGCCCTGCTCCCAGGTAAATTCCGCCCATTTCTCCAATCTCATTATGGCTTAGGTCTAAGTGTGTCAGGGTGCGATTTTCTTTCATAGCTTCAGCAAATGCTTTGGCATCTTTGTCTGTCAAGTGGTTTGCTGATAGGAAAATGTTTAAAATAAAAGATTCACATCAGACATGTACTTTTGCTTACGTAAAACCTGTAATCAAGAAAATGTTACCATGTCTGATAGTTAATATTAATGTTATGAATTCTTAGTTCACTTCAAAACTCCTCTTGATTATCGACAAAAAAGCAATATTACATTAAACAATGCAGGTTCCTCTCGAAAAACCACACTTCCCCATGGAAGGTCAGTCATTGGTAACTCTGAGGGGGAGGGGGGTCTCAATGGCCAAAGTTTTAAAAGGAATTTATAAAGCCAAACTGGATTTTTCAGAGTGGTGGGGGTGAAACCAAACAACGTTCCATGGGTTAGGGTTAACTAGGAATTGACTTTGTTAGCATTGTACCTGTGTAATTAACAAGTAGTGTAACAATAATATTAATGTATGTATGTACAGTGTAGTATGTAATATGATAGATAAGAATAATGTAGTATTAAAGTTAAAAAGTAAAAATAAACTTGTAATATTGGTTCCCTCAGCTCATCTGAGATAGTCCCATAAATCTGGCAGTTTTGTTTCTTCAAAACATACCCTGTGATAAGACATATAGCATCCTTGTTATGTGTCCTGATAGTAGAGTTAGTTTTTGGTAGGGAAAAAACTGTTTTTAATTTTTTTTAGTCCTGTTATGAAAATTGCAAAAACCTCTAAACAAAAATCCATAACATTATGCACAGGAGTTAATTAACTATATAGGCTACATTCTAAGTCCATTTTTACTCACATCTTAGCACCAGCTTTGTTAATGATGTGTTCTTCAGTAACATGCTGGCAAAAGCCACACCCCCTTGTGATCGCAAGAAATTCTGAGACAAATTCTAACAAAGAAGAAAAAAATGGAAAAACTCTATCAACAATAACCAATATTATTATTGTCTGTTGAATTACCTTGCACAATCATCTGGGAAGGAGTAGTGAACTGTATTAAGAAAGACCATTATTGGTGATTATATAATATTATTATTACATGAAAACGACATGTACTTTCACATATAAGCCATATCGGTGTGTGTGTGCCGATGGTGTGCCGCTGTGAAGGGTACATTATGGTTTTCAAGCAGTTTAGTCCGGGTCAGGTATAAGAAATCAAAGAGTTTTGGTCTAAAACAGTATGTAAATTGCTGGGAAACTTATCAGTGGTGTGAAGAATTAATTCTAGAATAGGAATTGAAACTCGGAAGAGAAAGAGGCTTCCTTAAACAGGTATAAAATAATCTCAGCAACATTGTTGATAGATGGTTTTCCATTAAAAACACTAATAGCGATACAATTTTTAAAAAAGCAAGTCTTGTATAGGGAAGGAATTTTTGGTGTCTAGTGTAGTATAGGGTTGTAAAATGCAGCTGAACATGGTCTGGTATAGGGTAAGGGTGTCAGAGTCCCAGCGGCACACCCCCACACAGAAATATACAGAGTACCCCCCCCCCCCCCCCCCCCCCCCCGGCAACTGGATGCAGTTCACTTTCATTTTATGACTGAGCTTGACATTTTCCATTTTTCTCTTTAACACTGTACAAGATGCTCATGACATTACTAATTCTGGCAGTATGGTTTGGAGTTTGAATGCTGTCTGGGATTGAAATATTTTATTTAAAGTCCCATGCTCAAAACAAAATGAATACGCTTTGAATTCATACTTTTCTTCTTTTACAAAATTCACATATTTTTGACTCCTAAATTTGAATATTTCCTAGGGTTATAGAATGATGTTACACATTTAAAATGCACATGTAAAATTATAACAAATTTTGATTGAAAGCTATCACAAAGAAATCGCTGATGTTGCAGAAGTCATGGGTTTAATCATCACTAATGTATCAGAAATATGTTATGGTTACAAAGGCAGCTTTAATTTAATTATTTAACATTTAACATTGAAGAGAAGCAAGATATTAAATTCATGTCCTGAACAAAAAATTAATTTTAAATTACAAAGTTTATTTATAAATTTACAAAGTTTAAACATTTTAACAAACCTTTCAGCATTTTTGTTAACACTCTTGGTTTTAAAAAGAAGAACTGTTGTAATGAAAATAATTGAATGTCACTTTAAGTGACATTGTAGATCAGTCAAATAATATTTAATGATAATAATATTTAGTTACTGCAAAATGGACAATAATTTATATTTCCCTTATAAATATTATAAGAGTCTAAGACTAGGGAGGTCTGAGATCAACACTGGTTTCATTTTATTATTTAGTTACAAAATTTTAGTTCTTTTTAACACTTAGTTTAAACACACAAATTATATATATAATATAAAGTTGGAAATTTTTTCTCAAACTCGTTTATTAATCAAGTTTGAACAAATAAAATCATAAGCATGACGCTAGTTTAATAATTGGAAACCTGATCTTAATTAGCATAGATTTTGGTGATTTTATTTCTTTGCTTTCTCTGTATTTATTCAATTATGGAGACAATAAAATGTATTATAATATGACCGTACGGCCCCGCTGACGCAATCCTACAGAAAATAGAATCGCAAGGTGACGTGAGCGGGGCCGGACGGGTTGATGTGAGCCGGTCCGGAAAAAGCCGTCTGGCCCCGCTCGAGTTCAAGCGACCTTGCACTGCCAACTATTCTTGTACTTTCTAGTCATATTATAAAATACTTATTGACTGAGTTAGGTCGGGACGGATGAGAAAATATTTGGCTCTCTGTCATGGCGCACGAACCTCGCTGCGCTCAGTCCGTACGCCATAACCTCGAGCCAAATATTTTTCCCGTCAGGCCCTCCCACTCAGTCAATAAGTGCATAAGGTAGTTCTAACGTTTGCATCTGTGGACGAAATCCTATGGTGTGACCATTCAAATGAAACCTCTTCAATCTGTAGTATTTTTGCACATGGTGTCATTTATTTTTCAAAATTGAGCAAAATGAAATTTGGGATTTTTCTTGAATTTTGATGTTTGGCACTCTCAGGAGTTAAAGGGTTAAATGATCAGTTTGAGAAGATATAACAAACACTTGAAAGAATGTTTCATCAGCATTTCCAAACACCTCAAGTCAGTTAAAAAAACTTGGCAACAACTCGCTTTTTCAACCCACTTCTTGATGTTTGGAAATCTTGATGAAACACTCTTCCTTGTGTTAGATATATTACATAAGCTACAGTGAAACCTGTATTTTATGGCCATCCTGGGCTCTTATCATGAGGTATCAATAAGAGAAGTCGAGTGAATGGATAGGCAGACAGGACAACATGGCCGACATACATGTATAGAGAGGTGGCTGTTAGTGGAGGTTCAACTGAAAAATCTCCATACTGATCTTCTTACATTTTCTTAATTCTCATAACCTGTTTGCTTGATTATGCATTGTTATTACAAGGAGAAATTTGATGCTGATCCTTATGGGCACTGTTTGTAAGTCTTATTTTTTATGGCAAACATACATGTAATAAAAAAAATTGTGAACAGGGGGAAAGAACCTATCGGTTACAACATAGTTTTACATAATTTGACTCGTAACTCTGACTCTCTGAATAAACTCTGAATAAATTGTATTACTCTACCTGAGAATGCATCTATTGGTTGACTTCCTGTTTTTATGACCTCACAGTAGCTGACTCTCTAAACCATAGCTATGTCTAAGCTAACAAAGGAAATGCTATGCAGTAAGTACAAAAACACCAAGACTCTCTACTGTAAGTCACTCCCATGCAGTCTGAAATATTACAGATTTAAAGAGGTTCTTGCTATCTAAGTGGCTTAAGTTAACATTTTTTGTTTGTTGATGAAGAATTTAATAATCTATAAATTATTATCTTCTTGGATAATTTCAAACTTCCTTTCTACAAATGTCGTATTACAGAACCTACTTCACATAGATGCTTACTATTTCTGTGATAAAGCAGTTATCCAGTAACATTTTAGCTAAAGCCACTGCTCCGGAAGCCTCTATGTAGTTATCTGTCAAATCCAACTTTTCTGTAAAAGTATTTTTCTAAAAGGAACAACAATCATCCCATCATCAAACCACACTTACATGAAACAAGATAATTTTTAGATAGCTTACACAATTTCTGCTTGGTTATACTATTTATTAATTAAAATAATCTATTACTTACAAGAACAAATTTGAGGCGCAATAGTGAGCATTGCATCAATCATAAGACATCATCAGACTCAATGCTAAAACATTTCAGGATTTGCAAAAAAATCCTCCGTTACACAAGATTGTTCCAATCCCCTGCATCAGCTTACTTAATAGTTGCTGGCTCATTTTCAAAGCAATGCTACACGTACCTCAGACCTTAAGGACGCGTTTGTGCGAAAATCTTCGAAGATTGATTTTTTTATAAAACGTTTGTTACAGCTAGGTAATAAGTTATTTGTGTCAGAAATGCAAAAAAATGGGGGGTCACCGACTTCGTTTCCGAGATAAGATAATCTGAAAGGCGACCCTAATTTTGATAAAATTGGCCTAAGACTTCCTTACTGGATCGGATGTGGCCCCAGTATCTCTTTGGCTAAAAATATTGCAAATGAATCTCTAAAATGCAACTTTCTATGCCAAATTTTATATGTGTAGGTCTGTTAAGCAAATTCATTCAACTGACGATGTCCCTTAAAGTGCATATGAAGTAATTTTTTATTTTGTCTTTTTTTGGAGGCTATTATGCCTTTATTTCGAAATGATAAAAGAAATTTGTCAGAGAAAAATTTAAGGCCTCTTTTTTGCTGTCCAAAGTAGCACAATTTGCAGAAATCAGTGTCCCGGAGACTGGGAATGAGGTTTCGAAATCCATTGTGTTGATGATGTAGAAAATACTTGAGATTCCTTTCTTCAAAAGAATGCCGCCATGATACTTGTGAGTTGAAGTATTTTCTACGTCACAGCCTTGTAATACAATAGCTTTGGCCGCGCGCTCGATAGAGACACTTTCTGGCGGAAAATGCAAAACTTTCAAGCCGAATAATTTCACAATGGGAAGGATCTTTTCGATGAAACCCACAAATTTAGATAAAGAAAGTAAAGCACTATCAAAACGTGGAAATTTTTTTTTTACTTCATATGCACTTTAAAGGAAATCTAATCTTTAAACGACAGCATTTGCAAACTCTGACAGCCGCAAGTTGGCAGGATTCGATGTCTCGCGGGTAGAAAAATGAAAAAAAATTAAACTTCCTACATTGATTTTTTTGTTCATTTTTTCACAATCTGTTGAGAATTGGAAAAGAAAATTATCTATCAAAAAAAATTGGGGGTCACCGACCATCCAAGCAAGTTAAATCTAAGCAAAGTTAACGCAATGGCTAGCAGCCCTTATGTGCTTAGATTTCTTCCCTTGCGCGAACGCTCGTGCATTACGTAGCATGGCATTGTGGCATGAATTGCGTGCGCAGTACGGATGCGCATAAACAATTAGCATGAGTGTTGCCTTGAACACAACCCTGCTCATGGCTAGGTGCCATAGTCAATAGACGACAAACTTTTGTATTCAGGCAACTAGAAAAACTGAGTTTTAGCATGTAGCTTAACTGCATATACAATGTGTAGGCACCCTAAATTTTATAGTCGAACTCCCTATGATAATACTTAGAGCACAGCCTTTCTGCTTGCAGACAGTATTTAAAATAAAGTATGCCTATATACATACAATGAGTGCCTTTGCAATAGGCAATGTTCCTTCAGATCCCAGACCATGATGCTTCATAATAATCTCCTTGCATTTAAACCGGTCTGACAAATATGACACTGGGACAAGATCTGTTTGTCAGAAGCAAAACATGGCACCCATAAATATATAAACAAATAAATAAATAAATAGAATAAACATGTAAATTATACAAAAATACATGGTAGAAAGGATGCTTGAAGTGTTTTTGTCATGTAAAGCACCACGGTTATAATACTGTAAATGTGGCCTGATGTGTTTAACAGGAAGAGGACTAACTCCTAATTAACAGTAAATGTTAGTAGTTATTCAGAAGCCTTAGATGAGCTTTAAAGGAAAGCACTGAGTTGGCAGGCCAAGCCAATAAAGGCTGGCATAGGAATAAGATATATATGATAATGATGATGACAATCATTACGATATCCTTACAATCCTGCATGAAATGGCACATTATGGCATGGCATGGCATGGTATAGTATAGCCTGGTGTGGAAAAGTATGGTACGGTAATAATGGATGCTTTATCCATGGCATCACATATGTAACTTTAATTACAATAATCTAACAACAGAATACAGTGTACAGACCAATGAAGGGGGCACGAAGAGACTGTATTTTTAATTTCCGTTTATGATTCTTACCTTCATCTTTGCATAACTTGTGGTACATATTTCTTCCTGATGGGTCAAACACCTTTTTTGGTACTGGAATGAACGGAATGAAAAATTGACCAATTACAACAAACATTAATGCAAGTAATGCAATGAACTTGAACGCAGGGCTTGAAATAGCAGCTGGTCATCAGACAATGTCCGGACTGATTGGGGATTTGACTGGACAAACTTTTGTCTTTCTGTTGACCCATCACATTCGATTGTACTGAAATAAACTAAAGTTTCCATGCTCTTCAGTTGTTTACTATCAGTAATACACTTCATTTGTATTATGGAACTTGACTCGAAACCTTTGTTTACAATTCACGTAGTGAAAAAGACATCGGAGTTCGCGCACTTCTGGTCTCAAATTAAAATTAGTTTCCCAATTTTCAAGTAGTCCATAATTTCCTCCTGTGTATACAAATTAGTTCCACAGCCCAGAATATAATAAAAGTATAATTATATAAACTAGCTGCGGCTCATAGTCTTTGCCCGCCTTGCTGAATTTCACCTGGCCGCAATAACTCACTTTGAGCTGCCCAAAGCTGTATTTCAATCTCCCGCGCGACCATGCAAAGCCGGCCTATCTGCCACTGTCGCAAAGCATGTCGGGATATCAATGGCGGAAAGGAAAATGGAATGTCCGCCAAACGAAATACGGAAAATATTATAAGTCTCAAAGCACTTCGGATATCGGGCATTTCGACTACGGCACGGGATGGGAAATGGCCCACAACTCACAACGCTGCTCTTTTCTGAATCAAAGTGATTCCTGACTTTCCCGCCGGCTTGCCTCGTCCACCAACGTCTATTTTCACCTCAAGCGTGAAATAGAGATTTAGACAAGAAACACGACTCATTTCTTTGAGAGGTGCTAGAGACTTACGGATTTCCGGATTTAATGATGTCCTTCAATCACTGGACAGGCCTTAAACATATTGGCTCATACGCACGCTACAGACGATGTGTTTGCTGTAGCGAGCTCGCGATCGATAACCAACCAGGCGCACGTAAATAACGGTATTTTTGTTCATGTCGTTGGCGCGGGTCAGGAGTATTGCGGTCGCATATTCTCACGGCCAATCTGCTGTAATGGTGTCGAAATTACACTCTGAATGTAAACAACCCCTAGAAGACCAGAACTCTGCTTTTTTTCAGGTGAAATTAGTCCAGTTTCTTAGGATTAGTGCAAATTCAACAAGGGTTTGTGATATTATTTGTTGTACGATAAAATTAGGCAAATCTGAGCGAGAAAAAAAGTAAAAACACTCAAAAAGCAACATAGGCTGGTTATGCCCCGGGCCCTTCAATTACTGAACAATGAACATCAATTAATGTGTGAGTGTTCTCACGTTTGCCACTCATTTTCTGGAATGATACGCATTACAGAAAAAAAGAGAAAAGACATTCCACTTATATGGATACGTCACAGGAACCGCACCATATGCTGGTAATCATCAACTTCTTTGATTGCCTTCAATGCATCATTATGTTCCTGATTGATGTAATCAAAGTCTTCTAATTTTGATTGTTAAGTGCTTTAGAGTGCTGCAGGCTTTTAGCAATGACAATTTTGGAAATAAAAAAACCAAATTTTCATTTCGTGGGCCCCTGCTTAAGGAGTTATTTATTAATATATATTTGACCAGCCAGAAACGATATGTGACCGAGCTAAAACTTACTTGGCTGGTCATCGTGACCGGAGACTCTACGGAATTTATTTCAAGCCCGCATTGATGGGGCTGTCACTAATTTTTGAAGTAGCTGGAGAAATGAACAAAGCTGCTGGGGAAAACACTTTTATTAGTAAGAGTGTTTTTTGATTGAGTGTCAAAGGTAATTTTGTGATTGCTTTGATTTTTCTTTGCTTAAAACTTTGTGATTGACTTGAAAATCTCGCATCACTTTCTCAACCAATCACACACATTTTCCCATGCTAAGCAACAGCTGTGACATGTATTTGCTTTAAGTTCTGATTGGTTCATTGGATTGTCTGCATCTGTTGTAATTTACCACTGACAGTAATATTACTCTGGTTTTGGTTTTAGGACAATCAATATTAAAAACTGCTCAAGTTTACTAGTACCAATGCCTTAATTGTGTCTCTATCAAAGTACATGTAGCTGGGGCCCAGTAACAGACAGCCCTGCAATCAGTAAATACACAACCATAGCAACCAAATACAGTAATTAGCATTTTTCAAGATTTCACCAGGTGGATATTCTAGATTTTTTTAAGCTGTTCTTTAGTCAGTCTTTTAAGGTAAAGCTCAGCTTTATAGCATAATTGTTAACATGAAGATTCTTCGAAATGGTCTCCATATGTTTCTTGTTACAGTAATAGAAGTTTGGAGGTATTGTTTAAACATCAAGTAGACTGCTAGCAGTCCCTTTCTGGAAGGTCAAACGGGCGAGCAAATATGCAATCTGCAATCGAGCGAGCGAGTGAGCGAAAGTAATGCGAGCTAAAAGAGCGCTGGGAAAGAGGTAGGAAGAGAAAGAGTTTCCTCCCACCTCTCCCCCAGTGTTGAGGCCCGCGCTCAACACATCCAGTTTCTGTCAGCGGTTTTCCCCCCTTTACATCCGGGAGCCGTATCTCCCGCAGTAGTCAAAACAAACACGTTTCTCTCACTGTTGTACTTTCACAGTTAAGTTTTTCTCCCTGAGAATCATCCAAAATATTGTCCCCTTGGACCAGCCGTCGGTACTCGGTAAGCTAAGTTTTGTAACGTGTATTTAGTGTTTTATTTGCTTGTGATTGTAGAATCGCTTCGTTTCGCAATCAAGTTTTGTGTTACTATCATACATGTCATTTAAGTATTATTTGTTTGTTTTAGAATAAAACGGAGTTATACAGAGCTTTTGGACCTTTCCATTTACTGTCTGACAACATACTTCGTCACATTCGTATCGACCAATTTCACCCTGCGGGATAGGTTTCGCCTCCGAGGCCTATTCACCCAGTTTCCCATCAGCTCGTTCGCTCGCTCCAGCCTTGCCAAGCTTGTTTTCATGATAAGCTCGCCCGCTCATTTTACTGAAAAGGGATAGCTACATTCTAAACATCAAGGCAAGCTTCATACAGTATCTTTGGTGATAATTCCATTCACTTTATTCTCAAGACCTATACCACAGAGTTCCGAAAGTAGCCCCCCCCCCCCCAAAAAAAAACGTAACGGCTACCCGAAAGTAACGTCAATTTTCGGACCTTTCTAGTAATTCCTGAAAGTAATGGCCTTACCAAAAGTAACGGCCCACCCAAAAGTAACGGGCTAACTGAAAGTATTCAAGTTACCCAAAAGTAACGGTCCAATTGATACCACAGTGTCTTCTCCATGCAACAAAGAAGACTGAAGAATCAATGAGAAAGAGAGAATTAAAGTGACATTATGCATGCTTATTCAGGGTTCGTGTTTACCATTATCTTTTTTTCTTTAATTACTAAGTATATGTATTTTAGCTGCCTGAAACTAACGGCTACCCAAAAGTAGCGGCTGCCTGAAAGTTGCGGCCCCTTAGGCCTGCTAATAACAGAGGCCCCTGTTTCAGAACTCTATGGTACAGTATGTGCAGTGTTCTTACCAGACCGTGGCATTGAGGCATTGCCACACTTTTTCGGGGAATGCCGCACTATTATAAGCCCAAGGGGTCCTAAGGGCACAAAGCAGCAAAAAAAAAAAAAAAAACAACAAAGAAAGAAAGAAAGAAAAAAGGGGGGAAGAAAAAGTATTACGAACGTACATTTCTCTATAATATAAGCCAAAATTTGATTGGTTATGGCCTCTTTAGAAAGTACCCAGAACATTTATTATCTAAGTTTGTTTGGGGTATTTGCTGGAATAAAATGTTGAGTTAACTGTGTCTAAAAATTGACCTGCTTTTCTCCCTCATGACCCCCTTTTAGCTTCTCTATGGGTCCTGTGGACCCCAGTGCAGAAAATCCTGGTAAGAACACTGTATGTGTTGATTGTGTAGAAAAACTGCAAGCCTAGGGTAAATAATACATACTTATCGCAAATGGGCCTGAAGGATTAATTATTCATACTTTTGTACCTGGGAAATCCTCCTCCAGATCTGTTTCATAATCTGAGCTTGCATCGCAGTCTAACAAGTTCTGAAAGGAAGGAGAGGCAATGGATCTTGAGCTGCAATCATCATCTGATTCTGGAAGTGACACCATAGTTGACACAGAACCTGGAATGAGGGCACCAGCATTGAATCCTGTGCGTCGCCGAGGGAGAGTTGTTCTTTCTTTCTCCTGTGAACTCTTAGTCGATGTTTGAGGATCAGTGGAACTGTTGCCTAGGATAAAATCACACAACAATACAGTGGTTGCATCTACATGATTGTATAAGAGAGCAGAGGGGACCAAGGGGGTGTCCAATTCCTTACTATCATCAATGCAAAATCACAAGGCTCTAAGAGCGCCATCTCATGAAGTCCACAGATCGGTTTTAATTTTCCATACTGAGTTTGAAGTCAAAGAACTGATCGAAGAGTAAAACAGATTTGAAATGACCAAAACATCTTAGCATGACATAAATATGCAATGTATGAAACAAGACTGTCTGGACAACTGGATGACATAATTACACTGCAGGGGAATTAAATCATCAGCAATCATCTTTTCACACTTAATAACTGGGGAATTAAAAAAGTTAACGGATGATGGAACAAGTGAAAATTTACATACAGTACACTAGCTCAGAGATAAGCGAACCATCAAACGCGTTGACCACGCAGAGTAAACTAGTTTGCGTTGAGAACCTAACGCGTTAGCAAGTGTGATCCAACGCAAATGCTAACGTCTTTGTGAAGCTCATTAGCAGATCACACTTCAAAATCATTTTAACAAAAGGCCTACACAATGCCGATATTTGCCACATTCATCTTTGCATATTTCAAAGGATCACGGTGTCAAAAAGAATCCAAAGAAAGGTTTCCATGAAGAATGACTGATTCCTTCAAACTGTTCACACGACAGATACTCAGCTGATGTTCGGAGCGCTTTCATTTCGATCGAACATTCTCGTGTTTACTTGCCGCTAGTCTTTTCAACTATTAAAACTAGTGAGCACAATTTGCGATGCAACTTGTGTTATGGGTTTCGTAAGTTGCTTTGGCGGTTCAGCCTCTTTGTATCTGTCCCCATGTACCATAACTCGCTCAACGCTGCAGGTATTCACGAGATAAAAAAGGTCCTAGGGACTGAAATAATGTTTCACTGTTTAAAAGCTATTACCGGTATTATAATAATTACTGGTATGTTAGGTTATGGCAGGTTATTATCCCTTCTTTAAGCTATAAATTAAAGCCTACTAATTAGTGCAACCTTTTTTTTACTGATACAAGTGACTAGAAATACATTGTGTGTACAATGACTGTCTCATGTTTCAAGATTGTGTTGATCTGGTTGAGAAATTGAAAAAGTGCTCATTAAATTTCTTATCTGATTTTAAGCCCCATTAATTTCCCTGGCCATTGATCTATTAAATGGCCTAACAGTGGTCATATTAATGGATTCCACTATATTTTATTTAGCTAATAATAATTAAAAGTGAATTGTAATTCAAATAGATTGTCCAACAAAATAAGAAAATAAAAAAAATCAAGACCACTTACTTGCTCTGTGATAAGTTGATGATGCAAAGCTAGTTGAGTTTGTCGCTGGCTCAATGTTTGACTCATCTTGCTGTTCCTGTGGTGCAACATTATCCTCCCAAACAACTCTTGCTTTGACTGGGGCTTTCTTTGGTCTTTGTGAACTCTTCACAGATTTGTTACTAGTTTTACTCTTTGATAGAGTTTTTGACCTAAATAAGATTTAAAAGTTAGAGTGCAAGAAGTATCGCTGAATAATAATATTAATAATATTTGAGGGATTTCAAATATTAATGTTACCGTAACTACTTTTAAAAATATGCAAAAATATTAAATACATGTATGCACTCCAAATGGAATTGGAAATGGAAATTCGAATCTGACTCCATACTTCGTAAAAAAAATAATAAATTGAGAATCATTACGCTGAAGGCAAAATCTTGCATTTAAATGGAAATGTAGATCTCTTTCCTCCTCCCTTGTGTACCTGACTTTACACAACAAAAGTGCTACTATTTTACCATTTCTATTGTGAGCTACCAATGCGGCATCTTTGAAAAAGCTGTGATTGCCGTGAAGGCAGCTAAAATACAGTACTGGACAGAAGTAACTTAACAGGGAACACGTTATTGGGATGCTAGGGAATGCAAAGAGAACACTAACAGACCACTCTTTCCAAAAACAGATTTTTTTTGTCATGGTAAAGACAGAGCACCTATGGATCTACCATGTGCATCTCCCGCTGACCTCAAGCACTCTTTTTGAATCCCTCCACAAAGAAATGCCAGGATCCCGAATCCTAAAAATCAGGATTCAGATTCAATGCATTAAATCTGTTTAGAGCATTTAGATTCATTGGATTTGTGATCCATTTTTGGATTTAAGTAAAGAAATGAAAAATTTGTTTTTGGATATCCAATTTTCCCAAACAAATGCATCCTTGGTTTGACATTCAGTTGGCAACAAAATAAGGGTTGAAATTGTTGTTTACACAGACCAGTGGCAACTACCAGCCTGTTTATGACAGACTCTATTCTAGCCTGTAAGCAAGCTCTCGGGCTCGGTTTTGGGGGATGGGGGAGGCAAACCTGAAACCCCGAGTCCGAGAGCTTGCTCGCAGGCTAACTCTATTCTAGTTTTTATAGCACAGCTGTACCTAGCAATATTATACACATTTGGTGTTCTTTCATTGTTGTTTCCAAATGCAGACTTTGGTCTTGGATAATATGTTGCTGTATCAAAAGTTCCCTCGTGATCGTTATAAAGTGCCAAAGATGTTTGAGGTCTTGAAGCATTTCTGACGCCAGGGTTAGTTTTAGGAGGTGACGGTGTTATTGCTCGGCGATAAGGCTTTTTTGCTGCTTGTTTTTGTGGTAAAATAGTAGGTGTTCTGTCCTGGAATGAACAAGGCAAAGGAAAATAGTTAAGGGCGGAATAAGGATTATCTAAAAAACAAGAAGCTGTACACAGCTTGAACTCATGACACCTTTAACTCATTGCAGCAAAGATTCCCGAGTGTTTTGAGTGCTTTTACGGAGAAACATAAGTTTAAAATATGTCTAATTAAAGGCTCCTGCGAGCCAACCCGTGAATACAAAATGCTAAAGGTAACGCAATATTGTTTATTTTTTTGGGAAATTAAATGTAATGGCTTTTGACAAATGCAAAAAAAAAACAGTAATTTTCAGTTAGAAAAAAAAAGAAAAAATAATCCGTCCTGGGCGAGAATCGAACTCACGTCTTTCGACTCCCTCCAGCTCTATTGTCCCATCATTTACCCACTAAACTACCTAGGATTTTGCTAATTACCAAGGTCAAATTTTGTTATTTCAACATAGATATGTGGAAAAAGTTTACATCTGAGTGATGGATCTAGTGAGCAAGTGAGTGGATTTGCTGTTGTCTCTGATAACCCATTCATTATACTATGCCAGGGCAGGAAACTTGGCCCGTCCGAACGTCCAAGACGGGTAACTTTTCCGTTTGGACAAGGAAACATGTGATCTCAGTTGTCCGATTGGACGAGCAAATTGTAGAGCTACGAGTCTCAATAAACATATTAATTTTTTTACCTGACTTTGGATGTAGTAGCTTTTACACAAAGTAAAATAAACTATCGTTTTGTGTTCGTGGTCTGTTTGATTTTGTTGTGCGAAGTGTCGCCATAATTTCCATGTGAGTCCCGCTGTACAGCATGATTGCAGGCATGTCAATCACACGTGCTTGTCAGCCTATCGGTGAGCGTATCGCTTTTGTTGGAGCTTATAAAAAATGTCTGTGTCTCAATGAAAATTATTTAACTTTTTGAAGAGATCTGCACCAGAAACACCCGAGAATGACAGTACTGACGTGATGTTCCTTCCAGGAAGAAAAAGATCGAAGATAACAAGAAAAAATATGAAACCAAGCGTGTCAGAAATTTTACGGTCAGCTTGGCTGAAAGAATTCCACTGGGTGTGTTATGAGAAAGAAACAAACAAAATGCAGTGTTCGACTTGTTGGAAGTTTCCAGAATCAGCAGATGAAAGCACCCCAATGTACATTGTATGTGGAGATGGAGTTCAAGGATTCAGAACAAGAGAAACTTGACATACACATGTATCAAAAGAATCTCCTTTTATTCAATTTGTGGAGTTATGTGTTAATGTTATTATTAGCTATTAAACTTTCCACTAAATTGGGACAAGGTCACTGAAATAGAAAAAAATTTTCGTACCCTGTATTATCGTTGTCGGTTTTTTTGGACAAGCGGTTTTGTGGTCCGGACAAGTAAAATGCCTATTGCACTTGTCCGAAGGGACAAGTGAATTCAAAAGAAAGTTGCTTGCCCTGTATGCGTATCCACAGGTTAAAAAGTAAGACTACACTACATTCAATAGTCGACACTATGCAAATTGCAAGTTATATAAAACTCAAAACTTGCCGGAACAAAAATCCCACAGGGATATTAAAGCGGCGAACAAATATATCAAATGGTCCTATCCATGAACACCTTGCATTGTCTTAAAAACTTGCAATTGTACGCTGTAGTTCTTTCTTTTGCTTCTCAAGTCAACATACGGAGAGATTTTGTGGTATGTATTTCATGGCTGAAAGCCATATAGTCGTTGACATAAACTAAAATATGTGTGCATTAATTTGCATATGCTAAATCATGTGACATGAAAAAAAAAAGAAAACTCAGAGCCAAATTTACAATTCGTTGGGTGCACCACAAGTAATAACCTCAAGACAAAGATCACACTCTGATTATGCACTGTAGCCTTCTAGGAAATATCTGTACTCTAGGAAATCTATTCATTCTCTAGGAAATATCCATACCCACCCCCCCCCCCCCCCCCCCCCACCCCTGCCAAAGAGGGGGGGGGAGAGGTTTCAAAAGCCAAAGTTTGTAAAGGAGAGTATACTGCTGCAGTTATTTCATGAATGGTTGTTAATATTGAAGCATTCAAGTGTAAATGGCAATACCACAAAATAGTGTGCGGGTAACAATCATAACAGAGGGATATTCATTTCGCTGCCATATTAAAAAGTTTTAAAAAATCAAGGTTTTCACAGAGTAAAGCAAGTCTTAATTCTTTGCATACCAAAGACACAATGGACCTCACGTTTAGGCAACCCTTGCAAATTTTTGTGCATACATATGCACAATTTATGCATAAATGTAATTTCCTTATATTGTTTTATAACTGTAGCTGTTCATCAAACCATTTTATCACTTTCAGGTAACTTTATATAACAAAGAGATGCAGGCTAATATCCACACTTATAACCTGGATTTAATGGTATGTTCATTTGTTTTCCTTTCTCTTCTTTTCTGTTGAGTTTGTTTTAATTGGTTTTGTATACTAACTTTAATATTAACATGTCACTTTAATAAACAGAAATAAACTTGCTTCGAAACACTTGATATCTCGAGACCTTTTGTGCACTGAAGCGAAAGCAACCAGTGTAGAATGTAAGGTGATGGAATGAGCAGGATGGAAGTCAATCTTACATAATAATAAACGCGCACGGCTGCATAAAAAGACTCTAGAACAATGAATTGGTCAATTAATTAGGTGAAGCCGCGCCAATTATTAACAATCTCGAAAGAAAGTTTTGCTCCTTTTTGCAACGCTATAAAAGCACACAGACAGCTGAATAAACCTTACGTCAAAATCATAAACTTTCCAACGATCCATAAATACCTTATTAGTTGCAAAGACAATCAAAACGCTGCTCTTTTGGAATTCGAAGTAAGCTTATTAGTTCCTTACCGGTGTTTGCGTCGAGGTGAATCTGTTGCCATGTGAATTACCTCCTTGTGATTTTGCAGATCTCATGATAAAGAGCGTGAAACATAACTTCCTCTGCCTTCCTCTGAAGGCTTTGAGGCTTTACATCGTGTTAGAAACGAAGAACATTCCAACACTCTAAAGAGAAAAAGTAAAAAGACGTGAAGACATCAACCTTTTTCTGCACTCAAAGACTTCCGCTGACATGACCGTGTTGTCAAGGAGGAAAATTATTCCCTAAGAAGGGGTGGGTGAACATATGCCGCTATTTAGTATTCTGTTAATATGTCAAAATACTGTTTACAAACAAATTTACCGTTTTAAATTAAAAAATAATCATTTTATGATTCTTTGGTTTTAATTTTTTTAACAAGTTTATAGAAAAAAAAAAAAAGAAACAGAAAATGAATAATACAGCTCCCTACCCTTCACCCCCTGACAAAGTTTTTTGATTCTTTGATCTTACAGCATGGCGGAGAAGATTTCTCCGTTTCTTATCCCACTGACGAACGAAGAAGGACAAAAGCTTTTACAGGAATGCCAATACGACCGTCTTCTGCCTTATTTTTGTAAGCAAGTGAATTTAAAGTACTGTGGCCCTTGCAGCGCGGCTATTTGCCTCAACGCGATTCTTGAAAATTGCACTCAAAACAGCGTTGACCATGACTACAATGGAAAATTTTCTGAACTTGTCCGCATCAAAGACATGAAAAAGAAGAGAAGATGATATCCTAAGGATAGGCGAAGAAAGCTCACTTTTCAGGAAAGAGGATGTTGATTTTGAGGGAATAAGTCTACAAACCTTTTTCGAGCTTATTAAAATTATTGGATTGCAAGCAAGTCTCTATCACGTGTTTCATTCACCCCATGAAACCAGTACAAATAAAAATTATCTTGCTATTTCTTCAGTGGACGAATTTCGATCTATTGCATTGGAAAATCTAGAGAAGCCACGGGGTCATGTGGTGGTGAATTATTTTTTAGGAGCATTTTATCCAGGTGTTACATTTGGACATTTTAGTCCACTGGGTGGATACCATGTTGAAGAAGACAGATTTCTATTACTGGATGTATGGCCTACAAACGCTCTTGGATGGGTCAAGACAGAATATCTCTTCAATGCTATGGTACCCGAGGACAGCACTTCAAAGCTGCCAAGAGGGTTTTGTGTTTTTAATAATGAAAGTGCTTTGCAAGAAAATTATTCATATAAAAAATAAAAAATTATTCAATATGAAAAATAATTTTGGCATGTACATTTAATAGACTCATAAAAAGAAATATTGTAACAGTATATGGCTGTTAATAACAATAATAATAATATTAATAATAATAATAATAACAATAACAATAATGATAATGATAATAACAATAACAATAATAATAACAATAATAATAATAATAATAACAATAATAATAATAACAATAACAATAATAATAATAACAATAATAATAACAATAATAATAATAATAACAATGGTGGTGAATTATTTTTTAGGAGCATTTTATCCAGGTGTTACATTTGGACATTTTAGTCCACTGGGTGGATACCATGTTGAAGAAGACAGATTTCTATTACTGGATGTATGGCCTACAAACGCTCTTGGATGGGTCAAGACAGAACATCTCTTCAATGCTATGGTACCCGAGGACAGCACTTCAAAGCTGCCAAGAGGGTTTTGTGTTTTTAATAATGAAAGTGCTTTGCAAGAAAATTATTCATATAAAAAATAAAAAATTATTCAATATGAAAAATAATTTTGGCATGTACATTTAATAGACTCATAAAAAGAAATATTGTAACAGTATATGGCTGTTAATAACAATAATAATAATATTAATAATAATAATAATAACAATAACAATAATGATAATGATAATAACAATAACAATAATAATAACAATAATAACAATAATAATAATAACAATAACAATAATAATAATAACAATAATAATAACAATAATAATAATAATAACAATGGTGGTGAATTATTTTTTAGGAGCATTTTATCCAGGTGTTACATTTGGACATTTTAGTCCACTGGGTGGATACCATGTTGAAGAAGACAGATTTCTATTACTGGATGTATGGCCTACAAACGCTCTTGGATGGGTCAAGACAGAACATCTCTTCAATGCTATGGTACCCGAGGACAGCACTTCAAAGCTGCCAAGAGGGTTTTGTGTTTTTAATAATGAAAGTGCTTTGCAAGAAAATTATTCATATAAAAAATAAAAAATTATTCAATATGAAAAATAATTTTGGCATGTACATTTAATAGACTCGTAAAAAGAAATATTGTAACAGTATATGGCTGTTAATAACAATAATAATAATATTAATAATAATAATAACAACAATGCAATCATAATATATCGTAATCTGCTCATTTGTAGCTGCACATAGCTGCAAGTAGGAAGAACCAATAACTGCACATATCCTAGTGTTGCAAAACAGTTGGTTTTCCCCTCTTAAGCTTGAGAGGGGGGGGGGGGGGGGGGGGGGGGGGGAGTGTGAAGCACTGAAGTGCGAATCCTCGCCTGCATGCCTCATGAATGCACAAGAGGTGGGAAAAACCGTAGCATCATCACTGTTTAGCCAATGGTAATTCCCATTTCTGAAGTGATTTAGAACGAATGCACTGTATGGAACCTAGACAGTCCATATGTTAAGCATCACTCCCCAGTTTCACTTTCTGATTCTATATTCAGACTCCCCCAGTTCTTTCCATCACTTCAGCTATCATTACTATTTTTGATGGACTTGTGCAAAAACACTGCTTAGCTGTTTTGCAGTCTACACACATACAGGGGCAGTGGTTGTATTTGACACTGGACCAAACTAATATAAATGATCACTAAAGTGAAATAAGAGAAATTTATTCCCTCCAGAAAATTATTAATAATTGTAAGTTGCAATAAAGTAGCTTAAAGGGTAGCCTGTAAACCAACCTTCTGGTTGGAGATTGGGCATAAAGAAAGGCCATGAAAAAAAAGAAAGATCTGGGAGCGAGCCAATGGAAAACTGGGGAGGGGGAGGGGTGGGGGGGGGGGGGGGGGAGAGAGAGAGGTAGGGCCTCTCTCCAGTTTCCCTTTGGCTCGCTTCACTCCTGGCTTTTCTTTTTGCCATAATATCCCTAACCAGAAGGCCTGTCACCTATGTACATATGTACACACATATTTATTTATTAAAGTTATGAAATAAAATACAAAAGAATATCTTGAAAAGTAAAACATGTCAGTTATCACTATAAATGTTTAGTTGCAAATATGGAAACCTATAGCAACAATAATAGTATAGTTTACTAATGCAATAAAACTATTATTAACTGTCTTTGACTGTGGATGATGGGGGGGGGGGGGGGGGGGGGGGGGGTCCATGGAGCCCTGAGTGTTCTTCTTTCAATGGATTGCCATGGATGTTTCCCTCTAGACAATGTCTGGAATCCCAAAACCCTGAAGAAGCTGCGTTTTTTTTTTTGGCCTTGAAGCCCTAAAACCCCTTGGTACTCTGATTTATGGTTTGTTCTTTCCTCAACAAACCACTTGATATTTTCCTCTTAGCTTCTTAATTAGAGCATTTCATGAATGAGCAAAGCTACTTAGTTGAATATTTTGTACAATTTTGACCAAGAATCCCAAAAATGTCTAAACCACAAAATAGAACAACTGCAACAAAAATCCTTATGACTTTTGAATTATTCCAAGCTCACTCTCTACTATCTTTTCAGACTCGTCAGGCTATGATTCACCCCCACCATCCCTATCCCATTCAGTCCAATCCACTATTTTTGACTTTCCCAAAAAGCAGGAAAATTGTGGGAAAGTAGAAATCATTCATTCAAAATCATTCAGAACATTTTGAGAAATTTATCTTGATTCCCAGTTGGTTAATTTTATTTTAACACCCGCATTCACTTTCAACATCGTGTGCTATTCTGTTTATAGATCATTTATTCATTTTGCAAAAATACCTGGACTTTGCCCCGAGCACGCCCGCTTCTCGCACGAGTTCTTTTGAGTGTTGTGACTGGTTTATCGGAAGCGCGGTAAATGTAAGTTTTTTCTTACATGTCTTGTGATTGGTTAATAGTGATCAGGCCACCGTGTCCACCACCGATCCCTGACCCGACCTTCAAAAAGTTTGATTCTTCATATAAAGGAGTGCAACCGGTCATTGGGACAGGGTTTTCTTGGAAGAAAACTCAGTAGTCTTCGGATCAAAAAGAAGGGAGCAGCTTTTGAAGAGATCGAGAATTTTATTCGCAGAGTAGCGCCAGATTTTCATTGACGCGGGAAGCTGGGTAGTATAAGCTTATTACGTAAACTCTTTTGTGATCTTCATATAACGCAATACTTTGATCCTCATAAGCAAACAAATATATGGCAGAGTTACGTAGAAGAAGGACAAAAATGAACGAAGTAACGAAGAACGAGCTGGTACAAGAGGAAAACAACAGTACGGTTCTTGAAAACTCTGAAGACAGCTGTGATTTCTCTGATAAAACTGACTCGACTGAAGACGACGTTGTAGAAGCGACGACATCGGAACAAAGAGAAGAACAGAAAACGGCATTAGAATATGTGGCGAATATCGACGTAACAGTCAAATGTGGAGATTGCTACGACGACAGTTCGAGCAACGCAGGTTCTGAAGGTCTTAAAGACATAGAAAAGGAAATAAATGAAGATACGAGCAATGGAGACGAAAAGGTAGAAGAAGAGGAAGACGATGATACTGATACCGGCGAAGATGACGAAGACGTTTATACAGTAGACGGTGAAGAAACGGTGACATGTGCTCTTCTTGGTCTCGAGCAAGCCAAGGTACTGCGCTTAATTTTAGAACTTTCATTTTTATTGACCCATTTTCATTTTCCATAAGCTAAATGCAATTGTAAAACTTGTTCTTCCACGAGGGAAAACAACGATGACAAACTGTCAAATTCTGTCAATTAACGCGTGTCGTTTTCATTGTGTAAATTTCACCATTTTATGCTCACGAGGTATTTTTTCTCAAGTGATATTTTCAGCGAAAAGTGCTGCATGTACGTGAAATCTTGATTGTGAAATTGTGTGAGGACTCTAAGCAACCACGAGAGTTAAACATGAATTCATTATTAAACATTGATATGTTCACCTGCTTCAGTACACGGAAAGTTGAGCATTATTCACCTGCAATAATAAGATAAAAGTTCAATAAAATTCCGACGCGTGCAAAGATCCCCCTGTAATAATCGTAAAGTTTCAGTTTTCTTTCTTCTCTAGTGAAATTCTCAAAAGTTTTTTGAGCTTTTTCACCCTCGTAGCTACAGTAATATGAAGGACAGATTGAAATGTATGTGGGCGTCAGTCGATATTCTCAACAGCTCCCTGCAGTGTACACCCTAACACGGTCTCCTAAAATTCTGATCAAATGACATGTAGTTTGACTCGATCTACATTCTTTTTGATACAGTTTTTATCTTTTGTTATATTTTACACTTCAATGCTACATGTAAGAGAAGGCTCAATAAAATTATAACTTAATATTTGTCATTCCTTTTTGCCTTTTACAAATTAAGCTAAACTGCAGAATACCCTGCCACTTATTTGGCATCTTGTTGAATAACAAAGTGCCTACTGTGTTATGCCTTGTTCTACAAAGCATTTAGACACATGTAAATGAAATGGCCAAGGGTGGTGGGGTATTCTGCAGCTACTTCGTATGTTTTGCCTACTTATCTGAAATAGGGAATAGATTTTCCATTTTGTTTTGGAGAAGTAGGATTATGCAGAAGGGTATAAGAAAAAGCATACTAATAATAACAATTTAAGTCTTTTAGGTTAACTAAACAAGGTTTATGAATGCAAATTGCATTGATTAATTAAAAATGACCTAGTAGCATCCAAACATGGATTAGCCTACATAATTATAACACTCATGCAAATAAAAAAATGCTGCCACCTGTAGTTTCTTTACTTTGTTGATGGATGCACAAGGAACACACCAACTTCTTGCAATTTATTCTACAATTTTATTTACAATTTGCACCTTCCGTGGAAGCACTGCACTGCAGAGGAATGGAGGAAGCTTCTGTACTGGTTTGATCATCTATCTACACATGTTTATGTTGTGGTTCAAAATTTTTGTTTAAATGATTAACAAAAAAATTAAGAGACCCTCTTTAGAACTTTCCTTCATCGTTATCTTTTATTTTGTCTAAAGATAACAAACCTCAAAAATGCTATTCCCATAACTACAGGACACTTGTTTTGACTATTTCAAATGCATTAAATATCTAGAAATCTCAAAGTAACTTTACCTTGAATTGTTTCAGCATTTATGCACAGAAAAATAAAGGCATATCTTACTGGTAACCAGAGATGTGCTGTTTTATGAGACATCAATTTAGAGTTGTGTATTAGTCTCACAAATTGCCATCTTGCAACTTGTAAATATGTTTTTAATACTGATTAAAATATATATATTTATATCCAAATCTGGGCTGTCATTAGTAGCTTCATAGCTGGTGATTATGATTGGCAACTGCAGTGAAGATGACCAGGCCCTTAAATTTTGCAAATGAGTTAAAGACATAGCCATAGGAAGCTTAGATACTTGTAGTTCCTTTTCATAGTCCTGTATTATTTTTAAATTATTTTAAACATGTATTTCTTTGCTTTCATGTCAGGTCTTCATTGTCAAGGGGGAGGAAAACTTGCATGTTATGTTCCAAGCTGTTAAGGGAAATGTACAAGATACAGCTGTAAAACTTAAGGGAAACATGCACGATGCTGCTGAGAAAATGCAAGACAACATGCATGATGCTGCAGAGAGAATGCAGGAGATGCTTAAATCGACCAAAGAGAACATGACTGATGCTGCTGGAAGAGTTCATGTCATACTGAAAACAGCAAAGGACAATGTTCAAGAAAGCATGCATGACGCTGCTGATAGAGCAGAAAGGATCTCCAAGAAAGCCATAGAATTGGCACGGTCTGGATGGTACCTCCTCTCGCATTTTGAGCTTCCAGAATGGCTCCGCGATAATGACTTTTTATCACACCACCACCGACCCCCTATGCCATCATTTAAGTCTTGTTTTAAGAGCATTTTTAAGATTCATTCCGAGACTGGAAATATCTGGACCCATTTGATTGGGTTTGTTGCCTTTATAGCCGTCATGTTCTACTTTTTTTTGCGGCCAATCACCACTTCCAATCCATTTCCAGATGACTGGCAGGAGAAGCTTGTATTTGGTGCTTTCTTTGCTGGTGCAATCCTGTGTTTGGGGTTCTCATGGATTTTCCACACTGTCTACTGCCATTCTGTTACGGTGTCCAAGGTGTTTAGCAGGTAAGGTGTTTGCTAAGCAACAATACCTTTTTACAGGTAATGTAACAAAAGTTTAAATGGAAGTGGAAACAAAGCAAAAGTGGTATTATGTCCCAGACATGAATCCAGACCCTATGACCTTCCCTAAACTGGTCAGGTGCTCTAACCACTGAGGTACAAGAGACTTGTGAGCTAGGCCATATACTATGTTCATATGTGACACGCATCCTACATACTGCTAGGATCAGCAATGTCAAAAGTGTCATGTTAAAGGCCCACCTTCACCCAAAATGCTGTGCTCGCCGTGATCGCTTTCTGTGCTGAATTTCATGTAACATGAAATTCACGCTTGAATATGTGCAACCAATCAGATCACGCGTATGAACAATGGAGCATTTCAAAACAAAAAAAAAAACGACCGCAACGTCTTTTGGGTGAAGGTGGGCCTTAAAAAGAGTCGTGTCAGAAACTGCCATGAGACTGAAAAGATATAAAAGTTGGTTGTCTACAAAAGCTTGCAACAGTGTATGGTTCTACTACCCCATAAAAAAGGAAATGTAATGAATGTATAACACAACCACCTGCTCAGTGTTTAGTCTCCTATGCAGGCCATTGTTTGTGTCATCACACAACGCTCCTCGTCACTAGTAGCATTGTGTGATGACACAAATAACAGCTGCATAGGAAACTTAACTGCTGTTGAAAGACCAGCCAGTTTTAACCTTAAGAGCTACAAGTTTCTCAGGGGTGGTTGCTTACAAGAGCTTAGAAACAGAGAAAAAGCTCAGTTCATAAATCTCAATGGTGGAAACAGGAGTGGTCGTTTACAGGAGCTTTTATCATATTTATACACTTTTAATGAAAATTTAAAAACAATGTTTGGTAGGTTGGTCACTGAGGGGAATTGGCTGTTTACAGCAGTAGTCTTGAGAAGAGCTTCAACCCTATAGTGTAGTGGGATTATCCTGGCCAGTACTGTTTATTGTTTTGGAAATTGACTAACATTTTTTTGGGTTTCCTAACAGGCTTGACTACTCAGGAATTGCTATGTTGATCATGGGTTCCTTTGTTCCTCCACTTTACTATGGATTCTACTGTTCAAGAGTTCTAAAGATTTCTTACATGTCTGTGATCTGTTCCCTTGGTGTCTTGTGCATCATTGCCTCTTTGTGGAGCAAGTTTAACACACCCAAGTACCGAATACTCAGAGCAGGTACTGTTTATCTCCAGTAAAAAAAAATCACTTCATTTAAGTGTCAATGTATTGCACATGAAAGAACAAATTAAGGACATTGTTGTTACATCCCCTAATGCAGACAGGACCACCATTTCTATGTGGTCATCTGAACCACGTGAAGTTTTAACTGTTTGCAGATATCATAGGAAAGGTAACACCTTCTCAGTTATTTGAAGACTCTGAGTGTTGGGGGATCAAACCTGCGACCTCCCACTATTCAGAGCAGAATTTATATGTATTATTTACTTGATTAAATGGCTAAAGTGTTTATTAAGAACAAGTTTGTGGCAGTGCCAGTAGTATCTATTCTGAATAAATATCTCACCTGGCCTTATTACCCTTCAAGCCAATTTTTTTTTCTGGACTGGCTATCAAATTTGGTACTGCTTCAAACATGGAATTTCCTCTGTGTTGAATTGCAAATTTATGAACAAAAAAAAACACACAGTAAAATCTGGAGAACTCAAACTCCCTATAACTATTGGGAATCCACTGTAAAAACCATATCTCACCTGCAACTACAGCAGACACCTTAACCACCAGTTGTTTATGCCAGATGTATTGACAGCAATGTGACATTTAAACCAAGGCTAAATAAGTCTATTTCAAAACAAGCCTGTTGTTTAAAGGGGAAGTGTTGTGGGGATTTCATGTCATTTTAAAAACCAAAAAATGTTTTCTGGTATTAACAGAAAGTGAAAAATAATGGTCTAGTTTTGTCTATGAGTGTCTCTAGTCATAGACAGACTGCATCTGAATGAAATACCATTTCTCACATGTAACTTATCTCGTGAATATGCAAATTGTGTTTAAAGAGATATAGTATAGGGGTACAGATATGCAAATTTGTCACTTGTTGTCCCTCAGTCGTAAACTTGTATCACGTAATGTCTCGTTTCAGACAATGTCATGCTAAGATGTTTACTTATTTGTAAACTGCATGAATATGCTTATTTGTAAATATAAAGAAAAACTAAAATTAACCTTAAGTTGTATCATATTCACAACATGGCTCTTAGAGCCCCCTTGATTGATTCCAAAATGTGTTAGAACAGGTCATTACTTGCTCCTCTTTCAAGAATTGGTTGATTACTTTCTCATGGTGTTTTAGTATCATTTTGTAAATACATTGTAAGTAAAGATATTGAAGCATGGTTTGACCAAAAAAATGTCAAAATCCCAGCGACACTGAGGCCTCTTGAAATGCAAAAGCTAATATTGATACCTATATTTTCTGTTAGGTTTGTTCCTTACATTTGGGTGCTCAGGAGTTGTCCCTGCTATTCATTTTGTGGTCGCTTACGGCATAACACTTGCTCATCGTCAAGCAGCTGTGGGTTGGATGGCTCTTATGGGTGTATTGTACATTATTGGTGCTATCATGTACGCTACTAGGATTCCCGAGAGGTGGTTTCCTGGAAAATGCGACATCTGGGTAAGCAGTGGATTTTGTCCCTTGGTGTCCCCATTCCATTTCCCCTCTATTTTTAAGTGGCAGCAAAAGTTTGTTTGGTACTTAGGATTGTGTTTAACAACTTTCTGTTTGTTTTCCCTGAAGTTTTACCAAGATCTGTATCTGGGGGGGTACTCTATATATATTTTTGGGTGGTGGTGTGCCTCTGGGACTCTGAAACCCTTACCCTATACACCTTATTCATAAATGGCGGCCGATTTATTATTCTTTTATATTCATGTTAATCAGCCTATCAAGAATCAAGAAATTCCTCATTTTCTGCACCGTCCTGGGCAAATTTCTACCGTATTTTTCGTGTAGCTTTTTAGCTGTCATTTTTCCAGACATTATGTTGTTTTTCTTAGCAGCCTGTTGATATTTTTTCAAGCGCTTTTGCTTTCTTGTTCAGTTTAATATATCGTGGAACGAAGAAGAAACACCGAAGAAATGTACGGTCACGCAGAAATGAATGTCTGCGAAACCAACAAAAAAAAACTATTAAAGTGTGGAACTTTAGACCGACAGGAGAAAATTATTAAGTTCTGATCAGAATACTGAATTTGATTTTTTTTTTGTGAGAAAAACAAACATGCTATTAAATTACATTTTGCATGCATTTTGCATACATCTCGGGGTTGTGTTTTTGTGGCAAACTTTCAAAGAAATTGTGTGACCCTTTACTGGAAATTGTTCACACTACATAAAATGTGCAGATTTTTCATAAAGGAACTCGCTCAGATCGGAAACATTTTATTTTGAGGTGGTATTTCGGTATTTATGTGGTTTTTGTTCAGACAAATAAACTTTGGCAAAATAAAAACAGCTGCATATTGGTGGTTGCTGGGTACATTTTAATCCCCAAAGTTAAACATCTTTTTATATTTTTAATTTATGCAGAATTTCCACCCTGTCATTTTTTTTTTTGACCAGGCTAGAAAACTGGTTATTTGATCGGTCACAAGATTGTGCAATCCCTCACAATCGAAGTTATTTCCCGCACGATCTGCCCCAAACATCCCGCACAATTTTAATTTTTTTTCCTGCACCCTGTCAGAATCCCTGTCTAGACTGGACACCCAGACTTAAGAAACTTTACCTTCATACCACTGATCTCACTTTCCCAGTAAATGATAGCCTATTCTAGACCAAAACTTTCTGATTCCTATATTTTCTATCCCAGACTAAACTGCTTGAAAACCATACCCTTCACAGTGGCACATACCCATATAGCACCCAATTCGCGTATAATTAACCGCATATAAGTGGGTCTAATTAACATCAAATTACCGCATACAAGCGGTAAAATAGGCCCTATTTACCTAACAGTAGTATTCTTTATATTACTGACGTTAGACACAGAACTGAGAGAAAAAAGCTCCAGTTTAGCACTGATCTGCAGTGTTTAGGGTTAAAGTGCCCCTATGATCAAATTTTTGATTTTCATTTTTTTACATTCAACCCGTGAGGTATTTTTGCGCCTTTGACGTCACTTTCTCCCATTCGCAACCAAGCCTTGGAACAAGGTTAATTAATGGCGGCCGTAAATTCTCAGAAATAAATGTTAAAATAAAATGACTTCTGATGTTCGTAATGGATTGAAATTTGGCAAGATGAGTAAGAAAGTATAATAGTACACGTAAAGGTAAAAAAATGAAAATTAAAAATTTGATCATAGGGGCACTTTAAGCACTGATTTTAAAACGGTTAGCTTTCATTTATGGTTATGGGTAACTCTATAAATATGTTAAAAATTACAGTTCCTCTCAGCTAGCCCTCGTTGGTGTAGTGGATATGGGAATTAGTTATGAAGCAAACGACTCAGGTTCAAGGCATACACCCTTCTGACCTTTTTCTTTCTTTTACTAAAAAAAGGGAGTTTTACTTTATGTAAAATGTTCAAGTGAAAGACAAAAGCCAGTTTGAGATCAGCTCTATTTTCGTTATTTCTCAGGAGGTGAATTGGGCCTACTTTAACCGCTTGCATGCGGTAATTTGATGTTAATTAGACTCGCTTATATGCGGTTAATTATATGCGAATCGGCTGCATATAGCTTATGTATAATAGTACCCCCACCCCCTGGGGAGCTAGGGTAGTGGGTTTCTGTTTGAGGTAGCTGATGTCCGAGATAGTGCAGAGATTTTCTATATCACTTGATTTCATGTCACTATGGCACCTCATTGGGACTCTTTCTCCTAACCAACTGCCAATTCTGTTTTTCTTATTTTGAAAATTCATTTTTATACATGTAACTTTCTAACAGACATGCCTCTTATTATCCTACAGTTCCAAAGCCATCAAATCTTCCACATCCTTGTGGTCGCAGCAGCCTTTGTTCATTTGTATGGAATCTGTCAAATGGCATATTATAGGTTTGACCAGGGAGCAGTGTGTGCAAAATGAATGTTATGGGCTTTTGGGGTGACATTTAGTGTACAAAATTTCTGTTTGAAGTTCTGTTTAACAGAATTTATCATACCATAATTTATTAGATTTGCAAACTGCTGTATTACATTCATTTTTAAATTTAAATGTTTGTTGTTAGTTAATATTGTTTTGTAAGTTTTTAAAGTAAGCAAAACAATTTGTATATATCTGGTAATGAAAGACAAACATTGGATGTAAATTTAATTATACATTTTCAAATTACATTTCGTAGGGGTAGTTAAGTTGGGGTAGTTCATGGAAGGTTTTAAACTGATACATGTACTTTCATGACTGTGGTCACATTTCGTTTTCCCGTATCAGAGATGGAAATTAACACTCGCTTAGCCAAGTGTCAAATATTTCTGGGCGATTAGAAATTGTAAATTTGTTTTGGTGCAATTCTGGACTGCACTTGCACAAATGGCAAGATCTGTCGAACACAGCTTTACGTCATTTCTCAGTTCATTGTACTCGCATTGTTTCTGTTTCCTTCTGTGATTTCATTTTCATGGGATTGGTGCAGTAATTTATACAATATGTATGGTACTGATATTCAAATTATATTTATTATAAATTGAATTAGAAGCAAACAACATACAGTAACAACTATGAAACCTTACATATGTACACATTGATATTATTTTTGTTACATATTTATATGGAAACAATAAATTATTATTCAATCTGCCAAAATAATTACAATGCAGTCAAAATTCTCAGAGGGTTTGCGAGTCAGTCCTCGAAAGTAAAGTGAAGTCTGTTTTATAGAACATTTATTATTAATATTATAAAGTTTGTTTTTGTAGAATATGTAAAATACTATGAGTAAATTAAACTTCATTTTTGTAAAGAGTTATAAATAATTTGAATTTAAAGTACTGTTTTAGATAACTCAGGCTCCTTAAATATTTCATGTGTCTGAAAAACACAAATATTTCATACTGCTTGTCCAGTTACCAAAAGATCAAAGAATCAATTAAATCACCTAAACCACTATAACGTAAGTAATACAATAAAATAGCAAGTGTTTTAAAGTATTATTTTTGTTTTAAGAACTCATTGGGTTTGTCTTTATGCAACACCAAGTCAGACATCATTGAAAATTAACTAGGTAATATTTTTGTGTTAAGTTCATATCCACCATTTGGCAGGACCAGATGGTTAATGACAGTATTCTTATTATTGTAACTGTTTGATTGTTTGTACATACACAAGTTATTTATACAACTGTGTGAAGATTTTGTTCATTTAATTGACAAAAAAATAAAAGACTATGATGATGTTTAACATGTTTAAATTATTGTGAATCTGTAAAGACCTGTTTACACGTGATTTTTGTTGCACTTTCTGATGAAACTTTTGTCGCAAGTGTAAACTAGTGGCAATTTCAGTGCAACATTTTGTGCGATTTGCTGTATTTCCAAAAAATTGCCACCAAGTTGCATCAGGTTTCAGACATGTTCCAAACCTCTGCGACATTGGGTGACAGATCTCACTGAAACCGCCGCTGGTGTACCAGGCAACTTGAAGATGCAACTTGCATGCAACAAAATTGCCAGTGTAGACGGCCTAAATACAGTCAAACCACATCCACAATTTTCTCAATTATGAACAGTTCACTGTCTTGATCCCACAGAGACCTAAATCCATATAACGTCTTCACCTAGAAGGGCCGATTTAGCTGGTACAACTTTGTTGCATGCCAAATGGAATCAAACCCACAGCATGTGAATGGGACCCAAGTTGTGTCTCATTATTTTAAGAAAGTTGTACCATGTAAATTTTGACCTCATGGTTGGCACACAAGGTGTAGTCCAATGGACTTATTACAGGGTCAAGACTCCTTTTGTATTTACATAATGTTAATGCAAAAAAAAAATTGTATCTAAGACTTGAAACACAACTGTCAAAAAAGAAACGTGGATGTTAATCAGAATTTTTTTTGAACAGCGTCTTAAAAGTACCATAATCTCGTATTATGGGCGTTGCAACAACTTATTTCTACCAACAGGAGGTACCAGAACAATGCATTAATAAGTATTTCTATGAGAGTTTTACTTGCCGGGACTTTAGATCCATTACTTTTTTACTATAAAAGCTACCCTGATCATGCTACAACTGGACATTTTGAAACTATAATTAACCCTCTCATCATTTAAAGGTACAACGAGAATCCCCTCACTTTAATTTGAGAGCCTCTACACCTGGGATGTCAATTTGAGGGGACGAGTACAAGCCCTCCTAACTAGTCCCTTCAATCGACAGTTTAAAACTCTAGCAGCTTTCAATTGAGTTTCAGAAGTAATTTGGTGATTGCCTTGGTTTTGCATTGCTGCGCTTTGTGATTGGCTAAATATTATTGTACCACTTTCTCGACCAATCAGAAGTAAAACCAATTATGACTTGCTTGCATACTTGAGGCCGGCTACACGTATTTGCTTCGAGCTCTGATTGGTTCATCGTATTGTCTACCTCTCTGTTTCGATTGGCCAAAGTAATAACTTGGGTTTTGGTTTCACAACACTCAAGTGAGAACCGCTCTGACTAATAACCCCTCTGCAGCAGAGGTCACGTGATCTACAGCTGCTAAAATCATGGGATACCAAAAAAGAATACCAAAAATGAATTAGCGAGGCTGCCATTTTTTAGGCATCTGACCCGAGAGGATGAAGCTTGGTGGTGTTTTATATGCATGGAACAAAAAAAGTTGGATCTCAAGTGGAGAAGGTAACGTGACCTTCCTGTTTTGAAGACCAGCAATATACCATAAGGTTTATGGGAAGCTGGGATCGTTGGAAAACCAGTTTCAGCCAATCACATCAATAAACCGATCACTAAAGGCAAAACCCAGACCGGTGACAAGCGCGGGAAAACGCGCGCGGTCACCAACTCATTTTGTTTCTATTAAAACCTGATTGGCTGAAAAATAGTATGTGTACTCTATTAAATTGGTTAGAGGACGTTGCGTGCATGTCCTGGCTGGACCAGTCATAAATTATATGAAAAATAGCTTCAGTTACTCTGGAGCAGTTCTTTGGAATAGCTTACCAATCGAGTTGCGGCAGGCTGACTCCCTTAGAGCATTCAGGGCTGGCTGCGAGCGTTTCTTCTCATCATGAAAATTTAGAATTTTTACACACGGCACTCATGTAAAGCAGGTTTTTAAATTTTCGCATTTAATATTATTGTTGGATAGTTATTGATTATTAGAGTAATGTAGTTTTAGCTATTATATATTTTATAATAATTCTGTATATAATTAGGTTTTTATAGTTGTGACTGATGAGCTTACCGTGTCCAAATAAAGTTATCCTATCCTATCTTATCCTATAGCGCTAAGGGACGGACTATTCAATTTTTCTTTTGGAGGGGGGGGGGGGGGGGGGGGGGGGGGGGGGTGGTTGGGCAATTACCCAAAAAAAAAAAATTCCTGCAGAAGAAATTTAAGAGAAAAAAAATCGTGCAGAAGAAAGCACGTGAAAAAAGAGAGACTTATTTTGGTAAAAAAAATTCTTGCAAATAGTGATGTTGAAAAAAAATTAAATGGTCCGGATCCGTCCCTAAGCAATCAAAAACTGCCCCAGCCACACCAATATACATGTAACCGAAATTGACGTCAGGTCTGAGCAGTACGTGGTGCCGTCACTGCTGGTGGTCAAAACTTCTGAATCCGCACGAAATCTAGAAATGTGACCATTGAAATGAAAACTATCCAGCAGTATCTTTCTGTGTTGCTGTTAATTTTTTCATATAGTCAAATTTTTTTTTTTTTCATCACGAACTGGGTGGGTGACGGTAGTCATGAATGTATTACCACGAATTGTGGCAGTCTTGAGAGAGGAAGGATTGACTCTTACTCAACATTTTGGAACAATGTCGACGCTATTGCGAGGCTTTCTTGTGGCATGGAACGAACGGGCCAAAATGGGCATTGAAATGCTAGCCGCATCAAGGTGACTAAGCTGCGTGAGCCGAAACTTCCCCAGTCCCGATACTCCACAAAAGAGGTTTTTAAATCCAACTCTGTACTGCACGGAGTGAAATGCAAAGATGAACGGATTCAAACACGGGTTGATCAACGCGATCACAATGGTAGTGTAATGGGCGGGTGTATTGAGTCTGACCAGGTCAAACGCGAAGCATGCATAATACACCTGATTTGGTAACCAGCATAAAGCTAAAACGAGTGTGGCCACGGCTGCCATCCGGGATATGTTATGACGCATGTCACTGCCGATTCTGTAATTCATGGCACGTGACTTGCGAGTCTCTCTCAGCACTTGAAAGTACAAGCTACATGTTACCAGGAACGGTATTAGAAACTTCAACAGAAACTGAGCAACTCCCAGGACCTTGGCAGTGAGTGGGTCAATAAATGGAATCTTTGTGACTTCGCAGCGTTGGAAAGTGTCCTTTTTCGGGTTGTATTTAACTTCAAAAAGAAGAAAAGCGTTCGCACAAAGCGATGACATCCAAATTATAAAAACTTCACAAATGAGCCGTTTTGTGTGGAATTTTGCGCGGTATTGAAGCGGTCTTGCGACTGCGTACCAGCGTTCCGTGGCAAGAGCAACGGTGATGTAAACCGATGTAGTCGCGGTACTGAAAGTTAAGAAGTGCGATGAAACGATACGGCAAAATATCTCACCGCTGAGTTTTTCCTCGGGAGGGGGGAGTATCTTATGGAAGATAAATCCCGGTGTCAGAAAAATCACGATAGCAACTAGCAAGTCAGTAATTGCGAGGTGAAATATGTTGACGTTATACGGACTCTTCAGCATTCTTTTGTTCTTTAAGTTGACAGCGCAGACCATGAGACTCCCGATAATCGTGCATAGAACGATAGCGGAGAAAGAGATACGAAGGAATGATGTCTCGTCTTTTGAATACAGTACACCATTTCGCTGGCTTTCGGTGAATAGATTTGTTTCTGTCTCGTTGACAACATTGCTGCGCAGAGAAGAAGAAGAAGGAGAAGGAGAAGGCGAAAAAGGCTCCAAGACAAACGTCAAATTTGCAGTTCTTGATTTCGACATTTTGCGATACGGCTTTGGTTTATCATTTTCGAAGTTTTCAGAAACTATAAACCAATGCGGAAATTTACTAATTCTCATATTTCTTTTAAAGGACCGATTTACTATTCATGCAATAATGTGATTGGCTACCAATAGGTCATCAGGCTTACATGAACTTGTCGTGTCAACGCCAAATCAACCAATTACATAACTCGTTCGCAACTGAACTAAAAAAAAGTAACACTGTATTGTGATTTGATTGTTTTGACATTTGCTAAAGAAAAATAAGATGTTTTTTAGAACGTATATATCTTTTTAATTTTTACACTTGAAAGTATTTTTTAGATGGCTACAAAGTGTCGTATTCAGTTTATACTAAGAGACTCAGGTAGAAATCACTTTTTTATCATTAACCTTGGCTTTGTCATCTTTCTTCCGCTTAATTTCATCCATTTTGAAATATCGGCACCTGTTAGTCGGTCTGGCACGTGCTATCTTAGCGCTAGTTAGCTTCTTACGTGTTTCCCTGTACACTGGATTCTCAGTAAAGTTTTTCATCAAGTACCAAAAAAAAAATCGGTTTTGAGAACTCAAAAATATACATTGTGTGAATCAAAAGGGTATTCAAAAGGGTATTTCACGGAGGCGTTTGGTCGCATGACGAGGAAGCAAAGATCCAGTTACCTCCCAATTAAACGGGTTCAAAGTCCAAACGGTGTTGTTTTATCCTCGAATAACAGCCTACGGGTGAACCATTTTTTCGAATTTTTAAAACTAGCCATAGACAGATTTCATATTGAATGGAAGTTAGTGTTTTCTGGTTATTGGATCCCTTTCCCTCTAATCGACAAATAATGTTTCCTTCCACACTGACCATTCAAATGACAGCTTTTGAGAAGTACTTCCCTGTTGTGCTTTTCGCTTTTGAAATTCTCGGCCCAAGTTGAAATTTAACTTATACATGTGTATTTTGCTACTCAAGGATGCAATGGTTAACACAAAGTTGTATTCCCAACGTCTAGCGAAGGGACTTGAGGATTGTACAAACCAAGGAAGAGAAAAGGCTATTTCAAATGCTTAAAAAGGGTCCTTATTTCATCATAATATACTTAATACCTCGAGGATCAACGATATTTTTAAGTCTCACGTCCTGAATATAAAACACAAGCACTCATCATCATTTTATTAATTTCCGCAAAAATATATTTCTTAACGTCTCCGGTGGGTCGTCTGAGAGAAATTTCAAGTCAAGAACATCACGTACATGTACAGTTCCGTGAAGATTATCAAGGAAAATTTGCCGTAATGAGTAAACATTTATTTAAACATTTATTATTGATTTAAAGTTGTCAAAAGCTAAAAGCATCAATTTTTTAAAATTATTAAATACAGCAAGGTGAATAGTGCGAACCGTATCCAAGCAAACACGAACTTTTTGTATCAACGACAAATGAACCAATCAATCGAACTGTTCTTTAGTAAACTGGTAAGAGTTGTTTCTTCTTGGATAAAAATCGAACGCGTGACTTTTAATGAAAGATCTTACAGTAAAAGCTCACTTAATGCCCTTTCAAGTACTACTTCCCCAGGGCGCAAATAACCAGCTAGTCAAACTCCAACTTTTCCCCGGCTTTGTAAGGGGCCGTGTCACCCACTGATTTTTACTTCACATCGACATCTAAAAAGGTCAGTTGAGTCTACATGGACATTACACCAATTTTTATTAAACCAAAGGACAGATTTGGATCAATGGAGAACCAAAAAATAATGGTGCAGTTTTGTGTTGAATTATTCCACTAAGGTATTGAAACTGTAAGTGCCTTTAGCTGCGGATGACCAAGCTGGAAAATGATTGCAACTTAAAAAAATTGTGCTATGTTTTTTTTTCAAAGTTCTTCTCTTGTCTTGCAAAAATCGCTAAAAACTCATAATAGCAAAATCTTCCCTCGCGAATTCAAGACAGAAGTACTGCGCGTGTGACAAAAGGCACGGCCGCTGATCTCTAATTTAAGTCAACACCTTTGGTTAAAAAAATATAGAAACTCCTCATGGCAAAGCCCCATTACCTTTAATTTCCTTGAGCCGACATTTTAATCCAAAAACCAAAAAATCCCCACGGCATTGTCCCATCATTAGAACAAATACATGCTATCTTTAACTTCCTTGAGAACATTTTCAAATAGTGAAATACAGATTTGTCATTTTATTCCGCTCACGTTCACTAATTTCATCATCATATCTTTACCTGTCTTTCCGTTGCACGCAGGTTTTTTTTACCCTGTGAGGTTGACACGTATTTTTCTCGCATATGTTCGGGCGAGAGTTAACAAAAGTTCAAGCTTCCCCTCTCGTCTGATGCGCTTTCCTTTGAAGACGCAAAAATTGTCTTTGCGTTTCGATATTCCGTCCACACGAATACGTATTGAAAACGCACGAAAGTGGTCCCCACAATTTTTTGAAAGCCCAAACTTTGGAAAGAAAGAAAAAACCCACATACGTGTTTATAGCGAAAACTCATTTTATTTTGAAGTAGTGGTCAGGTAATTATGGCAGATGATGAAAGATTTTTTTGACCGAGTAAAATTCTAAAGCAACTTTTGGAAACATATCGGTGTGCACAGCAAAAGCGCAACTTTATTAAATGGTTTGGTCATGTGATTGCGGCGGCATCATGCATGTGGACAAGATTTTGTGTACGCCGGCGGCAGAACTTTTGTTCCGTTTGCGATGGAACCTTGAAAACGCAACCGTATACCTTATAAACGCTCGTTAGATCGATTCTGCTTCGATTTCCATTACTCACTGGCTTATTTGGCATAGTTCCATTTGAAAAGGAAGCTTGTGCTCAATCTTAGTGAAATTTGACAGGCAACATTTTCTCGGGAGCCTTAATTATATAACATATTCTTGACGTTAGATTTTCAGTCACGTGACCTGTAATTGATCGTTAACGGTTCAAATCTTCAGGGCAAAATGGGGAACATAAAATCAAATTCAAGTAAATATTTTTGAGTACTTATACTTTACATCGTAGGTGCTCGTAATGAATTAGCCTCGTATGCATGTCCAAGCATAATAGCAATGACGTAATTAAGGGAAATAAGTCACGTGACTTGCAAAAATGCTTAAAAACTTCTAATTGAAATTACAGATACCACCATACAAGGCAGAATAATATTGCTTACACTTAATTTAACAATTTAAGTATTGTTCCACATAAGAACGATAGCAAACTTCATTGTTCTGCGGCATTAGCTCTTTCCCACATAGAATATCTTTGATTTCAAGAATAGAGGAGGAGCTGATGGTTAATAATTATATTTCATTATAAAAATAAAGAAAATCCATTTGCGTCAAATAAATTTTAGGAAATGTTCGTGCTTAACCAATCAGAATAGCAGAAGACAATAGCTAATAATTTTGCGTCTTTGATGAAGTTCCCCAAATACAATTTCTTTTAAAAATTGTATGTTGTGCGATTGGGTCTCAAATTACTGGAAACCTTAAAAAAATTAGACAAAATGCACCTTGAACCTTAACTTTTTAGCGGTTTTTGAGCCTAGGCCAATGAGATCACTAGTTGTAACAATGAAAAATCTTGACATTCCATCGTGTTTGACATTTCATTGCCGTTCAGCGCTATCCTTCTTATGCGGATCATTACTTAATAACAAATATTTTAAAAATTGCGCTGTGTAACCCTTCCCCATTAAAGAAAAGGTGTTTTGTGACGTCACTGACAGTAATGTCAAGTGATACCAACAAATACTCTCATATGACGAGTCTAGTCAGGAGTAAATCATGCTAGGTACATCGAGCTATGATGATGATTTTATTGGATGGATGAAACATATTTCTAAATTCTTTGCGGAGGTCTTATTGAGCTTCCGAATACATGCCTTAAGATGCCCGAGTATGACATCTGAAGATTTCAAACTCCCTCGTTTGTCCCGCTAACTCATATGTGCTCTCATCGACTGCGGCTCCCATAAAAGTTCCCATCCGCTCTCCATTATTTCCCAGAGCCTTCCGGCCGGACAGGACCGATGCGCAAAAGAAGAAGATCGCTGGGGTCGAGCTGACTCGCGTACGTGCTTATCACATTAATTCAACAATATCACAAATATTACAAATTATTTGCTTCGAGTCTTGAAACGTCTAAACAAACAGTCTACAGTTGCCGATGTAAATCTTTGTTCGATAGTACACGTACACCCGTTTATCAAATAGTCTCAACAAAAACGGTCTTACTAACCATGATTTCCAAATCCATTCAGTATTTTCCGATGCAGTACATTTAAAAAATAAAATTTTGAACATCTTTAGTTCTATGTAATAACACACAAGCCGATCAAGATTCCTTTCACGTTTACTTTGTCGTCAAATAGAAGTTAGCCGACTTCAAAATAGCGCACAGCTAACAAGAAAGGACATATTTAGTAGCTCAGGACATATAAAACAATAGAGATACATGCTTACCAGTACCGTTTACATGAAACGTTACTGCAAAACAGTCTGTTTTTCTCCTAAAGCTCGCGGGAGAGGCGAGAAGCGCCAAGACTCGCTGCCACTAGGGCGACCCCGCCTTCGCATCCTCCTCCCTTTTTCGATGGACTCATGTAAAAATACGGACTGCCTTGCAGCTTATATGAAAGCATCTGTTTGGAATTTTTTCTTATTGATGGTAGATGAGTCACGTTGGCGTTAAGGCTCATTTTCATAAGATAACGATCGCACATCACCGATCGCTTATTTTTGTTGGTTAGTATTACTTACCGTGGTCTGAAATACGGTAAGGATTTCAAGAAGGGCGCCGCACATCCCCTCCCAAATTTTCGGGAGTACCCCCTCCCCCGGGGAATGAATATAAAGAAACCAGCTCTGAATACAGCTTTTTCAGCATGGTTCCCGTGATCGCTATTACCATGAATAGAAGAAATGGCTTTCTCTAATACGCGTGCATGGTCAATCGTCCACTCTCGCGGGCGATCGCTAATACCGTGAACAGAAGAAATAGCTCTCTCTACTATCCATGCTAAAACGTGCAGTCAACCGTTCACCCTCGCGGCCGATAACTTATACCAAGAATAGAGGAAATGGCCCTCTCTCTGCTACCCATGCTAGTACATGTTCCATATGATAGTACTTTTTGTGCAGCAATTTGGTGTTCTTTGGCAATCAATTGAAAACGAACCTTTACAGGAAATTGAAAATTACAAAACGTATCCACATAAACTGGAAAAACGTAACAAGCAAAAAGCTATACAGTATATCTTAAGTAATGGTCCTAGTAAGAAGTAGGCAACCTAACGGCAGGGAATGCAGAAAGATGTCAATTGTGATATTGTTGAAACCGTCCACCTCATTGGCTAAAACGTGAAAATCTACCATAACTTAACAAGGTAGTGCATTTATTTCTCTCTAGTTTACTAATTGATTCCCTTTTAGTGAAAACTATTCTGAGTTTTAATGCAACCAAAATTCTATGTGGGAAACATGTAAAATTAGAAGCCTTTTTTGGCCATTGTTTGGGAGTTTCACGATTGGATGAAATCTTGTAGCACAAAAGAAACATCACTTTAAAATAAAGTTCCAGTACATTTTATTTAAAAAACATGTTGTCCATAGGTTGATGCATTTCAGTAAAAAAACCTAAACGATTTTATGTGGGGAAAGCGAAATGCCGCGGAACAATAGAGCATTGCCTACTTCGTACACGCATTGTTACTTAAAACTTATGTTAAGCTCCTTCATTATTTTAATATTAATACACACATGCATTTGGTAGATGAAACTATAGGTGGTTTTCACGTTACGTCACGGAGGCCATGTTGGTGCACACTTACAAAAGAATTTTAATGAACTTCTTTTGTTATGTGCACCAACATGGCCGCCATGGCCTTTGTCATTTGAGTCCCACAGGACTGAAGGTCACGTGAGTGAAAACCATCTATAATACTGCTTGAAATATTAGGAAAACATTAAAAGCATAAACTTTTTTTTAATAGAAACATGGGGTTACAATGCATCGTAGTTGTAATTAAGCGACACACAAGCCATTTTTTATTCAGATTTAGTAAGTGGTTTAAAATATTTTTGGAAAAATTGAGTTTCCTAAAAAAAATTATGATCTCAAATAAGGTAAAGGTAAAGTCGCATACGAGCCACAGGTTACCCACTCGAGCCACAGGTAGCCCACTTGAGCCATTGGTCACCCACTCGGCTGGAGTTTAACCCGGCCTCTATAGCATGAAGCAACTAGAAATATTGCTCCTCCCCCTGGATGGGATAGTAGTCCATCACAGGGTTACCCCCCAGCATTATGTCGCCTGTACCCATTTATACACCCGGGTGGAGAGAGACAATGTGGAGTAAAGTTTTGTCTCTGAGGAAACAACGAGACGGCACTGAGAGACAAGGCTCGAACCACCGACCTTCAGATCTGTAGTCCAACACGCTCACCACAACACCACCGTCCCTCCACCCTCACCTTCTATAATCCCCTCTCACTGGTGGAGAGGAGCGTTGCGTGGCAACCCTTAAACGGCTACTATTCTTGCAATAAAAGCAACTTATCCTCGAGGCCGGAATTATGATTATCATAAAATATTAAGTGCCCATGAATTTATGATTACCATAATTTTGTGGCACAACAGTAGAAACCGAAGAAAGACTTAGTTCTAATCAACGATCTCGGCAAAATACAAAATACTCGGCAAAATCGCATCACGGCGCGCGAAGGACAACAAAGGTCAAGCATGGCTGGTGAGTGTATTATTTTGTAAAATAGAATGATTATGTTTCGTCATTAGTATGATCTTTTATTTTACCCGAGACAGCTCACACAGTTGTTCCAGTGTTTTCGTGAATTACCGTCGTCCATCTTGGATTAGTCGAGCATTCCAATACTTTAACCCCAGATCCTCTCGGTTTCTACTGTTGTGTCCCAAAATTATGGTAATCATAAATTTATGGGCGCTTAATATTTTATGATAATCATAATTCCAGCGTCGAGGATATGTTGAATAAAAGGTATCAGATTACAACCTCGTTCCCAGGGTCTTCTCCAGGGGACGGGAAGGAGACGACCCTGGGAACGAGGTTGATCTGATTATCGTGGATCTGATAATACAACGAAAAATAGCAAATATACGCAATATATATCATAGTAAACAAATGGAACTTTATACATGCTTATGGTTTAACAAATTCCAATTATAAAATCTTAATTTTAAGATTGTTCTAAGAATAAATTATACGTGAAAACGTCTTAAAATTGAAAACGCCAATATTAATAATTATTTATTCATATACATGGCTATTAAAAATATTTGCTCATATTACTATTTTTGGTTACAAAAATTTAACTAATTGCTGCAACGCCAGGAAGAATGTCCTTCGTGGAAATTTTAAACATAGGCGATAAATACTTCATGTTAACTGTTCTTTAGGTGTCCACGCACTACTGTGTTTCGCAAAAATGCATAAAATACTTAGAAGAGAGTAATATTCCTTCTCAGTTCTGTCGGAAAGAGTTTTTCAGCAAGAGATGTGATAATTGCTTAAAGTGCCCATAACCTAAAAAATTTTTATTTTCGTATCTAAATCTACACGTCATGTAATGAACATCTGCGAAAAAATGTTTGAATTCAGCAAAACGTGAATTTTTTATGAATATTTCAAATCTTCCAAATCCTATTCATAGTTCATTAGCATTCCTTTGACGTCACTTAGCATTATATAAACCAAGCAGAATTAATTAGGAGTGTCAGTTGCTGCGAACGTTGCTCAAAGTGAACGAAGCACCCCACCCACCACTCCCCCCTGCTGCTCTTAGCTCTTACGGCATACCCTTTCGAGTTTTGTTCGTCAGGGGTCACTACCCAATACTTAATGCTAATGAGTAAGCAGGGAGGATAATGTACTATTTTTTTTGTGGTATACCCGTCCCGCTGTTAAGAAGGCCAACGGGCTCACATGTTCCTTAATGTACTTCACAGTTCCTTTGTTTGAAGTTATGTGTTCCTTAATCTACGTCACGGATCCTTTGTTAACCGAGAGGGACCGAGAGGAGACTAATGCGAATGGTGGACCAAAATGACGGCAAATTTCGAAGACTTTAAAAAATCATAAAAAATTCACGTTTTGCTGAAATCAAAAATTTTTTTTGCAGATGTTCATTACGTGACGTGTAGATTTAGATACGAAAATAAAAAATTTTAGGTTATGGGCACTTTAAATGCAGAATAAGAATTAAGCAGCTTATCCACGCAGCTCTAGGCCAATATTTCGTCTCCACTTATTATTTTTTCTCCAGCTGGCACACCATCCTTTTTTTTTTTCATGAGCTGTAATAAAACCGTCTTCTCCTGTTTTCAACATTACCCCGGTAAATTTGGAAGAGTTATTACTTCAAATTCATCTTCGTCCTAAGAAAAATAAGATTGAGAGTAGTTTTTTAAGTCGGAATAACAGTAAGAACAGGAAACGTGTAACCGATGAGTCGGGAAAGAAATGAACTGGTTTGAGCTGATTGCTCAGAGCAATGTTGTTGCGTGCGGTTCTAGAATCAATAGGAGAGAAAAACAAACACAAAACCAAAGGAAACACACACTTGCCTAAAGAAATTAATCGAAGAACGAATAGGTATAAACAAACCTCTTCATCGACTTGTCTGATCCTGTTATGTTGATAACAGTGTTCGCACACTCGTTCAGGAGTCATGTAACCAAACTGAGGCAAACGAATCCTCTGTTTTGTACAGTCCCTACAGAAAACTTGACCACATGCTCTATAAATATAAATAAATACTACATATTAGCGTAACAGTTTTTTGTTTTTATATTGTGGACTTACATAGACTACGAACAGTCTCTCTTTTCCAGCTTAGTCCGTCGAGCGAGAAACGAAAAAATATTAGCGAGCGGATAATGGTCACGCGAAACTTGGGGCGAGGCAGGCGCGCCTGCCTCGCCCCCAGTTTTGCGTTACCATTTTCCGCTTGCTAATGTTTTTTCGTTTCTCGCTCGATGGAATAAGCTGGGAAAGAGAGACTGCTCGTAGTCTAGGACTTACAAGCCTGCAAATAACAGTCGGTCATCGGGCAATTGTCCGGCAAATTTGAGGTTTTGACAGGTAAAAGCTGAGCCTGGTCGGACACTCTGACCGTGCATTTCAGCTTCAATGAAAATATTTTTTCTTGAAGTTTGTGGCCAAATATGGAACAAGTTTATTTTATTATACTAGTGTATCCAAAAGATAGTAATTGCTGCGGTAAATTTGTTGTAATAATGCTGTTTTATCGCCTCGCTGGTATTACAGAATTTTCTCTTTCGTTTTTTGAGGGAAAGCAAATGTAACCGGGATGAATCGACGAAAACTCCAGCTGATAAGACTAATTTTGTTTTGTAATTCACGCATCAAGTTCTTGCAATGTCTGTAGAATATTGTTGAGCAAAGGACGCGTTCACCACGAGGAAGGTGTGAAAATTTAGGTTTAACTTAATTATTGATAATGAATATGTTGCGTTACTAGCTAGCCGTATCGTATTCGCGTCTCCACGCGCTCAGCTCAGGTTTCGCGTCCCCACGCGCTCAGCTCAGTCTCATCGATCGCTGTCGGAGTGATTTCAAAATAAATTTGTCTTTTATTCCGTACAATCTTCGAAAATCTTTGCTATCCAACGGTCCTATCACCATGCCTCACAGTCCTCGCTCAACTCGCGGTAGTCTTCGACACTTCAGTTCCGATTACGACTGGCACATGTTGGGCCAAAATATTACAAATCTCGCAGCCAACAGCTTGAAGCAGCAAGCGAGGCTATTGTTCGTGGCGCAGTGAATTCTGGCCCAAAATGTGTGCGTGGCGCAGTGAATTCTGGCCCAAAATGTGTGCGTGGCGCAGTGAATTCTGGTAAAAAGCGATCAAATCGAGATTTTTCGTAGCTTATATTTTTTTCTCATATATTTATCTTAAATCCTGATTGTGTTGCTGCTCACTCGCTACGCTCGTTCCGCAGCAACTACCGCAATACAACGCAAAAATGATTTGTTATTACTTTCGTTTTTCTTCCGTTCCAAGAATTAATTTATCACGCGCAATGCGTCGTTTCAAATGTCGCGTTGAATTGTAAACACGCCACATCAAGCGCCAGTATTCCTAAGTTGTTAATTGACGCTTTTTGCAGCGGCGTCGTGAAAGATCGTTTAGCCCCATTTAGTCTGAATTACGTTCCACTGAAACACTACTAAAATCTGAGGTCTTATGTTATTACTTATTGTCTGTTATCTGCAAGTGTTGTGAGATAAATTACAGTCGTAATTTGACCCGATTGAAATGTTTTAATAAAAAAAAAAAGTAAAGTCGCACACGAGCCGATGGCCCACACGGCCGGAGCTTAACCCGGTTTCTGTAGCATGAAGCGACTAGGAATACTTAATAGAAATGAGAAAAAAGTTCAAGGCAATATATCACAATTTCTTTGAGAAATCATGATTTCAAAATTCCTAAAATTTACAGGTGTTTGTGTGACTAGGGGTGTGGTGCCAATATGTTTTCCGCCAATAATACGAACATTCTTAAATTTGTCGATTATCAACAGGTAAATAATACCTGATTTAATGTAAAGGTACTCTTTCTGGGAGAGTATTGATTTTTCACTCAGTTGACTTTAATTTTAAGCCGTTTGAATTTGCAACCAACATTCTGAGGAAGGGTCACCATCTATATTGAAATACAGAACGGAAATGTCTCTAATGTCTCTTTTTTAATTTATAATGACAAAGAAAATTTATGTCCGACCAGACTGGCTTCTTGTCTTGTCAAAACTTGTCCTTGGCCAGACAAATGACCTGCTTATAGACAAAAATTATTTGCAGGCTTGACTTAGACAAAAAAAAAACAAGGCGAAACACACTCCCAGACGCTTACTCAGGGCGACATGATTTTCAAAAATCCAGCTAGATATATATGCATGCTTATCCTGTTTAAGAAAACCTTACCTGTCGGGCCGCACGTCTCCGTTAAGGCCTGATAAGGGAGTGTAACCCCCCCCCTCCCCGGGCGACAAGGGCCAGTGCTTGGAGCCTAAGTAGCAACCCCTTTACTGCATGTGTAGTAAAGACACTGCTTTACATATACCTGTACGATGTTGTATAAATGCGGAATACAGTTAAACTTCCTTGTGTGAAAACCTCTCTCAAGGACATTCGCGCCAACATATCCTACTTCACAGATTTTTTTCAAACTTTTGCCACAGCAAGATAATAAAATCGGGGAGAGAAAGTGGGGTGACCGACTTCGTTTTGGAGATAAGCGCGTAGAAAAATATCCAGATTTTGATAAATTTATACTTGGAGCCCGACATGGCCTCAATTGCTTTTAAACGGCATGTTTCTTAATCAACTTTTATATAACTGAGCTCAGTGGTAGGACGTTTGCACCAGAATCGCAAAGACCATGGTTTCGAATCCCGTCGAGGCCTGAAAGTTTTTTTTCAGGCTCAGAGGCCACTTCCAAAAATACCATAATACTCTTTAAAGTGCAGGTTTGGGTGGTGCTTGATGTAAGCCTGATTTTTCCAATTTCTTTTGTTTTCAGCACGAACTGCACGTGCTATGCTTCAACTTCTTGGCAATTTGCAGACGGTGCAAATTTGTATACGAACACACAATGCTACGTCCTAGCTTTCCTTCATGTCCTCTGAATTCCAGTGCGCCGTTCTAACAAAGAAGACACCCCGGTGAGGCTGAGCCTGTACATAAAAGATTATTATGGTATTTTTGCCTCTTCTTCAGTTGCTGCATAACTGCGATTATCTCCATCTCTTGAATTCGCATTTTATTTCATTTCCGCATTATCAATTTGCCTCTTAGTTCGTACAAATATATAAATGCCCGTTATTTTTTTTTACAAATTCAGAATAAGCGACGACCCACCTGCAGTGATGCTGGTCAGCGGCAATAACCATAAAAGACAGAAAAACATAAGCTAATTAGTGGCTGATAAACGATCGAAAAAATAGCGACTAACTTATCAATTTCGTACAGTAAATTGCTAAATTAATCACGATAAATCAAATTATTGATAGCAAAAATATTTTGATTTTCATATTAAATACCTTTCTTCTGAATTGAGTAAACCTCTGTTTGCAGTCGGCGCATTCCTTAGCTCTGTCATCCGGGACCCATATGACGGAATCCAGAGGTTTACTGACCACCGGCTGAAATGAACAAACAACGTCATGGGCGACGCCATTTTGTACTAATTAAAATCGAAGGAGCTGTTTTGACGATCCTTACATCTGTTTCCTATAGCTATATAGCTTGAGGATAGGAGAACAAGGGATATTCTGATACTGATGTACAGAGTTAAATTATGACTTTGCATCAAGATACTTAGCAGACTTATTAAAAAAACACGATGTCAACATCCAGGTGCCACGAAGCTCTTTAGAACCTCTAATTTTATTGGCCCTGGGTATCACGAAGCTCTATTGTTTCAGGGCTAGGGTCCATTCATCTGTTGTTTGTTCTATTGTTTTCTCAGTCAATCCTGTGAGGCGTTCCGAGAACTTCGTGCCCGCCCTAAACATCCAGAATTTACCGTAACTCCGACTTCCGCGTTATAACGCCGTTAGGTATCGCAAACATTCAGTTAGATACTTAGGGGCACTACTATGGTCAAGACTTACAGAAAAAGAAAGAAATGCACAGTCTCTAACTGCCTTCAAGAGCCTTCTTAGCCGTAAAGACCGTTGTTGGCTCGCTAAATGACATTGGCTGTAACTCTTGCTATTTATGTAAAAGCTTATTTTAAATTTTAATCTACATTATTATTTATTACGTAGGAATTTTAATGTCAGTGTAATCTCTAAATATTTTAGAAATTAGTTATTCGTTTTTAGTTTTTAGTTTTAAGCTCTCAGTTAGGTGTCACCAATTAGTTCAATTGGAAAATTGAGCTAGAAAGTTTTGACACACAGATAAAGTTTGATTGATTGATTGTTTGATTGGTTACATCAAAACCAAACTAATCACTCTGATCAATGACAAGAAACGCAGGCAATCCAGTGCACCAATAAGAACTCGAACCAAATACATGTAGCCGGCGCCAAGCGCGGGAAAACGCGTGCGAGCAAGTCGCGATTGGTTTTGGTTTTACCGTCTGATTGGTCAAGAAAGTGGCGTGAGATTTTTTAGCCAATCACAAAGCGTAGCAATGAAAAACCAAATGAAAGCAATTGTGTAATTAATTTTCACACTCAATTGAGAACTGCACTAAAGTGGCGCGAGATTTTTTAGCCAATCACAAAGAATAGCACTGAAAGAATGCAAAACCAATGCAATCGCGAAATTACTCTTCGACACTCAATTGAAAACTGTTGTATTATCTACAAGTGATTTATTTCACCTCTGTGTCTCCCTCTTCATCTTGAATAGTAGAGTCCTGTGTTGACCAAGCAGTCTCATCAAACCTTAGGAAGTAATCCACCCACAACTGAAGTCTTCTTGGGTTTGAAACAGGAAATAATGTCTACAAACACAAGTGATGTGTGTAACAGATCAGTTGTCAAAACTACCAGTTTGTCCTGCTTAATCTGAAATAGATAGATTACGTCTTCTACGCCCAGAGGCAGGCTAAGTTAACGAAGCGTTTACCACTAAGGATGAGAGAAAAGAGACGGCGGATAACTAGCCGTCTGGGACGAATTATAGCAAGGCCATTGTGGAGAGGTGGCAGGCAACCCGGGGGTACTTCCGTGCGACCCCGGTTATAGGTCCATCAGTTTGATAACAAAACTTTATTCCGGTTTTACCCCCTCCTATATATAAGCACACCATAGATCCTAAACAGCAATTGTTTACAAAAATTCACACTAAATTAACTAAAACAACGCTTCTTTATCATAACAGTTTTTGCTTGCCAGCCAAAAAACCTTACGAAGTTGTATAAGCCTTGGGTTTATAACCGGCATTTTACGGTATGGTTTTTGAGCCGTTTTTGGTCTAAACATGGGTATCGATTTAATTAGCGGTCAGGTCCCAATTGTTGGGGATCAGGTCTGAAAATCGGTAGAGAAAGTTACCGACATATAGTCTCAAAGTGGATCTGGGTTTCAACAGGCACGCCGCACCTGTTCGTACTCTGTGACGCATTGGGACTATATCTCCGTTACCCATTATTGCCAATCTGCGTCATAGTGTCTTGGTATTGTTTTTTATGAGAAATCGGATATTAATTTCTTTTGGGTATTAAACAATGCAAGCCACCTTACCTCGGTGTATTTCCTGTAGGTTGGATTCCGGAAGCTTTCTTCATCTGCTTTTAAGTGAGCCCACAGTGATACCGTGACAGTGCGAACTGACAGCTTCTGTCTGTCATGTATGTTATTACACAGGAAGTTTCCAAACCTAAAACACAGGGAAGATAAAAAGAAGACGGCCGAAAGATTAAAGATCCTTGAAGCAAAATCCACCTCTGGCCTAGCTGACTTAGAAGAAGAGAATAACGAGCTTCGCGCCATGATCAAAGACGTTGAAACTAAAAACTTATATTTGGAAGCATATTCTAGGCGTGAAAACATCAAGTTCGAGAACATTCCAGAGGAGGATTCAACCAAAGAAGACACGGAGTCGGTGCTTCGTTCTTTCTTAGAAAAAGAATTAGGCTGCAACGAAGCTGAAACCATAGAAATACAGCGAGTTCACCGTTTAGGAAAAAAGAAAGAAGAGAAACCGCGACCCATTCTTGCTAGACTTCTCAGATATAAAGACTGTGAAAAAATATTTTCGCTGGGCCACCGTTTGCGGGGAACCGACTTCAAAATGTTCCAAGATCTTCCATTTGAGATCGTCCAACGGAGAAAAGCGCAGATGGAAACCTTAAGAAGGCCAAACGCAACAACATTCCTGCAAGTTTCAGTAAAGCGCAGCCCGATAAACTGTATATTAAAGGTAAACTCTGGCCAGTTGGGAAGCCTTTAGAACCGTGAATTGCAAGTTTTAATCATTTACCATGTAAGCTCTAAACATCTTACAGACTAAAACACACCCTCCTTTTCTCTTAAAAATAACTATTTAGCTGCAATGCTCTTTGCAACGAATTTGATTACCCTACATGAAACATGATCGACGGACGGAAGTTTTAAAAACGCTCTTCCGTTATGACAGATTATCTCTCTTCTGGTGCTTTGCTTGTTTTGATTTGCTTCTCAATCGCCAAAGCAAGCAATGCCCCCAGTCAGGTTTAACTTTTATTACTTTTGGTGTTTGTTTGTTTGTGTTTGTATAGCTTACTAATTCAGTCTTATTGGGGGGAAATATTTATTTGCTCTTCCGATACCATTACCATCCTATTCCGGCAGAACTTTTAATATTTTTATTCGAGTAGGTAAATTGTTATTGAAATCGCCAAGATTATTTCCAAACATGTTTTGTATATATCGTTTCTACTATAAAGGCGTTAAACTAACACCTTTCAATATTTTGATTTTGCTGAATCAGCATTTGGAACAAGACCTGATAATTAAGAGTCGCAAAGAATGTGTGATATAAAAATTGCTTCCATCAATGTCAGGGGAATAGGAAACAACAACAAAAGAAGAGAGACTTTTAATTGGCTCAGAACTAGGCAACAATCAATTTTTTTTCTACAAGAAGTCCATTGTACCGAAAACAATGCTGACAAATGGAGGACCGAATGGGGTTATAAGGCACTTTTCAGCTGCTGCTCAAGCAGCGCTGCGGGTGTTTGCATTCTTTTTAACAATAATTTCAACTTAGACATTCTGAAAGCTTTCTCGGACCCCTCGGAACGCTTTATTATTTGCGATATTAAAGCCGACCAAAAGCATTTCACTCTAGCAAATATATGATGACGACCCGAATTTCTTTAAATTGTTTTTTGATCATCTACAGGATTTCAACTGTGAAGATATAATATTGGGAGGGGATTTCAATCTCGTGATGAATGTTGAAGAAGATAAGAAGGGCGGCCTTCCCAGAACCCATCGAAACTCTTTAAACGTAATCAAGCAAGCTTGCAAGAATTTAGCTTTAACAGATATTTGGAGAACAATGAACCCAAATAGGCGTAGATATACATGGCGCCGAAGGAAACCAGAAATACATTATAGGCTTGATTTCTTTTTAATAAGTTCCAGCTTAATCTGTGACACTAACATGACAGATATCGTACCTGGCTACAAAACTGATCATTCTATGATATTACTCAAAATAGCTATGCATCACAACCCAAGGGGAAGAGGTTTTTGGAAGTTAAACACCTCACTATTATGGCCCGCCATTCGTAAAAAAATTCCGACATTCGTAATGGTTCCGAATCTCGTAATGGTTGCGAATTTCGGAATAGTTCCGAGATTCGAAATGCTTCCGAAAATTTCGTAATGGTTTCGAGATTCGAAATGTTTCCGAAAATTTCGTAATGGTTCCGAGATTCGAAATGCTTCCGAAACTTTCGTTATGGTTCCGAAACTGGTTCAAAATTATTTCGAAACTGGTTCCGAAAATGTGGTAATGGTTCGGAAAAAAATGTTGCGATAACTTAATTTTGAGACTGGGAGCAAGTCAAGTTTCCCTTCTCTTTGGCTCGGTAAGAAAGCAAAATCTTCGATTGCTTGTTATGCTTTTGTTGTTTTCATCGGCTTTAGCTCACTATACGCCAGTTTTAAGTTTAAGATATTTTTCCCTAAGATGCCTAGAGTTGAGCAACTCATACTCAAGCTGAAGACTCCACTGAGTTTAACACAAGACTTATTCACACGACTTTTGTCAAATTTCATTCAAGAGATTCTCAATATTTCGGGTTCATGACTAAGGCAAGTCCAGGGATTGGGATTGTAGTGACCCAGTAGAATGTATAATCTAAACAAATACAAAAGGTCCGACGGAAAATGTAGTTTGGGAGAATTACAAGCCTTTTCACAGAAGGTAGTAGAAGGGAAATGGTAGTTCAAAACCAAAGCATGCTGCGAGTGGAGGTGACAAAGAACCTTCAGCAGAGGTTCAACCTTTTTTTTTGCTTACCTTTTCTCGCGTTATTGACAAAAGAAACAGAAGTGAAAAGATCGAACGTTCCACCACGCGCGCTCCCTCTCCAAGCTCCAATGGGTGATTACGCGCGGGGCGTAATGGGATACATCAAGAACCTCATCCCCAGGGCCTTGTCCGTGTTCAAGGACAAGGCCGCCGAAATTGCTCCAAGCATCGTTTTCAGAGTTTTTTTCAAGTGATTGGCAGCCGTATATTTCTTTTTTTGCAATCTATGACCGTGGTTTAAACGAAACGAAGACATTTACTTATACTACATGTGTCAGAATAGTCCAAGATTTGTGGAGCCGACCAAAACAGCTTTACTTGTTCCCAGTCCCCATCAACCCCGTTCCTAAGACAATATCGAAGGAACCATTGTGGTATTTTTCGGAACCATTCCGGTATTTTCGGAACCATTACGAAATTTTCGGAACCATTTCGAATCTCGAAATATTTCGAAAATTCGAAACCATTCCGAGAGATTCGGAACTATTACGAATCTCGGAACTATTCCGAAGTTCGTAACCATTACGATTTCGGAACCATTACGAATGTCGGAATTTTTTTACGAATGGCGGGCCATACACTATTGGCAGAAGATCAATATCTGAAACAAATTCAAACAGTTATTCAGCAAACAAAAAATGAATACAAGTCTGATAGTTCAGTTAATCCAGCCTTGCTTTGGGATGTGATTAAAATGAAAGTTCGAGAAAAAACGATTTCATATGCGGCAGCGAAAAACTTTAAAACAAAATCCCGCGAGGATGAGCTGCACAAAGTAATAGCTGATCTGGAGAGAGAATTAGACGGGAACATCGCAATAAGCGAGGTACAAAAATCACTCCTACAGACAAAACTGGACAATTTGAAGAACGAGCTAGAAAAAATAATTGAGCACCGTACAAAAGGCGCTATCCTTCGTTCAAGAACCAGATGGTATAATGAAGGTGAAAAAAACACTAAATATTTTTTGAATCTCGAAAAAAGACATTTTAAACAAGGAACAATCAGCCGCTTGAAAAAACACGAAAACGAATTTGCTACTTCAGATAAAGAAATCCTCCATGAATGCGAAGCTTTCTACAAAGACCTTTATTCTGCTAAGATACAAAACGATCCTATTTCTCTAGATACAGACGCTTTTTTTCTTAGAGAATGATACAGTCTTAAGCAATGACGAAAGCGAAGCCATCGAAGGCTGTTTATCTGAACCTGAATGTTATAGCGCTTTAAAATGTATGGAATCAGGAAAAAGCCCAGGAACGGATGGCCTACCTTCTGAATTTTATCAAACTTTCTGGAACGATATTTCCGAACCTCTTCTAAATGCTCTTAATTACGGATTCGAAATTGGACAGCTTTCGATTTCTCAAAGACGTGGTATTTTAAAACTTATCCCCAAAAAGAGCGAAGAACTGTATTACATACGTAACTGGAGACCATTAACGCTCTTAAATTGCGACTATAAGATATCTGCTAAAGCCATCGCAAATCGCATAAAGACCCTTATCTCTAAACTCATAAACACCGATCAAACTGGTTTTATTAAAGGACGTTTCATAGGGGAAAACATACGCCTAATAAATAGTGTTATCGAATACACTGCGGCTAACAACATCCCGGGCCTTCTGCTTTTCCTTGATTTCGAGAAAGCATTCAATACATTAGAATGGCCCTTCGTGCAAAAATCGTTGCTCTCGTATGGATTTGGACCGTCAATTGTTCAATGGTTCAAAACCTTTTATACTGAATAAAACAGAAAGCTGCGTTCTAAACAATGGCTGGGCAAGTAATTTCTTTTCGGTACACAGGGGTGTCCGGCAAGGCTGCCCTCTTTCTCCGTATCTCTTCATTCTTTCAGTTGAGTTTCTTGCTAAAGCAATCCGTAGAAATACAGATATCAAGGGTCTCTTAGTGAAAGATAGCGAGGTCAAAATAAGTCAATATGCTGATGACACAACTCTCATTATGGACGGTACGGAAAGGTCTCTCTCTAAAGCCCTTGGGGTCTTGGAAAGCTTCAGCAAAGTCTCAGGCCTCAGACGCAATAACAAGAAAACCGAAGCTCTATGGATTGGCTCCTGCGCTGGTCAACATGAACAATTATGTCCGGAAAAAGATTTTAACTGGCAAAACACAAAAGTCAAGGCGCTTGGTGTTTGGCTATCAATAGATCCAGCGACTACAGTCAACCTTAATTTCTCAGAAAAAATAGAAAAAATTCGGAACTGTTTAGGGTGCTGGTCGGTTCGTAGACTTAGCCTTATCGGGAAAATCACAGTCCTTAAGAGTTTGGCTGTTTCTCAAATTATTCACCTGTTGTCGTCTCTTCAATCAAATCCTCAAACCATAAAAGAATTAAATGATCTTTTCTTTGACTTCATTTGGAGTGGCAAAGGAGACAAAATCAAGAGAAATGTTATATTGAGGAATTACTCTAATGGGGGTCTAAAGATGATCGACATAGCTTCTTTAACAAGGCTCTTAAATCTGTTTGGATCAAAAAGTACCTTGACGGTAATAACAAGGGGAAATGGAAACTTTTTTTTGATATCGAGTTGGAAAAATTGGGTGGCCCAAATTTCTTTAGGAGCAATCTCAACATAAAAGACACGAAAAAGATATCTAAATCACTTAGCCCCTTTCTTAAAGAAATTATCGAAATATGGTCTGAATTGAACTACACATACCAAATACACTCCGCAGATTCCTTTCTTAAGCAAACCCTCTGGCATAACTCTTTGATCAGAATTATGGACGAACCGCTTTTTTTAAAAAACTGGTATCAAGCCGGAATTTCCTATGTAAATCAAATTGTTAAAGAACAACCAAACGTTTTTCTCTCGCTAATTGAATTTGAAAACAATTATAATATCAAAGTCTGCTCACTTACTTTTTACGGGATAATTTCGGCTCTCAAAGAGCTCTGGAGAAAACAAAACCCAGATATAACACCTGACTGTGACGAAGTAGAACCTCTTATAAGCTCTATGCTAAATTCGAAAACGCCCAGCAGACTTGCATATCAAAAATTGATGAAAATGAAGAATAATGTACCAATTCCCAATCAACAAAAATGGTTCAAAGATCTCCAAGATTTTCATGATATCAACTGGCCCGCCGCTTATATGATTGCTATAAAATGTACTAAAAGTACTAAATTGATAGATTTTCATTTCAGATATCTGCATCAAATTTTGGTAACAAACACGATTTTGGTTAAAATGGGTTTTAAGGATGAGGGAAGCTGTACTTTCTGTTGCAAAGAACCTGAAAACATCTTTCATCTTTTTTGGTCCTGTAAGAAAATAGAAGGTTTTTGGACACAGGTTGTCCCTTTTCTACAGCAGCGCAACTTATTACCAAAAAATTACACCCTGAATAAACTTATTGCCTTGGGTCTGAGGCCGGAGACATCCAAACAAAATCATCTTATTAACTTTACCTTCTTACTTGCTAGATTTTTCATTTGGCTTTGTAGAAGTAAAGAACGTATCCCAATTATTGAGAATTTTTGGTGCTATTTAAAACAGTATAAATATCAAATTGAACCTCTATCAACGAGTAGCCTTTTTTTATCTTGACTTTAAAAATTCTAATTATTCTCTTTTTGCACTTTCTAATTCCATTCCCCTGTGCATTGAGAACAAACAGCGCCTCTCTTGTCTTTAATAAATATAGATTCAGCAAAAATAAAAGATCTGTCAAAATATGCCATTTTTAAGTCATTTAAACTTCCTCCCCCCCCCCTTTCTTTTTCCTTTTCTTTTCTTTAATGTTAGTTGCGTTTGCGTGTGCGAGTATGTGTGTACTGTAAACAATTCTTTGTGTTAAAAATAACTATGCAAATGATTATGTAAATATTCAAATGTCTCTGTAAGTCTACTTCTAAACAAAACACTGTATTTACTGTATTTTAGTATATCTGAATAAAATTTGCATTTGAACAAACATAAAGGTGATGTCACTGAAGAACATTTTATTGTAACATTAATATAAAAGTCTTCAAAAGCCGAATGGCTCGCAAATGCCGGAGCTTAACCGGTTTCTGAAGCATGAAGTGACTGAGAGTATTATTTCTCTCCCTTGGATGGGATGCTAGTCCATCGCAGGGTTATCTCCCAGCATTATGTCCCCGGTACCCATTTATACACCTGGGTGGAGAGAGACAACGTGGAGCAAAGTTTCTTGTTTAAGGAAACAACAAAACGACAGAGACCAGGCTTGAACCACAGACCTTCCAAAGTCCGACGCGCTAACCACTAGACCACCGCGCCTCCACAAAGTCAGTAAAGACTTTCATAAAATGTTCAGTCGCGCATGAAAATGACATAAAGTAAAGAAAAATCGTCCGATAAAACATGGAAATCTTTGTAACAAATTAAAAGCAAATGAAATGAAGCAATTCCTGCGCTCTGATTGGCTACCGAAGCGATCAAGATGGAGTTATCGTGACCTCACGCTTGGTCAATAACGCAAATGCCTCAATGACTCAATATCCCGTTATCTCGGGCATGATAAAGATGAAACGAAAAAAGAAAGGAAAGAAGGAAGCAGATAAAACCTTGTTACCAAACAAAAACTATCAACTCACCATTGTGAATTCACCTGTTCTGCTATCCTAACTAAATACATTGGGGTAAATTCAAAAGCGCTGGGAAACTGCTGCACAATCTGCAAGGTGATCAAAATTGAATTAACCACTGGTCAATCCGACAAACGTAAATAACGCAATATAATGAGCCAATCAGAACTCGAGGCGAAAACGTGCAACGGTGCCAAGCGCGGGAAAACTTGCAACTGGCGTCATGCAGAGGAAAACATGCTGCGGGTGAAAAGGGCCGGGAAAATAGACAACGGGTGCCGAGCGCGGGAAAACATGCAACCGGTGAAACGGGTGGGAAAATAGGCAAAGGGGTACCAGCCGCGGAAACAAGCAACGGGTGAAAGGGGCGGGAAAATAGGCAACGGGTGCCGAGCGCGGGAAAACATGCATCTGGTGAAAAGGGCGGGAAAATAGGCAACGGGTGCCAGCCGCGGACACAAGCAACGGTGCCAAGAGCGGGAAAGCGCGCGTAAGATTAGTAGCAATTTGTTTGTGTTATGTCGTAAATGGTTCAAAAGACGATTATCAGTTTTCTTTCAAAGTAATGCAAAGAATTGTTGCTGGCCTGACGTCATTTCGTCCCTGCCAAGGGACTTATGAGAGACCTTTCTGATATCGTCTATTGTATAAAAACCAAGTAAAATCTCATGATTTTAAAACCACTGGGGGAAACGCTCTTGGCAATCGCTACGAACTCACTTCAGTACAACAAGATTTTCAAACATAAGTATAGTGACCTGCCACACACAGTCCAAGAACTGTAAAAACACGGGCGACCGCTGACTCGGGCATGACAGATGTCCCAGTCTGTCACGGAACCGGTGACCAAACGATATCCATTCTTTTTCGATCAAAACCTAAAAACCGTGGCAAAAAAGAAATTAATTTAACCCCATATGTTCTAGAATTAAACCCAGTGTCGTGTGATGTAGTTCTAACTTTTGAATCTACCTGCAGTCCTGTAATTGTCCTGTAAAACGGGTCCAAAAGCAGCTGAGCAAGTGACGTCAGTTGTGACGTACGATCCCATCCGTCACTGCAGTGCACCAGGGCAGCAGCACCTTTGTCAACAAATCTAGCAATCGTCACAGCTCCCTAAGACAAAATGGAAAAACACAACAGCGATCAATCGATATAAAGACGGTGGCGGTGATTTGGTGGCAGGATAGACGGCGTCTTGTAGACTTTTTTTTTTATCGTGAATAAATACCAACGGGAGGAGGCGGTACGCACCTCTCGGAACGCCTCACAAGATTGGCTAAGAAAACAATAGAACAAACAACAGAACAATGGACCCTAGACCTAAAAACAATACAAGTGCGTGATAACCAGGTCCAATGAAATTAGAGGTTCTGAAGAGGTGCGTGGCTACTGAACGGGAGAAATTGCTAAAGGAGCCCAGCTTATGTATATCGCGGCGACGCACATTTCCCTTTCGTAAACGGTCGATGCCATTTTAGCGACACTTAGAAAAATTTTCACAAATTTTAGATTTATTTTTTCTATCAGAAAAAGAAAAATGCAATTAATTACCTAGAATCGAACCCGTAACCTCCGCATGCTAACATCTCTCCTTTACCACTAGACTACTGGGTTGATCCGGCAAACCCACGAAAAATTTAATTATAAAAGATGCTTTTCTTAATATATATCAATAACGGGTCACCCTAACCCTAAATCTTACCTAACCGCGAATCTTACTTAGATCTAATAATCGCTTTACCTAGGCCCAATTTTATCTAATAATGATAGCCTATTTTCGTCCCAATCCAGGCATAAACTAGATAGAAATAGCATCGACCATTACAAAAGGCTTGGTTACTAATGAATGCTAATGATGGCATCGACCGTTAAAAATGGCATCGACCGTTTGCTAATAATGGTATCGACCGTTTGCTAATAATGGTATCGACCGTTAAAAATGGCATCGACCGTTTACGAAAGGGAAATCAGCCGCGGCGACCGCAAGTTAAAAGCATATTGCGATATCTAAAGCAAAAGGGACAACAAAAAAAGCGAGCAACATCATCAACTGTAATGTGTTTTAAAGGATTATTGCGTTGGTCATTACATTAAGACCTAGAGTAGCCTGTTCCAAGCGTTCGGATAGTGAGGAGCAAAGGATAGACGGCACGCAAAGGAAAGCCAGTGCGAGTGCTGACGGAGAGAGGTAGGCGCAAAAGAGAGCCAGCGAGGCCCCTTCTTCCCAGTTTCCGCGCTTTTTTCTACGCTCGTACTTTTTCCTTCGCGTCCCACCCTACTATCTGAAGGCCTGGAACAGGCTAGACCCCGAGACCCCCACGAGGAGCTGTGTATTTAGCCGGAACGTTTTCAAAAGATCGTGTCTCTATACCTTAAGAATAGAGTTGATGTACGCAAGCCATTGAGTGGACTCCAGATGCGACAGCCACTTTTTCTGTGCTGAGGACTCACACACCCCCTGCAGTCTGTACAAGCTATCGCGTACGGCATGAATGTTGGAAATATCAAGGAATAACAGCTGGCAGCCTTGATAACGGTTTATCGTGTCTTCTGTTCCTTTGCCCTGTGACAAAAAAAACAACAACTAATAATTTAAAATTAACTCGAATGAGTAAGAAAAGAAAAACTCTTGGATGTTCGTGCGTGGATACAGACCGGTTCCAAACTGTTTTGTAGATTTTAGCAGTCCGTACCTTCACTCACGCTCTCTGGTTCCCTCCTCTTTCTACCGGCTGCTATGCAGGCTGGTATTTCCTCATAACGATTATCGGACGAAACGAACAACACAGGGTAGTAATGGTAAATATTTTCATCATTGATCCCAATTTTTGTACTCAGAATTATGTTCCCCGACACAAAAAATTGACAAATAAGGACACGTGAATCCCCCCTCCCCCCCGCCTCCCAAAAATAACAATTAAATATGATAATTAACGATAACAGCCGGATAACTGATCCCAAGCCTACGTTCTCGCCCTTTGTTTCCGATGCCATATATATCGTTACGACCCTTAACCACCAAGGAACGGACGCAAACACACTCTTGGCGCTTAAGGTCCTTAAACCACTATGCGCGCTAAAAGTAAAAAAAGATCCGGGGGGACTGAGTTGAATCCCGGGAGGGGGAGGGGGACTCCCACGTAAAATTGACTTAAGTGATCGTCGAAACCTTTTGATAGAGCCCCTAAAAAGTACCAGAAACCCGTTTTGTGGGAGTGGCTCACATTCATTTTGACCCCTAAGAGGTACCGATTCTTTCAGAAAAGTTGTTTTCCTGTCAGCAAATTTTTCTGTCAGAATAACTCTGACAGTGGTTTTTTTCGATTCAAACACCTTTAGTGCTACCAAACCACGAATTTTAACCTCTAAAAGGTTCGCACAGGAATCACTCCCGTCATTTTTATATGGGAGTCCCCCTGGGAAAAAAGAGCTTTCTTTTTATTACCCTTGCAAGACAAGACGGAGAGTTTCCGTAGTGATCTTGGGAAGTGTGTTATTTTAAATGTGCCACACACCTTTAACATATTTCCTCCGGCAGCAAACATGGATCTTGCGTCAAAGATAACAAGCTTGTCTGTAAATTTATTGCACTTTCTTGCCGTGCTGATAACATCTTCATCATCAACCGAGTTCTAAAAATAAACAGGCTGAGGCTAAGTTGACATATTAGGAGCAAAAGTCATCGGATTTGTAACATACAGGGTATTCTGATTCGTAATGCGTTTAAATTACACGGTATTCGGATTCCTTAATAGTTTACACTGCACTATGAATCCGGAGATATGTGGTTGCGTGGAGAGGTAATCGTTCACCAAAATGTGAAGAAATGTTCATCCAGGGCAGGAAGTGAAAATTGGGCAAACGGCAATATGAAACCTTTCCTCGGGAATACTCTCCTAATTTTCTTTGCGGAATTACATGTAAGACAAAAAGTCACAATAAGAACACGATGTCAAATGTTTATCCGTGTATTCGTCAATAAATAAGCTAACCAATATACGAAATAAAGCAGAAATCAGAACCCACGTAAGATAAAACTTTTATCTTGATAAATATATAAGAATAAAACGAATTCATTGATTGAATTAGAGAACGCGATAGTCGTAGAAAGTTTTCGGATTCGTTGAAAACCCGTTTACGATATAAACGCTCCGGACTCAAAAGTATTTATATACATAGTGTTAGGGCACTTCTCTGCCCGGATTCACCCCGGATATACCTCGGATATACCTCGGATATATACACCCCGGATTCACCCCGGATATACCTCGGATATATACCTCGGATATATACACCCCGGATTCACCCCGGATATACCTCGGATATATACCTCGGATATATATACCCCGGATTCACTCCGGATTTCCGATGATGTTAATTAACAATTTGTGAAGTTTAAGTTTGATTCTATGAAAATTACCGACTGTAAAATGACGAATGACTGCGCTCCAGCAAGTGAATAAAACTACAAAAACCATACTCAAGCTTCTTTTTGTCACAGTACTCACCAGGAAAAACAGGGGGAGGGAAGCTTATTTCTAATTTTTGTTGAGGGGGGTTATTCGAGGATTTACGGCATTTAATATGACAGAAAAGTTTGTCACTGATTTGTCAATGTATGGAGACACTAGAATATCTGTTAAGATAATTGAGATATTTCAGATTTTCACCTTAAAAGCTGGACCAGTTTTAGGCTGCGCGCACCGCATGATAAAATTTCCCTTTTTAGCGTTGTACCAGCACAACACTGGAAGACGTCCCTGCAAGAGCAGAAAAACTTACAGTACATAACCAGTACATTCATTATCAAAGGATAAAAGAACATGGCAGAGACTTGTAGCTTGCTTGCACCTGTGGGGAACAGTTGTGGTGTAGTGGTAAGATAGCCTGCTAACAGGCTCTTTAGTGTTAATATAGGGTTAAAGAGTACCGGGGAAGAAAGTGAGGGAGGAGGGAGGAGGGAGGAGGGAGGAGGGAGGAGGGAGGAGGGAGGAGGGAGGAGGGAGGAGGGAGGAGGGAGGGGGGACGGGGGCGTCACTCTTCCCTTCCCCGCTCCCCAGTACGGACAAGGCTTGCATCGCTCGCGAATTTCTTTTAACCCTATGCCCCCACTAACGAGCCTGTCCACAACATAGAGGTAAGACCGCTCGCCTCCCACCAATGTGTCCCGGGTTCGATTCCCAGATACGGCGTCAGATGTGGGTTGAGGATGTCGTTGGTTCTAGCCCTGCTGCGAGAGGTTTTACCCGGAATCCAACTTTTCTCTCTCCTTAAAAACCAACTCTTACAACTTCCAATTAAATCTGGCAAGCGATGTTTACCATGCTCTTCTTTTGGGTCCAGATAGTGTCTCAAATTAGCAATCATAGCACTTACAAAACTTTATCCTAACAACATTCACATGTAAAACAGTCGACTCCATCGTCTGATGAAGAACAGCAGGAAGCAGGCGATACTTCTCGACCAAATTAACCATATCGTGAGGCAAATAATTATACACTTTTAAATTATTCTACCAAACCCGGCACAATCACCAAATGAGCACCTTTTCACGACATAAGTTATTTCAGTATAGATTCACAATAAGCAGATTTACCTTGCTTCTAAATGCAGCGCAGTCTTTTAAAGTGGAGTCCTGTTAATATACATCATATGTCAGTTAACAACATGATCGACTCACTGGCACCTCAAAGGCGCAGTGACACGGGAATTTAGTTTCTTTCTTAAAAAAAAACAACAACAACAAATTTTTGTATTGACAGCAATCCGAAAAATAATATATTCACTAGTTCTGTAAACATTATATAATGTTCAAAAACCGGCTCAAAACTTCTAAGTTGCGGTTTCCAACATTTTATGAAAATTATCCAGCCGTTTTGGGTCAAACTCCTTCCACATGAATTTCGAGGTACTGCATTACTTTTGGAGAAATAGTTCAGTGTTGGGATTATAAGCCACTCCGCATCTGAGCTCAGGTGAAGCTGGCAGCAGTTCTGTTTATTTTTTTATGTTTTTTGTTTCAGCAGTTTTGTTTATGAATACGAAATGGCACGCGTGGCAGGTATTCTAAAAATTTGCACTCTAAAAAGGGGGGCGCAAGTGATATGATTTTTGTTGAATTTTAATATTTGTCAAGTTTTTTTCTTACCTGTATTTTTGCAGGCACATAAAACAGAGGAGGATACGAACTACAAAGCAGGAATTCCTGGTTGATTACGCTCACACGCCACGCATTGGATACCTATGAGATTGCATTATTATGTGATCTGTAAGTATACAATTATACTATGGATTATAGTAAACGATTTTCATTGCTTCAGGGCTTACAATTTGAAGAAAAAAACGGTTAGGTTGATCGTTCAAAAGTCAGTATACCACACTATGTCCAAAAATGCAGGCAAGTACTTTTTAACGAGTACTTCATATTTGACAGGGTTGTTTGTCGTTTTCATATTACTTCATGATCATATGTGACAGAATTTCGCGTGTTTTGGTGAACTTTTATAGGTGAGGACACTTTGTGATGCCAGTCATGGAGTAGCGTATTCCCCTTCTGGCTGCATTTCTGGACATATCTCGTATACTAACAGAAAGAAATGTCCCTAGGGAGGGGACTTCCATCTACATGCAACGGGACACTTATCGGAAAAATTGAAAAAGGACCATAAAAGGTATCAGAATCTCCTGATATGGACGTTGCTCCAATTCTTTTTTTAGCCCTAGTAGGTACCAAAGCGTGCTGCAAGATTCTGAAAGAATTATATAGTATAGATCTTACCTTAATCACTCGAAAAGACAGCTGAAGACACGTGTATTAAAGGTCCCAAAACGGCTTTTAAACCCACATGAGCAACCCACATTTCCCGGATAAATGGGTTATAAAAACCGGGATGAAAGGACTACGAAAGTAGTCAACAATTTCCCACCAAACAATTAATTGTTTCATTTGCTTTCCAATCAAAATTATGGGAGTATGGGTTAAATGGTAAGCACCCCAGGTTTTTCACAGATACTTTAAGTACTCTGAATGTCATGTTGTCTAACAACACCATAAATCATAGGCTCTTTGCAGACAGTGATCCGAGTGTAAGAAATGTTACCTTTATAATTTGCAAGTTTGTGCACACTGACATACCTGTTGTCTTGTAAACTCCTCATGAAAATTATACACACTCCAACCACTTAGTTCTGTGTCTTTTGGCAGAGCCCTGAGGAGAATCACATGATCATAACCTACATTATTTATTTAACTTCGCCTAACTAGAATACAAAACTTATATACATAAAATTATTAGGCCGGGAGACCACTACAGCCTTGCCAATTACAGTGGATCCCTCGTTTATAAAAATTAATAACTAAAACTACTAATATATAAACAAGAAAATTCAAAAAGAAAAAACGGAAATACAAATTGCTAGAAGCAGCACGACGGCGGGCCTAGGAGAGTCCTCGCTATGTTGCACCTGGAACAGATTGTTCTCCAGGTTCTGATGTCATCGACGTCATACAGATCTAGAGCCTTATTATAATATTGAAGTAGTGAACGTTTAAATGAGGCTACAGAAATGTGACTTGTGCGTAACTCAGCGGGCAGAACATTTCATGTGCGGCACGCGCGTATAAAAAAATGAGCGTTGATAAGTAACAGTTCTACTTCGCTTAGGAATATAAGTAATAGCATTGCTGCTCGATGACCTAGTAGATCTCGTTGATTGTCTAGTTACAGGCAGAGCTTCACAGTCTATAAAAACTAAATTATTTACAGCTTTATAGAAAAAGACTATATCCAAAAATTCGTGTTAATTGGAGGCGGGTCTTAAGTTGCATCGCAACGGAAGGGAAGCTTCAAAATTAGTTTTGTTGCACGGCGCTGCACATTTTCAACTCGCTTTAGTAATCCAATGGACTGTGGCAACCACACTTGGGTTGCGTAGCCGAAATGACACCGGACGATAGAAAGATACAGTGTGCCACGCGTTAGGGTGCTTTGGATGTACCTAGAAGCTCGGTGCACAAAGCCGAGGAGTTTGTTGGCTTTCGTACACTGTTCGATCACTTGTTTGTCCGAAGTAAGATTACTTGACACCCACGCACCAAGGTCTTTCTCTGTATCGCAAGATTCCAAAGGCGTGTCGTTGATAATATATGTGTGCTGTACAGGTGTTCTTTTGCGGGTGATGCGCTGGTATTTACACTTGGACTGATTAAAAGTAAGCCCAGATGATTCCGACCAACTGACAAGATCGTTAAGGTCAGATTGCAAGGCATTACAGTCAGTGATAGAATTGATGCTCTTGAAAATCTTGGTATGATCGGCGTAGCAGGCAACTCTCGATGTCTTAACAGTGTTTGGTAGATCATCCACAAACAACAGAAACAATATCGGCCCTAGTAGGGACTCTTGTGGTACCCCGGATGTAACCGGCAGTTCTCGGGAAGTAGCTCCGATAACTGTAACCTGTTGCATGCGTCCCTGTAAGTATGAACGGAACCAGTCGTGAAGTTTGACAGTAGTGCCGTATTGGTGCAACCTTCCAAGTAACTAAGCGTGATCCACTTTGTCGAATACCTTACTCATGTCGAGAAATATAATGTATATTTGTTTACCGGTGTCGAGTTGATCACCAATGTAATGTAAGACACTGGTGAGCTGGGTCACACAAGATCTACCGACTCAAAAGCCATGCTGTTCGCGACTGATGAAGTGGGATATGTGATCCCGTAGACCCGCCAGAACACAGCGCTCGAGAACTTTGGAGATGACGGGGAGAAGAGAAATAGGGCGATAATTCTCAACGGAGTCTCTCTTTCCTTTCTTGAAAATGGGTACAATATTCGCGAGTTTCCAGTCCCCCGGAAAGGTGCCGAGCCGCAAAGATTTGTTAAATAAAATGGTCAAGGACGGTGCTATCTGGTCAGCAGTTTCCTTCAGCAGGCGCACAGGAATTCCATCGGATCTAGTTGCTTTGTTTACATCAAGCTGTTTAAGAGATGTCAAGATCATTTCCACCGGGATCTCCAGCTCATTTAATATAGGGTGTGAGGACGTGAAAGGTGCTGACAAAGTGCAGGCCTCTGAGGGGGCAGTGAGGACCGACACAAAATAAGAGTTAGAGTTTAGACGATATTTTGAACTGTTAAGATCCTAGAAAACGACATACGAGGAGCAACTACAATTTTATTTGATACTAATCACACTGTGATAATTCAAATTTGGCTAGCACTTATGATGGGTTCCCAATATTGTCTGATGTCATTGGCCTCTTATTCAGACACAATGTGTCAAGAAGAGGTCCTCGCAATGGGTTTAACTGTTAAAGCCAGCAACACTCTAGGCGATTTTTTTATATGCTGATTGCGGCGATTGGCAAAAATCGCCAAGTGTGCCCGGTTACGGTGATTGGCATATATAATTTGCCGTCATTCGCCTAGTGTGCCCGTTCCACCAGCGATTTTGTATGCTCATCGCGGCGAATCGGCGAATGATTCAACCAATCAGATTGCGCGATTTTATATAAAACTCTCGTGCATACCAACGTAAGGACGGAAGCTGTTATTTTGAATACAGAGAAAGCCCTGGAGCGAGAATCACCAGATCAATCGCTAAATTCGCTTTTTACGATTTACACTGGCTTAACCGTCAGATGATTAAATTTTAACCATCAACCAACAAATGAAGGGACTTTTTACTGCCACCCATTAATGGGGGGCATAAAATACAGTAGTGTTTTCGTATCAAATAGATGAAAATTTAATTGTCAACTGACAAATGAGGTACCTGGATGGACCTCAAGGTCAAAATGTTCCCATGTAACAAAAGTTAATTTTGTCATTCCTGAAAGAAAACCCTAGTTTTTCACCAGGCAATTTAGGCTTTCCTAATTCATGGACTTTTTTACTCACTTCACAAAATGCACTGATGGGGGATTGTCCACAGCATTCAATGCCAGGTATTCCAATCTCTGATAAAATACATTGATGTAAAAGTTCAAGAACCTGAAATGAAGGTATACAAAACAAACAGTGATTATTTAATGCACTTACGGGCAAAAGATGATAATGAAATGAACTGAGTCCCAAGACAGTGAATACCAACAAAAGTTAAGTAAGTTACCATTAAATCCCTTAAATATAGAGTACAAAAGTGATGATGTCACAAAAACTAAATTTGTAAAATTATGGGATTTGATCAGCATCTTATTGCAATTAGGGGGTGAGATATTGGCACCGTTATGCTCTGATGACTCCATACAAACCCTTCTAATTTTTTCCTTGGTTCATTATTGCAATAAGATGCTGATTTTTGGCAAGCGGGCATTTTTCGTCATGACCTTTCCGAAAAACTATCTATCCATAATTTCACAAATTTAAGTTTTTGTGACGTCACACTGTAGTACTCTATTGCCGAAAAATAAGCCCTTCCAAATATAAAACCCACCCCAAAAGGTCTCTAGCGCAAAAAATATCCTTCTGAAATATAAGACACTCCTAAATAAATAATGTTTTTTTTTTAGTAAGCTGGTTAGTTAGTTTTAATAACTTTGTAAGCTAGCTACAGTACTTTGATAATCTGTACTGCTTTTCATTTCTATTGTAAGTTAGAGTTTAATAATATCATGCTATTGTCCTGTAACTTTGTTACTATTATCAAGGGGCTTGTTGTCAATTGGGATGAACATTCTGTTCCTTTCCCCAGCCACAGTTTCGTTGTTTATCCATTTATTTTTTATTTGTTTGTTTGTTATAATTATTGCTACAAGGTGTAAACCTGTCATAAATTCAATACACTAAACTATGGAGTGTGTGCAGATTCCCAAAAATAAATTAATAAATTAACCGTTTCAATGTATCTTGAAAATGTTCTGATACTGAACACCCTTAAATCACAAGCCCAATCCATTTTGAAATGGCCAATTCTAGAATAAACACTGTTATCTGAGGACACTTTTAACACAAGGGCAGATATTATTGAAACCTCCGATGTTTGGGTTGAAAATGTGATATACATGTTCTTTAACCACTCCACTACAGCACTAATAAAACATAAATACCAATCAAAACTTACGTTGATGCTGGTATTATATCAGTCTTCAGTCTGTCAGCAGCATTACTCATTGACCCCACTGTACTGAATGCTGCTGCCAGTATCCCTGCACCCAGCACCCCTGATGTCCCAGAAGGAACAAGGAGAGGGCCATCTGACTCATGTGAGCTCACACCTGCAACACTGCTACTGCTGCTACTGCTGCGAGACAGAATCTGGAAACTGCTGCAGCTGCTATGACGGGTGATGTTATCTGTGGAGGTGTCGGCAAGGGGACCATCCATCGGCTGTAACTGGCTTGGTGGCTGTTTTCCTGCTAAGTATTAATATATTTAAATGAATGTTGTGATGTTAACCCTCACAGTATTCATTCCTCTTCTTAGAGTAGCATTAAACAGGGCTTGAAATTAACACTTGCAAACTCGCACAATGCGAGTGGTTTTTGGAAGTTGCAAGTCTGAAAAACATCCTCTAGCAAACTGTTGCGAGTAAGCATTTCTCTAATAAAAGTTGGACGGAAAAAGTGAACGTTTTGGAGAATTTTGTGGCAAAAATTCAAACATCATCGAATGTCATCTTCGGGAGAAAATAAACGTGGTTTTACACAGAACCTGTGCACACTTTACCTGTGCATTCACATTTTGTTGGAATCAGCAGCGTGACAGAAGATAATGAATTTCATGCTTTGCGAGCTATTTTTGTTATTGATGTCTAAAATAACCGCTTTTTTAAAGAGGCCCTCGACCTCTAAGACTACCGGTAACTTGACCAACGATGACAATGTCTTGCCTGACAACCTCGAGCCGCCAAAGAAACAACAGGACAATGCCGGTAAAGAAGACTACAAAATTAACAGTATACTATTTAGGTTTTTTTACCATATTTTCAGAGTCATCAAAGGGAAAATGACTGCAAAAAATAGCTAGTGACCTTACTAGTTTTGCCAGACTAAAAAAATCTTAATACACCTAGCAAAACTTTGCTAGTGGACTAAAAAATTAAGTTTGAGCCCTGATAAAACCTCTTGCTAACCTCACCTTCACCCTTCCCTCTTAGAGAAGACAACTTCCAATTATCTCTTTTCAAACCTCTCCTTACAGTAGTAAATAAATACTACAGCTAATTTCAACCCTACCCCCATGATCTTTTGAATAAACAAACTGACACTTTTCTCTTCACCCCTCCTGCCTGCAATCCCCTCCCCTTAGAGTACACAAATGTATCCCTTTTCACCCCTCTTTAGACAGTAGTACACACTGCTGCTAATGTCACCATTGCCCCCTCTTAGACCTACAGTAGACGGACTGCAACTTATATTCTTCCTCCTCTCAGAGTATATAAACTGTTGCTAATCTCACCTAAATTCTCTCCTCCATAGAGTACACAAACAGCCACTAATCTTGATTGTATTGACAGTTCATGAAAATATCTAATACCCTCCCCAAAACCCAAGGAAAGTTTCTTTGGTTTAACCCCTCCCCCCCTTCCCATACACAACTTACAATTTAAAAAGCTTTATACATTCCTTTAAAAACTTTGAGCCCCCCTCCTCTTCAGAATTTCCAATGACCTTTAATGGGGACCACACATTTCATCTCACCTTAATCTCTTCCACCTCGTAATAAAATGCATCTAAACTCAACTTCACCCCTCCCCCTTGAAGTAAATGAACTGCTGCTAGTCTCACCTTCACCACCCTCAGCCTCAGAACCTACAGATTGTAGACTTCCTTGCTTCAAATACTCCTGACTGTTAGGTTGTAAAGATGCAAGGAGGGAATCGGGACTGGACTGCATACTATTGGGATCAGGTGGCATATAAAAAGTGCTTAAATACTGGGGCTTATTCATGAAGATCAAGCGGATTGTTCGGAAGTCCCAGCATCGTACAGTTAGGGTCTTTACATCAGAGAAACCAGCATTGCCAGACAAAGTCCTAGAAACAACCTTTAAAAGATAAAGGGAAGGAAAGAAAGTTCAAGAATACTGTTATTATCAATAACAAAATCTAACAACTGACAATCACAGTTAACATCAATTCATGACAAGAATGCACTGTTATAGATCAACTGATGAAATGTGTTTTGAAGACTGGCAGTTTTAATAACCTAAATTATATGTCAATAGAAACATACTTTCTCATCTTCTCCTCTGTCGACTGATTGAATATTGTTTAGGGCTACTGACATAGACATGTCCTGCAAGAAAAAACAACCATGGTTACAGCTGTAATGTTTGTAATATTTAAATTTTAGTCTTAATTGCATTTGCCCAATCCTATTCTTGTGTTGGGTGTCCTGTGAGGAAGCTGGATTGAATTCAGCTTTACTCTGTTTCAACACCACTTTAGCTGCGACCCCACCCCCCCCCCCCCCCCCCCCCCCAACCCCCCGCCACTAACATTCTTTAAATTTGTTCTTTTCAGGGGCAAACCAGGCAGCAACTGGTATCTACTTTGGCATCTCCCCAAATGTTTTCACATACTACATGTACTTGTTTTATAGTACTGGTAGTGGTAAACATATTATAACAGCATACTGTGTTTTATTTAAAGGTAAAGGTAAAAGAAGAAATCCATAACAATGGCAATTTGAGGAAGTTCTGATTTGAGCAATCAGAATTTTTATTATTTTCAATAAAAGATATTGACAATTTAGTACTCACGTAGGTATACCCAGCTGCAGTGAGACCAGATAAGTGACAGAGAATGACAAGCCTACAGACAAACAAACAACACAAACCTGCTATTAATCTCAGAATCAACATTAATCTGTTTTTTTTTTTATAACATCATACATAAAAGTATGCTGTGTTCACCTAAAATTTGTGAGGTACATTCTCCCAATACCTCGGTGCTTACTGACTTCAACAACAACATCATCGATCACCATCTCTACTCTTTCTGCCTCACCTGTAAAAGAAAAATATGCTTAGAAAATAGAAGACTCTGTTATCTTCAATAAGATGAATAAAATAGCATCCATTTCAAAATTAAGGTTATTTTCACTTTTGTAACATACTGTACACTGTACTCACACATATTTTCCCACACTTGGCGCCAGTAACATGTATTTGCTTGAAGTTTTGATTGGTTCATTGGATTGTCTCTGTTGTGATTGGCCAGAGTAATATTGCTTTGACTTTCGTTTTGGTTTTACAACACTCAAGTAAAAACTGCTCTACAATGTATGCAATAATTCAAATTTGGTCCCATTTCTCCCAGTTCCCACCTCCCTTTTGCCAGGGTTCCCACCTCCTTTCCACCCTGCTGCTTTACCTGGGAAATCCACCACAGCATCTCCAAATGCAACAGGCATCTCAAATCCTGGTTTCTTCTTACAAATAGAATGAAGCTCATAATCAACAATCCACCTTGGTACAGGCTAACCAATTAATTAAAAACAAAATAATATAATAAGAATGAGTGGAGCATATCGCACACAGTGGAACCACACAACTGCAATGGCTTAAGCTTAAGGCCCTAGCAAGTTTGACTTGAATGGTATGCACTTATGGTGGATCAAGGAACCCCCACTTATCCTTTTTGGCAAAAAAAAGGCCTGATCATGAAAGGGCCATTGTTCCCCATTTCGAATCACTTTTCACAATGCCCCCCCAACCTCCCAAACATATCTGGATCAAATGGATAATGTTAATGTTTCAACACGCAATAAAAAAAACACTCATTTATGGGCGTAAATTGGGCAGGGAATATACTGGCAAGGCTCAGATAGAACCCACCGACCAGATAAACCCACCAGATGAGGGGCCTCGGCACATGGCGCCATGTTGAGGGGGTGCCTCATGCCTGTACTGCAAGGCGGGCATCGACGCTGGGGTAATGTCCTGGGGGCTTCAGCACAGGGCTAAAGGGCTGCTGCAGGCAGTAATTTCCCACCCTTAATTTATTGATAAGACTAGAGTAAAAGTTTTCCATCAATCAAACTTAGCAGCGACTAAGGTCTAAGTAACAGAGCAATATTATTACATCAGGTAATGAATAAGTATGGGAGGGCGGCAGGGATCAATCTTGCTGTGGGGAAACTTGCAGCCTTCTGAGATGAAGGTGATTGAGAAAGGTCACATAATTTAACCTGTTTGATTGACTTGAGCCAAATAAGGAAGACAAGTGCCAAATAAGAAGCAACATGTGAGATGAGGCCACAGAGGTGATTGTGGGCTCGGATTTGATGTTGCTTTCTAACATTAACTATTATTTTATGCTAAAATATCATTAAAAATTTCAACCTCGTCACCAGAAACCCAAGCAAGGCTGAAAAATACTTCAAATATCTTCCTGTATTTTGCCATTTCTAAAAATGTATTAAAATGTCATCTTTGTCCCCATTTGCAGCCATATCAGTTTTACTTTCTTGTATTAATATGGAACTGCTGTTCAAGTGGAACAAAGACAACATTTCTTCATTTTTCCTATCATAATGATAAAACACACTGTACTCCAAGATTCCAGGAGTAATTTGCAGCATTGTCCAGGGGTGAGACTGCAAATAATGTTTGTACCTGAGAAGCTTTCAGAGTCAATTCCAAAAAAATTTCACCACAGACATTGTCTTTGGCTGAGCCTCGCCCAAGTGGGTACCAAAAGGCTGTTGTGTCTTCTGATAACAAAGAAAGTGGGATTTGAATTCGCCCCATGAAGTCGTCACGGTTGAGAGTATCATAGTCCCACACATCGATCTGTATGTAGTGTTGAAGGCAGCAAAAGATTGCATTCTCGACTAAAAATTAACAAAAATATAAGATATTAACATTTTATTTATAACATAGTTATCAACAGGCTACCATACACCTTTGTACATGTATAAAGGTGTATTGAATTCCCACACAACTTAGAAATGCTCCATGAAGGCATCTACATGTACTACACATACATGTACATTTGTTAGTTTTAGTGGGAGCTAGAAAGAAGAAAGAAGAAAATTGTCAACTGGACAAGATCAGATTTCAAACAAATACTTTTGAACAATCTGCAAAGAAATACATGTACTGTGATACATTATAGGTAACATAGATGAATCGATAGAATAGACGAGCTCGCTCATGATTGGCTCTTTCGGGAATTTTTGACTGTGATAAATTCAATCGTCGAGGCATTGGGCGCTCAAAGCATTTTAGGTGATACTGGGCCTTTAAGAATATCAAAAAAGTTTAAAAAATTATATACTTAGTGAATGATGTTCATTTAACCATTTTAAAAACAAACCTTAAAGGCTAAGTCTAACAGTGGTTAAGTGAGTTTGTGGATGAAATATTATCTACCAAACAGCACTACCCTGTGGTACTGTTTTCCTTTCTTTTTATGCTGTATAATAAGGTGGTTCTAACTCCTGAGTCTATGGATGAAATCCAAAGTGAGACAATTTACATGAAAGCTACTGAGCAGTACTTTTCTGATTGCATTACTTAAGCAGCACTATAAATTTTAGGAGATTTGACACATCCAATGTTTCCTTGACACTCTTGGCAGGTAATGGGTAATTAACAAAAACATCCTGTCACCTGGTTCAATCTGCATCAGCTGTGGCACACCACTGATATCAAACTGTAAAGTCTCATGCCAAGTTGGAGAAACTGTACTGTACTGTACAGCTGTGCGCTGCTCTTGATTGCCAATACTCAAAACACAGTAAGGATCTGACTTGCCTGTGGGGTCCATAACAGGAAGATTCCGCCCCTCAACAACTGTAGTAAAGAGATAACATTTAAAATACTTTAGCTTACTTTTAGGGGTTCTGTGCTGTATCAGAAAAACAGCTGTCAAAATGTGAGCAAAATGAAAACAGTCAAGTAATTTGCAGGTTCAAAAAATGAGCCTTTGCTTAAAATCATATTAAGAGAGTGTCCACCATAGGACCAGGCAGGAGGTGATAATACTCAAATCGCCGATTTCACTCAAACTTGTCACAAAGGTTGAGGGTCATGAGTAGATACATGTACCAAAATATAAGGTCAAAATTTTTTATTCTCTCTGAGTTGTAGGGTCCCCCCCCGAAAAATGGCCATTTAGTACAAATTTATGCATATTAATTAGCTAAATTTAGTTGAGTGGCAAGACAACAAAAATAGCAGCCTGGGAATAAAAACTACTAAATAGTATTCTATATTGATCAGTCTTGTAGCAAAATGTGTTATTGGAATCGGTTGCTTTGATTTGTTGCTTTCCCAATACCGTAAGTGAAGGGCATGTTTGGTCATTTTCACGAGACGCCAAAATTAGGTCATTTTATATCTTAATATCTCCAATGGGCAACAAGCTAACAACGTAGTTTTAATACTAGAAGTAAGAAGTATCTTTATGCTTACGAAAAATATAATAAAATTTTTGGGCAGCTAAATAGCTTTTTTGTATGAAGGAATTTTTGCACCTCACTCAACGATTTATACGTTTTTCTGGCGATTTCATCAAAATTCGGTAATTAAAAAAAGTGGTTTAATTTTAATGAAATTGCAAGAAAAAGACAGCAAATGTTCAGCTAAGCATCAGTCTGCTTATAACAATCCTAGAATTAGCGGGAAGAGCTTTTTGAAGCACATTTCATGAAGTTTGTAAATAAGGGTTTCATCTGTCTTACTTCATTTTCAATGCGAAAAACAATGGGACAATACACCACAATAACTCTGAATTTTACTTTCAGGCACAATAACGGACACAAAAAAAAACAAAGGCTGATACATACATATCGTGTAAGTGCTTCGGACTCATTGTTAGGGTCCATTGCGATCCGGCCAAATCCAGTATATTTTTTAAAAGTTCGATCTCTTATTCAGCTCTTCGTCGATATTTATCGTGCAGTTCATCGCTGTTGACTTTGCTATGAGAATATTCATTGATACCTTGCTGTAATAGCTCCAATTTATGCCCGTAAGAGTGAGACAAATCTGACAAATAAGTTATAAACCACAGCAGAACCATAAACGCCATCGAAAAGTGTCAACATAATGTTTGGGAAACATTCTCCGCCATTTTGAAGTTAAATTTTTGTGCCTGTGTTGTGGTCAGTATGGACAACGGACTACTGAATTACCGGATCGACGGACCACGGACTACGCATAATATAACGGATAATATGGAGTAAGACGCATGCAGCATATAAGATTTGGACTGGTTAATTTTTACAGTCGATTTTTAAACATTGATTTTTTGAACTTTAGAAATAAAGATTTGTGACCGGTAAAATTCAGTACCAAAGAGTATGGGAAATCGGAGGATTCCTTGATGACAGTTATCTTTTGTTTGTCTTTTGCTACCAAAAGTAGCAAAATGTTTAATGTTTCACATTTTACAACTGTTGCAGAAACTATTTGCAATTTCAGCATTTTTCCGAAAAATTTGAATTTTTAGTAGCGCCATAACCCAAAATATTTATCTTTTTAGTTATCTTTTAGAGCACATCACAGGCTATCTATTATAGATAATATATTTCCGAAATACTGTAAAAGCGCAAAAACCCAAGGGAGGAGTTGCAACTACTCCCACCCCCCCCGCACTTTTTTAAATTCATGGCATAAAACTTTTCATTTCTTTATTTGGTTGTACTTGGATGAGTTTCGAGTATAGAGTAATAAGAAGAAAATTTTCAACGAATCATTCAAAACGCAATCAACCTAACAAGTTATCTGTTTCCATGCCTGAAGGTTTGATTTGAGCCCATCATGTCTCATGCGCAGTAAATAATATACAGGCAAGAATAAGATACAAAAAGGTTTTGATTTATTTTTAAATATAACTAACTAGATGCTTTTAAATATTATGTAGTAACATACATAGTTGTAGTATAACTTTCCTACCGATCCCTTACTTGGCCTTAATGGAGACGTGCGGCCCGACAGGGTACGTAACTACAAATGGGGTTCTTGTCTTTAACGGGGTCTCGATTCCATCACTTTTTGTCTTAAACGGGGTATCTTTTCTTGGCCTAATGCCACATTCAGGATAAGCATATACATTACTTTATAGAAACCTTATCACAAGCCGGATTTCAACCAGTATTTTGTTGGCTCTGACGTCCATTAACTGCGGTATTGATACACCCCTCCCCCGCCCCGGAAGAACTTTCTAGAGAGGTTTATCTCTTTCTCTCAGACATTTTTCACAAATACAGACATCCACTATTCTCGATTACACAACAATCAATAGCATATTATTTTCCCCACTTTTTAAAAATGCTTTTTTTTAATCCGCTAGTTTGTAATCTGTAGTTCATAGTCCGTAATCCATAGCCCCTAATCCGTGGTCCATAGTCCTGGCTCTATGTTTCATATTGCGGAGCTTAGCCTTCAAAATGGCAGAGAATGTTTACTTCTGTCTCCAACCTTATGAGCTAGTCTAGATCCACCAAGGGCTCATACTATGTTTCACCTTCAAACCGAAATGAAAAAAAAAAAACAAGCAAAAAAAAACAACAACAAGAAACACAAGACAAATGTGGAATTATTTTAGAGCTGTCAAGGAATCATTCGATTTTCCAGACTCTTGAGTATTGAATTTTCTGGTCACAAATCTTAAGTTATGGACTGTTTTCTGCAGTTCTAAATAATCAATGTTTGAAAATCGGCTGTAAAAATTAACCAGTCCAAATCTTATATCCTGTATGCGTTTTACACCAAGTTATCGGTTATATTTTGCGTAGTCCGTGGTCTGCACGAGTTGTCCGTCGATCCGGTAATTTGGTAGTCCATTGTCCATACTGACCACAACACAAGCTCGAAAATCTAACTTCAAAATGGCGAACATTTACAACGACTGTATGTTGTCAGTTTTCGATGGCGTTTATTGTTCTCCTGTGGTTTTCAAACTTATTTGTCTCACTCTTACGGGCATAAATTGGAGCTATTACAGCAAGGTATCAATGAATATTCTCATAGCAAAGTCAACAGCGATGAACTGCACGATAAATATTGACGAAGAGCTAAATTTATAAGAGATCGAACTTTTTAAAATACCTTTACTGGATTTGGCCGGATCACAATGGACCCTAACAATGAGTCCGAAGTACTTACACGACATGTATGTATCAGCCTTTGTTTTTTTTGTGTCCTTATTGTGCCTGAAAGTAAAATTCAGAGTTATTGTGGTGTATTGTCCCATTGTTATTCGCATTGAAAGTGAGAAGTAAGACAGATGAAACCCTTATTTACAAACTTCATGAAATGTGCTTCAAAAAGCTCTTCCCGCTAATTCTAGGATTGTTATAAGCAGACTGATGCTTAGCTGAACATTTGCTGTCTTTTTCTTGCAATTTCATTAAAATTAAACCACTTTTTTTAATTACCGAATTTTGATGAAATCGCCAGAAAAACGTATAAATCGTTGAGTGAGGTGCAAAAATTCCTTCACACTAAAAAGCTATTTAGTTGCCCAAAAATTTTATTATATTTTTCGTAAGCATAAAGATACTTCTTACTTCTAGTATTAAAACTACGTTGTTAGCTTGTTGCCCATTGGAGATATTAAGATCTAAAATGACCTAATTTTGGCGTCTCGTGAAAATGACCAAACATGCCCTTTACTTACAGTATTGGGAAAGCAACAAATCAAAGCAACTGATTCTAATAACACATTTTGCTACAAGACCGATCAATATAGAATACGATTTAGTAGTATTTATTCCCAGCCTGCTATTTTTGTTGTCTTACCACTCGACTAAATTAAGCTAATTAATATGCATAAATTTGTACTAAATGGCCATTTTTCGGGGGGGACCCTACAACTCAGAGAGAATAAAAAATTTTGACCTTATATTTTGGTACATGTATCTACTCATGACCCTCAACCTTTGTGACAAGTTTGAGCGAAATCGGTGATTTGAGTATTATCACCTTCTGCCTGGTTCTGCCTGGTTTTCTGGTGGACACTCTCTTAAAGAAGATCTGTAACATGATGAAAATGAAGTTGACACATTTGCGGGACGGTTTAAAACAGAAACCAAGCACACACTAAAAAAGTTGTTTTTTATATAGTATGGCACCCCTAAAGGCCCGTTTACACACTCTATTACAGTCAAATCCCCAAAAATCACTCCCCATACTTACTGCAAACTTGACCTCTTTTAAGCTGTCACCGCTATTAAGCGAATGCAGTTGCCATTTAGATTTCCCAATTGGCAAATTTTATTGTATTTCACCACAGGTACCCCAACCTCAAGTGATGTTTGTGTAATAGCGAAATTGTAAGGATTTGTATGAGGAAATTCACTTCGAATTTGAGCATGGAATTTGTAACAATATTTGAATAAAACTGGCCCACCAGAACGTCTTTGTGTGTTTACTTGTGTCTTGAGTGGTTTCTGGGTCGATTCAAAGCAATTCCAGCAAGTTTTAGTCCCACTGTTTCTTCCTTCCTAAAAGAGACTGAGACAAGGTAGGGTACTAGTGACGCGAAGCCCAGCCGATCAACCAAAGGAAAACAGCCATAAATTTGCCCCAATACCTCCGATTGCCTCAAGATTCCACATGGGGCAAGTTCCATACATTGTTTGAACAATGCTTTTCTTCATCGGGCACAAACGTCTGCCAACCGGGAATTTCAGCTCCTAAAACTCAAACACTTTTCCGTTGAGACTTGTAGAAAGATGCGTGGGTTGTATGTTCCGTTTCTCGAACGTTTGAAACTGGCTTAGCGACCTGGCCTTGCAGTTCAAATTACCTACACACCCGGCTGCAGACATGAAGCTTCTTTTGAAACCAGAGACAATATTGCGTTAGCAAATCCTCTTTAAAATTTTGATTGGTGGATCTGCCGCACTCTGATTGGTGAATGGGACACAATGGTAACAAACTGTTCTTGGCAGGGCCCTGAGGGAGGGTATTATTGTCTTTGGTAACATAAGCCCGTCACGCACCGGGTGTGTAGGTAATTTGAACCGCAAGGCCGGGTCACTAAGCCAGTGTTAAACGTTCGGGACACGGAACATACGAACCATGCACCTTTCTACGGGTCTCAACAGAAAAGTGTTTGAGTTCTAGGAGCTGAAATTCCCGCTTGGCCGACGTTTGTGCCCAATGAAGGAAAGCATTGTTTAAACAATGTATGGAACTTGTCCCACTTGGAATCTCGAGGCAATGGAGGTGTTGGGGCAAATTTACGGCTGTTTTACTGTGGTTGATTGGCTGGGCTTCGCGTCACTAGTGCCCTACCTTTTCTCTCATTGAGGGAGGAAGAAACAGTGGAACTGAAACTCGCTGGGATCACTTTAAATCAACCCAGAAACCACTCAAGACACAAGTAAACACACAAAGAAGTTCTGGTGAGCCACTTTTATTCAAATATCATTCAAAATTTTACGCTCAAATTCAAAGTGAATTTTCCCCATACAAATCCTTATAATTTTGCTATTACACAACAGTTACCACAACATTCAAATTACAACGTGTAAACATCACTTGAGCTTGGGCTACCTGTGATATTTCACTTCTATTAAATGATCACCTTGTTTAATGGTTAGGAAGAACTCTTATTACCACAAAACAAAGTGAGTGACTTGCTTCACGAGATCAAGTTACGCAGCCCTAAATTACAGACAACCATAACCATTTTTCGTTTTATGTTGAATGTGTTGGAAAAACGTTTGATGATGTGGTTTACAACAAAGTCAAAGACTTGCCTTACGAACGACAACATGAATAATATCTGATAGCCAGGCATGAACTTCTTTGTCTCACTTTTCAATGCAATTTTGTTGCATGCAAGTTGCATCTTCAAATCATGTGTGTAAGCTAGTGGCAATTTCAGTGCCATTTGTTGTGCAATGTTGCAGAGGTTTCCAACTGATGCAACTTGGTGGTGAAATCACCGCTGGTTTACACTTGCAACAAAAGTTGCATTGGAGTGTGTGACAAAAATTGCATGTGTAAACAGGCCTAGCTTAAAAGTAATGAAAGGCAAATTTTCAACATGCATACAGTAGCTATAATGGTCATTGAGTATAATTAAATTACTCTGCTTTGCACTTTGAGTCAACCTGTGGTTCAAGATCTTAATTATCATGCATGTGATCAGTCAAATGAAGCAGTTTGATTGGGGAACATATCCTAAATTGTGACCATTCAAATGAAAGCTACTGAGCAGTACTTTCCAGTGATGCTGTTTATTATGCTGTACTACGTAGTTCTAACTTTTGACGCTCCATTTGCATGAGCTTTAAAACTCAAACCTTGATTCTGTCAATTTAAGCTTATATTTCATAAAACTTTGGAGATTGAAGATCCAGTATATATAAGCTAAATAAGTCAAAACTGCCAAATTCCAGTATGATGCTGTTTCAATTTTGCTGTAAAATACTGAAGCTTGTGACTGTTCAAGTCAGTTTTGAAGGAAATGAAAAGGTTGTAGCTTCTTTTTGGGCTATATTTGTCTGGTGTATATTATGGGGAATGAAATAAATATTCGGTTATAAAGCTTATTTAAAAGTCAAATGTACTGTTATTGTCGGAAAGCTTATTGAGGTGTTACTAAAAAGACAAAAGCCATTTTGGAAATAGCAATTTACTACTTGTAACAAAAGGGAACGATTCTATTATTTTCAAAAGAAAAAACGTCAGTGAAAGACACAAAATGATAATTTCAGGATAACTACAAGAACTAATATTAGAACAACGGCTCTCAGCTGGAATTTGATATTCATATAAAGTTAAAATGAAATTTCAATCAGGCCATACCAGTGGGAAATAAAAACAAATTGCAAATTACATGGCTTGAGAACAGACAATAAAGTGACGAAATAATCTGTTTTTCTTCAGTCACTGTAAGCTTAAGTACCTGTGACAGTGAGTACGGCTGCGCCAATTCCCCTTTTTCGCTGTTCGTCCAACAAACTCGAAAGGTTTCTGGAAGCGCTTGGAAGGCCGCCATCTCCGCTATCACTGCTTCCCGCACTCGGGGTAGCACTGGGTATATGAAACATGGCTCCTCTTTCACAAAAGAATGACTGTAAGCAAAATTTTCAAGAGAAACAGGCGTTCTCTCTTTCTACGACACATTTTTCTCGGAATTCTAATTTTAGAGTGTGTTTTTGTTCGTGACGTATTGCCGTGACTGAAATCACTTCGTGACCTCAGTATTGGCCTCGTTCCTAGGTAGGCGTTACCTCGTTTACATGACTAGAGAGAACACTGGGTATGACATTGCAGCTTCGATTTTAACCAGCGGTCACTACCCAACATCTTAGTTCCAGTCTTCTCTCAGTGTTGCCCGAAAATAAACATGGCGGAAAGTAGGCGCGCGGAAACAAGTCCTCCTTTATGTCATTCTTTGGAAAAGATCTATGTGGGATCCACAGAAAAGGCATCACCCAGGTAAGAGTTTTGAGCTTGCTTTTGTCCGTGTAGGGGTTTTCTTTGTCGCGTAGAACAAAATTGCAAAATTATTCCTTTCTACTTCCGGATGGCATCATATCACCCGTAACTGCGCAAGTCAGGTGACGGGAAATATAATATTCATTGACTAAACTTACATTGATCTCATTTTAATAAGACAGTTGCAACGTATAAATTGATAAGGGGTTTCACTTTCAAATAAAATTTGGAATTATTTCCATAAAACCCGATATATTACTTATGCATTCCGTTCTTACATTAACCCATTCACTCCTGAGAATTTTTACGTTTTTGAGCGATTTTCTGCATTCACACGCCCCATAGGATTTCGTGATTCCATATTTAAAGTTACCATTGAAAGTGCTGCTGTTCTAAAACACTGAAGGCTCAAGTTTACTGGAAACGTCATTGTGACGATCTCATTTTGCTTGGTTGATTTGCAATAAAGGGTCCAATATGAATTATCTACGATTTTTGGTAAGTTCACAGCCATTTTTCATCTTTAGTAGCTGCCTGATGAGCATCATTAAGCTTGGAGGTAGTTCAGAGTCCACTTCTCAATGAAGCGAGTTAGGTGTTGTACTTCGTTTACGAATTTGGCTCGTTGCTCGTTGAACTGGAAAAATGGCCGCCTGGAAACGAAGTGGCTTTGGGACTCGACTCTGGATGAATTTCTCGACCTACCGCGGCATATTTTGGAAGTTGCGACCACAGGAGAATACAACAAGCGCGAAATTTCGGCGGTGGGTCGGAGTGGCTGTGGACTTAGTATAAATATGAAATGTGTGCGGAAAGAATCGAGCGCTGTCAAAATTTTTGGCTTTTTCCCAGCATGCAGTGCGGTGGTGATATTGAAAATTGAGGCAAGGTCAGTATGCATTAGAACGAGAGGCTAGAGCTCGGCCCGAGCAACGAATAAGAGCAAAAAAATTCACTGCTAAGCTAGGACTAGGACTGAATTTTGCTGTGAATGTTGACTTTTGGGTTTGCCATGATGATTTGAATAAAAAAACCTAAAGGCAAAAACGTGATTTTTGTTGTTTTTCTATGACGTTAAAAACGGTCATTTTTGTTATTGTCCAAATTCAAACGCTGATATTCTGCAAAAATCGCTGACTTTTTTGTGTTTATTGGGTATCTCAATTTGGGGGACTTTCCAGTCAATGCTCAGAACTGCTAGTTAGGGCAATGTTCGCGCGATTGAGAAAGTTGCAATTTTTTAAAGCAGTGGAGTATTGTACGGCCGGTTTTGGCCGGTGTAGGAGCGAATGGGTTAAAACTGAAACAACAGCTGAAACACTGGAACACCTAAAGAAAAATAATAGCGCTACATGCATAATTAATGTAAGGGGTTATACACAACTCTTACTGAAAGTAGTAATGGCTCAGTGAATTCCAACCCTGAGCAATGAGCATTTGCAAAATGCTCAATTGCTCAATAAAAAGATTCTGCAAGATTTTCTGTGAGTATCCAGAGGGTGGTTGGGGGGGGGGGGGGGGGGGGGGGGGGGTGACAGGGGTGTGTCACTGGACAACCTATAAAGTCATCCACACCCATATCAAGGCTGGCATCATAGTATTTGATGTAATCCCTTGTTCTCTTAATTCTGGACTTAAAACTAGAATAAGCAAATCCCTTGAGAGACAGAGACCAGGAATGAACATCAACAGAATATCTTGTTCACTCGGGAAGAAACACTTTAACAATACACCCAAAATTAGATAATTTACTGCAACATTCATATAAACTGCCGCTTGCTAAGATCATGCCACTTGTCATATGAACAGACATGATTCTGTTGGAAGTAATCATTTTGGCTTAATCCAATTTTGTAGATATCAAAAGATTAAAGAAACATTTCAGCAGAAGTATGGCTGCCTCCCTGAATTCTATGCCCGAGCACCCGGGAGAGTCAATATCATTGGTAAGTGAAAATAACCTGCTGCAGACATATGCCCCATAAAAGCTACGATTCTAGACACATTTGTTGGGAGAGATCTGACCTTCTCTCCCATCTCAATGTTGGTTTTCAGGGACATAGTGTCCATATACGCACATACAGCTGACATCTGAGAAAAAATATTTTTTTTAAATTGCCTGAAAGCGTTTTTCTCATTAAGTTGGCTGGCTGATAATTTAATATTTTATCCAAGCATTAATCCGATTCAGTGCTGGCTAGTAATGGCAAGATGCATTTGAGTGGTAAGTAAAAATAGAAAAAGGTGCCTCATGTACCCCTCCCTCAGTGTCAGACTCACCAGTGTCCTCAGGTATTCTTGAAGGAGAGGTTACCATGCCATGCCGTGTGGCTTCAGAACAACAAGTATTTGCCATTAATATAATGGAGATTAGGAATATACTGCTGAGGTCAAACGGTGAAGCCCTAGAGGTTTGATCGTCCTAACAAACTGTTAGATAATCAAATGACTATCTCTGTGAGTTGAGGAGCATGCATGATTACACTGTACTAGCTTGATGGTGTTACCGTGTGCCCGTTTTTTTTTCCCGTAACACTGTAGCAGAAAACACTAGAGAAATGGGTAGAATAAACAACTTTCTACTGCATTTTACTTCATATTATTGATTGAAAATGTCCCACGGAAAAAGCAGGACATGGCATTTCTAAGACCCTAAATTTCAAAACCCCCCTAGTAGTAAGCGCCATCGGTACTTAAAAATTGTCTTCTCGTGCGTACATCTTCAAAATTGCACACTATGCCCCTGGTTTTCAAGAATAGGGTGGGGGGGGGGGGGGGGCAACGGACTGTAAATTGGAGTATGAGTGTCGTATGTGGTGTGCCAACTTAATGTGTCTAGAATTATAGCTATAATCATTGTAAAAACTGTTGGGAAGTTTTTACATCTGCACTATTCTCCCCAGGTCCTCCCATCTCAGTGTTGAGCTTCAGACATTTTCAATGACATTGGATTGATCTTTAAGGCTTCATATTTATAAATTAAAACCAATAAATTTACCTTAAGATAATTGAAGGGGTCGGGGCATATCCAGCCTATGTTGCTTTTTGAGCGTTTTACTTTTTTTTCTCGCTCGGATTTGCCTAATTTTATCGTACAATGAATAATATCACAAACCCTTGTCGAATTTGCACTAATCCTAAGAAGCTGGACTAATTTCACCTGAAAAAAAGCAGAGTTCTGGTCTTCTAGTGGTTGTTTACATTCAGAGCGTAATTTCGATGCCATTACAGCAGATTGGCTGCGAGAATATGCGACTGCAATACTCCTGACCCGCGCCAACGACATGAACAAAAATACCGTTATTTACGCGCGCCTGGTTCGTTATCGATCGCGAGCTCGCTACGGCAAACACATCGTCAGTAGCGTGCGTATGAGCCAATATGTTTAAGGCCCGTCCGGTGATTGAAGGACATCATTAAGTCCGGAAATCCGTAAGTCTCTAGCACCTCTCAAAGAAACGAGTCGTGTTTCTTGCCTAAATCTCTATTTCACGCTCGAAGGTGAAAATAGACGTTGGTGGACAAGGCGAGCCGGCGGGAAAGTTAGGAATCACTTCGGATCAGAAAGGGGCAGCGTTGTGAGTTGTGGGCCATTTCCCATCCCGTGCCGTAGTCGAAATGCCCGATATCCGAAGTGCTTCGAGACTTATAATATTTTCCGTATTTCGTTTGGCGGACATTCCGTTTTCGTTTTCGCCATTGATATCCCGACATGCTTTGCGACAGTGGCAGATAGGTCGGCTTTGCGTGTTCGCGCGGGAGATTGAAATACAGCGTTGGGCAGCTCAAAGTGAGTTCTTGCGGCTGGGTGAAATTCAGCAAGGCGGGCAAAGACTATGAGCCAGCAGCGGTGGACCGGGAGTGCTTCCTAAAGGAGGTCCGTAACGATAAGGGAGATGGCGTGAATCTAAGTGGCTGACTATCGGTGATAAAAATGAAGCGATTTTGAGGGAATGAACTTCGGGATTTATTTTTCTTGAGTGGGATTTAGCGGTATGGGCCCAAACTTGGCCATCTGAAGTGAAAAATCAGCGTAAAATCGAGAAATTCGGGTAAACTATGGGATTCATTTTTTCAAGCGGGATTCAGCGGGAGACATGCAGATTTTATTTTTTTTTGCATACGTTAATTCTCGAAAACGACGGGGAAAAACAACAGAAAAAAATCTGAACAATGTTTTGCAACGAAATTTGTAGTTCACATGCCAAAAATGGACAAATCTGAGCGAGAAAAAAAAAATGACCTCAAAAGCAACATAGGCTAGATATGCCCCGAGCCCTTCAATTTATTTCTTCCCATTTTTGCATCTACAGTCAACTCTCTCTAAGATGGACACCATCGGGACCGGCCTCAGCTGTCCGTCTTAGAGAGGTGTCCGGCTTATAAAGAATCGACGTAACATGACCCCAGGAATTTTAAGATAATAATGCTGAACCTGTGCACAGTGAATACGCATCTGTTTAAAGTTTGTTTTAAGTTATTCAGTTGAACGAAACCTACAAACTGTAACAAAAACATATTTATAAAATTGAATCTCTTGTCGTATTACAATCAATAGTTAACGGGTTAACTAGAGTCCAAACAGTGAACAGTACATTCTGCAAACGGGAACATAACCATCTTATGACTCAGGACTGTCTTTTGCGGCACCAAGTCTAAAAAAGATGTCATTTTTTTAAAAAAAAATGGTAAAAGCAAGTTAAGTTAATAGCTTCTAATAGCCATGGCTTTGGTGGGCATGCACTTAAGAAGAAAAGAAATCTGTGATCATGGATTGTTTCAGGTGCAACAGTTTAAAATCCTCAAAGCACTCACCAGAATTTTTCTTCCCTAAATTGTAATTTGCGGTCACATTCAGCACCTAGATTTCTGTTTTTAATATTAAAAAAAACACCATTTCACAAGTGTCCGTTGACAATTTCAAAGTGTCCGGCTTATAGAGAGTTTAGTTATAGTAAAATGACTGAGAAACGGCCGGGACCAGCACCAGGTGTCCATCTTATAGAGGTGTCTGTTAAGAGAGAGTTGACTGTATTTCACAGATTAAGTAAAACAACACTAATTCTTATAAACTGATGTTAATTTGCTAAATCACAATTTGCAGGAGAGCATATTGACTACTGTGGATTTGGTGTTCTACCCATGGCAGTGGAGCAGGATATTGTTATGGCAGTAGGAAAAAATGATAAGAAAATGCTCAATTTATCAAATACGTACAACAGCTTTCAGTAAGTCAGTTTCATTTACAGCAGGAGTACAATAAACTGAACCTCGCATTTAGGACGCCTCTCTGTTACGGACAGTTTCCATGGTCCCAAAGATACTAAAATGCACATAATCCCAACTTCTATATGCAGACACCCTACTTAATTGAGACTGACCATACATTGTTTGTATTAAGGAGGTTTGACTGTATGCTGCAAGCTCTTTGCTTTTGGACAGGACAGGGTCTAGAGTTTTATGCCACTATGAATTAATTTTGTACATGTGAATTTGTACTATGAATTTGTACATGTACAGGGCTCAAAATAATTTCCGGATGGTGGCCGGTCATGCTGGCTGGAGAAAGAATTTTTAGCTCGGTCACGCTTTGTTTCTGACCAGTCAAAATATTGAAAAAAAAAGTTTCTGTGTACTAGTTTCTTATATCTTTTACAATCATTGCTATAGCCCCCTCAAGTTGTGAAAAAGTGTTTTTTTTTTTGTCGACAAAACTGATTAGTAACAATTTTACTATAGCCTCTGATCTCCATTTCGACATCAAACTCAACATGTGGGGCAGGCAACTTATTAGAAGAACAATCAAAACCCGACCCAGTAGATTTAAAATTAGGTTGTAATGTAAGGAAACTTATGGCAATGCTCAAACTGACAGTCTTTCTAAATCACATAAGCATTTACCAAACAGTTACGGGGCTGCAAGTGAGGAAACTTTGCCTGTGCTTCAGTAAAGTAATTTAGAAAAAAAACTGTTTTGTTTCCCTTTGTATTTAATGACCCTTAATCTTCTCAACAGTGATTTTAGTGTAAGCTGTGAAGATTACAAGATTGATGGAAAAGAGTGGTACCATTATTTTCTCTGTGGATACAAGGTATAACACCCTAGAGAGATTCCCAGGCAGACTCCCAGGGTATTCCTTAAAAAAAAAAAAAAAATGACAGGAGCTGGTTGTCAGAAAGGATTCATTTCGTACCTGTTAGAGTTGAAAATAGAATCAAACAACACCCAGAAAATGCAATTTTGGTGCATTCCAAGGGTAATGCCACCAATATATATGGGACCCCCTTCCCCAAGACAATGATGTTGGTAATTTGTCAGAGCTTTTCCACCCAGGGCATTGGCTTACATCACGAAAAAGATTATCTTCCCTTTCTGATGGACCCACATTTTGTCATATTGTATTGTTTTATTATTAAAGTTAAACAAATTGCTGAAGTTTGTGCCATAAATTCAGAGACTGAGAAATGAAAAGGTTCTTGTCAATAGAATGTAAGATTGTACACATGTAACTAAAACAAGCTTTGATGAGAATAGGGAAGAGGTGGACGGTATCATTGTCATTTCTTAAATAATAATCCCTTTTTAATCATGAAATGTGATTAATCCTTTCAGGGTTTAGTTGACCACATGAAGATTGCATCTCCTGTTGGCTTGAATCTTTTAGTGGATGGAACTGTGCCAAAGGTTTGTACCGGTAATCTGTTTTGTAATCTGTTTAAAGCTTCCTCTGCCATAGGGCATATGAACTACAGGTATGCAGTCATAACTAATTAAAAAAGGAATCTGGAGGTTTCTAAGAAGAATTGGCAAATTTTCCTTCAGTTGTGTGAATGAATGAACACCTTGTTTTGCAACTGAAAGAGAAAGAGAAAGACAATGTGGAGGAAAGTTTCTTGTTAAAGGAGACAACACAACATCAGAAAGCTTGCACCAACCTTCAGAATGAAAGTCTGAATAAATAACTGTTAGACAGCCCCGGTCTCTACCAACAAACTAATATTTCCTGTCAATGTTTTTCTTGAAGAGTGCAGGTTTGTCCAGCTCGTCAGCATTGGTTTGTTGTTCAGGATTGGCAACAGTGCATGGTAATGGACTGGAACTGAGTAAGGTGCATAAATATCTTTATCTTCTATAGACAAGATTACATTATCAGTAATGGAGACATGATGTTTAGATGTAACTTCTGAGTCTGTCAACAAAATCCAATCGTGTGACAATTAAAATGAAACCTCTTCGCCACTACTTCTGCATGGAATTTGGTTTTCAATATTTTATAAAATGAAATTTGGAATTTTTGTTGAATTTTGGCACTCTGGGAAGTTCAAGGGTTTTAATGGACATTGGAACCACACTGAATTGTTATTTTAGGAGAGATGTCTGTTTGTCTGTTTAGTGTTAATAGTGTAAGAGCCGTTTGTATGTGGTTGGGACCAAGAGGAGTGAGAGGTAACTACCAACTAGATCAGAGGTTCATCCATTAGTAGAGGATTGACTGTCTTTTCGGCAAGATTATCTTATTAACGGATTACTCTTTTTACTTCTTGAATACATAGTGAAGGTACTGTGATCAAAGTTTTCTCTTTTTTCTCATAAACAGCATGAACTGGCAGAAGTGTGTACAAAGTGTGAGCGGTACATTGGAACTGAAGGAGGAGGGTAGGTTGTTAAAGTTCATAATTAATTCAAACTTCATTGATAACCCCTTTATCAGCTCGACAGGAACCAACGGTGAAAGTATAATATTATTTTGACAACCCTTCAGAAACTGCAACTTGGAAAATACTGAAAAATAAATAGTACGCTAGAAGTACGTTTGATACTTTCATTTATAAAATAATGGAAACGCCGCACAATTTTATCTGAAACTGAAAAGTTAGAACCACCTTGTACAGCATAATAAACAACACTACAGGAGAGTACAGCTCAGTAGCTTTCATTTGAATGGTAACACTTTTACCGCTGCAGTTGGAAGAGCGCTGCTCTGGTGAGCGGGACGTCGCGGGTTCAATCCCCTGCCGGACCAACGCTCAAGAGTCTTAAAACAACTGAGGACGAAGGTACTACCTTTGCTTTGATATCTGCAAAACGGTTAGACCTTCACGTGACTCGGATGACCACGAAGAAATGGCGGTCTCTTCTGCAGTAGGGAATGTAAAAAACAGTTTCCTCAATTCATGTAGTACTTCCGTGCTAAATACTTTACTTTAAACACTTTAAATAAAGTGATTTTTTTTAGTTTTCTATTCACAGACTCAGGAAATTGCTATCAACCTGGAATGACTGATTTTAAAAAAAATACTGTTTTGTAGCAGGTAAAAATGAATATTTTTTGCGTTTTTCACAGAATGGACCAGTCCATTTCCTTTTTGGCTGAACCGGGAACCGTAAGTATTCATTAGGGGAGCGTATTCTCACTAGTACATCTCATTAACATTTGGTTTAATTTCCCTGCTTCAAATTTAAAAAAAGTAGTTATTTTTTCTTTGGTTTGTTTCTGGTTAGGCGAAGCACATTGAGTTTGATCCTATCAGAGCTTATGATGTTACCCTCCCAGATGGAATTGTGTTTGTGATTGCAAATAGTTTGGTATGTATTGCAAGTGTTGTTGTTGTTGTTGTTTTTGTTGTTTACTATCCCCAGGGAGGATACTACCAGAGTCGGAAATGTCTAGACTACAAGAATCTACAGAACACTGTGTCGTTTTTGTCCCCTTCCTTCTGTTAACTTCCATCTTTTAAGCGACCAGGGCCCGGTTGTTCGAAAGCCGATTAACGCAAATCCCGGATTAAAAGTTAACCGAGGATTTCATTTCTCTGTTTAAAAAAGTTTTCAAAAGGTCATTTATAGCTAGTAAGTGAAGACAACTTAAAGTCGAAACTGAAGGGTAGAAAACTTTGGAAAAATTTCAATTGTTGAGTTGTTTAACTGGATTCAAAATTGACGCTAATCCTGGGTTACTTAATCGTGCTTTGAACAACCCGGCCCTGGTCGCCAGCATGTTCCAGGTGTTCAGATAGTGGGTAGCCTGTTCCAGGTGTTCAGATAGTGGGGAGCGAAAGTCAGGCGGCGCGCGAAGGAAAAACATTGCGAGTGCTGACAGAGAGGGATTGGCGCGAAAGAGAGCGAGACACCCCAGTCTCCCCTTGTTTTCCCCGTTCGTTCGCGCGCCGGTTTTAAGCTGCTTCTCCGCCTCACAATCTTAATGCCTGGACTGAACAGGCTACCAGGTCGCATACATAATTATTTTTGCCAAAGTGCACTAGATGCTAAATGTTATTATCGTTTATCAATGTTAGGTTGAAATGAAGAAATCTGCAACTGCTGGCACACATTTTAATGCTAGAGTAGTGGAGTGTCGTTTAGCAGCCAAGGTATGTCTTATAGCAAACACGCTGAGAGTTTGCACTTTGGCGTGCGGTCATTACTAAATATTTTTCTTTCGAGTGTTCAACTGTTTAAAAAGTTAAGTAAAGGAATCAAAGAATAAATGACGGAAAGTAGGGCAGCAAACGTGCTAAACGCCCTATACAATTAAGCATTAAGGAACTAGTACCTTAACATTTCTTTTTTGTGGACAAATTTTTACAAATTTTTGAAGGGGGAGATGCGCAAAAAACTAAAGTCATTAGGATAATGTTTTTCTTGTATGTCACCGGTTGCACATTTTTATTCAAGTTCTAATTGGTTCATTTTGTTGTTCAGATTACTCTGATCGTTTATTCCAAAACGTTCATCAGAATTTAAAAAACGTCAAATTACTTTCTCTTGTAAACAGGTACTGGCTAAAGACAGCGGTCTTGATTGGAAGAGTGTGCGCCGTTTGAGTGAGGTGCAACAAGGCAAGAAAAAGACCTTGGACGAAATGTAAGCTGTTGCCAGATACAGACGCGACAAACATCTTACCCTGCGATCAGGCGCTTTTTTCTGAGCAAACGTCGGCGGAACGCGGGGAGGAAAAAAAGAACCCCTCTCCGCGCCCTTCCGCCAACTTTCGCATTCACGCATTCACACATTCACACGGCGAACTGAAAAATCAGAGGCCTGATCGCAGGTTACAAACTTCCACACAAATCAAACTCGTTCTTAGGGGTGTTTCTTTTCGAGGGAGGAAGACTGTACATACTGAAGTTGCAGCAAACGAAATTCACACTCCAACGCGAATTTGCTAACTCAACAAAGTTGAAGAAAAAGTTAGTAAGAATAGCAACAAGTTCTTTTGGTCGTCAGCAGTTTGCCAACTGTTGATTTGACGTTCACATACACCAACTGGAATTTGACAACTCAAGTTTTTCAGCTTTAGTTTGTCGTGTGAAGCGCCTTAAAGTGACAGTCCCAGTTTAAATATCGTGTTTTCATGATTATGGCCATAAGCTTGCTTTTTATTATCTTGTATTAGGAAGAAAAAATCTCCAAAAGTGATGTACGCAAAGAAATATGAAATAAAAAGACAAAAAACGACTAATTTGTCCTGTGAAGGCACCTGAACACTAAGTAAGAATACACTTTATTATTACTCTTTGTTGCATGTTTGACGCAGGGTGGAGATGGTGGATTCAGTTCTTCATGCTGAACCCTACACAAAGGAAGAACTTTGCAAATTCTTCGGCCTGTCGGTATGTTAACGCACTTAGAAATCTTTCTCATCTCATTCTGTCCTCCATTTTGTCACTTCACATTTTCACGAGTACAAACCGTTGTAACCAAACAATGCTGAGAGCAACTTGCGTCACTTTTCTTTAATAACCAGAAAGTGGAAAATTTAGGTCGACGTCGTAAGCGTCGATAAGTGCATGCAAGCAGTATCCAAACGGTGTCTCCCTGGGACGTCCACACATTCAAACTAAACCTAAATCCGGGGGGGGTACTCAACAAAGTTTTGTACGGGGATGCTCCGCCCCGAGGTCCAAACCCTTACCCTTTCATATACCGTTTTTGACAGAAAAGGTACCCCTTTCATATACCTTTCATTGAAACTGGTACCCCTTTCATATATCTTTCACTGGAAATGGTACCCCCTTTCATATAGCCTTTACGTGCGTCTGTTTGATATATTTTGAAAGGCCCTTTTTATAGTACTTAAATGGCAGTTTTCCCTACCTTTTTTATGCTTCAACTCGTGTTTTCGCTACCCTTTCCTATTCTTCGTGAAGTCCCTACTCTTTCATATACTTCAATTCATGAAAGCTCGACCCTTTCATATACCTCCAGCCTCAAAAAGGTACCCCTTTCGGGCGGAGCATCCCCGTATGGCCCATTATAGGGAGTACCCCCTCCCCCCCCCCCCCGGGACCTAAATATTTTACCGCAATTGTCCCTGTCAGATTTTTTTTAAAAACAGGTGCAAGCATAAGAGTCCTTATTTCCCAGTGAACTGAGCAGTTGTTCACATTGGGTGTCTATCTTTTACAGGAAGAGGAGCTGATCAGTCAATGCATGAGTCCTTCAACAGCCGGTGTAAACAGCTTCAAGCTTCACGATCGAGCCAAGCACGTGTACTCTGAAGCTTCTAGGGTACTCAAGTTTAAAAACGTGTGTGAGGAAAAACCCGCCAACTCTGTTCAGGTGGGAAAGCGTCTGCATGTTCTGTAAACCTGTAACTCTTTAGTGTACCAAAGGGTCAATGGTCAAACATTCCCACGTTGTCTGACAGCAGTATGCACCACAGCAAGGTATAGCTTAAATTTAAATGGGTACACTTTAGGATTTCATCCACAGACTCAAAAGCTAGAACCACCTCGTACAGCATAATAAACAGAACCACAGGAAAGTACTATCCAACAGCTTTCACTTGAATGAATGGTCACACTTTAGAATTTCATCTATATACTAAAAATGAGAACCACCTGGTACAGCATACTGTAATTTATGGACAGTTCCGCAAGTAAGTACTGCTCAGTCGCTTTCGTTTTATTTCCCATTCACCGAAAGATTAAAACAGGATTAAAATTTCCAAGTTTATTGTAGTACATAGTGTTAAACAATCAGAACTGAAACCAACCTCAATATACCATCTCAATCGCGACCTGGCTTCTCAGTGACGCGCATTTTCCTTGCTTCGCAACGCTTGCATGTTTTTGCTTCGAGTTCTAATTGGTTCTTTGCTTTATTTTCGTTTATTTTGTGTTTGGCCATATTTAGTAACTTTAAATTTGATTCTACGACTGCCATAATAGTCTAAATTAACAAAAAATGGGCGAACGGCGCATACTTGTTCTCGGCTTCCTGTATAATTTTTTTTTTCAGCAGATCACCAGCACGTGGGATTTACATGTGTTTTGTTTGTGATTAGGTTTTGGGCGGACTGATGAATGAAAGCCATGAAAGTTGTAGTAAGATGTATGAATGCAGCTGCGAGGAACTCGATCAATTGGTGGCTCTTTGCAGGTATTACACATAAACAGGCACTGTTATTACGACTCGATCCCAGATCCGTCCCTTTAATTTCAGATCGACTTTTGTCAAGCGGACATCTCGGTGTTTCACCTGTTCATTTATTCTCTGTTGTTTGGCATAAGTATTTTTACATTTTTCCGATTCGTTTCTGTTTCTGAAGAACACATAGTCATCAGCTATGATCACATTGACAACCTAATATCCATAATAAGAAAACTGTATTATCATCTGTCTCAGGATGTATTTTTTTAGGATGTAAATCGCGACGTTTCGACTGACGCGTCACTATTTGTTTCACGATGGTCGGCTGTGATTAGTGGAACTCGATCGGCATAGTAAAACTAATGGTGACACGTAATCAGTCGACCTCATCGCCTGATGAAGACCAGCTGTAAGTCACAATTGTAATTGCTAATTGCAATTGTGTAACAATTACTGTAAGTCTTTCACAATTGTCACAAATTGTGACATCCTATGTGACTACATTGTGAGACAAACGATAATGCACTTTATTTTTTAACACTGAATGGAAAGAGCCAACCTGCCAACTTTTCCGAAGTCAAATGCGCGATTTTCGTATCGATATAAGCCTTTATCACGCCCCGCCATTTTGTATAAAAACAAAGGATTTTTGCCCGCCCAACCTCGTTTTCAACTTTTTCACTGCGAGGCTGGGCGGGCAAAAACAAAGCATTTTATTCTCCGGGGAGTCAACATGGCCGCCGCGTGATAAAGGCCTATTACCCGAATTTCCGAAAATGTCCGACGACTGCCCGAACATTACCGAAGATGTTCCGACAACTTCCGAAGATTCCCGAAGATGTTCCGATGATTTCCGACGGTTGCCGAATGTCGCTGTTCTCAAAAGCTCGGCGCGATCTTGCCGAGATAGCGCTTATCTCGACCATTCAGCTTGTTATTTGGCACTCAAACGCGACATGTAGCGCCGTTAACTGGACTATTTTGAGTGGAAATTGAATTCAATCTTTCACGTTAATGGTTAATAAACAAGTAGTCCGGAATTGTGAGTCAGGCGTGTAAAATTGCCCTGTATGCGTGTGATCGATGTTTTCGATCCGTAGGCGTGTGACACACGCATAATGCGTGTGAGTTGGCAGGTATATTTTTGTGCCTTACCAAGATGAACGATAACGAACTCTTTCACGATAAATATCCATAAATGTTTATCTTTCATTTTTGTTTCTTCTCACCCCTTGTATTATGAAATATGGACACCAAACCACTGGGGCGAAGGCAGGATTTTTCAATAGGGGAGTCCTACGCCAGTGTCTATTATCATGTAGTATGAAATACACAGTTACGTTTACTTTGTTTGCTGTATAAATATCTGTAACATTTGCATAACCGAGGGGAGGGGGTCACATGTTAATGTACCCTAGGACCCGCCCCCCTCCAACCTTGCTACGCTCCTGAAATTACTGTTCATAGGGGGGTGGCGGGGAAGGGGTGCCCGTACAGAGGTTGACCGTTCAAAAGAAGCAATTATACTGAATACGGAATTGTCCTTCTGAATGAGGTTATATCTCACTTTATCTTTCAGGAAAGCAGGAGCAGTTGGTTCCAGACTCACAGGCGCAGGATGGGGCGGTTGCACAGTATCGCTGGTGCCTGTTGCTGTTCTCGACACCTTTATGAAAACAGTGCATGATGGGTACTACGCTGCTGACCCTGACAAGCTCAACCGGGTGTCCGAGAGTTTGTTTGCCACTCAGCCGGGGAGTGGTGCTGCCTTACTAAAGCTTAATTAACAGACAGTCAGAAGGTTAAGATCACACTATTTTAGATATCCTGTTTCCTCCTAACATTGCTAAAGTACAGAAATTACAAACATAAAAATATCACTCGAAAGCAGCTTAAAACAAGCATGACTGCACATGAAAGGACTTCTTGATAGTTTTAATCGACTGATAGCAACACCTTGTACAACGTAACAACATAGAGCAGTTTTCAATTGAGTGTCGTAAAACCGAAACCAAAGTATGTAGTTACTCTGACCAATCGCAACAGAGGGATATAATCCAATGAACCAATCAGAACTGAAACCAAATACATGTAGCCAGCGCCAAGCGCGGGAAAACACGTGCGAGCAAATCATGATTGGTTTTGGTTTTACTTCTGATTGCTTTAGAAAGTAACGCGAAACGTCGTACCCATGACAAAATAGCAATCGCGTAATAACTTTCGACAGTTCACAAAAATATAAATTTAATATTGATTCTCGTTTGGTAATAAATCATATAATCTTGAAAATTGCTGGTCTGTAATTAAGTTAATATTGTGTTTTAAACCATGGGCCATTTTTCCACAGTAAGCAATCCTTCATTTCTTTTATTTGGGAATAGTCGACTGAGAAGCAAGTCGCTTGTCCTTGTTTCGTTTCGTTTTCAAAGCGAAGCGTATATTTCAAAACCCTTGTCCCATCCTCGTTCCCAGTCTGACGGAAAGCTCACCTGCACCTGGTGCGTGTTTCTCGAAATCCCCGAAGATATTTCCGGTGCCAAGCAGAGCAATTTGGTTAATAAAATTAGAAGAATTTTACCAATTAATAACAACAGAATGTTTTTGACAAAATTGTCAAATAGGTTGTCGGGACTTTTAGAAATGCATGCTTGGTTTTAATGTTTTGATCATCTTTACCTACAGCTTCTAGAATTGTTGGGGAAGCGAGCTAAAAACTGCGGGGAGACTGGGGAGAGGAAGTCCCACGTCTCCCCGAATTTTTTTCGCTCACATTTCTTCGCGCCTTCCCCAACAATTCGCGCTTTCCCCACTAACTGAACGCCTGGGACAGGCTGTACAGCTTCGAAACATTGCTTTTAGTTCTTTTTGCCAAATGGGTTAGATGACGGGCGTTCTAAGGCGGTTAGGGGGAGGTTTCTTACATAACTTGCGAAGTCCAGCGTCGAAAGTGAGGTCTTATAAGAGAGTGGGGCTTAACAGAGACGGAGAGCTTCGTAGAGCTTTAAGAGCTCTTGAATGCAAACTGGTACTCGTGTGAAACACGTGTAAAATCGAACCATGTTAATAGAATATAGAATGGCTTACCGTTATTTGTATTTTTGGACCATTTTTGTCCCCAGACTGGCCTCTCCTTCATTATAAGCAAGGGGCCTCGCTACGAATAGCGATCGTTCCACGAGAAAAAGTAATAGGCCATTTCCGAGTTGCCTTTAGCCTCTCTATCAAAGAGAGGCTAGGTGCGAAACCTTTCATATGAAAATGAGTTTTCATTCACATGCAAATAAAACTATTTGCATGTGAATGAAAACTTATTTTCATATGAAAGGTTTCGCACCTAGCCTCGCTTTGATAGAGAGGCTAAAGGCAACTCGGAAATGGCCTATTAAAGACGAGGAAATTGTAAAGAAAGAAAAACTTAAAGTGAGCAGAGAGCCAATAGACATGAACAAAGAGATGAGCGCGGTTGCGCCGACGGCATACACATACATACATAACTTTATTTAGTAAAGCAAGTTCAAAATGGGCAACTTTACAGCTGATGTGGACATTCTACAAAATAAAAATACCGTATGGCGTGGATCATTTCGACCCATTTGGCTTTAACTATTTACCTTTAGCCTTTTACACTTTGTTTGTTGTTATAATAAACACGAATTAACGATCGGACGACAAAAGCGACGGCCGAACTGATAGCATTACATTTTAACGTGGCGGCCCCATAAAAAATAGGTTGTTTTGACACAATGTTTATTTAGGATAATAAGATACCGCGGTGTAACAGTACCATCCTTTATACGCCAATAAATTACCAAAATCTGCTGCGCGAATGTTTCGGTAAAAAACAAAAAACGTGTTAAAGCAGACTCGTTAATCGTTTCCTGGATTTCCACCGCAAATTTTAATTTCCGCAAAATGCGTTAATTAATACTCATCCATTAATAAAAGTAAGGTAAGTTAAGAGGGGAAAACACTCTTGCTAATTGCTTTTAAGTGGCGGAAACGCCAAGTTATTTTTTCTAGATTGTTAACTCCAAAGTTATTTCACGCTGTTCGTTGGTTTTGTTAATGTAAAAGCTCGTTAAATTAATACGCGGAATGGTAAAAGACAAACGCCCACGACTCTTTCTGTCGGGCCGCAGCAAATAAAGCAATTAACGTTTTTATGAAATCCATGACTAGTTCGGCTTATTTGCGGGTTAGCGTCTGCTCGTTGTCAAATCTGCGTCGCAGAAAATGGCTTATTCCAAAATCAAATTTCCAGAAATATTCCAAATTTCTTTTTTGTAAAATGTTAAAAAATAAACAGCACCATTGGAAGTACTGTTGAAGAGCTTTCATTTACAGTTACAGTTACACTGTAGGATTTCTTCCACAGATTCAAAAGTTCGATCCACTTTGTCGCAGCTTTATAAACAGTATCACACAGAAGGTACTGACTCAAAAGCTTTCATTTGAATGATCACACCCTAGGATGATTTGACTGACAGACTCGAAAGCTACGATGAACCACCTTATACAGCATAGTAAACGGAAACAACTGCTCAGTAGCTTTCATTTGAATGGTTACTATTTAGGATTTCATCATGCCACAGACTCAAAAATTAAAACCACCTTGTACAACACAATAACTGACAATACCACAATGACAGCAAAGTACTACTCAATAGCTTTCATATGAATGGTGCGGACACTTTAGGATTTCATCCAGACTCAAAAGTTATAGCCACCTTTATCTAAGGCATAATAAACGGTATAACCAGAGGAAAGTACTGCTCAGTAGCTTTTAAAGTCGACAGACTAAAAGTTGGAAGGTTTGGCTTTGTGAAGCAAAAGAAATAAGAGACGTCTGAGTGCAGGCTAGGAATAAAAGGGATAGCTCAAGTATTGGAGTTTATTTTGTAAAGGCACGGTGGTGTGGTTGTCATGAGTTTCAGCAGTAGCGATGTGATCGATGGTTTGGGCACTAGCCAACGCCTTCGCGTTGTCTCAGTGTGGCAGGCTTAAGATTAACAACTTTATTTTCAATTTCCTTAAAAAAGGTAAAAATCATAAAACTTTGTAGCCTTTGCGCAGATGTATTCTATTTCCTAGCATCATATTAAACAAGCTGATTTCTCAGCAGTAATATTCAACAAAAGATGTCAGAAATTTAGAACAATACATTTTGAGAATTGCTCGGGCTTCATAAAGTGTAGCCTGACATACAAAAAAATGCCACTCGATTGTCAAAGGAAAGGAGATAAAACTTTAACTATTAAAAAAGATGAAGGTAATTTATTAATCGCGGAAAGAATAACATCGCATGTTATTTTATTATTCGTATAACACTTCAACTTTCTATTACGTCTGTTATAACTTTTAAATGATCTGCGAGAGAAATAACGCATGTTATTCTAAGACATGGTTCAACTGAAGCAGTTCTGACCTTTTATTGGCCCAAGGCCAGGTCCAAGCTCATTTAAACGATCTCATTCACACTCTAACGGACTGCTCTTCATTAAAGTTCCATTCACAGTCGATTATAAAGTCAATTGCAACAATTTTCATTCCTGAAAAGTCACGCGATTGAATACTTCCAATGATTCATGCCGTTTGAAAGTCGTTTGGATTCCAAAAGGCTTTGCAGAGAGTAAAAGCGAAGAGGTCGAGCTCTGATTTTTACAAAAGTGAACTCAAGACGAGTTTAATTTTCTCCTTAAAATATTTTTTGCAATTCTATACTTAACTTGCAACCATCACGTTATCTTGGCTCATTTTTCATTTGCTACATCTTGCAAATGACCCACTTGGTTGACAAATGCGAAAAATCGCATTTTGTTTTTTGTTCTTTTTTTTATTGACCTTTTGATTGCTAACAGTGTAGAAAATTGGGACTTGGAAAAAAATTAGAACCACCTTAAACAGTATAACAGACAGTACCAGAGGAACGTGCTGCTCAATAGCTTTCATTTGAATCGTCAAACTCAAGGGTTACATCCACAGACTCATAAGTTAGAACAACCTTGTACAGCACAATAAACCATAATAAAATGATTCTATATCTAAGAGGACAAGGGCACAAATTTCGCAATTTTCACAAAGTTTCCGCTGGGAAAAAATATAAGAACAGAATCACAGGAGAGTATACTATAGCTTTCATTTGAATGTTCACAAAGATTTTATCGACAAGATGTAAGGTGTAATGTAACTAAAAAACCGTGAGTGCTTTGAAAAACGAAAAGGAAAAAACGTGACAAAAGAGATCGGAAATATTATATAAAAACTGTTATGTTGCAAGACAAGCCGATGACATAGTAAACCACGAGAATGCGGATTGGAAAAACACTTCAATGAAATCTTCACTCACGAGTCACGAAACACGGACACTAATAATAATTAAGAATATCGAACCAACCGACAATAACCATAGACTAACTGTGAACACCATATAATTTTGCGTACAAACAAACTGCTCATTAATCCCGGAACCGCGCCAGGGGATGTAGAGGGGGGGGTGGGGTGCAAGAAAAAACGTCGGAAATTCGAAATATGAATCTGCGAAGTGGGGCGCGGGAAGTTGTATGGCAATGTCACGACCCGAAGTAGGAAAAACTCTGGTTAAACTAAACAATAAATCTCTTGGTATCTGGTTTTCCGTAAGACATCATCTCCTCGTAGTCATCGACGCAGAGGATTCGGTTGTTAATCAAGTAAAATTTGTCCCCGACACAGAATCTCTGGTGGCATCGCTGGCAGGAGAAACACTCCAAATGGTAGACATTCTCTCTTGCTCGCATCACCATCTCGAAGGCAGGAATAGTCTTGCAGCAAACGGTACAGAAGCCTTTTGTTCCAAACAACCTAAAGGCGACAAAATATAAACAGTATTAAAATTATCTTTATTTGAGCCAAGTGGATGGACATCCGGAGAGGCGAGAGTTTAAAGCTGATTAATACCTCCCGCTGTGAGAGTGTTGGAGTACATATTTCAAAAAGTTGTACAATTTCTGCTTTAGAAACAGCACCACTAAAGGAGAGTTTTGCTCATTAGCTTATACTGATTTAAATGGTCACACGTTAGGTTTTCATCCATGGACTCAAAAGTTACGAAAATGTAATTGACGCTGAAGGATTCACTCTAAAATGCAAAGGGCTGTTTTTTTGTCCTATTCCAATCAATAATTAATAATTATAAGCTTGGCAGGCGTCGGTAAGTACATGCTATCAAGCTGCCATTGCCGAAAAGCGTCCTTAATGGAACTACCTGTAAATTGATGGGCATTTTACAGTTTCCCGCTTAAAAGGTTTTGCAATATTTTAAGGGAATTGACACATTGGAAGGAAGTGCTAAAGCAAGAGATTATATTTCTTGACAGTCCGACCATGCAGGTTTAATGTGTAAAATTGCACTTTAGCGTGACGACTAATTAAAATGAGCATTTTAATTTTTTAAAAAGCACAAAGGGGCAATTTCCCAATCGCATTAAATGTTTCTAAAAAGAGAAACTGTATTTGCACGCAAATGTAATTAGATGGAAGTTTTCTTGCTAGAACTTTCAAAGAATCTGTCATCGCTAACCAAATAAAATAAAGACTAAGTAAATCAGGCTGCGATTGAAAGGAAGACGTGGTTTAATATCTCAAATCTCTAGAACAAACAGTAAACTGTGAAAGTACGTTTAACAATACCAACCTCAAATAATCCCTTCTACAAAGGATTAGATTTGCTTTCGTGTACAAGGTAGAGCCAACTTCTCCGAGACGACATTCACAACAGCCACATTTTAAACAGTCTTCGTGCCAATAGCGATCCAGCGCTTTGAGAAGAAAGCGGTCATTTATAGGACATCCGCAGCCACCACATAACCGCTTGTTTGGGGGCACTTTGAGAAGATCAAACTTCTCAGTCGCTAGAAGAGTAATAATAGAGATTGTACAAGTAAATAAACGTAGGTAAAACGCATCTAAGAAGAGATTAATCGAATGCGCTATAAGGCAATGTGACAAATCCCACGACGTCGATGTGACCACAACATTCACAAGATTGTGCCGTATTTCACCCAGTTTATACAACATTTCATATTTGACAGAAAATTAAGAGAACGAAGTACTTAATCTTAAACAAGCACCTTTATCGACCCACGTTTAAACTGTGCATCTGTTTATAGAAACAGTAGCGAAAGTCAATTTATCGACTTTATCCACTGACTAATTTTTCTTGAACACTTTTAGAAAGGAAGCAACCAAAAACCGAGATATTCAAAGCGAGCGCATGAACGCGCCATCGCGAAATCGATATGTTTTGAAACTCTCGACAGAAAACACATCGTTTTGAAGTGTCACAGCCAGGCAAAACAGATACAAGGCAATTCAGCAGCCATTGTTACGATATAAATCTTTCTAGATTTCCCGTTATTGGTGCCTTGTTTACTAGCTCTCCAGGCCAAATCTGATAGCGCCAACTCAAGGTCGAACGAATGGCGACGAAATATTTTCAAACAAATCCACAAGCACTTCACAAGTCACTTACCCATAACCTCTCTTTGAAATCTTTTTCTGGCTTCCGTTGTTGTTTGCAGTCGTATATTAAACCCAGCAGTTTACTTCTCTCAGCTTAGGAAACCAACTGACTACTAATACGATATTCTACGATCACCGATGTCTATATATTCGCATTTCCTGTCCATTAGTTCGACTGTCAATTATTATGTTTCGTTAATCGAAATCCAACTAGAAATAGGTCGCTTTCCTTTGTTCTGTAAATGACAACTTTATTGTTTCGTTTAGTGCATCCACGCTCTCATAAAGTGTCAGTTGTCCGACTAAATAACACTTGATACTTCGAGGTTTCGAGTTCACGTCTGTGGTATCGATCAAATCTTTCGCGGCATTTACAAATCGCCAAACATTACGCCGACACTTACAAGAATAACTTGCCTTCTCACTTTAGCAGGTTATTAAACGCAAATAACCAATGTTGGTACAAGGAAAATTTACAACTTCTCAGAGCAAATATTTTGACGAGCCGATCTCCCCTATTGTGCCGCTAATGTTTTTCACAGACATAAAGTGACAAATAGTTTGCTTAAGGACCTAATTAACATTTTCCCGAAGATGCCTTGGAAATATTAACGGCTTTTAGCAGCTCTCTGGTTTCTATTACCAACAAAATGGATCTGTGGAAATTTCGCGTGGAATTTGTTTACGCCTTGAGAAGTACCTGCAACACAGATCTTTTTTCCACTTCTTGCTTAGCGGGTCGTGTTTATCCGTGTTGGTTTAGCCGTGCTCGAATCACACCTCTGAGAAGATTATTAAGCCATGTAAATTGGATTTCTTTTGTTTAGGCGAGAAATTAATGACTGCTGTGTTCAACACATACCAGACCAGACGTGAATCAAATTACTGAAAAATGTTTAAAAGCACTCTTGTGTGCGAATTCATCATTTCATACACGCGAATCTAAAAAGCTAGCTTATTGTTATTTCTTGAGAAGCCGTACAAACTTTTAGGAGACAAAAGGACTTCGATATTGTTTGCTTGAGGTGAACGCAAATGGGTCATCAATTTTTCCCACCCCATACCCGCAAAATAGAGAAATTACCACTTATTAAAACCGTGTGTTACCTTCAGATTCTAGTTTCGAAATGATCGCCGGCGTTTTCGCAAGGTAGCGAGCCACAGGGTTAATGAAAAACGCATGTCAACTTTTCACGGAACAAGGTTGAAAACTGAGCTTGACAAAAGTCGAAGCGGTGAATTAAATGCCCGCGATAAACAAAGCGTGCGTGTCGTGAAATGCTTACTTGCGTTCATCACTACTTGTCAGGCACATGCAATAATTCTCCAATGCCTTCTGTTCTGTCTGGCCCTCCCAGATGGACAAGGTGTTTCAATTTCGGCGGACGCCCTTTCTTGTGCCTTCCTTAGGGTCTAGCGGCAGGTGATGCTTTAGGGAGGCTTTCGTAAGATGTGGCCAAGCCATTTTCATTTCTGCTTCTGAATAGCCACTTCCTCTTTTATTTAACGTCTTTTTTTTGTTTAAATATCTCCTAGGTGTTACTGACGCTGTCTAACCATTTCAATAACATGGGCAAACAAATTTCAATACTTTTTCAATCCTCCGCAATCCCTACTTTGCATGAGCTTCAATTCTTCATGGACGCTCTCTGCGGAGTTTTTGTTGCCCTCCAGGTTTCTGTGTGAGTTCAAAAGCAAGCAGCTTGGTTTGGGTTATGTCTTTCTTGGGCCCCATATATTCCTTATAGTGACAAATCAAATGCTGCTCGTGTCTTGGATCCTAATTAAAGCATCCATGCCTGCGCCACCATGTTGGTTGACGTTGTTACTCGGGTAACAGAAAGAGTCGAAATATCGCTCCACCCTGAGGCGGGTAACTGGGTGGTCAGTTGTTGTGTTGAGTGTAAAAATCACCGTGTTTCTCCTGCGGATGTCAAGCTTGACTAGTGTGCAAAGATGTTGTCCAGGACCGTGTCTTTGTCCTGTGTCTGCCGGCCAGAGAGCTACTCTGCCGTTTTCGCCCGGGCGGGCTACTCAACAAAGTTTTGTACGGGGATGCTCCGCCCCTAGGTCCAAACCCTTACCCTTTCATATACCGCTTTTGACAGAAAAGGTACCCCTTTCATATACCTTTCATTGAAAATGGTACCCCTTTCATATACCTTTCGTTGAAAATGGTACCCCTTTCACATAGCCTTTGCGTGCCTCTGTTTGATATATTTTGAAAGGCCCTTTTTATAATACTTAAATTGCAGTTTTCCCTACCTTTTTTATGCTTAAACTCGTGTTTTCGCCACCATTTCCTATTCTTCGTGAAATCCCTACCCTTTCACATACTTCAACTCGTGAAATCCCGACCCTTTCATATACCTCCAGCCTCAAAAAGGTACCCCTTTCGGGCGGAGCATCCCCGTATAGCCCATTATAGAGAGTACCCACCCCCCCCCCCCCCCCCCCCGGGCGTTTTCGCCAAACGGCTTGACTAAATTTCGTCAAATTTGCTATTTTCGCAATTGCCTGCATGTACTAGGTCGTCCGCATGTCACTGGTGAAATGCTCGCAATAAAAAGAATCCATACAGAATGCTAAAAAGATACGAAGCAGCCGAACAAAATGCCGGGGTCTTCTAAATAAGTTAAAAAAGAAATCCCCACCGGTCTAGTGTGGTAAATAATACTGAACTGACAAACATGTAATTTTCACAATGTCACGAGCGTGGGACAAGGAAACAAACAGTAGCCACGCACCTCTTCAGAACCTCTAATTTCATTGGACCTGGTTATCACGCACTTGTATTGTTTTTAGGTCTAGGGTCTATTGTTGTTGTTTGTTCTATTGTTTTCTTAGCCAATCTTGTGAGGCGTTCCGAGAGGTGCGTACCACCTCGAAACAAATCTGAGTTACCGACAGGAATAATAATAATATTTAATAATAATATTTGATATTTCTATAGCGCAAATTAACATTTACATATGATCAAATGCGCTTAACAATCATAAAAACTAGCTTAATAAATAAAAAAATTAAAAAATCCACTAAAAAAACATATTCATCCTATATCCTAGGAATCGAACCTATGACCCTCCGCACACCGGTCGGATGCTCTTACCACTGAGCTACGAGAGACTCGTGGCGAGCAATGCCATATACTAGGTTCACACACCGGTCGGATGCTCTAACCACTAAGCTACGAGAGACTCGTGGCAAGCTAGGCCATATACTAGGTTCACACACTGGTTGGATACTCTAACCACTGAGCTACGAGAGACTCGTGGCAAGCAAGGCCATACACTAGGTTCACACACTGGTTGGATACTCTAACCACTGAGCTACGAGAGACTCGTGGCGAACAAGGCCATATACTAGATTCACACACCGGTTGGATGCTCTACCCACTAAGTTACGAGAGACTCGTGGCGAGCTAGGCCATGTACTAGGTTCACACATCGGTCGGATGCTCTAACCACTGAGCTACGAGAGACTCGTGGCGAGCAAGGCCATATAGTAGGTTCACACACTGGTCGGATGCTCTAACCACTGAGCTACGAGAGACTCGTGGCGAGTAAGGCCATATACTAGGTTCACACACCGGTCGGATGCTCTAACCACTGAGCTAGGAGAGACTCGTGGCGAGCTAGGCCATACAGCTGTTTGATTAAACGTTGTCATTGATCGGTCTCATCCCTACGCGACCAGACCGAAAGGGAGTATGGGTGAATTAAAATGCATGATTAATTATTCTCTATCGCGTTTACAATGATGGAGAACAAAACTCACGTTTGTCTTCGCGTGTTACGCAAAGACAAACGTGAGTTTTGTTCTCCATCATTGTAAACGCGATAGAGAATAATTAATCATGCATTTTAATTCACCCATACTCCCTTTCGGTCTGGTCGCGTAGGGATGAGACCGATCAATGACAACGTTTAATCAAACAGCTGTATACTAGGTTCACGCACCGGTCGGATGCTCTAACCACTGAGTTACGAGAGACTCGTGGCGAGGTAGGCAAAATACTAAGTTTGTGACGATAAGTTTTTTCTTACTCAAGCGGGGAATGCACGTCCTGTGTACTGCAAGGATCAGCAATGTTGAAAGCGTCATGTGAGATGATACATGCATAAAGACGGAAAGATAGTTAATTTGAAGCTCTGTAATGAAATGAGTAAGATGTAGTGAATTCGAACTGAACATGATGAGAAAAAAAAACTACATAATAGGGAATTCTAACGGAGAAAAATAAAATCAATTTTGTAACGGTAGCAAATTCAAGTCATTTTTATTTACAGAGTCATGTCACTGTTTTGTGTAGTCGAAGAGGTGAAGCATTGGCCGATAGTTAGATCAGTCCAAGCGTCTACTGTGTATCTCAGTATTTAAATATCGCGGTTTATAAAAAACTGTCGTGGAACCAAAAACAAAGCCGTACTACATCAACCAATCAGAACTCGAATTTCAACCGGTGCAAAGCGCGGGAAAAATGCGTCAGATAAGTCACGTGGATTATGACTTTAGCTCCTGATTGGTTAAAAAAACGTGTTTGCTCTAATTGGTTAAAACAGGTGGCACTCATAGCACGAGATTTTCTCAACTAATTACCAACAAACTTGAATATCAAAGTACAATTCTTTCTTTAGCCATCGTGATGTCGAAATAATTATTACGTCTAATCCTCGTCCGAATTTGATTCCCAATCTTCATTGTCCCCGTCATCAGATTCGTCAGAAAAATCCGCATTTTTCATTTCCAGTTCATAATCAGTTATATTTGTTAGATTTTTGTCTTTCCTTTTGGTTTGTTGTTCCTCTCTGTTCCAATCTTTCATCTTCGCGCCCATCATGAAGTCGTCTCGTAAAATATTCCACGTCGACGACGTGTCCGATTTTCCATCCTGGTCATTTGTCTGAAATAATGAAACGAAAACAAAAAAGTGAACACTGTGTTTGAAAAGGTTAAACGAACTGTTATATTAGCTTTACATTGGCAAATAAAATGATCAGTTAAAACTATTTACAGCAGTAAAGGCTCGGACACAAAGTGCCGGCAACTTTCTTGCAAAGTTGCGCGCAACAATATTTTTTTGAGGTGTCACACGATGCAATTTGTTGCGCGCGACGTTGCAAAAGTAGAACTCGATTCTACTTCTGCAACTGTTGCGCGCAACGTTGCAAAAAAAGATGGACCGTGTGTCCGGGCATTAAGGGTTCTTTTAGAAAAAATTTATAGAGAGAGTAGGAAGAATTGTGTTCTTCTGGAAAAGATTTTGTAGTCGAAAAAGACAGAACTGCATTATTGGAAAATGATATTCCGTGCGTGCTTTTTTTTTCAAACCGAAATAACTGGAATACAGTGGAATCCCGATTTTTCGAATACTCGATTTTTCGAAACTCCCGCTGATTATTCGAACCAAAACTCGTTTTCCTCGGGAGTTCGAAAAATCGAAGGTGCTATTTCAGTCAATACCACCTTCGATTTTTCGAACTCCCGATTTTTCGAACCAATTTCCGTTTCCCTTGGAGGTTTGAAGAATCGGGATTCCACTGTATATAGGTAATACGACTGGTCTTTAGCAACGCTCTCTTTGGGATTCTTCTCCGATTCAGGTAGCTTACCGCATATATACGACATAAACGATGCAGTATTACCTATAACTGCAATATATTTCCCCTGCACTACTGCGGACTTCACTGTTGTTACACCGAGCGGTCCCCGGCAAGGGCCTGTCTGCCATGTACCCGCCCATCCAGGGAAGAGTGTAACACCGGGAACATCATGGAAAATAGAAGGACATCCCACGGGAATTGCTCACTTCAGACAAGTCCCGGGGCACCCATCAAGAAATGTTTAGGAAATGCTTTTCCAGAACATTTTAGTGCCTTTAAAGGAAACTATGGGAAAGCTAATGCAATTTGATTTTTTTTAGCCGAAATTACATTTAAACAGCAGAACATTTTAGGGAAAGGAAACTTATCCTCAGAATTTATTAACTGCTTTTTCCTTTCTGAAAATCCTGGCTGATCTTGTTTTGCACTCGAAACGACATTTTTATTGCCCCCAAAACAAAAGGCGTCAAAGTCCCCTCTGTTACAAAAGTTGGCGGTGACATTTTGCTAAAGAAAAGTCTAGTAATTGGTCTAATTAATTACAAATTTTTTCGATAACTAAGGTCTTCAAAACAGATTTTCCACTGAAACGATTGCATGAGTGCTCCCGCAAGTTTCTTGTTCAGGAATGAGGCAATGGGGCGGGGAACTGATTAGACAACATTTTGTGTAGCTTCAATTAAAAGCTGGGGTTAAATCTCGGAGATTGCATGTCCTTTACAAGTGCATAACAAGTGTTCGAGTATTGCATTGTCTACATTATACCAATTACCTTGAGTTGCTCCTGCGTCCTGACTTTGTCCGAGCTACTTTTTAGCATGTCAAGAAAAGCGGATTTGGACATTGAATCCACAACTACAGAAAAAGAAATACATAAAATGGGTCAAAGTACAAAATAAAAAACTTTCGTCCCTGCTCCCACTCCTGTCATTGGTTGGAAGGCTTTAAGAGTTCTGGGCTTGGTTGTTCAAAGCATGAAAAAGCTATTCCAAGATAAGTGTCACCTTTGCATCCAGTAAATTAAATAGCTAGAGCAGTTTTCAATTGAGTGTCGTAAAACCAAAACCAAAGTAATTACTCTGACCAATCACAGCAGTCGTAAACAATCCAATGAACCAATCAGAGCTCGAAGCAATTACATGTCGCGGGCGCCAAGCGCGGGAAAACGCGTGCGAGCAAGTCACGATTGGTTTTGGTTTTACTTCTGATTGGTCGAGAAAGTGGCGCGAGATTTTTTAGCCAATCACAAAGCGTAGCAATGCAAAACCAAAGCAATTGTGTAATTACTTTCGACAGTCAATTGAAAACTGCTCTATAATCACATGAAAAAAGCAAGTGACACACTTAAACACCAACCCCGCAGTCTGGCCAGTACCTTACGCATGCGCACAGCCATGGACAGCTGTTTCGTCCTGTTAGCTGTTTCGTCCTTGTTAGGACTCATCAGCATGGCATAGACATCGGCCCTTTATTGCAAAGGCGTATGCAAGCATCCCTTTAAGCGCCAGCTCCACACAACACATGTGGTAGCTGTTGGCTGGGGTGCCACTGCCAGGGTGATATGCCTGTGCGCATGCGTAAGGTACTGGCCAGACCACAGGTTGCTGCTTGAGTGTGTCACTTGCTTTTTTCGTGTTTTACTATAATCACATGACTTTTCCATGTAACTTTGAAAACAATGAAAGCAATGAAATCCTTAGAGCTGTATTCCACTTTTATTTGATTTCACTTTAATTATACAGTCGAAGTTCCCGTAAACGGACACCATCGAGAAGCAGGAAAGTGTCCGTAACTCAAGCTGGCTGCTTACGGGAATGATTCTCGTAAGGAGAGAAATCAACGGAGTTTTGTCGAGGTGGCCATAAGTAGAGATGTCTGTTTACGAGAGTGTTCGCTAGAAGAACTTTGACTGTATTCCACTTTTATTTTATTTGCTTTAGTTTGTTTTTCTGCCATTAGGCCAGTTTGCCATTTATTCCTGCCTTTAGTTAAATCCTTAGGTATCTTGTATTGCTAAATGCTGAACTTGCATTTGAAGTGGATTTTGAACCTTAAACAGCTCAAGAACCATATCCTTTGAATAAAACATTCCTACATAGCTTAAACAGGGGCAAGCAAACTCTACCAACCCACCTGCCAAACAGACACGAACAAGTTTTTATCTAGACATGAAGTCCATACTTCTTTGACAAGTCAAAACAGTGTCTTTATGTACACCTCCTTCTCTTTTTTTCTTTCATCTTCATGTACATCTCACCTTTTGATTTCTTGGCCTCTGTAGGAGCTGAATTCAATTTACTTTCCATTTCCTTCTGATGTTTACTGACAGCATTAAATAACTTTACAACTGAAATTAGATCAGAGAAATAAGAATTCTTTACAAGAAGTGTTTACAATCAAACACTGATGATAAAAAAAAAATATGGCAGTGACAGAAATGACTGAAAAAATTGAACAATACAATACAATAAATTCTGAAAATAGTGCCCCCCATTACTTTCAGAATTACATGTAGCAGCCCCTAGGTACCGCAACTTTTGGATAGCAGTTAATTTTGGGTGGCCGCTACTTTTGGACTGCTAAAAACAAGAAACTTTTGAAAAAGGTGAGTGCGACCACAAAACTGGTTATTGTAATTCTTAATACATAAGGGTGTGAGGTAAAACGCTTTTTAAAGAATGGTAGGTAAGTCTTCACAAGCCTAATGGCTCACAACTGCCGGAGCTTAACCCGGTTTCTGTAGCATGAAGCGACTGAGAGTATTACTACTCCCCCTGGATGGGATGCTAGTCCATCGCAAGGTTACCCCACAGTGTGGAGAAAAGTTTCTTGTCTAAGGAAACAAAATGACGGCAGAGACCAGGCTCAAACCACCGACCTTTAGGCGCTTACCACTAGACCGCCGCGCCTCCACTAAAGTATGGTACTACCATATTTAGTACTGGAATTCTAAAGGCACCTTCACACAACAAACTAAAGTTGACTAAGTACCATTTAATAAACGAGCAGCAGTGTTTTATCAGGTATAAAATCCCGAGGGCGAAGCTGCGAGTTTATTAAATGACTTAAAACACGTTTATTGAATGAGTTTATTGAATGACTTAAAAAAATCGTTAATAATTCATGACCATTTTGTCCAATATCGATGAAACTATGTGGAGTGATATGAGAAAACAAAAGAAGGTTGTTTGCATTTGGGAATTGAACAAAAATAATGAAGGAGAAATAAAATTAGAAATTTAAATATGCAGAACTATGTCAGTACTTTATTCGAATGCGGTCTTTTGATACTTCGCTTGCATTAGTAAAAACATGCCTCCGAACGTAAGACATCGCATTCTTTAAGAATAACTTGCGCTAAATGTTTGTTTCAAAATCAAGTTGAGGAGAAGTTGATATGCGATAGGACGGGACATCGTTCAAATGCTTTGTTTAAGTATGAAAATCTAGCGTACAACAACAAATGATGGTCAGCAATTTGCTCGGACCACCGGTCGCAAATCTTACAGACAGCGCGTCGACTAACACCCCCAGCACAAAAGTTAGTCTTTCTAAAACAGATGCAGCTGAAAGCAATTCAAATTTATTAGATTTTGAATCGTTAGATTTTGACGTCGCAGATGAATTGTTAGCTAACATGACTATACCAGATAGTTCCAACGTAAACAAAGTTGTTATGTCGGGCTCAGTATTCAATAATTGTACTTTTCATTTGTAAGTTAGCACAAAATAAATGTGTTGCGTGAAATTAATGGTTGTTCTCAGTATTTAATTCCTACTGTATATAAACTTGAAGCATTATATAATATCACATGTGGCATTATATATGAATATTGATAGATAATGCAATGTGTGTCATTATATAATGCTTCACGTTCATTTGTATGCCATTGTTTTTCTATTATACCCCATTATTCCCCTGGGCCACATTCAAAACCCTCCCCGGGCTTTTTAGTTTCAAGCATATTTTATGTGGTAAAGAGTGCTTTCCTCGTGACTAGAGAGGAGCATCGGATTGGACAAAATGGTCATGAATTATTAATGAGTTTTTTAACTCGTGTTGGCAAACTCTAAAAAGTTGGAAATTTTGTGTTTTCAAACAACAAACTTCCACACCCCTACTCATTGTTCTCGGGGTTGTTTCTTCTCGAGGAAGGAAGATACATTGTATACCTTGTGAATCGAGATTACACATACTAAAGTTGCAGTAAATATTCACACATCAAATGTGAGTTCTCAAAAAAGTTGGCAAGAATAGAAACAAGTTATATTTGTTGCCAACTGTTGATGTGATTTTCAAACACACCAACTTGAGTTTGATAACTCAAGTTTGGCAACTTAAGTTTGTTGTGTGAAGGTGATTTCATGGAAATAGAAGTTGTAATGAAATTTTTCTAAAACTTTGCACAGTTATTTATTACATCTAGTACACCAAAGAAATATAATAAAAATATGGGGTCACCATGCCCGTTTTCACGTTATAGCGCTATAGCGTTATAGCGTTATAACTAATTTGCTAGCTTGTGGCGGCAACATTGAAAATCCTAGCTTTGAGCAAAAGGCAACAATTATTTCCAGAAAGTTATTATAAGCAATGAAAAAAAATTAGTATCATTGCTATGATAGCAGAACAAAAAAGATAGGTTACCATGCTCGTTTAAGAGAAAACAACCACTTATTTAATTAGTGAACTGAATTCTAAAAGGAAACCCTCTTGTTTCAAAATGCGGGCGCTCGTGCACGGGCAAATGATGCAAGATATTATGCGCAGTAGTGATGCACGATGCAATACTAGGGAATCACCTTAAGCCAGTGTTGCATCTGAGTTCCCTCTATAAGGAAAATATACTCATTGACTAAGTGGGAGGGTGGGATGGGTGCGCAGTCAATACGCCATGACCTTGAGCCAAATATTTTCCCATCATTAATGACCAATTTAGAGACAAAATTGCTTGAAATTTTAACACGCTAGGCTGTACACTTTTGTAGTAGGGCTATACGGCTTTTTCCGGTCCCACTTGCGCAAATGTGTACGGCCCTCATATGGGTATTTTGTGAATAGTTTTGAAAAGAATGAGCATGTGGGGCCGTACAGGTCATATGATAATGTAGCTTATTTTCCAAAGTTTTTCAAAAATTGATACTTTCGGGTGGCCATTAATTTTGGGAAATTACTAGCAAGGTCTAAAATTAACCTTACATTCAGGTAGCATTACTTTTGGCAGGGCTTTTATTTTCAGAACTCTATGGTCATGCACTTACCTCCTCGTGTTGCTATTTTTGCTAAATTCTTTTCATAATCTAAAGTTGAACCATCAGGTTTGATACGGTCTTTTTCAAGCATAGCATGACGTTCTTGACTTTTCAGCTGAGGAAAAAATTAGGAGTAAAAATTGGGGTACAACTTATGAAAACAGCAAGAGTGTAAACATAAAATAATTTGTAATTTTTACCTTCTTTGATTCTCTTTCTTCCTTTTGCTCAGCTCGTCGCTTTTCAACCTTCTTGTACTTCACTAAGACAGGAGGCTAGAAACATGAAAATAATGTTGCCTTCAATAAATAATTAATAATATGTTGAATTCTCAGTGGGGGCACATTCACACTCCATTGTAAGGGGGGGGGGGACAGTTTATTTATGGGGCAAAATTTCGAGGACGCATGCACACGTGAGGGGAGAAAGGGAATCCCTTTGAACTTAAGTGTGACAAAACTTCGTGCAAGCACATGTTTTTTGTTTAAAAGACTCGAATTTCATTGACTACGCCCCATGCAAAAAGAAAAGGCATCAGCCAGGTAATTAAAAATAATGTAAATAAACTCTGATACCTTATCCTGGGGAAGCTGCTTATCAAGAATTCTTGCCATAGCATCTGCCCAACCTTCATTAGTGCCTTCATCGTCACCTGTATTGTGAATCATTTAGAACAACAATATACAGTTGCTTATCAGTCTGTATTAAGGGGCTAGTTCTTATCAATCTGTGTGCTCTGAACTTGAACATTATCTGATCTGAGCTGATAAACCTAAGATCAATAAGCCTCATCCTGGTGTAAAACTTGATTCAAACCCGAGGCGTTCACTTCATAACTAAAATCTATCTCCACTACACAAATGAGGACCAGCTGCTGAGAGCTGCAATTGAAGGGCCGAGAGCATGTCCAGCCTATATGACTTTTTAGGCCTTTTTTTATTTTTTCTTGCTCAGATTTGTCCAGTTTTGGCATGTGAACTAGAAATTAGTTGCAAAGCATTGTTCCGAATTTTTTTCTGTTGTTTTTTCCGTTGTTTTCGAGTAATACCGTATGCAAAAAAAAAAATAAATCAATCAATCAAAGGCTCCTATTGTAATGCAATATTGCGGTAAGCTTCTGTTTTCACACTGACACGGTTCGATATTTTTTTAAAATTAAACGTAAGGAATTTTGACGAACGCAAAAAAAGTAAATCACTTTCATAATGTCCAGTTCGAAAAAAAAAAAAAAGATGCTGAGCGTGATTCGAACCCGGAGCCGTCCAAGCGCAAATCTTCGACCAAACCACTAGACCACCGAGGAACACATGCTCAGTTCAGGCTAAGTTTTATTATTTAAAGGTTGATACGCATCAAAACGCGTATCTCGATTTCAAAATCCTTTTAGATCGAATTTAATGTTGCATTAAAGACTCCAAATGCGAAACGTCTTCCCGCTGGCCAGCAACAACTCACTTCGAACTGCCCAAAGCTGTATTTCAAGTGCCCGACCACGCACAGCGGACCCATCTACCACTGTCGCAAAGCATGTTGGGAAATCCTACAACAAAACCAAAATGGAGTTCCCGCCCGAAAGTTATTGCAAAATACTAGAAGTCTCAAAGCACTTCGGATATCGGGCATTTCGACCACGGCACGGGATGGGAAATGGCCCACAACTCTCAACGCTGCCCCTTTTCTGATCCGAAGTGATTCCAGACTTTCCTGCCGGCTCGTCTTCCCAACCAAGGTCCGTTTTTCACCTCGAGCGCTAAATGGCGCTTCAGACACAAGGAAGGACAAGAAACACGACTCGTTTCTTTGAGAAGTGCTAGAGACTTAAGGATTCCCGGACTTAATGATGTCTTTCAATCACCGGACTGGCCTCATACACGTTGGCTTACACACATGCTACAGAGGCGATGTGTTGCCATAGTGAGCTCACAATAGATAAGCGAGTCAGGCGTGCGTAAATAACAGTATTTTCGTTCAGGTTGTTGGCACTGGTCAGAAGTATTGCAGTCGCGTATTCTCACGGCCATACTGCTTTGAAATGGCTTCGAAATTGCGCTCTGAATGTACAGTCAAAGCACTGGAGGGCCAGAACTCTGCTTTTTTCAGGTGAAATTGGTCAAATTCCTTAGGGTTAGTGCGAATTTGACAAGGGCTTGTGATATTATCCGTTGTACGATAAAATGAGGCTATTCTGAGCGAGAAAAAATAAAAAAAGGCCTAAAAAGTCATATAGGCTGGACATGCTCTCGGCCCTTCAATTTTTAACATATTTAATTAGAGTTACCCAAACCAATAAGCTTAGCTAACCCTAAACACCGTACATCAATGCTAAACCCCCGAAAAAACTATTCTTTGCTTACCTGGAGCTCTCTTCTCTCAGTTCACTGCCTTCGGGCATGTCAGTAATATAACCATAAAAACTACATTGTATAAACCTCATGAGGTATCCAACGTCAGTTTGACAGATGAAAATGAGTATTAACCTCAGTTCACACATACCCAGAAAGTTTAACACAATTAAAACTGAAAAATTACAATATTCAGAAACCTCTAAGACTTAAATTAGCATTTCTTTTACATAAGACATCAGATATTTATTTTAATTAACAATCTGTAGACACTGGACAGAAACCCTTGCTAAATTAATTGCATTGAGCATGTTGCTATATGCATGTTTGTCAAGGTTGCTTAACGGCTGGTTATCACCAGCAACATAATGGTAAGCAGAGTCAGAGTCGGAAGAGTAATGAGCCTTACGTTGTAGTGGAAATCAAAAAACATAGTTGCAATTGAAGGGCCGAGAGCATGTCCAGCCTATATGACTTTTTAGGCCTTTTTTTATTTTTTCTTGCTCAGATTTGTCCAATTTTGGCATGTGAACTAGAAATTAGTTGCAAAACATTGTTCCGAATTTTTTTCTGTTGTTTTTCCATCGTTTTCGAGAAATACCGTATGCAAAAAATAAATAAATCAAAGGCTCCTATTGTAACGCAATATTGCGGTAAGCTTCTGTTTTCACATTGACACGGTTCGATATTTTTTTAAAATTAAACGTAAGGAATTTTGACGAACGCAAAAAAAGTAAATCACTTTCATAATGTCCAGTTCGAAAAAAAAAAAAAAAAAAAAAGAAGATGCTGAGCCTGATTCGAACCCGGAGCCGTCCGAGCGCAGATCCCCAACCAAACCACTAGACCACAGAGGAACACATGCTCAGTTCAGGCTAAGTTTTATTATTTAAAGGTTGATACGCATCAACACGCGTATCTCGATTTCAAAATCCTTTTAGATCGAATTTAATGTTGCATTAAAGACTCCAAATGCGAAACGTCTTCCTGCCGGCCAGCAACAACTCACTTCGAGCTGCCCAAAGCTGTATTTCAAGTGCCCGACCACGCACAGCGGACCCATCTACCACTGTCGCAAAGCATGTCGGGAAATCCTACAACAAAACCGAAATGGAGTTCCCGCCCGAAAGTTATTGCAAAATACTAGAAGTCTCAAAGCACTTCGGATATCGGGCATTTCGACCACGGCACGGGATGGGAAATGGCCCACAACTCTCAACGCTGCCCCTTTTCTGATCCGAAGTGATTCCAGACTTTCCCGCCGGCTCGTCTTCCCGACCAAGGTCCGTTTTTCACCTCGAGCGCTAAATGGCTCTTCAGACACAAGGAAGGACAAGAAACACGACTCGTTTCTTTGAGAAGTGCTAGAGACTCAAGGATTTCCGGACTTAATGATGTCTTTCAATCACCGGACGGGCCTCATACACGTTGGCTTACACACACGCTACAGAGGCGATGTGTTGCCGTAGTGAGCTCACGATAGATAAGCGAGCCAGGCGTGCGTAAATAACGGTATTTTCGTTTAGTTGTTGGCATTGGTCAGAAGTATTGCAGTCGCGTATTCTCACGGCCAAACTGCTTTCAAATGGCTTCGAAATTGCGTTCTGAATGTACCGTCAAAGCACTGGAGGGCCAGAACTCTGCTTTTTTCAGGTGAAATTGGTCAAATTCCTTAGGGTTAGTGCAAATTCGACAAGGGCTTGTGATATTATTCGTTGTGCGATAAAATGAGGCTATTCTGAGCTATTCTGAGCGAGAAAAAATAAAAAAAGGCCTAAAAAGTCATATAGGCTGGACATGCTCTCGGCCCTTCAATTGGAATATGATCGGAAGGATCAGAAAGTTTCCTTTTTCTTCTGATTCTGTTTCCGTCACTTAATTTATTCCGCTTCCGTCGTTTTGATTTCCACTAGATTTTAAGGTTCTTGCGATTCTGATCCTGCTTCCGATTCCGCTTAAGATTCCACTTACATCGCTTACGTCACTAGTGGGAACCAAGTTTAATAGCCCATTTCCAAGTTTTTTTTTTCAAATGCAAATCTTTATTGAAAGTGACAAGATCAAGTTACAAATTATAATGGTACACTTCAAAAATAATATGTGCAAATATAATAGATCACGGTGTTAACACTAATAAAGAAGCGATTGCATTATTTACCACACACACATACAGGTACACAGGACAAGACACACACACACCAGCAAGAGCAGTACTTTTTTACATATATTTTCAAAATAAGACATGTTAAATATAGGCCAAGTGAATACCTTAGAGTTAAAATAAATAACGTCGCTTACGTCACTAGTGGGAACCAAGTTTAATAGCCCATTTCCAAGTTGCTCTTAGCCTCCTTTTCAAACCGGGGCCAAGTGCAAAACCATTCATATGGATAAGCTTATGTTTTACTTGCATGTGAAAGAAAACTTATTTTCATATGATTGGTTATGCACTTGGCCTCAGGATTTCATAAACCAATTACATTTTTTTTTAAATTTGACCATATAAAGTCTCTCTAAACCAATGATTCAAATGCTAAAACTTTGAAACAAACATTAAATTATTTTGTAAACGTAATAAATCAGGTGAGTTCTGTGATGAATCGAACTCATGCACGTGGAAAATTGAAACGATTTTATCCAAGTATTGAATTGCATACTGTCCAATCATTTGATGTTTGGTACGAATATAAAACAAAATTGAAAGCATGAAAATCAATCATTTTCCAATACTAACCTTTGCTCTCCTCTCCCTCGTTCAAATCTGAAAGAGTTGTATCAAAATGCTCATCTTTGCCTTCACTTTCCACCGCCATCTCAATCTCGTACCCAGAGTCCTCAGGCTTCTTGGTCAGCGGGGCCGTCGCCAGGAGAGACTCTGGGATAATGGAATAAATTTAAATTTTTTCATTGGCTGTTTAAAATAACAATGAAAGTACGGAAGTCAAATGAACCGGAAGCCTTAGAAAAATTTCTACTTTTCTGATTGGTTCTGGTTTAACAGCGGAAGTCAACTGAAACGGAACAAGATTGGACATTTTTTTCGTCATCTCATATACTGCAAGGAGCTTCCATGGATCATTTTGGCCGCTGCTGTGGAAAATTGATTGAAAAAAAGGACAAATTCTATCCTAAGCTGTTTTGTGAAAAAGCCACAAGCGAAGGATACCTGAAGCTGTTCGAAAGTACGGAAATATTAACGTACAGAAAGAAGACATTGAAGTTCTTTCGAGCTCAAAATGCCGCGATCCTGTTATATTTTGCAAGATCTGTAAATTATATAATAGCGAGGATCGATCGAAAGAAGGATTCAGGTTTAGAGTTGAAGAGATCCATCGCAAATCGAAGTCCCTCTCAAACAGCTGTCTCTTCTTCCGTATTACCTGACTTGAAAGGGAGGTTTTTCGAAAGCACACACAGAACAAGAACTGGAGTCTCCCTGCAGTTTCAGACGATTAACTCCCAAAACCTAAACGCACCGGCAGAGGATCTCTCTGAACGTGGAGGTAATTAAAAATAAATTACACTTTCTAAAAGTATACTGTATCGATGTCAAGCCGCAGCGGCCTGTCATGAATAGGTGGTTTTCATGTTACGTCATCGCCGCCATGCTGGTGGACATAAACAATAGTTCTCTCATTAGCTCCTTTTGTTCGTCCACCAGCATTTGTTCGTTTCACTATTGTTATCTATGTCTCTAGAGATTGATTGCAAACCATCTATACTCCTTTATTTTCAAATAACTATTTAGTAAAATTATCTGAGAATGCTATTAACCACTGGTTAATTATTATATGTAATTTTTATACAGCCATGTTCTATTGTACAAAAGAGAAATGAAATTTGTGCCAGTGGTACCTGGGGGGGGGGCGGGGGGGGGGGGGGGTACTCGGGTATATTTTGGGTGGGTATGTGCCGCCCGGGTCTCCAAACTTGGACCCCATTTTAGAAAGAATTTGCACTCAAAATGATACCACGTTCTAGAAATAGGTCAATTTTTAATACCCCGTTCTAGGAAAAATGGGTGCTGATAATTTGTAGCTTTCGTGCGTTCGAAATATTATACCCCGTTCTAGGAAATGTCTCTAAAATGGATACCCAGTTCTAGATCAGGAGTCCCAAAATCACGACCCCGTTGGGCGGCACATACCCGTATAGGTATTTTGGGGGAGTCCCCCCCCCCCCCCCCCCCCCCCCCCGGGCAGTGGTACTAAGGAAGCATCAGCCAACCCAAGAAGCCGTGAAGAAATCTTGGAGAAAGTCAAAGGTGAATAAATTTGTTAAATTATACAACATATTTTCCTCTTTTAACCAAACTAAATTGTTTCCAATTAGGTGCAGATGCTTGGAATTCATTGCCCAAATTCTCATAGATATCCCTAAAATAAAATTAAAATAATATAAATGTTTTTACACCTAACAATAAATATATCGAGTAAATGGCTTGCATGTATTTTTGACTTTTAATTGGTAGGGATAGAGCGAGGCTCGTCACCCAAGTTTAGCATTAGCGGATGAGGGATGGTGTGATCCTGCTCAGGTGTTTGGCACCAGGGGAGTGAATTTAAAATACAAAAATAAATTACATTTAAGCTATATATTTTATTTTCAATGATAACAAATCTGAAAATATTAAAGAATTGGTTAATTGTCATTACCATAGCAGTCACCTCCTTCTGTGCAAGATGTAAGTGAATTAATCCATGACCTCAGAGAAAACTTGAGATCTCCATCTACATCTACATTAGGGGGTCCTGCAAAGGGGGTTACCCATCACTGCAAAACATAGGGATATAAAACTATAGGGGAATATCTAATAAATACATATAAAATATTAAAAAAAAATAAAAAGTAAAACAAAAAATAATTAAAAAATAACTGACAAAATTCTAGATTGTACCTATAAAATTCATTTTGTGGATTGAGAGTCTTTGACAGGTTTGAAGTTCTCGTGCAAATGCATTGTGCTCCAAGTCCTTTGCTAGGTTAAGGCCGGGGTATATGTGAATTTGAATGAAATTTTAAGAGGTTTAAGGAAGGGATAGAAGAAAGAAAATGATTTTTGGAACACCAAAAGACAGTTGATACCCATGCAAGAGCACCGCAGGTTGCTAGTGGAATAACTTGGTGTCTGTCTATTAATAATTAACTACAAATTCTAATTTTAAAACTTCACTAAATCTTCAATGTTTCGTATTTCTTTTAATTTTACAATCCTTTGATAAAAACTACTTCTTCCCAAACATACCCAAAAATCACCCATAAATTTACAAAACACCCCATAACATAGATTCATGAGATGAGCAGAGAGTTTTTGGATTGCTCAAAACGTGAACGAGATATTGCCATTAAAGCCATGTCAAGTGGTGGTAAAATGGCATTCATGTGGACCCCCTGCCTTAATTACTTCTGTCCCAGGTACTCAGTACATGTACCTTTAAAAACTAGAGATTTACAATAATTATGCTCACTTAATATAAGTCACAGTGTGGGCCAATGGTGACCCACAAAAGTGGAGCTTAACCCAGTTTCTAAATTGAATCATGGTCAAACTACTACTGCCTGGATTGGCTGGGATGCTCTAGTTCATTACACAGGCTTTATCCTGCAGCACTGCATGTGTTCAGTGGTACCCATTTTATAAAGAGTGTTTTTCATAAAAATTCCTCTGTTGGTCAGATGATTTACAACTGAATTTTTTTTCCACCAGCTAACAGAAAATACAAACAGACCATTGCAGAAGGAAGCAATCTGGAAGCTCTGGTGTGCCTTAGAGACAAATATGCCCACTGATATTGCTAAAGCAGTTATGCTATTACTAGTGTAAAGTCATGCATTTTGAAATACAATGATAATAGCATTATACATAATTGAATATTTATGCCAATTCATTTTTGGATCCAGACCTTCAGCTAAGGGAGGGTGGTGCTCTTGAAGGCTCCACTGTGAATGTCAAATTCTGTGAAGATAATTCCAGCAAAGCACAGCAAGTTTACCAAACATAGGGAGGGCAGGGGCTGGCCTGGGTGCCCCCCCACCCCCCCTAGATCCAACACTGCAATTTCATATTAGGCACTGTTTTTTTGTGTAGAATTAAACAAGCAAAAGTTTATTAGCAAGCCCCAGTATTAAATAGACTCCCTCCAAATTTAGGAACACCAGAAATTAAAAGTCAGGGATCTCAAACTTGGGCAGTTTTAACAAATTTCTTCAAATAATATGCTCTTTTCATTTCATTTTTTCAAAGCTGCAGGTCCCACAGTAAAAATTAGGTTACAATGACCTCTCAGATGCAAAATTCCTAATTGATCTACACTGTATTGTTTATGATAGCAGTTCACATATAGCATAATGTTTTATTATGTAACCAAATACATTTTAATACATTTTAATAATTAAAATTTTTTTATTGTTTAGACATTTGATAGCAGTACATCTGATTATGGATAGATACAGTTCTCTTGGTTTGGCACAATCTTGCCTTACACATTGCAACATGCTGGACGACCTATGCAGGTGATGGTCTAGTGGATTGCGCGAGGAAGAAGGTCCAGAAAGGGCACAAGTTGTGGATAACCTAGCTTTGACAATTTTGACTCTCGAAAATAATCTTGACCAACATTTTTGTCAAAGGTTATCCAATGCCAACACAGAGATCAGACCACAACAAAATCAATTCTCTTCATGACCAGCCAATGCTGCACTCCATGTACCTACAGGAAACCCATGGCCTTTAACACTGAAATAATTAATTAAAGTAAAATTAAGAAATTAAAATAAATATAAGGAAATATTAAAATAAACATATGTAGAATTTGAATATATGTTCAAATCTATACAACGACAGTTGCAGTTTAATTACTGGAAAAAGCAGTATATTCCTTTCAAAAGCTTACAACCTGAAAAAGTACAAGGTGGAATTTTATACCCCCAAAATCCTAAAAACCATACACTCCTGTCACTTTAAACCAAAATAATCAACATTAAATTTTAAGCAAAGGCAACTCCTAAAGCACTTTCAATAAATGACAAAAGGATATTTAATTGGCATTCTCCTTTAGTTAATACAGGTGCCTTGTGATTGCGGTAAAAGAATGAAAATTTCTGCCACTTCCACAATCAATCAGAATTAGAAATCTGACAAAAAAAATTGTGATTAGCTACCATAAGTATCCACAAATTACTTAGCCTGCGTGGCAAGCATTAACAGGCGGGGTGGGGGGGGGGGGGGGGGCACGAAAAAGGAGGGGGGAGAAGGGAAGGAACACCTGCTATAAGAACTGGGCTATTTGTACATGTATTATGCCCACCGATTTCCTGGTAATCAAATTAGGTCAACTGTCTATATGTTCACCAATCAGAAACTAGCACGTGCTTTTACGCATGGCTGACTTCACACAGAATTTACTATGTTAACCACCCAGCGCAAATTAGACAATCGGAATTTTGCGGCCACCAGCATTCACAGTCTAAATAAACAAAAGGAGGTCTTTATTGCTGACGCCCCTTCCCTCTCTCCCCAGTTCTCCTCACCAGACGCCTGCTACACAGGCTACAAATAATATTACTTGGTACTGGTGACATTTATTTACACTTTAAAGGGGAAGTGTCACAGGGATTTGGTGTCATGTTAAAAATGAAAAAATACTTTTGTATTAACAGAAATTGAAAAATAATGGTCCAGTTTTGCAATAAAGCACCACAAAATGTACCCAAACTGTCAATAAGTATATAGTCATTAGACAGACTGTGTTTAAATGAATAATGCAACTTGAAAAAGCTTAGCCTTTTTTATTTTCAAGTTCCAACATTTTCGTCTCCAAAATGAGCTAAAACAGACCATAATTTGTTCTGACTTTCAAGGATTGTTTTTTTTTGTCTTGGTGTTTTAGTATTACTTTGTAAATAATTAAGGGTAATTGTAACATGGTTTTGACCAAAAGAGGTCAAAATCACAGTGATACTTCCCCTTTAAGTTCTGATTGGTTAATTGGATTATCTGCCTCAGTTGCTAATGAACAGAGTGATTACTTTTGCTTTAGTTTTATGACACTTGATTGAAAACCACTATGACTACATGAGCAGCATTAGTGAGATCACGCAAAGGCTAGCATGTTTGAGTACAATAACAATATAACAATAAATTGATTCACTGCAAACTTTTCAAATGTCTTGTCATGCTTTTTCATGCCTTAGTTGTTCAAAAGGTGGATACTGTTATCCTTTTTTTTGGGGCGGGGGGGGGGGGGGGGGGGGTAGTTGGGTCAAGGGTCAACTTTTGCTTCTCCATTGTAGCTTATTCTGTGCCCAATATTATTATAGCCCCTATTTTTGCGATCCCACCTTATTCACTTTGTATTTATCAATTATGCATCCTTGGTCTTCCTTATTTTCAATTTCCAATGAGGCGGTCATTTGAAAAATTTGACCCCATTCTTATCACTCTGTTAATAGTCAATCCAGTCGTGAAATATGCAACCTCATCACGAGCAGCACATTCGTCACCTCCGCTGGAATCTCCCACACAGACTGTCAGTGAACCATGAAGCAGGTCACACCTTTTTCGTTTTATAGCTAAGAGATCTGATCTCTCATGAGAGCGTTTAATGGAGACACAACTAATCAATTGCTCGATCCTTTGTACAATTTCCCGTCATGAAGTAAAAAACTGCCGGCAGAACCTAGTATATCAAAGAGTCCCCGAAACCGGTCGGAAGGACGGCAAGAACATCTCTTCGTTTCAGGACAATTAATTATACGGCTTGACGTTGCACTTTTTTAACGATCTTAACCCAAATCATGCCCATTCGACGACGAAGAGATTGCTTGTTTAAACAGTGTTTAGAATGCTATTTCACAAAGGCGAACACTTACCGAAAGGGCCAGACACTCCGTCTTTAACTTTTTCTTTCAGAAATCCACTGAAATTTATTACTTTAGGGGCATGTTTGTTGAAACATTCCAGTACCTTGTGCTACATAAACATTTACTTCAGCTTTCTTGCCGGCTTTCTTGTTTCCTGCCATGTCTGCCTTTCTGGGAAATCTGACTTCCGTTTCTGAGCGTAGGCATGCGCACTAAAACCGGATTCCCAGATTTTCTGGGATAAAAATTCCATTATCCCAGAGTCTCTCCTGGCGACGGCCCCGCTGACCAAGAAGCCTGAGGACTCTGGGTACGAGATTGCCGCCATCTCCGCCATCTTGTTTCTGTAAGAGATAAACTGACCAAATATCACAGGCTCACTGTCGTTTGTTGTTGTAACCAGGCCTCTCTTGTGTTGAGTCAGTTTCGTTTCTTTTATCTCTTTTATGGCGGAAATATGGCAGAAACACATGGCTCTATGCAGAGCCCTAAAAACCTATGTTCCTCAAAATGTGAACTTAAACCTATTGACGTGGTAAGTATATATCATATGCGTAATTTCAAAGTTCTCTTCAGATTCAATGCACCTGCAAACATCTGCTCCAGTCACGCGAATGTTCCTTATTTCTCCTTTGAAAGAAAAATAAGGAAATAAATTCTTGACTCCATTCTTGAATCCTTTGATTAAGGAAACAGGGAAGGAGGATTTTGGGGCAGGATAGGGAGAAGGATAGGATAGGGAAAAGGTCTGGGGGGTGGGGTAGGGTGGAAAAGGGGTGAAAGAGAGCTACTCGCTCATTCAACTTTAAACTTTATTACTATCATCACAACTTGATATGAATGTTGATAAGAATCGTTAATTATTAATGATTTTTATCAATAACAAAATTCTTGATTGTGATTAGTTAACCACATGCCTATTTATATGCAATTGGGGTGTGGTCATGTGGGTGTGACTGTCCAATTACAGCTATCCAATTACAACTTTGTAATTGGATAGCTATAATAAATATTGGACACCTATGTTGCGCATGCGTCATTCAGTTGCACTTAAATAAAAATGAAAGGGGTGCTCGTCAGAAATTTTCGAAAAACACCCTAAAAGGTACTAGAATCTCGTTTGATGGGTGTGGCTCAAAAGAAGTTTTACCCCTAAGAGCTACCAATTCAAAACAACACATGTCATATTTCTGTCATATTTTTTTGGCTTGATAATAATAATAATATATAAATTTAGAGCATTATACAAAGTCTCAATGCTCTTACAATAAACTAATATAAAACTTAAAAATCTAAAAACTAAAAATCTAAATCTAAAAATCCAACAAGAAGAAAACTATAACCTATAATAATGTAAAATACTGCTATAATACAACAAAAGGTACCGCGATAATTCTAACGTTGATTATTTTAGATTTTTTTACCCCAAGCGGTACCAACTACAAATTTTCACTGGTCCCCTAAAAGGTACGACAAGCACCCCCATCATTTTTATATGGGAGTCCCCCCCCCCCCCCCCCCCCCCCCCCAGGACAAATTTGTTATTGATGCAATTAATTTAACCCTTTTACTGCCAAGAGTGCCAAAAATCAAAATTCAAGAAAAATCCCAAATTTCAATTTGTAAAATATTGAAAAACAAAATTTAATGGTACCATGCAAAAGTACTGCCAAAGAGGTTTCATTTAATTTGAATGGTCACACCATAGCATTTCGTCCAAAGACTCAAAAGTTAGAACTACAACTTTGTGTCAAACAATTCAGGGGTAATCATGCTCATAATTAAAAATCGTCCACGCACTACGCGCTTGACTAATTTGATAATTACTTGCCTGATTACTCCCTGAATTGTACTCCACTCAGTCCAATGTTACTATTACTAATACTAGCAGTAATCACAGATTATGGAGACGCGTTCGAAGGAATTTCCGGCGGAAATGAGCCCCTGAAAAAAACCAATAGGGGCAGTCATTTGAAAGACCGTCTACCAAAAAATTTTAAATTTTACTGCATGTAAACCACAGGACAACCAACACGAAATTAGGATTGCGTTCTTCGAATGCGACAATGTTTTATCTAATTACAAAGGATATGATAAGGAGTCTACGGGAAGGTTAAAAGCTTGAAATGGTCGACCCCTTCCAGACAATGTCTATTGTTTACTATATATTTTGCAAAATTTAACAGTAATATGATACATTAAAAGTTCATAACCATAATGTGATATATGTATTTTGATGTCTGAGTATAAATACAGTGATTGATGATGAAGGCAATAAAGCATTAAATGTTTATTACGAGTGAGACCCCCTGCCACTGCCAGCACCACTGATGTCAATTTTGTAAATAATTGATGTTTTAGAAGACTTTTAAATGAAGTTAAGGAATTACAATTTTTAATTTTTGTGACCAATTGGTTCCATATTTTTGGTTCTATTGTTTTATGGGGGAACAAAGCAGAGCTGGGAGGGGTGGTCCCATTTACAAGGCTATCAATGGTATCACACATACATTAATGAGGACCATGAGGGGATTTCCTGTGAAACATGATCAAGTGTTTTTATTTTCTGTGATTTGTTGATCATAAAAAAATCTGTGAACTGTGAAGGCATGCTTGCAGTGATATGTGAAAATTTTAATTTATATTTCAATATCAGCTTTTACTCTTCCCAGATTTCACCTAGAGTGTTTTAAGACAGTGGCTCTGCATTTAAAATTAGTTATGACTCAGTTAACACATGAATAAGTGACTGCATGTCCACTTTGTTTCTTTTGCAGTTCAAACACTCAGCTCCCAAGCTTGTGCCATTCTTCAAGACATTCTGCATTTACTTTATACTTTGGCTACCTGAAGCAGAAAAACCCTCGGTACTGGCTGCAGTGATCAAGATTTTACCCATCTTGAGCCTTTGTGGTTTTGTTGCTATGCAAGGAGTGAGTCTATCAGGAATTCATGACTACAATAGACGGATTCTAATTGGTCTTGTCTTCTCAATGTTTGGCGACATATTTATTGTATGGGAACACACACATTTCAGCTATGGGGTCATTTCATTTGGCGTGGCCCATCTGTGTTATGCCTCTGCATTTGGTTTTGACCCTATAAACCTAATAGTTTTTCTTGGTTTGTTGGTTCCAACTTTGCACACATATTACTTATACCTGCCAAATCTGCAAGGCTTTCTTGTAGGTGCCGTTGCAGGCTACATGCTGATGATAACGATCATGATTTGGAGAGCTGTCACAGGACTTCAGGTTTCTGTGCAAAGTCAATCGTGGGAGTGGACCAAACTTTGTGCATGTGTTGGGTCTCTTTCATTCGGTATTTCAGACCTGATTCTTGGCTTGAATAAGTTTTATTTACCAATTCCTTTTGCTAGAGCAGTTATTATGGTGACTTACTATGGAGCACAGTTAGAAATCGCGTTGTCTTCATTTGCTGTTGACCAGGTTAAAGTACAACAAGTTATAGGAAAACAGTCTTAATGCAAAAACTTAATAATAATTTTATATCAAACTTAACTTTACAAAGAACTCTGGTGAAAATGCAAGACAAAGTTGAACTTTTAAGTGGCCACACCCATGAATGAATTTTATCATTAAATTGCCAACTTCATCAAATTATTAATTGATTATTAGACTTAATACAGTACTGTTTTCAGTCAAGCCAATAAATTAACATTCGACTGTATTTTTAGCTCTGTTTCGTGGCATTGAGCATCTCAGTATCTCAGTCCTGTAGCACAGAGAGATGCGACTGTATTTTAGTGGTTCTTTTTACAAATAATTTTTACGGTTACACGAAGGCTTAAGGCAACTTGTCTGCATTCATATATTAAGATATTTTATTCCTTATGAATCATTTTCATCTAGCATGACATTTTATCTGTGTGTATGTGTTGTGAAAATATGAAAGCAGAGGGATGCTTATTAAGTAGATAAACCGATTACTGTCAATACCCAGGCATTCTCTCTTGTTTCCCTGTCTGAGCCAAGATGTTTTATATGTTTAGATGCACAGCTCCTATAGATGGCAGCTCTTGAACTGAATAAACCACTTGATCTGTCTAAATAAAGGTTTACTTACTTACTTACTTACTTACTTACTAGCCTGGGGCATTAGAGAGGGGACATAGAAGTGGTGTCACATTGCTTAAAGTGGCTCAATTGGATTTTCCACTGGCGATGTACCTTCGTAGCTTGAAAAAGTCAAGCATTCAATTTCCTGGTTAATTTGATACATCATTGTGTTTTGTGTACAAACCGAAAAGTATCACCACTGTAAAATAGCCACCTTTAGAGTCTAGTCCAGGCTACACTGCTAGCTGCCCTTTTCTGGTCAGTGGAGTAGGCGAGCTAATCATGAAAACATGCTTGGAAAGACTGGAATGAGGGAATGAGCCAAGGGGAAACTGGGGGAGAGGCACCTCTTCCCCAGCGCTCCCTCGGCTCACATTACTTTCGCTTGCTCGGTCGACCGCCGATTGCATATTTGCTCGCCCGCTCAACTATCCAGGGAGCTGGGACTGTTAGCTGCCTAAGTGCAGCGTAAAAGAGGGCTGAAAAAAATAAGAGATTTTGCAAAAATCATTCAGAATACAGTTGACTACTAAGGCTGCAAGCAAGCTCTCTACAATTCTCTCTGAGTGATTACCCCTAACAAGATCTTGTTTAGAAACTTCTCATTCAAACACTGTATTTAAACTCCCATATAACCCCACCCACCCCCCACCGCTCTTTGAATCGAAAATAACTACCGTCAGAGTAATTCTGATTCCTTTTAGGGTATGCAGCCAAAAAAATATGCCAACATGAACAACTTTTCAGAAAGAATTGGCACCTGTTAGATGATGTGAGACATCCACAAAATCGGTTTCTTGTACTTTTTAGGGGTTTTCTTTTCAGAATTTCTGCTGATCATCCGTGTCAATAATTTTTTATTATGTATTTTATGTACAATACAATTCTTTATTGCCGCTCCCTTGTAGGGCTTTTCAGTGTCAATACAGTAAAAAAATTACAATAGAAATATGATTCAAATTACATTAAAATGCAATAAAATTACAATAAATAACTAAGTATTATTATCTGTAGGTTTTCTTGTTTAGTGTGTTCTTGTAAAAATGTATATATCTATTGTTATGAGTAAAATAAAATTGATTGATTGATTGATAAGAACTGAGATACTTTCACTTAGGAGATAATTTCTTAATTTTCTTTTAAAACTAAGAACAGAATCGCACAACTTGAGAGAGCAATCAGAACTATCCAGTCATGCACTTGAATATTAGTACACCATCGCGATAATAGAGCTAGATCACAGTTTCCAATTTTCGCCGTTACGTAACACCAACCGACCTTGAGGAACCTTATAATGCAATCTCAATTTTCAGACTCTTTCAGAAGGTTGTTCAAGGTGCCTACAAGTTATTTTATGAAGTACGGTATTTTACTGCTTCAAAGTCTGAATATAATTAGGCTGAATTTTCTCGACCGTCCAAAGTTTCTAAGCAACAAAAAAGTTTCCATTGAAAATCAATTTTAGCTTCACTTGCCTGATTTGCCTCTTAAAAGTACTGCATGCCTGTAAAAATAACTTTTTCGTAGTCAAAAACAATTTGGGTCAATTTCATAAGGTTATCGCGTTACATTCTCCTTGAATAAACTTTACTTTGATCGTTTTTTTTTATTGGAGATAAACCTACTCCTTGTGATAGTCACAAGACATCATTAATGATATTGCCTTTCATTCTCGCTACTGTATTGAAGAATAAACATTGCGTGGATAAAAGCACGTACGAAGAGCATGCATTGTTGCTATCACACGTGTGACGTCAGGAAATGTGGGCAATGTAGTCACGTGGCGTGATTAGCGCAATAAAGTCACAAGTCGTCACGGGCCGCAGAAGATCAGTAGTATTTGTATTTTGTAGCTTATACGACTTGAAAAAATTCGTGACGATGATAAAGAACGAAAGAAACTGCGCTGATCGAGTAGATTCGTATGTTTTACAGTATAAGTTGGACAGAGCTGAAGTGGTAAGTACGCTATAAGCTTAAATTAAAGAAATCGCAGTGACTGAAACGTTTTTTCTGGTGAACAGTTCTGACAATTCCCCGGCCGGCGCGATGTTTACAATTTTTCCTTTGTGATAATCGTGTTGTTTCCCTTTTTATGTGCTGTATTTTAAATGAAAAAGTTAGTTTAAGTATTCACTTACACCTGTCGAATGAGATCAAAGCTTCAAGCCGTTTTGCTGTGGATTCTCCAAGTAACTTTATACTTCGATCGGTCGGGAAAATACTGTAACGGTGCACTTTGACCCACTTTTGTTTACCAACAGCCGTTTCTTTTTGTCAGAATTATCAGCAAAATCGTTTCTTTTTGTTACTCTGTGAGCTTAAATTTAGAATACCCACTCAAAAATAGGAGAATCACCACAAGATTCCACGTGCCGGCAGACCTACGCGGCCATATTGGTGAAAGAAAATTCAGCGGAATTTGCAATGTTCACTTTGAACCTTTGTTTAGAAAAATCATTTAATGTTGCGTTGATGGCCAAGCTTTCAGTAGTCAAAAGGGTTTCTTTTCACCATTTATAAAACTTTATTTTAAGCTTCTAAATCTAAACCCAAAAAGGAAAAAATAAAAAATGTCGGTTTCCCGATTTTCCATAATGTTCAATTCGATTTTCGTCATCGTAATTTAGGTGATGACGTTAGAGTTGGCAAGGAAGTTTCTACTTTTTAAAATCCAATCAAATAAAACATTCAAAATAAATTTGAATAGTACCTCAAGCTGTTTATTTTGCCTTGAGTAATAAAAACAGTTTCAGAGATTTTGGTAATCAAATGCGTAGGCGAAAATGTGGGATGGGAAGAGGTGGACAAAGGGCTGAGCTGGGGGTAAGGCCGAAGTGAAGGTCACTCGAGGGGAGAATGTAAATTAAACGTGTGCTGAGTCAATATGACAGGAAGTTTTGCAGTATTTGTATTCTTTTTTACATTTTTATGTTTATCTTGTTGTTATGAATATCTTTAAAATATATCAACCAATCTAGAAATGGGAAAATATTATGGTAACCTGTGTAAAGGCTAAAAATATAGGGAGACCAAATTTGTAAATATTATAAAGGCACCGGTGCCTACTTGTTCTATGTATTGCCTTTATATTTGCTAGCTTTAACCCCTTTTTTCCAAGAGTGCCAAAAATGAAAATTTAAGAAAATTCCCAAATTTCATTTTGAACAATATTGAAAAACAAATGACGAGGAGGTTTCATTCGAATGGTCACACTGTAGGATTTTGTTGACAGACTCAAAAGTTAGAACTACACTACATGTCTCCATAATTGACTTTGGGAGTGAAAGGGTAAAAGTCCCAAGATTGATTCATCAACACCTTATATCTGGTAGATGATTTACAAAAGAAATATCTTTGATATTCATCAATATTGCAAATTTCAAAGTGCCTTATTTTTTAAAGCGTCTTTCTTTCTTTTCTTTCAAGGTCAAAAGTGTTGGTCCTAAGCTTGTGCCATTCCTGAAGACAGTATGCGTATACTTTGTGGCATGGCTTCCCGAAACTGAAAAACCAACAGTCTTTGCTGCCATCCTCAAAATTCTACCAATCCTTTGTCTGTGTGGATTTGTCAGTCTCCAAGGAGTAAGCTTGGAGAAACATCACAACTACAGCAGACGTATTCTTATTGGGCTCATTTTCTCAGGTATTGGTGATGTCTTCCTTGTGTGGAAAAAAACATATTTCATCCATGGGATGGTTGCATTTGGCATTGCGCATATTTTGTACATAAGAGCATTTGGGTTTCAGCCGTTCCAACTGCGCAAAGTGCCCGTGCTGCTGTTGTGTGTATTCCCTGGCCTTTTCATGTACTATGTCTGTTTCCCTGGACTGAAAGGAAAACTTGTGATTGCTGTGCTGATCTATGGTATTGTTATCACTGGAATGTTGTGGCGAGCAATTACCCACGTCCAAAACCAAATTGAGGAGAATGGATTGTGTCGTTGGACCAGGATGAGTGCTTGCTTTGGTGCGACCATGTTCTATATTTCAGACAATATGATTGCTTTAAACAAATTCTGTTTCCCCATCCCTCATTCAAGAGCTCTGATCATGACGACCTATTATGCTGGGCAGATGGGCATTGCCGTCTCAGCTTTTAACATTGAAGAGGAATACAATCTTAGAATGAAAAGCTGTAAAAAGTGCGAGTAATATTATTTTAAAAACTGTGGAATGTAATATGCTGTACATGTATATTTTCATTGTTTTCCAAGGTTCAAACCATTCTTAGTTCTCAGTGATGATTCCAATATATTATTTTAGTGTCTATAATATTTATTTATTATATCTCAACTAAAAAGTATCAAGTCTTGACAATAGACCATATTCTTCATCAAAATTGGCCTAAAATTAAACTTGATCAAGTCTAGCCTGTGTGCAGCGCCCCCCTCCCCTCAAGAAGTTTTGGTTATTGTGATTTTCACATAGGCCATTTTCAATCTTGTCCAATAAATAATTGAAGACTAGTCTGTGTGTGCAAGCAACATATCTTGTAGCCCCTTTAATCCTTTTATTCATGCAATGAAAGACCAGAATCAAAATTCTTGCAAAATGCCAAATTTCATTTTGTAAAATACTGAACAGAAGTTTTAACAGTACCATACAAAAATACTGCCAACATGCTTTCATTTTGAATGGTCACAATTTAGAATGGTGTCTAGATAGACTTAATAAAGATTATTAGCACTACATAACACAAGTCAAAGTTTGACTTTAGGTGTAAATGAGTTTATAAACTGTATATAATAGACATTGTTAACATCAGGTGAATATTATAAACACTGTTAATTTATCCAGGTATTTATAAGCACAGTGTATTTTGCATGTGTGTTTCAGAGTGGAAATTATTACTATTTTCCATTTATGGCCAGGCTAAGGAATGTAATTTACTATAATTGGTGGTATATTGAACCTTGTTTTTACTTTAAAGGAACCTTTTTTTGTTAGGGTTTTTCTTTTATCATCAAACTCTTATTTTATGTTTTTTTTTTTGTAACAATGGGAATGCTGAGTCTTTGCATTATTATTATTTGATACATACTATTTAATTTTCTTATTATTTCTTACTTTGTCACTTTCTTTGAAACTATATGATTTTTTACCCAGAGTAAGTAATGTACAATCAGGTGGGGTTACAGTTCTTAATTTACATAAATTGGTAATATGTATAATATATATGTTAAATTTCATAAATATAATTTATACAATATATATTAAATATAAATAATTATTAATATTGCACAGGTGATGCAAATCATAACATAATGCATAAACATCAAGTAGGTAAACTGACCAGAGCAATATTGTGTTACTGTACATTGCAAACAATATTTGACATATTATGAACTGTTGGGATTGGTTTGGGTAGTCCATCTAGTTGATAAACATTGAAATAAAATGTCATATTGCATTAAAGGTGTCCTGAGTAGGTGTTCTTTCCATGGTTCTCAGTCTTTGTTTTTGTTCAGGTTTTTAAGTTTCAATAACTTTTTTTCAATCCCAGGTTAATAATAATATTTATAATATGACCGTACGGCCCCACTGACGCAATCCTACAGAAAATAGGATTGCAAGGTGACGTGAGCGGGGCCAGATGGGTTGACTTGAGCCAGTCTGGAAAAAGCCGTCCGGCCCCACTTGAGTTCAAGCGACCTTGCACTTCCTGTACTTTTTCTAGTCATATTATAAAATACTTATTGACAGAGTTAGGTCGGGCCAGACGGGAAAATATTTGGCGCTCGGTCCGTACGCCATGACCTTGAGCCAAATATTTTACCGTCCAGCCCTCCCACTCAGTTAATAAGTGCATAATATTTACATGTACTTAACATGGAAGTACCATAGGGATTTTGATCTGTTTTGCTCAAAACCATCCTGCAATACCTTTACTTATTTACAAAATAATACTAAAACACCAAGAATGTAATCGCAACCAATTCTTGACAGAGGAACAAATCGTGGCCTGTTCCAGCTCATTTCAGAAACGAGAATGTGAAAACTTGAAAAAAGTTGCACTTCATTCAGACCCAGTCCGTTTGACTAGAGACACTAATCGACAATTTTGGTACACTGGGGTGGTAATTTATACACAAAACTGTACCATTAATTAATACATTTGTTTTTTGAAATGACACCAAATCCCTGCGACACTACCCCTTTAACTGTAAGCAAGAAGGTGTCTCCATTGTATTAGCCTTGGACTTAATGGGTGATTGTATAGCATGAGATTTATGTTACCCATTTGCAATAAAGAATAAAAAACAGATGTTTTTGCCAGAGTGCACTTGTTGACAGACTAAAAACCAGGACATTTTTTTTTTTTTGGGGGGGGGGGGGGGGGGGGGGGGGGGGGGGAGTCTTAAAGAAGTGAAAGTGGGGCTAAAAGGCAACTCTCTGCATTTTGCAAAACTGAAGTGAAAGTACTGCTCAGTAGCTTTCATTTGAATGGTCACAATTTAGGATTTCATCCGCAGACTCAAAAGTTAAAACGACCTTGCACAGCATAATAAACAGTACCACAGGAAAGTACTGCTTCACACTTCAGGATTTCATCCACAGACTCAAACGTTAAAACAACCTTGTACAGCATAATAAACAGTACCACAGGAAAGTACTGCTCAATAGCTTTCATTTGAATGGTCACACTTTAGGATTTCCTCCAGACTTGAAAGTAAGAACCACATTACTTGACTTAAAGTTTGACTGTAGGAGTTACTTTTTAACTACAAGTTAACTCTTGTCCAAGAGAAATCAAGCCATTTACGTGGAGTCCCTTACACCTATGAAATTTCCTATTGTTTTTATAATGGGAGGCCTTTAACATAGTTGTAGCAAATGTACAAGGATACCGAAATTACCTTAAGTTCAAAACATTCGCAAGTATAAACTCGTGTCTTACTACACGTAAAGAGTATCTGATGGCAGCCAAACTTTATAGACTGACCTGCTCTTGACTATCCAAGGGATACTAGAAGTTTACTGCTGAAACACTATGAGACACAACAAACGAGTCCTTCATCTTCCGTCAAAGAAAAAAAAACATTACCAGTACATGTATCTAAGAGGAAAATATTACATCCCTAACATTTTCCCATCAATACATTTATACCTTCCTACCCCCACCACCTTAAGTCCTCCTCCTCCACCCCCGAGCCACGAATTCGCCGGGTGTTACCAGCACAAAGCCAAGACGAACTGGGAATGAGAATGGTAAAAGAAATGAAACAGCAAGAACAAGTGAAAAAACTTGTTTATTAATGTCTGCCGTTGCGAAAATTATGTACATGCGTTCTATTAAATTAAACAAAGCAGTTATGGCCTCGTCCACACTTTTTCAAGTGTCTGTTTCTTTTGTCTGAAAAGTACCGCAATATTCTCGTCCGCACCAACGTTTTGATATTGTTTTCAAATACGTTGTGGTTTGAAAGCGCATTTTTTAATATGCCTTTTTACCTATCGTCCGCGCAAAAGAGACGGAAAATGCTGATCATTTTCATTGAAAACGGCGACTTCAGCGTGAGCGTTTTTTAAGTGTCCGTTTCACATGTCCACAAACGATAGAATTGAGTTATCAGACAAAAGTCTTCACTTTTCAAAGCATTTTAAGTCGTTACCGTTTTCGATTAAAGAAAGATCGACGTTTTCCATCGTTGAGTGCGAAAACATATCAAATAGTATACGTTTTCGAATGTCGATGGGCGTAATTTGGAGAACGATAGTTAGGAATCAGGGCTGATGAGGAATACTGTTGCCTTGAGAGAAGTGACTACAAAAATAGATTGGATATTTTTACATTCTACAAATTTCCATGGCGCCATGCCGATGTCTTAAGTGTAAATACGTACAATATCTTGATTGGAGGACAGGAATGCATCGCATATCGAGCGCTTCTACAACAAAAGAAGTAAACACTCCACATTTTTGCAGGTACTACAACGCACGGGAGTGCATGATATGCCCTCAATTTGAGAAATCCACGATATCTTAATATACATATATGTTTTTCTTGGAGTTGTCTGTTCTTGCACAGATTGCCGCTCTTGCCTTGGCGCGCGCTTGCGTCTTGAGAATTTGATCTTAGTCGTCATCCTCTGATTCAGATCTGCGGAAAGACGCGGTAAAATTAGATCAAGTATCCATTGCAATAAAAATGAAATTTCGAGAACTCTGTTTCTAACTCTGTTTTCAAGCCTAATGCCTTTTTACTTGTTAAATAGGAGCCTATCCTCAGTTCCTCTAACACAAAGTGACTAGGGGCATTACAGCCATGCTCCGTCACGCGTGACCAGTATTTTTGAAAATTTGAATGGAGTTTTCAAGTTTACACATTGGTTTTGTAAATTCATTCCGAGATTCGGAATTCCCGTGAGAATTTTACTGCATTTCGGAAACAACGAGCAACAAAATATAATTTTATTTGAAATGTTACATATCCGAGGTTTTTTATGCGTGTGGCGAAGTTATTTTTCCGTTAACTCGTGACTTTCAAAGTGTTTTCCAGAGAGATCTTCAAGGTTTCATTCAAATCTCGGACTTTACAAAGAAATATTCAAATGTTCATTTCAGTCCGTTGTGGATCCTGGTCACGCGTGATGGGCATGGCTGTAAGTACTTCCCTCTGAATGGGATGCTAGTCCAACACGAGGTTACACCTTGTGAATCAAACGAATATCAGTTTTTAGCGAGTTTTCGAAAACGCAAGGCGAAAACGTGGAAAAATTGGCCCAATTTTTTCGAGTTGCAGTCCATTTCCAACATGGCGATTCTGTAGTGAGACACTTTTATAGTCTTACTGCTCTAGTAGAGTAATTTTAAACACAACTGGACCATTATTTATGGATTTCCATTTCATTAAACGAATACCAAAATGGTGACATAGCTCCTTTAACCAGTATTCGTTTTCAATACTTTCCGAGCGAACATCTTCAACAATTTAGGCAAAGACAGAAGGATGTACTTACGAGCTGATGAGTTTCTTGGTTTTCTTTTTCGGCGTGCCTTGACTTGTCGACGGCTGCTCATCATCCTCGGGTTTTTCCTCATCATCTATGTCTTCATCATCGTCATCATCGTCGCTTGACAGCACTCTTTTCTTGCCAGTCTGGGGTCTTTCCTCTGCCTCGCTACTGTCTTCCTTGTCTTCCTTCTCTATGTCACCTTCATTATCGCTTTTCCCTGCTTCCGATTTGTCACTCATATTTTCATCACTTCCTCTGTAAAAGAAAAATCAAAGTTTCCTATGAACCAACTCGTAAATACGAAACACCTTTCGCACCTTCCCCTCTCCCCGGCGTTTTGCTCCACCGACCCCTGCGTCCAACTCCCCATCCTCCCCTCCCTCCAACGCATGGGTAAAACAGGTGACCATTGCATATCGTGGGCTCAATGTCTACAGCCGATGGATGCAAAATTTTGCATATTTCCCCGTCTGCTATAACTCGTTCAACGCTTTGCGTATCCACGAGTTAAAAAAGAAGGTACTTTCCTGAAAAGTGTTAGAGTAAAGAAATTGGTACTGAAATCGAAATTGATCAACTTTAAAGATCGCTTATTGTGTTCAGTTTTCAAGGCAAATAGTTTTATTTGTTTTTGTTTTGAAGGCTATCTCGTTTCAACAATAGCAGCTATACAAACATAATTTAACCTCAACCTGGTTTCTAAGGAAACTTTAATAAACTATGTTTGCCGCTGTTTTAGTCAATAGAGATTCAATTAAAACATGGTAAAAAACATAGGTCAACGTTTGGTTGGCGCTCTTCCTGGAATTAGTAGTATCGTGAACTGGAACTCATTCCTATTCAGCTGTCTTATTTTTTTTTTAGCAAAACTACGCTGATTTCAACTAATTTTCCGAAAATATAAAGTTTTGGCTATATAATTTACTCTGAGCACATGTTCATATTTCACACAAGAGCGCAAGCCCTATTTAAATTAACAAGCAGATCTTTTGTTACTTTCACGAGAGTATTTTCAGTAAAAAGAGTTTTCTCGTAAACAAGTCCTTAGTAAATGATATGCGTAAGTTTCAACTTGAGTGATTTGCTGTGTAATACTTTTTGTAACTGCGTCATAACTTACGATTTGTATTTTCTTGTAATGTGATTGAGTTGGATGCATTTCAGTTTGATCGAAATGATCTTTGTAAAGATCTAAATGTCATTGTGCTTTTATTTCACCATTTACATTGAGGTTCGCTCTGAAACTGTTTTAGAAGAGTTTTCAGCTACGCAATTCCCGGTATCCAAGCGTTGATTGATGTATAAACCTAACAACATGAAGTCAGAGCGTGAACTTAAAAAAAAGCGCAAGTACAATTGATCGGAACGCTCTACTTCCCTATTTTCATTCGGATGGTAAAGTATGCACTACTGGTTACCCTAGTCTCCTCCTACGCAGCAGTCGTTTGATCGTCACGCAACGCACTCGAGAGAAGTATTGCGTGACCCCAAAACGTCTACGCGTGACGCTATGTTATGTTTACCCCTGTTACAACTTACACATCAGCAATCTTGAGTTTCTCGGTATCAGAATCCGAGGAATCTTCAGAAGAAGATACGAACGCCTTGGATTTAATTTTCCGTCTTTGTTTGGCTCCCAGCCTCTCTTCGCCAGATTTTTTCTCTTTGGGTTCTCCTTTCGGCTTGCGGCTTCTGTAAGGAAAACAGTTAGAAAATACCTGGTTTTTTTTCATCAGAAAATTGAAAGTGGTCATCTGAGCCACGCCGTTGAAGGTGAGGCCATTTACTAGCAGCCATATCTCTTTAATACTATGTTCTAATCTATACGGCGGCCTTTTAATTTATTTTTAAAAAATGAATCGATTTTTGTTCCGAAGCAACGTTGTATCGCTCTGATCTTTTTAGTCTACACTATCATATTTGATTTAGCGTACCTGTGTTGTGAAGTTTTTGTCGCTTTGATAACAACAAAAAATGGCGACTTCAAACTAACTTGCACGTTTGGCGATTTAATTGTTTTATTTCACTTCTTTCAGCCTTATTCTTCCTCCTGTTAAATGCAAATTGTCCCTCTCAGTGAAATTTGTCAAAGTTCTTTTCTTTAGGTCCGCAGAAATCCGCACAGATTCAGTGAAGTGATGGAACTTAACCGGCTTTTGTCTTTTGTCTTTTGTCTTTGAGGTCTTCAACGTCGCAAACTGGCGTGCAAGCGCCTAGTTAATCCAAGGTTTAACACAAATAATCGCTTCCTGTTTGGCGTAAAATGATGTAATTCATCTACAGAATTCCTTTCTTACGTATCATCTGATTTCGTTCCTTTTTTATAGAAAAATCTCCGGCGAAACATGCGAGCGCTCCGTTTGTAAATTTTCTTTAAAATCCCGCCAAGCCAACTGAAGACAACGAGAACGACGCGCTCAACCAATCACGAGTGAGAAATTTTGATGCTCGGCCAATCAGAAGCGAGTAATTTTGTGCCCTCTTTGTCAGCCAATCAGCATTCAGTAATTTTGCCCTCTATATACTCCTCTATATTATAACCGGCCAAATAAAGCACGCATTCAAACGCAGTTCAACACTTACCTCTTTTTCTTTGGTGCATTTTCATCACCGTCATCCTTGACACGTCTTTTCCTCCTGCAAGATGACAAAGTTGTAAGCGAAGTCGTAGTTGGTTGCAGTTTGCACACAATTGGCCGACAAGACAGGCTATGATTGGCTTATTAAAGGCATTAAATAATAAATTAACAGTTAAATAATTTCCCGCGCTTCGGCGCTTGTCACCGCTTCATATTTTCCCGCTTAACCCAGAAACTGTGCAATTTATTCAGTGTAAAGTTCCCTTCAACAGTAAGGTTTAGGTTACGAAAGCTCTACTTACCTCTTCTTCTCCTTCTTGGCTTTCGGTTTCTTTACCTCATTTCCTTCCTCGTCAACAGCTCCCACTCCTTCATCATCACTTTCTTCGTCGTTACTCGCGACGAAATCATCTGCTGTCCTTTTCTGAGTACACACAAAACAGAAGAAACCAAAGATTTTAAGACGTGACAAGAAAACTAGAGAAACTAATATCTGTTAAAAATCTGTTTTTGAAGCACATTAAAGCCAAAATGCTGTCAATTGCTAATAGATATTAGAGCGGTTTTCAATTGACAGTCGTAAAACCAAAACCAAAGTAATCACTCTGACCAATCACAACAGACGCAGATAATCCAATGAGCCAATCAGAACTCGAAGCAAATACATGTAGCGGGCGCCAAGCGCGGGAAAACGCGTGCGCACAAGTCAAGGTTCATTTGATTTTATTTCTGACTGGTAGAAAAAGTGCCGCTAGTTTTTCTGACCAATTACAAAGCATAGTATTGCAAAACCAAAGCAAACGCGAATTGCTTACGACACTGAATTGAAAACCGCTCTGCCAAACACAAAACCAGAGCAAACACGAATACTTTCAACAGCCAATGAAATATCAATCTTAATAGCGTCATAAAGAGAAAAAAATAACAGCTTACCTTTCTTCCTCTTGACGTCTTCTCCTTGGCGGCTTGTTCGTCAGGTGCAAACACCAACAGATTCTTCGTGGCTTCTTTAAACTGCTGACGTTTCTCAAGAAGTTCTTTTTCTTGCTGTTCTCTTTGTTCTCTTTTTATTTTCTGAAAAGTTGAAAGATTATAAGAGTGGCTTTTAATTGCGTCAAGAACCAAAACAAAAGTATTCACTCTGGAAAATCACAACAAATGAAAATAACACGGCGGAACAATCAAGGGAAAACGCCATTGGTCTTGAAAGTGGCGCAAGTTTTTTTAACCAGTCACAGAACGAAAATATGCTAAACAAGAGGCTACGCTTAGCCTATACTCGTGCCGGTCAAAATACAGGTGATTCCTAATAGGTACAGTCCCAAACATTGCGAATCGAAGGGGATTCTTGGGCTGTTTGTCGATGAAGTTGCATTGACAGCAAAAATATTTGTACGCGTAATGTACGTTACTCACGGGCAAACACTTACGTAAAACAGCAACAGGCAAATAAAACCCAAATTTGTTTCGCTTCTGCTTGCAAAACGACGCCGATCACACCGAATCTCAAGTATCGTGGGCTCAAAATTTTCTCGCAGTGCATGCGTGCGTATTCTCGTATACAGATCTAACGCGATGCACAAAAGTAGATACGAAGACACGAAGGAGAAGGCAAACGCAAATTGCTTTTGAAACTGTATTGAATACCGCTCTATTGAAGCACAAGTGTATTCAGTCTCGTCCGAGGTCATACGCTACTTCCTTCTCCCCGCATCTGAGAATCAGCCTAAGGTGTATTAGTTTTTAACTTTGGTTGCATTTGAAAGAGACTGGACTCTGGAACAGAAATGCATTGTATTGGACAACTGCAATATTCCGAAGTAACGACTATAAAAGTCAGAGCAAAATATTTTTAAAAAAGACGGCTGGCATCTACCGTCATCTTCGTGTGTTCATATGCTCATATCCTATATGTCATATAAACATCCGAGTTCAACAATATCTTTTCCTTTTCTTGTAGATAAAGAAATCGAGTGAAAGTTAGTTGTCGAAAATGCATTTATTACAAAGCAGAGCTAATTTCCCCGTATCAGTTTGCCCTACAATTGATACTGTAATGAGAAATTCAGTATTGATTATTTTATATCTTCTCATTACTTGTTTAGTTAACAATATATTGGTACTGTAGGGAGGTTAGATATTGATCTTACCTCCTCTTCCTCTTTCTTCCTTCTGAGCGCTTCTTTCTCCTCTTCCTGTTTTCGACGCACTTCCTGCTCCTCCTCGTCCACCTTACGAGCTCGTGACACATGGTACTGTGCCTGACTCAGCAGATCACTGGTGTGCCTGTGCAAAGAAATAAGTTCATATCGGAAGCTGTCATAACTATGTTTCTCAGGGAGGACACACCTTTTCAAGATGACAACGGAAGTGACAGGGGGAAGGCGGGTTGAGAGGACAGGGAGAGAGGGGAAGAGGGTGTGCGGGGGCACGGAAAGAGGGAGGAGGTAAGGGGAAAAGAGGAGAGGGGGGTTAAGGGTTGGGCAGAGACCCGTACTCTTGTCCTTTCGGTCAGAAGACAGAGGGAAAAGGGGGAGAGGGGAGAAGGAGAAAGGGGGAAGTGGGAAGGGGAAAGGAGAGAAGGGAAGGTTTCGGGCAGAGACACGTACCTTGTCCTTCCGGAGTACAATAGCTTAGACTACTTCTCTAAGATCACTGGATTCCTTCAGGTAAACTACCTTGTAAATAAGACCTTTGTCTGGCCCTCTCCCAGTTCACATTTTGCGTAACATCCAAAATAACGACTTAATTGTTGCTGCTTTCAAACACAACACTTAAAAACAAGGAATAAATTTAAATACCTGGCCTCAGTTGCCGCCCAACTCAAGTCAAACTTTAAACGGTCACCTTTTTCACTCAGCCATTTGAAGTTCCTGATATGGATCAAAGTTACAGTAAATTCTCTCTGAGCGACCACATTTTAGTAAGCAATGATCTTCCTTCAGAGATCACCTCTATGAGTTACTGTTTGAAACAATTCCTAGTCAAACGCGATATTTAGTGATCACTGCCCATAAGCGAACACCTACAATGTTTACTGTTCCTAAAGATGGTCCCTCACGGGTAGGCGAGTAGTCCCTCATTTCTGTCAGGGATAGTTGAGTGGGCGATCACGCGAGCGAGCAACCCGCGCGTCGCGTCTTATCACGAGAGAGACGATTTTCCCGCTCACTCGCATGGTCGCCTGCTCGATTATCCCTTATAGAGAAACGATGGACTACTCGTAACCTGAGTCTACTCACGAAAGGCGGAGTGACCACTCTTGTAAGGACCATATTTATACTGATTACATCATACTTTATTTTGCTCGAAGGCTTGATTCTCCGCACTTTTCAGTTACGGTAATCAATAGACAACAGATGCTGGTTTCTCTTCAACCTTTTTTCCTCCTAGGGTAAAACTAGGAGCATGCAACGAGTTTCTAACTTCTTCTGAGTCTGCGAAGAATATCTTAAAATGTTACCAATGAAATAAAAGGTTGAACTTTCAGCAACTATCGTTCCAATTTGGCCTAGGATTTATGCTAAACAAGGGGGTACTAACGTTGGAGTCTACAGATAAAATCCTAATAACGAATCCATTACCTCTGAGCCTGCTCCAGTTCTCTAACAGCACCAAGCACGACTTTAAGTGGACTCTTTTCTGCTTTTAAAATGGCTGTTGCAAGACGCTGCTGCACCAGTGAAATGTTGAACAATAATATGGTGTCATTAGGAGCAATGTGACGAGCCTTAAGCAGCACTTGTTTACACTCCTTCATTTTACCAGCTTTAAAGTAGGCACGGGCCAGATACAGCAACACATCCACATTATGATGCTTGAAAAACTTCCGCAGGCAATTCTCGTACTGCAAGCAAATAATTTAATGTCTTTGTTACTTCACAACATGTAAAACTAACTAAGAAATATCTTCGACAGATGTCAAGGAGTCAAAACAATTTCAAGCAGCAAGCACACGTAAGTAGATGCAAGAACTTGTAAGTACACTAAGTACCACGCAAGTACACGCACGAACGTCGAAGTACACGCAAGTATTCGTAATCAAACGCAAGGAATCCAAAGTACACGCAGGGCGATACGGGTACAGTAGGCGCAAAGACACGCGGGTACACGCAAATGCTCCCAAACACATACTAGTAGACGCACATTGAGACAGGCACGCAAGGGCCCGCAGGTACACGCAGATAAGACGCAAGGACACGAAGGTAAATGCATGGACACACGGATACACCCAACGAAATGCAGGTACATGCAGGTAGACACAAGGACACGCACGTACTTGAGCTACATGTACAGTGATAAGTTTCAGAGCAACCTGGGTCTTACCATCTGAATGGCTGCCACATACTGCTTTTGTTCCACATAAATATGCGCCAGGTTAAGCCAAACGTCCGGGATGTCAGCAGTTGCTTCACGAACCTAAGTAAAAAATAATCATCATGAATAGAAATTACACTAGAAATCCATAGAGTGAATTTGTAAATTAAACTGGAACTTAGAAGTGTTGGTTTTTGTAGACTGCCAATACAGATGAAAAAAAACAACTTACAACCCCGAACAATTGACAACTGACAAACCCGGCTCAATTACCTGAGAAAACACATCTCGAGCCTCCCGTAAAAAGTTCTTATGGGCAAGAATACAACCTGACGGAAAACAAAACAACAAAGATATATAAGTCAAGTCAAGCCTCCTGTACAAAACTTCTCTCATAAACGACCTCTTAGACACTTTTAATGTGTGAAGCTACAAAACTCACCTATCCCATTAGCTGCATACAAATTCCTGGAATCATTTCTCAAGACCTGCTTATACAAAGCCAGAGCTCTGTCCTGGTGTCTCTTCTCCTTGGTTTTGTCCCTTGTGGGGGTGTGTAGTGTCTGTAACCATACATTCCCTAGCGCCAATAAAGAGTACGCATCATTGGCTGTTGACGGCTGCTTCAAGATTCGCTCAAATTTCTTCTGCCCAGGCCCCCACTCCTGTTTGGCCAAATGAAGATTTCCAATCAGGGACCATGCATCTGGGTGATCCTGTTGAATGGAAAATAAAGTTAATGAAAAGTAATGATAAAATTGACCATGATATGATGTGAGGAAGGAAAATTAGAGAATCCCAAGAAAACCCCTCACCAACCCTGCTCCCCAAAATAACTATAAACTGTTCACAGCTGCTTTATAAATTATCATTTCTTTCATAACACAGTAGGGTAAATGTACGTCATTCATTCCTTTGTAGACTACGAGCAGTCCCTCTTTCCCAGCTTAGTCCATCGAGCGAGAAACGAAACAACATTGCCGAGAGGAAAATGGCCGCGCGAAAACTGCGGGCGAGACGAATGCGCGGGAAAAAAATCAAGCGCGCTCATCTCGCCCCCAGTTTTCGCGCGGCCATTTTCCGCTTGCCAATGTTTTTTTTCGTTTCTCGTTCGACAGACTAAGCTGGGAAAGAGGGATTGTTCGTAGTCTAATTCCTTTGCATATGCAAACTCTAGGTAGGTAGGTAGTTAGGTAAACTTCATTTATACACGGTGTCAATTCATGATACATGCTCTTCCATCGAGCCGTGTTTTTAAATACTATCTATACAAGATTGTATTAAAAACGTTAAAAACTATCCTTTATTGACTATCATTAAATTAGATAAAAATTAAATGCATGATTTAAAAGAGCTAAGAGTGGGCTGTATCTCAGCGCTCAAAGGCAAGCTGTTCCAGGGAACAGAACCGCGATATTGAAAACTTCGTTTGCCTGCTTCACTGAGTACTCGGTCTAGGAACTTAAAGGTTGTATTTTGAATTTCTTCGATTATGTGAGTGAACACTGGATGTAGCTTTAAAACATTATTTAGACAAGTCGGAGAAAGATTATGGAGAGTCTTAAACAGAATTATTGCTAGTTGCTTTGAACGCCTTCGCTCCAGAGAATCCCAACCGAGGTCACCGAGTAAAGTGGAAGATCTAACATTTAAGTCAGAGAAAGTGATTAAACGTGCAGCCCTATTTTGGAGTTTTTGGAGTCTCTCAGACTGACACATACCTACCTGTATACTGCCCCATACGGAGCTACAATAATCAAAGTATGGTTGGACGAGAGCTTTATAGATCACAGTAAGAGTCTCACGGGGAACCAAATTCCTGACACGTTTGATAGCCCCGAGGCCAGCGGATGCTTTTTTGACGACATTGTCAATATGGGAGTCCCACGATAAGCTCTCATCCAAATCAATGCCAAGATACTTGTAAGTTTTAGCTCTTTCTAGAGAATGTTCATCAACCTTTACATCAAACCGGTGGTTTAAATTAGCCAACTTGTTATGGCTACCAATAATAGAATACTTGGTTTTTAACTCTACCCCTGCATATGCCCAACAACCCCATTCCCCTCCCCTTTGTAGATATTGCCTGCCACGCAGGCTATATATAGGTTGACAAAACCAGGCTGATAAAACTTTTTATAAGCATGTTGTCGAATACCTGATTAATTTGCAGAGCTTCCTTGAACCAATCAGACGCCTCGTAGATTTGTCCTCTGTCACGTGCCATGCAACCTAGTCTAAGGTAACCTATTAATAGAGGAAATAAATAAGTCTTTGACAAATTAAGCAATTTAAAGTGATACACTCTAGTGACTCTACCTGTACTCTAAATGCTAATAAAATGGAAAAATCCCTGCAAATTTAACTTTGTAAAATACTTAAAAAAAACCAATACCATCGCAAAACACTGTTGAAGAGCTTTCGTTTAAATGTTCACACCATAGGATTACATCCAGAGACTAATTAAACGTTAGAAACACTCCGACAAAATGATGCTGCTCTGTTAATGCTTCGCCATGCTTCGTTTTCCCTCTGCCAAAACCTATCTCCGCAAAAAAAAAAAACACCTCCTTCGCTCTCTTTTTTTCTCTTTTCTTTCTCGTGTGTGATTTTCAGGCTGATTGGAGTCATAAAACCTGCTAATAGTTGTAGTGAAAATGCTGCAATTTTCAACAACCATGTTTTCAAAAAAAGGAATAATAAGGTAGTTGTCTATTTACATGTACATCTTCAAAAAATCTCTTCATTTCACAATTCTTAACATTCTTTTCACCTGTCTGCTTAACATTGTGTTGATAGCGTAACTGTTTAAAACAGGTACTTACAGTCAACATAGTTAGGATGTTCTCTGAGGATGTTCTTGTACAATGCTTCTCCTTTGTCAAACTCACACATGGCCTCATGAAGGCGAGACAAGTTGTAAGTTGTTGTGACAGATATAGCATTGTAGTAACTCTCATCTGCCTGGCTCTCTTGCTCTTGCTTGCACCGTTCAAGAGATGATTCGTAAAACCTCTGCAAATGACAAATACCACTGTTACACGGCAGGCAAGGTCTTAACACCTTCACTCCCAAAGGGTGACCAAGATCAAAACAACGAAAGATCACCAAATTTCAACAAGCAGTACCAGATGGAAGTACTGCTAGAGAGCTTTCAATTGAATGGTTACAGTTTGGGTTTTGTCCTTAAAACGTTAAAAGCGTACAGCATAATAAACAGCAGCAAAATAAAGTACTGCTCAAGAGCATTTTGTTTGAATGGTCACACTTTGGGCTGAAAATTGATTTGGGCCGAAATTGTGGTCATCATTCCCAGCAGTGAATAACATCAACATCCTTATGAAAATGTGAAGTTTGTGGGATGTGAATAAAAGTCAGAATATAGTACAAATGTGCTCTGGTGACCTTTAGCCAGTAAATTGGGCATTATGGCCACGTTGGTAGCAGGTATTACTCCTGGTCAGGATCTACCAGAATAAATAGTGAGCCCAAGTATTAACAGCCATGCACAGCTGTTTTAGCCTTGTTAGGCCTCATTAGCATGGTACAGCTAATACTTGGGATCAGGAATACCACATGAAGATAGCAAGTGATAAAAATGTGAGGTTTGTGGGATGTGGTTAAAAGTGACAAAGTCAAATCATTATTTTAGTTAACATTACCTTTGCTTCGTTCAGATTCCCAAGTCTAAAGTGAAGTGCGCCTACATTGTTGAGAATCTCTGGGGGAACATCGGCCTTTACTTTGTCCTTGAGAAGACGGGATGCCGTACCATAGGTTTGCAAGGCAGCCTGGCAAAATAGTAAAATAATAATTAATGTTATTCTCAGCCCACTATTTGTTAAATAATTAAATTAAGCTTTCAACCAACCTGGACATCAGACTGTTCCAATATTCCTGCCAACTCAATCCACGCTTCAACGTCATCTGGATACTGTTCTGTTACTTTCTTTAGATGGTTCTTTTGAAATTAAAATAATAAAAAGCCATTGTGTTATCATAGTCTAAGGTGCAAAAATACAAATTCTCATTACTTGTAGGAAGGAGAAGTTGTTAAAATATCAAGAGAATTCATCATTTCTCACCTTTGCAGTTTCTCTCTTTTCCAAGTCTGTTGATGTACTGTACAGGGAACCCAAAATTTTTAGTGTCTCATAATTACCAGGCGTTGCTTTCAGGACCTTTTCAAAACACTGGGCAGCCTGTGAACCACAAAATAGGGATACTTCATCACCAAAACACTTTTAAAAGAGGGAAAAAGTTTTAAAAAATGCAGTACATGTAGTTACATGCATCAAGGTATTAACTCACATTGTTTGTGTCTCCTCTAGCAATGTACATTTGTCCAAGTCCAAAATGAGGAAGAATAAAGTTAGGTGATGCAAACTGTGTTGCTTGATAGTAGTACTGAAATGCTTGGTCATAATCACCCTGCAAAGGATGAAAAATTAGAATACAGATCATCTAGTACAGTAGGTTATCAGGGCTGGAAAAATGTGCACAAAAACTTGCAAAATACAAGGGAAGAGTAGTTATAGAGTTGGCGGTACCAGATCAGTTTTGCAAAACTGATCTGATACCAAGCCAACTCTATAACTACTTCCCATCTGATGGCACAATCACATGGAATAATCACATGGAAAAATCAGATTAAAAAATATAGAAAAATCAAATGAAACTATATGTTAATTAAAACAAAGTGCGTTTATTCCATTGCGTGATTTCCTTTGCGTGACATGATTCTCGGAAAAACAGGAAGTTGGGCGATGTACAAAATCTTACATAAACAATTCTGGTTCACTATCGCAAATGCCAGCAATAATCTTAAAATTCGTCTTAAAAAATCGAAGAGGTAAGTTAGAATACATGATCTTGTTATACTTTTGAACTAATTCATAGAAATTAATTAAGAAATATGCTTGAGATTGAGAATATGGAGTTAGTTTCAATATCGCAGTCATCTTTTTTCCTGTAATGTCTTGTAGTCTTTTCAGCACTTGACCTTGTAAACAAGAGAAATAAACTATTCTCTTTCTTGAATCTTTAATAGCTACTTCAAGGCTTCTCAACGAATCCAGGCATGTTTCTTCATTGTCCAAAACAACTTTTATTCCCGTATAATCCATAAATCTTGTCATGTCGATGCTTCTTAGCAGCTCGTCTTTTATATCAGCATCACTTTTCTTCTGGGAACTTGCAGTACAAGGTCCAACTTTCAAATTAGGTAAACCTTCCGGATCAGCAGCTAGTTCTGGGTATTTTTTCACTAACTCAGAGAAAATATTTTCAACATATTGTGGACTTTGATTTCCCTTTACAAGATCTCTCAACTTTGCCAGGTCTGTTCTAAACGCAATAAAACGCTGTTTATTCATCAGTGATATCAAAAGTGTGCGAAATATTATGCCTTCCACTCTTGTTTATATTGGTTGAGTTTCCCACGCGTGGGAATATTTATTGTCTCATCACCTTTTATGACAACCATCAAAGAGTTAGCATTTGGATTAAAAATAACATCTACGCAATGGAACAAAGATAGTTTCCCACGCGTGGGAATATTTATTGTGAGGAAATGAGTCATCAGATTGTAAACAGGATGGAGTTATCGGTGTGTGACATTCTCGGAAAAAACAGGGGAAGCCCCCTATGAAATGAGTCATCACTATAGCTATTGTTTCAGATCACGAGAGAAAATATTTTCAACATATTATGGGGTTTGATTTAACTTTACAAGATCTCTCAACTTTGCCCGGTCTGTTCTAAACTCAATAAAACGCTGTTTATCCATCAGTGATATCAAAGGTGTGCGAAATATTATGCCTTCCACTCTTGTTTATATTGGTTCAGTTTCCCACGCGTGGGAATATTTATTGTTTCATCACCTTTTATGACAGCTTCCATGATTAGCATTTGGATTAAAAATAACATCTACGCAATGGAACAAAGATAGTTTCCCACGCGTGGGAATATTTATTGTGAGGAAATGACATCGTTCGGTAGCAATAAATTCGCGTTAGCCGATTTTTACATGTTCGCTATTTTTGTTTTCTGGGAATTTAGACACGTGCCGCTTATAGCTATTGTTTTAAAAATATTATCTCATATAATAGTATAGAATGAATTGTGATGAGATAATTCACGATGAGTTGAAAGCAATGGGTAATTTTATTTGTGATTTTTGTGACGTAAAATTAGTAGAAGTTGATAGTAGTGTGAGAGTGGTCGAGTCATGTTGTAGTGAACAAGATATAAATAATATAGATGGCATGAGTGTTTGTCTAAATTGTGGTTCCGTACATGGATATAATTATGTTAAAGAGTATGTTAATTTTTATGAGAGTATGTATAAAATACGGCGAAAATCGGTATATCATCGGGAATATCATATCCAAAACACAATAAATAACATCTGTAGCCAACACAAATTACAGATATTAAACAATAATAGAACTAAAATCATGAAAATTTTTGAGGAGATAGATAAAATTTTGCCACAGATAAATGGAAACCGAAAACGTATGATAAATATTGATTACATTTTAAAACAATTATTTAAGATGTTAAAATCGCCAATTGAAAATGATATACCTTTATCTAAATCGAAAAGAACATTAACTTGCTATAAACAATATTGGGATAATATCCTATTGTTAATAGGTGATCAAATACAAACAATTATTAATAAATGATCCAATATCGTCATGCAAAGGGGGTTTTCCCTATGAATGAGTTATTGAATGAAAAGTTTGTTAGTAAAATTTACTCTAAAAGTTTACTCGGAAGTGAATTTTTTATCATATTGTTTCTCAAATTTTTCATCAAGAGTACAAAGATCAATTATCGTTTCGTCTAGCAACCTCATATTATTGATAAAATTGATATGGTTAAATTGCATTCCTCTTAAAAAAGACCGTAAATCAACGAGTACCTTCTCATATGTTGTGTATGCAAATTTAGACATTTCTATTTTTCTTTTATAGTTTTTAATTTCGCTGTATGTCTTAATCAATAAACCACTACCACTAATTACTCCTAAAATAATAGGGTTCAATGTTATTGAACCAGCTATTGTACCAATGGATATTAAAGAAACTGATGATAAATTAATAGCTAAATTCAATCTCTTGAAATATTTGAAAGCCTTCTTATAGCACCAAAAACGCTTGTGATAAAATCGATATAATGCTTTGATTTCAGATAGTTTTTCTTTGCTGATGCTTTTATCAATATGATTAAAATTGAAGATGTCTGTTTCAGTCATTTATATTATATATTTGGATAATAATAATTAAATTTTAGGATTTGAAATGAGGCAATATAATAATCCAGAGATTTGACCCATTATTGGAGATCTTTTTAATTTCTTCGGTATTGAAAGGAAGCAATATGTGTATCCAGGCCCCATTTCATAGTCATTATAAAATCTTCCAAATGCATCATGAAAAATAGCATGTTTAATTAAAAATTGGTAATTGGTATTTAGAGTACAAGAACCTGGTCCTATTAATCCAATGTTAGGGTGTTTTTCTAATATTTGGTTCATTGATATTGGCTCATTCAAATAGTTTACATACAAAAATTGATATATTAAAGCCGATTTTAATATTTCATCTTTAGTATTCGGATGTAGGTTTTTTGGGGTTGTAAAAAATTTATTACAAAAATTAATTGCTTGCTCCATATTCAGCATGTATATTTATTGATTATATTATTTTAATCTCTTTCTTCACATATTATAGTTGTTATGAATTGATATGCAGCATCAACACCTGTGCCTAAAAATGCATTAATGTTTAAAATGTTGCCTTCATCGATATTTGCATTTATATTATTTATAATTTGATTCTTTCCTCCCGTCCCCATATTTGATGGATGGACGGTATTGTTATTTATAACTCGAATTCTAACTATTTTGAAAATACCTTGTTGTAAATTTGGATCATTTTGATCTAATATATAGATCAAACATTTTTTCAGTGTGAGATTTGCAGGACATATGATGTTTCGCTGTCCTTCAAAATATATATGCCACTTCGCCAATGACTTGTCTAATTTTCCATAAAAAAATATTTTTCTTTTGCTATTTAATATTTTATATCCATTTAAATCAATATCGGTCTCCATCACCATTTTGTTATTTTCATAAACAAAGGGAGAATCATAAACAGAACTTTCAACATCTGATTGAGAACCTTTAACGCCATAAATAATCAGCTTTGCTGGGCCTTGAACGACATCGTCAGCTGTCCCTCGCCATTTCAGATCCAGATAAATGAATTCAGGTGGAGAAATCTGCCATTTATGCATGTGAATAATTGACCTTGAATACTTCACAAATTTTTTTGTTGATTGTTGATTGATATTCAGGCTGGTCGAAACCACGTCAACGCTCACACCCGTCATGGAAGCGGGAAAGAATTCAATACAAATCGTATATTCTCCTTCTGAAGTTTTAACATGTTGAAACCAAGTCTCCCAGAGTATTCATTGAAAACATCTTTTGTTATTTTCAAATCATACGCCTTCTTATTGAAATGATGTGGAGAACTTGAAAAATCAGTTATTCCAGTCACTGTTATATTATGTTCAGAGCTGGATTCATCCACATCCTCCATCAAATACCGGAATTCATCCTTCAAGTGGGAGGTTGACGATATATGCGATTCATTGACATATTTTTTGAGTTCAGCTTCTGTTTTTATTAGTTCCACTGCCAGAGCTACTGTCTTCTCATTTAGCTGTGTATCAACATATTGTTTTGATGTTGCTTCATTGGATGTTTTTGGATCGGGAAGACCAATGATTTTCTCCGATCCCATATCAAGAGTACCAGTCATTGTTCCGCCTGATAAAGAAAGCCTTTTGTCTGCTTCATCATCTACATATCCTTTATTCACAGCATGATCAACTGCTGTTGGATCTTTTATATTGAAAATTGTATTATTATTCATATCCAAACCAGTCTCCATTGACAACATCTCTTTACGACTGACAAAAATGTTTTTAACATCATTATATGAAACAAGATTGTTGTAACTTGCAGCTAAATCCAAGTATGTCTGTGGTTTTGACTTGACAACATTATGAAGTTCTTTCAGATCAATGTTTTTAGTAACTTCATGAGTGTGATCAGGAACATCGGGATGATATTTTTTTAGAGTTATCATATTCACAGCTGAAAGATCTTGGTTTTCATCTGTGTTGATATTTATGATTTTCTTATTCTTCGCATCATATTGTTGACCGTCATAATTTAAAAAATGTGTCTTCCCATGGTAAAAAGGGAAAGCATCGTTATCACCAGCTGCTTGAACATTTAATATAGAATGATAATTGGCATCCATGTGATCAGTCAATACTATTCTTTCATTTTTCATATATGCATCTGTAATGTTTGCTTTGTTATTGACCTGATTTTTAAGAGTTATCATATTCACAGCACTGAGATCATTGTTTTCATCCGTATCCATATTTGTGATCAGTTTTCGATCCATATCAATTTCACCAGGAAGAATTAATTTATTTCCTCTTAAATTAAGATCTCCCGTCATGTGATTTTCGCCATTCAACAATAATACTTCATATTTACCTGGTTTAGTTAGTAATCCAACATCTAATTGATGCTTGGTAATTGCATCTCTGTCATTACCCCCTTCCTTTAGATTGACAAGCTTTTTATTCTGCATATCATAGTTATTGTTTGGATCCAACTTGAGTCCACTACTTGCTTGAATTTTTTGGCTAATGATTCTAATATATTCAGAAATGTCAATATTTGTGAATTTCTTAAGGTTATTAAATATGCCCATCTATATTATGATATTACATTAGATTACTTCATCAAAATTCTTCTTCACACTTTTATTTTCTTTGTCCACAAACAGAAATTCATAGGGCCCTAATTTATTGAACAAACCAGGGTCTATTAAGTTTTCTTTGGCAATGAGATTCAAATGGTTTTTGGTAGTAGGAGGGTACAACATCATATGACTGCAGTTTAATCTAAGTTTCTGCGGAATATCATAGTAACTCTGGCTTAAATAAATTGGGCTTATCTTATGGTGGCGTCCATCTGTGAAGTTGTTGGCAATTTTATTTTGTGTTTTATCAGGTTCATTAATTAGATCATCAAAAATGACAATTTTACGGTTGTTGTTGGGATATTCTGAAGTGTCTTTAATATCATCAGATGATCCAATTTCTAATACAGGATAACCAACCTTATCAGATATTTTATTCATCAATGTTTGTAGATCTTGTATTTTTTCCTGATGATGATTTGGTGTGTATAAATATATCTTATCATAATACATCAGTGGTGTTCTTAACATATGCATAAGAGCATTTGTCTTTCCACATCGACTTTGTCCTGTAATAATCATTCTAAAATCTTCGTCTAAAAAATTGTTTAATCTTTTTTTTGATTCACCATTTCTATTTGTATCGTAATTAGGAATTTTCATATACAAATATGTTAGATAATAAATATAAGTGTTGTTTTCACACATATTTATAAATATAAGTGTTGTTTTTACACATATTTTTAAAGATAAGTGTCATTTCGACAGATAAATTATGTAACATATTTTATATAATGAATATTGACAGAATTAAAAAATATGCTGATTCAGAATATGATAGCTATAAAATTGTCAAAGCAGTTACTGAATCAAAAAATGAAATAAAAAATAAGGAAGGAGGGCGTGATATTGTAATGAGTGATTATTTTAAGACATTACGAGAGCCATTGATTGAAAAACAGAAAAAAACAGATGAGAAACAGGATCAACTAATTGAACAACTACGGGGAAATCAATTAGCTTTAACAAAGGGATTTCAGGATATAATTGAATCGAATAGAGACATAATAACATTACAACATGAGCTACCCCAAATAGATTACCAACCAGAACAAAAATCAAGAGAAGATCCAACATATTTGAAGATTGATAACCGATTTAATAAAGATGATAAAATTGTTTTAAACAAAAACAATTTGACAAAGCCCTCACAATTATTATCATTGACTCCCCAAAAATTATTGGAAGAAAAGAAAAAATCTGCCGAATTAGCAATGGAATTGGGCAGAAATAAAAGGGGCAAGAGTAGAGAAGTTAAGGCGGAATATGATAATGAAATAGGCCGTTCTTCGAAAATATAGGGATACGATCTCAGACGTATTAAAGTCGTTTGAGTATAGACAAAAAGGTGAGGGTATTCGAATATATAAACAGCCAAAAAGAAATGCTTTCAAAATAAATGGTAATCAATATGGTGGCCTTCTTATTGATGTCTCAAAATTGATGAATGAAATGAAGCTGAATGCATATCATGGTGGTAAATTGGTTTATGAAGCTGATGCTGATAAATCACTCATAAATATGCTAACTAAAAGATATAATCCCAAAACAAACTACAGTCTGAATGCTGTAAAGATTTTTAATGATCTTAATATGCTCAGTAATATTGGGCCACACAAATCATCTGGTAAGTCCAGAATGATTGGATCAAGTGTTATGTATTATCAAGATCCAAAGCAATTGGCTGATCGCATGAAAATAATAATTGGTTCAATGGCAGCTGGAAACAATAGTCCAGTGTTGCGAAATGACTTATCACAAATCAATGATGAATTATTGAAAATAGGGGCTATTGACAGAACAATGCATGAGAAATTATACAATAAATATATAAGCATATAATATAATGGATGTAAATAGAGTTTTAGTTTTCAAATCAATAGATGCTAAAAAACAAAACCAAAATAATAAACCAGGTAATTTCACTACAAAGTTCATTCCTGAATTAATTTTAGATGACAACAAACAATACTATATGGCATTAGATCATCTCAGTATGACTGCAAGTTGGCATAACATACGACCAGAATATTATAACAACCAATTAAAGATCTCAAAAAACAAAGGCACTTCTTGGCAAACAATAACATTCCCATCAGGTATTTATGACTATGATGATATAGATCAATATATTCACAATGAAATTGGAAAACTCATGCAAAAGGAGACTTATGGAATTGATATATTATTTGACCTTACAACATATAAGGTTTTCATAAAGTTGGATGAAAACTATTGGATTGATTTCAAGAATAGCGGAAACTTTGCAGATTTACTGGGTTTCGATAAAACAGGGATATTGAAAGTGAGTTCTTATGGACCCCAATTTCCTAATATCAGCAACAGTATTGATAACTTATACATAAGAACTTCTCTACTAAGTAATTCAATCGTTTCAGGAAGGTTATCAGACGTGCTTTTTACCTTCTCAACGAATACAAAAACAAGATCTCTACCATTTGAAATACAACCAATGAATTATCTTTGGAATAAAATAAATACAAAAGTACTATCTGAAGTTACTTTTTATATCACAGACGACGAAAACAGGGAGGTTGACTTAAATGGAATTGATATATCTTTAACCGTTGTGATAAAAGAAGCTTAATTTATATACACTCACTATATAGATGGAACGAAGAGAAAGAGATCCAGATACTGGAGATTACATTATTCAAGGTGAAGGAATATTTGATGTTTTCAAAAATGTTGGAAGTAAGATAGCTTCAAAACTTGCAAGCAAAACAGCTAAACAACTTGCTAAAAAGGGTGCTGAAAAGTTGATAGAAAAGGGGTCGGAAAAAATAGGTGAAAAAACAGGTCAGCTTATTGGTGACAAAATTTACAATAAATTTAGTGATAAAACAAACGAGCCAAAAATAACGAATGAAACAAAAGGTGATGAAATAATCAAACTTTTACAAAAAGAAAATGAGCAACAGGCTCAAGATACTGACAAATATCAATATATTAAAGATGTTTATAATGATTTACTATTATAATGATTTTTTATCTAAACTAATAATATATATGAACGGAAATTTTCGAAGTCCAGAATTTGTTAAAAGATATGAATATGCATATTATGATTTACAAACACCTTTGAATGCTAATATTGGGGCAAATAATCGACAAACAAAAGATAATTACATGTTTGTAATAGATAATAGCTCAGAGGCTAACCCAATAGACTGGTATAATGCATATATTGAAGTCAATTTCAAGCTTCTTCAGTTAGATCAAGATCAAGATGGAGCTGGTATCGGCGCCGGAGTGGGAAATGGAAATTTATTTTGTACAACAACAAACGGTAACACCTTCATCAGAGAAATACAAGTTGAATGTAATGGTATAAGTGTATATAACAACACAAAAGCCAATGAATCATCGAATGTTCTATCACTTTTAAAATACACTAAAGAATATGCCAATACAGTTGCTAAAGACAATTTCTTTTATTTAGATACTTCGACTGGAACAGCTGAGCCTAGAACAGTTCAAGCATTGTACAACCAAGGATTCGCGACGCGAAAAATTCTTACAGACGCAGGCAGTGAGAACAAAATATCTATCCCATTGAATATATATTCGTATTTTGCTGCATTCAAAAAGAATCTTCATCCAAATATAAAAATGAACATTTTAATCCGATTGGAAAATGATAACAATATTATATTTCGTAGCAATGCTGCTCCTGATTCAAAAGTTTTGATGACTAAATTCAGATTATGGTGCCCTAAACTTATTTTCAATGGTAGTGGTATGCGTCAATATCTGGAAAACTATCTGAAACCAAAAACTTGGATATACTTGAGAGAGCATTATGAAATAAATCAAACTGCGGCTGTGAGTTCATTTTTCAGAATTAGTACAGGTATAAGAAGACCAAGACATGTTTTTCTATGGGTGAATCCAACAGCTTCATATAATAATCAAGAAGCTAATATATTTACATTCAAGACATTCAGTATAGGTGCAAATAACAGAGTTTTCAGTAAAGCTCAGCTTGAAATGAATAATAGCATATATTATCCTCAACTTGAATTGTCAGCTAATGAAGAGAGTAGATTATACAGAACACTTATGAGCTATAGTTCTGCTTACAATGACTTTCTTAGTGGGTCATTAATTGATAGAAGTAATTTCAGAAATTTGTTTGGAATGATTTATTTCGACCTAAGAAATCAAGAGGAAGACACAAAAGATTCTGTTGTATCATTAACTTTCCGATATGAACTCAACGGAGCAAATGCAACTAACTATACTTTGAATGCTCTTGTTCTTCATGAAAAAGAGATCGAATTATACACAAGCAGTGGTAAACTACTTATTAAAGCATAAATTAATTATGTTGTTACAATATTTATAGTTTTTCAATTAAACATGTTTTGTAATTATCAAAATTATATAACATATATTATATACAAAATATGACAACTTATTATGAATATGGTGTGAAATTATCTCAAGGACAAAAACAAAAATTAGCAAAAGCATATGAAACAAATTCACCAATAACAATTCGATTAGCTAAAAATGAGTTGATGGGAAGCGATGGACTGAATTTAACTAAAACACAGATAAATAAAATCAAAAAAGCGATAAAAAATGGAGTTGGTGTAGATATCAAGATTTCAAAAACACAGATTAGAAAATCAGTTAAATATGGCGGTTCTTTATGGTCTAGTTTAATTTCACTTGGAACAAAAATGCTTCCAATGGCCACCAAATTAGCATCAAAAGCGGTACCAGCTTTAGCTACAGGAGCTTTATCTGCTCTCGGATCTTTGGGAATTGATAAAATTTTTGGAAAAGGTATTCAATCTGGTGGTTTCTTAATACCAGATTCAAAAATACAGCAATTGATTAAGTATAAACACCTTTTAACTAAAAAACAAAAACAAGACATTTTAGCTGCTATTCAAAATGGAGGACAAGTATTCATTCAACCATCACAAAAACAAAGAGGTGGTTTTTTGGGGACGATCCTAGCATCTATTGGTATTCCAATGTTGTTGAATGCATTAACAGGAAAGGGTTTAAGTATACCAAAAAAGAAAGCATCTGGATTAACAGTTTCACCTAAACCTGGAATGATGATGCCTTATTATCCACCACCATTTTATGGAAACTGGCCCTCAAATACTATAGGTATGGGAGCAAAAAAAAAAGTCAAAACAAAAACAAAAAAGGGAGAGGGCCTATTACTAGGCAAAAACAGTCCTTTTACAAAGTTAGGAATACCAATTCTAGGAGATATCCTGTAAAACCAAAGTTCAGAGATATTCCTCTTTCAAATATTGATTTATTAAAATGGATTAAATATTTAAAAATAACCAATTTTAATGGTATTTATTCGAGGGATAGTTTGGATCATATCCACAAAATAGGATCTTGTATCATTAATCTTGATGATAAAATAGGTCCTGGTACACATTGGGTAGCACATTATAATAATATGAATGATAAGACTATATATTACTTTGATAGTTTTTCGTTACCTCCACCACAGAACTTGGTTGATTATGCTAAAAAATTGAAATTGAAGTATATATACAATTATGGTTATCCTATCCAGGATATCAAATCAGTTAGATGTGGATATTATTGTTTATATTTTTTGGATAACATTTATAAAAAATCATTTTATGATTGTATAAAAGTATTCAAATTAAATAACCAACAGTATAATGAACGATTTATTGAAAACTATTTCAAAAATATCTAATTATATTATATAAATGGTAAAAAGTTATTGTGTAAAACAGAAGAAGCAAACAGAATCTGTACCAGGTACTGAAAAATATGTTAAAACTAAAAATAATCGTCTTATGTTAAAATCTCAATGTAGTGAATGTGGGGCTACTAAGACACGTTTTGTATCCAATAAAAAAAAATTAAACTAAATAGCCAGTCAGAGATGGCTGGCGGATTTTTAGATATTACTGGTTCTCATACTCTTGGTGAAATTGCAGCTAAAAGTGCTTTAAAAGGTTTGTATAATTTAGGTAGAATCGGAGCATCAAAAGCAATCAAATCTGATTTTGCAAAACAAAAGATTAAAGGAATGGCTGATAAATATTTGGATCAAGCATTAGATAGTTTTACTGGTGATATAAGCCGAAAACTGGACCCTCTTCATGGTGGTGCTGTTGATATTCATAAGGCTATCGGTAAATTACCAAAACCTAAAGGCGGTTGGACATTACCCGGTCATAAATATACTGGGCCTTATAATGATTTAGAGAGTCAAGTGAAATATGACCCAACAACTGGCCAAATATTAGAAATATATGACCAACCTACAGGAAGAACGGATGCCATTGCCATGCAGCACGATGTTGATTATAGTGTTTGTAAAGACGACAGAAAGTGCAAGAATAGAGCAGACAGAAAAATGGTCAAAGCTTTAGATGAAGTACCATATGATGAGAGACAATGGGGTCATTGGTTGGCTAGAAACACGATTGATATAAAACAGAAATTAGGCCTTGGTGTTAAACAAAAAAGGAAGCCAAAAAACGGAAAGCGGCGTTGAGTAAAAATGATTGGGCTCAACAATTAGCCGATGAATTACATAAGCCAATCAAACGAAAATTTAAAACAAGAAGAGTTATTGTTAATGGAATAGATGATATTTGGAGCGCTGACCTTGTAGAAATGCAGAAGTTTTCAAAATGGAATAAAGGATATAGATATTTATTAAATATCATTGATGTGTTTTCGAAATTTGCTTGGAGCATTCCTATTAAAAATAAAACAGGTAATACAATTACTGAATCATTTGATGATGTTATTAAAAAATCCAAACGGAAACCTAAATTTATTTGGGTAGACCAAGGGTCTGAATTCTATAATAAAACTTTCAAAGACTGGCTAAAGAAAAATAATATTGAGATGTATTCTACTTTCAATGAAGGTAAAGCTGTTGTTATTGAGAGATTAAACAGAACATTAAAATCTAAAATGTGGAAACAATTTACAGCTCAAAATACAACACAATATTTAGACATGTTACCAAAACTATTAAATGAATACAACAGTACAAAGCATTCAAGCATTAAAATGAAACCTATTGAAGCATCTATGAAAAAGAATGAAGGAACTGTTTATTTCAATCTATATGATATGGAACTATTGTCATATAAACCAAAATTTAAAGTTGGTGATAAAGTTCGAATATCTAAATATAAGAGAAAAACATTTGACAAAGGATACACTCCAAACTGGACAGAGGAGATATTCATAGTTGATAAAATTCAATACACAAATCCAATCACTTATAAATTAAAGGATCTCAATGATGAACTAATAGAAGGATCTTTCTACCAACCTGAATTATTAAAAGCTAAACAGGATGTTTTCCGTATTGATAAGGTCATCAAACGAGATTATAAAAAGAAACAAGCATTAGTTTCTTGGTCTGGTTATCCAAAAGAGTTTGATTCATGGGTACCTCTGAGTGATGTTAAAAATATCTAACGTTTATATATATCATGAGTGGCATTGAGAAATATATCAAAAAAATAAATTTTCAAATTCATGAATGTGAAGATGAAAAAGACAATCTTCATGATAAAATATATGATAATGAGCGTAGATTGGATCTGTTACAATATAAAAAGAAATTATTGAAACTTTATCATAAAAAAATACATGAAATGGATGAAGATATAACATTGAAACAGTTATTGAATATTATCTGCAATGAGATAGAAAACAATAGATACGATGATGAATGTAATGTGTTGAAACAAACCAAAGTTGATAATATAGCTGAATTGAAAACTGAAATGAATATCTGAATATAGTTTAAAAGATTCATAACTGGATCATTTGAATTCTCAACCATATTTAAACGCATATAAAGATAAAATAATATATAGTAATAATATAATGGAAAAAGAAGTAATAATAAAAAGAGGTAGGGGGCGACCGCCTATATACCAAACCCAAGAAGCCAAAAAAGAAGCTATTAAAAGATCCAAAACTCGTTATATGTTAAATAAAGAGTGGTATTGCCGTGCATGTAATAACAATATCAACTACTCACTTGCTGGAAAATTCTGTCATTTGAAAACTAATAAACATATGGATAATATTAATAGGCAGATCCGTGAATTCGTTCATTTAAACACACAATAAAAACTAAGAAATATATAGTTTAATGGATCCATTATTGGATCACTTAAATTCTTGATAAAGGTTAAACGCACTAAAATGACTTAAAAAATAATCGTACTATATAGTAATGGTAAAACAATCAAGGGGAAGACCTAAAAAGTATATGACCGATGAAGAAAAACGTATTATGGGACGTCTTTATTGTAAGAAGTATAATGACAATCCAGATAATAAATATCATTGCATTGAATGTAATAAATATTTTCATCCTGCAAGTAAATATAAACACAATAAAACTATGATGCATCAATTGAATTCACAAAAATACAACAACGAATAACGCAAGGCGATCATAAAAAGATAATCATATATGACCAATCATATATAACTATCTCAAATTATTTCAAAAATGATTCCAAAAATAAACGCACTATAAAAGGACTTAAAGAAATATTATATAATTATATATATATAGATAATGGAAAAATCAGACTTAACAAAATTGAGTAAGTCTCAACTAATCCAAATGCTATTAAAGCAACAGAAGAAAAAACCTGAAATTATTGTGGTAGATGATACCAAACCAGTTCCAACACCAAGGACTGTCAAACCAATCCCAGCACCTCGTAAGAGTGTAAATCAAATGGTTCAAGATTATGAAAACAATATAATTTTTCCACCAGTGCCAGCACCAAGAACTAAAAAACCAGTCCCATTACCAAGGACTAAGATAGAGCAAACAGATAAAGCTCTGAAAGGCTATACAAAGTCTTTTGAAATAAGTATCAAAAATAACAAAGACCCACTAGTGCAACTACAAAACACAAGAGAGGCTATAGCATATCATATTATAAGTACACTAAAATCCATGAAAGGACTGAAATTTGTTGAAACGCTTAAGGTAACATTCACAAAAATATCAGATGGAGAAATAGTGTATAAGACCGCATATTTCAACAGTGTAGCTCAAACAATTATAAATAATCTAGAAATTACTAAATCACTACAATTGTCAAAACAGCAAATCTTGAATAAAATAGCTCAATGGATATCTGAAGGGTCTGGTTGGACTGTTAAATCAGTTGAAAACCATTATCTTAATGTTGTAAAATATCAACCAATGAGAGGCTCTTCATATATTAAACTACCCCAAGAACTCAGAAACAGTGCGAAGGGATTGATCAACATGAAAAATGAGGATAATGAATGCTTTAGGTGGTGTCACATTAGACATTTGAATCCTCAAGACAAATACCCACAGAGAATTAAAAAAGTTGACAAGCAATTCATTAAAAATTTAGATTATTCGGGGATTGAATTCCCAGTAACCACCAAACAGTACAACAAGATTGAAAAACAAAATAATATCAACATAAATGTTTTCGGTTATGAAGATCAACAACCATTTCCTATTTACATATCCCAAGAAAAATTTGAAGATCAAATGCATTTATTATTGATAACAGAAGGCGAAAACAAACATTATGTATTAATAAAAGACTTCAATAAATTTATGTACAATCAAACAAAACATGAACATAGAAAGCATTTTTGTATGTATTGTTTACAATGTTTCAGTAGTGAAAGAGTATTATTAAATCATAAAGAAAATTGCATCATCATAAATGGAAAACAAGCCATAAAAATGCCGTCAAAGGATAATAACATATTGAAATTCAACAACTTTCATAAGCAGTTGCCTGTACCATTTGTCATCTATGCAGATTTTGAAGCTATTGTAGAAAAAATAGAAGGATGCAGGCCAAACAATGACAAATCATATACAGAAGCCTATCAAAAACATACAGATTGTGGATATGGTTATAAAGTGGTTTGTTGTTATGATAACAAATACACGAAACAAACACAAATATACAGAGGTGAAAAAGCCGTATACAAATTTATGGAAGCTATGCTAGAAGAAGTTAAGTATTGTAAAAATATTATGAAAAAGGAATTTAACAAACCATTAAAAATGACAAAAGATGATGAAGAGGAATTTCAAAAAGCTAAAAAATGTCATATTTGTAATAAAAAATATACTGATAAGGACATTCGAGTTCGAGACCATTGCCATATTATAGGCAAATACAGAGGCTCTGCTCATCAAGATTGCAACCTGAAACTCAAAATAAAACCAGAAGAAATAAAAATACCTGTTATATTTCACAATCTCCGTGGGTATGACAGTCATTTTATAATGCAAGAGATTGGTGAAATAGTCAAGAAGCATACATATACAAATAAGAAAGGTGAAAAGTGTCAAATGAATATCAATGCCATACCTAACAACATGGAGAAGTATATGGCTTTCATGTTGGGTAATCATCTTACCTTTATTGATAGTTTCCAATTTATGAGCTCAAGTTTGGAAAAACTAGTGAGCAATCTACCAAAAAAATTGTTGAAATACACCTCTCAAAAATTCAAAGGTGAAAAACTTGATTTAATGTCACAAAAAGGAGTATACCCTTACGACTACATGGACAGTTATAATAAATTCGATGAAAAGCTACCACCGAAAGAAGAATTTTACAGCATATTAAATGATGAACATATATCAGACGAAGACTATAAACATGCCCAAAATGTGTGGAATACATTCTCTCTTAAAAATATGGGTGAGTACCATGACTTATACCTTAAATCTGACATCATTCTGTTAGCTGATGTATTCGAAAACTTCAGGAAAACATGCCTAGAATACTATAAACTTGATCCATGTCATTATTTCACATCTCCCGGTTTGTCATGGGATGCTATGCTAAAAATGACTGACATTAAATTAGAGCTTATGGTCGATATTGATATGTTTCAATTTATTGAAAAGGGCATGCGTGGCGGAATCAGCTATATAGCCAACCGCTATGGAAAAGCAAACAATAAATACATGAAAACATATGATGAGAAGGCGCCCTCAAAGTATATCATGTATCTTGACGCCAATAATCTGTATGGCTGGGCAATGAGTCAATACCTTCCAACAGGCGGATTCAGATGGATGACACAAAAACAGATCGATAAGATAGACCTAGCCAAGTATAAAGAAGATAGTGAGAAGGGTTTGATACTAGAAGTAGATTTAGAGTATCCTGAAGGGTTACACAATCTTCATAATGACTACCCGCTAGGACCGGAAAAGGTTAAAGTAACTGAGAGTATGTTGTCTGGGTATTGTAAAAACATCGCGAAGAAAAAAAAATATCAACTGGTTTAGTTCATAAATTGATACCAACCTTGAAGAACAAAGAAAAATACGTGCTCCATTATAGGAACCTTCAATTATACACTGATCTTGGTTTGAAAATAACTAAAGTCCATCGAGTACTAGAGTTTGATCAATCTCCTTGGTTAAAACAGTATATCGACTTTAATACAGAAAAAAGGAAGAACGCAAAAAATGCTTTTGAAAAAGACTTCTTTAAACTTATGAATAACTCTGTATTTGGTAAAACGATGGAAAATATTAGAAAGCGAGTAGATGTAAGACTAATCACCGATGAAAAAAAACTATTGAAATATGCCAGTAAACCAACGTATGTTAGTAGTAAGATCTTCAACGAAAATCTAGTAGCTGTGCATAAGATCAAAGAAACACTTACCCTAAACAGGCCGGCATATGTGGGTATGTGCATCTTAGATTTAAGCAAGACGTTAATGTACGATTTCCATTATAACTACATTAAAAAGAAATATGAAGACAAAGCCAAGTTACTCTTCACAGACACAGACAGCTTGACCTATGAAATCAAAGCTGAAGATGTATACCAAGACTTTTGGAATGATAAAAATAAATTCGATAACAGCGACTACCCTGAAAGCTCCCCGTATTTTGATAAGACAAATAAAAAAGTTATTGGTAAATTCAAAGATGAAGCCGCAGGAGTTCCTATTTGTGAATTTGTTGGGTTGCGATCCAAAATGTATAGTTACATAAAAGATAACCAAAAAGGAGGAAAGACAGCCAAGGGAATCAAAAAGAATATTATCAAAAATAATATCAAGCATCAAGATTATAAAGAAACGTTATTAGGAAATAAACAGATGCATCACACTATGAAAACAATAAGAAGTCAAAACCATAAATTAAGAAGTTATGAAATCAATAAAGTATCACTCAGCTGTTTCGATGACAAAAGGTATATATCAGATGATGGTATAAATTCATATGCTTATGGACATTATAAAATAACTTTCCTTAATTAAATCCTGTGTAGACTTCCTATGTTTCCGAGAATTGTGTCACGCAAAGGATTCTATTATGTGGAATCACGCAATGGAATAAACGCACTTTGTTTTAATTAACATATAGTTTCATTTGATTTTTCTATATTTTTTAATCTGATTTTTCCATGTGATTATTCCATGTGATTGTGCCATCAGATGGGAAGTAGTTATAGAGTTGGCTTGGTATCAGATCAGTTTTGCAAAACTGATCTGGTACCGCCAACTCTATAACTACTGGGAAGATGATAAGTCTTCAAACAAAAGATGAATACAAATGTTACAAGAGCTTTCAATTACAGTTGTACCCTGCTTTACGGACAACCGCTATTACAGATACCCTGCTATTACAGACACCCTGCTATTACAGACACCCTGTTATTACAGACACCCCGCTATTACAGTTATCCCGTTATTACAGACAGTTTTCTTGGTCCCGGCCAAAAGCCCAAACATTTTTTCTAAAATTTACCTGCTTAATATGAACACCCCTCAATATGGACAAAGGACAGTTTTTTAAAACAATCTCATACAAAGTGAACTTGTTAATACGAACAATTTGGCTAATTCTAAGCAATACAAATGTTCTAAAATGCGCCAAGTCAGCCAGCTACACATATTATACTATCAGTTTGATTGATTGAAGGAAAATTACAAATGTTTGTCTAATCAAAATGTTCTAGTGTCTAAGTGGGGTTACATGCGGTAATTTACTGTATTTTTCCTAAAAACAATAAAACACTTGAATTACATCATCCATGTGAATCCACTTTATACGGACACCCCGTTAATCCAGACAGTTTCTGTGGCCCTTTGGTGTCTGTATAAATGGAGTTTTACTGACAGAGTTTTGCTGAAAATTCCAGTAAACAGGATTTTGTGAGAGGGAGCTGGTCACTTACAAGAGTGGTTGCAAAAGAGCTTCAACTGTACTACAGTACTTTTAATGGTTAATAGCAAATGAATCTGTAAGAAAAAAAAAAACTAGCAGCAAATGTCAGTATACCTGGACATGAAAGGCTCTGGCCATTTGATAACAACTTTCTGCCTGCATAGCCTCAACTTCAGTGCCATGAAATGCATGAAGAGCCAAGTGCTGAACTTTGTTGTATTCCTGCAAGACAAGGGGGGAAATGAAGACAATAAGCCCACTGTCTTGTCAGTGCTCGACCTTAACTTTTTAACTTACTAGTCCTTGGGCTAGTGAGGTTTAAAATTTACTAGCCAACAGGCATCACCTGGTAGCCAAGCCTTAGGCTCGAGCTTTCAGTCGTGCGCCCCGCTCACTTTTATTCCAGTCGAGCTCCGCGCTCACTTCATTTTGATTGTGCTCCATGCTCACTGAGCACAACTTGCGGGCTAGTCTACAAACACCAGAATCATCTGATTGTCTGAATACTAATAAATTGATGTTGTGCTTTTTACATGTATGTTTGATTTATTGGTGAGATTATTACTGTACAATCATGCAGAGCTTGTTCATTGTCCACCACCGATGATGAAAGAGGAAAAAGATATCAAGTTAGAAGTAAAAGTACATGCTGAACAGAAGAGTAGTAAAATAAAGTGGTTAACTATCTAAATTAACAGACTATCACGTCAGGTTGGTTAACTGTTTATTTATGGTCTGACAGTACATTTTTCCCATCTGCAACGGAGAAATATACCCAAGGAAATGTTGTTTTCCACTTGGGATGAAAATGTTGAGTGTTTGAGCTTGACTCGCTTGTCCTTTCTGAATTCAAAGGATTTTTTGGTTGTGCTTCATCTTCTTTCTTATCATCACGCTGCTTCTTCTTGGGAGTATCGCATTCGCTTGAAACTTTTGTGAAAAAGGAGTCTACTCTTTTGATTCTTGAACAAGCGCCCTAATCAAGCGTGGCAAGCAAACGAGCGAGCGATGATCAAAATCCAAGATGGTGATGATCAAATTACAAGATGGTGGCCTGTCCGTGAGTTAATGGGCCCCAACTAGTGTTCAGTATTTCCAGCAGTCTTTTGCTGGAGTCGGCCATGGAGTTATCGATCGTAAAATGCGAGAAAAATTTCTTTCTTTCTTTTTCTGCGATCTTCTACAGTTTTTTCTTTATTTATCTTTTCCTCGTCTAACACGACCAGCCCAGTGGCTAGTGGTCCTCAAATTTTACTAGCCTAAACACAATTTTTACTAGCCCTGGGCTAGTGGACTACCGCTAAGGTCGAGCACTGCTTCAATGTTAAAGGCCGACTGATGCTAGCTCCAAGATTATCAGTTGCAACTAATTGAGGCTTTAGTTTTTCTTTTATTTCTGCTGTTAATAACTTACAGGTTGACATAATAAGTAATGGCCAAGAATGCTTGACAAAAAAAAACACCCAATTATCATTATCACCAACTTACCAGACAAAACATTAATAACGCCTTGAATATTTTGCCCAGTACATGAGGAAACATTGAAATGCACAAAAGGACGAAGGATGGTTAGAGCACACATTACCTTTTTGAAGAAGAAATGGTTTGCCAAATGATTGAGGACCATAGGATTAGAGTTGTCTAGTGCATAAGCTCTTGATAACAACTGTACTCCAATTTTAATAGAGTCCACCTACAATGAAAACAAAAATATTCATACATGTATGATATATACTATATGCATCATTGACCAAGCTTGTTCTGTCAAGATTAGATGGTTGAATATTAGCCATGGTATTATACAGCCAAAAGAAAATTTTTCTTGTGGGAACACAGTGGGCTGCAAGAAAGCTCCATCTTACTGACTCAGGTAGTTAATCAGAGCACTGTATTCGCTTCATCTTGCCCATTTGCAGAGCTAGCCATATAACAATAACTTCTTACTTAATCAAGCATCCCTATAATGGGCTACATGTAGCATCCCATCCAGGTGGAGTACGTGTAGTAATACTCCTAGTTACTTCATGCTACATAAACTGGATAAAGTACCAGCTGTGTGGGCGATATCTGATTACTACTAGTATAGTTCACGGGGGGTGACAACTCTAAGAAGGCCTGTTTTGGGAGAAAAACAAAATTCTTCCGGGAATCTGAAGATTTTGCCGGGAATCGGGAGACTTGAAAAATTTTCGGGCAAACATGAGATAATGTTGTTAAAATTTCGGGAAGTTTGAAATTTTTGCGAGAATGTCTCCGAAAAAATCGGGAAGATATTCCAAATTTTCGGGACAACTTTCAGTTCCACACAGTATTGCTCAAACAGCGTTTGTTAGAGTTGTCACCCCCCGTATTGTTCAGTTATTAATAGAATGTTACCAGTTTCTGTATGTGTTAACTTGAAAGCATCAGTGGCTTTCGAATCCAATATTTGGGCCCTATTGAAAACTCTGGAACAGACAAAGTGAGGTTGGAACAAAAACAACAGAGGCCAATACTCACCCTCATTTAATTTATACAACTACAGGAACTATATCTGTACAGTGTAAGGTGTTTGCAATTTTATTGATTTTGTTTATTTAAAATCAATTTATTAATAAGCTATCCAAGATTCTATAAGATTCTTGAAAGGTCTCTAATAGGGAACTAGTGCAGGTTTATTGCACTTACAGTAAACAAGTGGTAAGAAATGAACCCTGTGATCTACCTTTTTTGAATTCAGTTCAAGAATAGCAAGGCCTGTCATGGCTCCGGTACAGAGTGGATCTAAACTGAGAGCTCGCTCAAAAGCCAACCTGTAGCAATAACAGATGGAAAAGAAAACCAAACCACTTATAATAAATTATTTAAAAAAATAAAGAAAATAGCTTTGATTGAGTGTGGAGTGTAAACCTGTAACGTCTGGAACTCCTGCTTTTAATGTCTACTACTATATGATGAGGCCAGACAAGAGAACTACACAATGTGAAAATGCCAATGGTCATTGGTCATTCCAGGCCTGGTAATTGAAACTCTAAAATTCCATGACTTTCCATACATATGAATATGTTTTTTATATGAACACTGATTTCAAAGCAAAATCATCACTTGTGCCATTTTTCCACCAAGCCCTAAAATTAAAGTGGCTATATAACTTATTTTAATAGTCAACCAAAAGACACACGTGTACATTGTACTTGTATCAAAGGAAACCCAAAAGAAAACAGTCCTGTTTTGTTTAAAATTGCTCTACCAGTGCAGCGCACTTAAAATTTAAACTATTGTAAGTGACTTTCAATCTGGCCAAAAATAGCCAGGAGGGCATTAATGAAATGCAACTCTGTCTAAAAAAAAACTTGGTCAATTTTTATTTACTGGGGGTCATGTACAGGTGTATGGGTGACAGATTGTCCTTATTGTATTGTCCTACCTGGCTTTGTCCAATTTACCAAGCTTAACAAAGCAGTGTCCCATTCCTAACCGCACAGATGCTGTAAAATAACATAAAGTACCTCATGTAATGAATGTAAATACAAGCATAAATTAACTGTGACCATCCAAATAAAAGCTACTGAGCAGTACATTCCTGTGGTACTGTTTATTATGCTGTACATGGTGATTCTAACTTTTGAGTCTGTGGATGAAATCCCAAAGTGTTACCATTCAAATGAAAGTTATTGAGCAGTACATTCCTGTGGTACTGTTTATTATGCTGTACAAGGTGTGTCTAACTTTGAAGTCTGTGGATGAAATCCTTAATTGTGACCATCCAAATGAAAGCTATTGAGCAGTAACCTTTGAACCTGTGGATAAAATCCTTAAGTGCGACAACCACTGTTCAAATAAAAGATATCATTGAGCAATGAGCAGTACAGTCATCTCTCTCTAAACGGACACCTGGTGTTGGTCCCTGCTGTTTTTCAGTCATTTTACTGTAACTAAACTCTCTATAAGATGGACACCCCTCTAAGACCGACAACAGACAATTTGGAACCATCAACGGACACTTGAGAAGTGCTTTTTCAGTGATAAATACTTCAAAATGGAAATGTACTGTAGGTACTGAATATGAACAAAAAGTCCACTTTTCTAATATTTTTTTAGTTCCAGTTTGTAGGTTTTGCTTAAGTAAAGGACTTTAAACAGACTTAAAACAGATGTGTATTCATTGTAAAAAGGTTCAGCTTTATTATCTCAGAATTACTAGTGTCACGTTACCTCAACTATCTATAAGCCAGACACCTCTTTAAGAAGGACAGTTGGAGCCGGTCCTGACTGTGTCCATCTTAGAAAGAGTTTACTGTTCTTTCCTGTGAGGCTAATTGATTTTCAGTTATTTAGTAAATTAAATTAAATTAAATTATTTTGTTTTTTTTTTCTTTTTACTTTTGAACTTGGTCCGAACGGTTAACAATGTTATTATGAAATTCTCTTTTACTTACCTGGACAATTTGGATTTGTTCTTAATGCTTTCTTGTAATATGCAAGAGATCCCTTGTAATCTCTCTTGTTAAATGAGATACAAGCCTTTCCTACAATGAGCAAAAAAATCTTGTGTTATGACTATAGATTTCAGAAAACACAATTATTTTGACCAATAATTTAAAATCAATAAATTGAAGTTACTCTGTACTTACCTAGCAAAGCTGGAATGTTGTTTCCTGACTGTTTAGAACACAACAATAAAAATAATCATTTTAAGTAATAAGCCAATAGTAGTACAGTAATTTTCTGCACCCACACACTGTGTGGGCACCAACATTCAATAATCATAAGAGCTACTAACAATGCAGCAAATATAAATATATGTACAAGTTTGTGGATTGTAACCATCTATGTGATCGTAGAACAAGTTTGTCTTTTTTCATCAACTTTATTGGACACAAACTTACAAAATGGGAAAGTCATGAACGTGACACAAAGCCCCATGCCAGGCTTAAATTCTTAATAATGAAGGGACTAAAAGTTAATAACAAAATGAAGTAATTAAATTAGAGTGACAGGGGTAGGTACAAAATAGTGACCACGTACACAACATATCTATATGTACATCAATAACAGAGTTAACTTTAGAAAGAGGAATACATGTACAATTGAGTGATAAAAACTTTAAAAGAGCTGGACTAAGAACACTACAGGGCTCGAAATTGTGCCTGTATCGGGCGCATTTGCGACTGTTTTACGGCCTAGCTAATAAAGGAATTATATTCAACAATCTTGTGTCTTACTTGTAACTAGTACTGTAGTTGTAATTTTATCCGAAAAATCCTGCGAAATTCACATTGAATGGTGCATCATCGATTTCGTGCTCCATTAACGCAGTTTCCAAGAAGTATATCACGGGCACACTTTTTCAGACTTTCTCAGAAATATTTGTTTCTCATTTTCGGTTCCGGTGATAGTGGTTAATATTTGTTTTGCAACAAAAATTTTCGAACTTGCGACTAAATTTTAGGAATTACTCGCAAATTGCAATTGAGAATTTTTTTTAAATTCGAGCCCTGCACTACTTGGAAGAGCTATTTTACATACAGTGTTCCATAGATTTATAGTGCGATTAATGTAAGAAAATAATAATAGTATTGTGTTACCTGAGCCAACACAAAGTTAAACTGTGCATCAGCCTGTTCCATTTTATCTCCTTCAAGGAGACAGAAGTATGCTCTACCAAGCAAGTGATTCTGGAGAAAAATAACAGTTTCATTATTATGTTAAGAAAGGAAAATAAAAATTAAACTTTTTTGTATTCCTTTGTCTCAGTCTATGGTAATGAGTCTGAGACAAAGGTAAAAAAGAATTAAACTGGTTTGAAAATTTTCAAACCAAAGAAAGATTTGAACCACAACAGACATAAACAAAATAATGCTCTATCCTCAGCGGTCTCACCCAAGCGACTATAAAGGAAACAGGCAGATGAAGCTCATTATCATTTCAATAGAAGACACAGGAGGTTACGGTTATGGCGTCAGTGTGTTATTGCTTACCCGTACTCCGCTTCATGGTACCTCTTTTAGATAATTTTGCCCTCCCACCACATCCCACTGTTCATTTCATTGGTTGTATCTTAACCAGATTCCTCTTAACTTAACCACTACATGTAGGAGTGCGGTTGAGACCCGATGAGAATAGATTACTGTTCAGAGCACTTGTAGGCAGTACATGAATGGTACATACACTGTACAAGACAGCATCTTACCTGATCATACATGATAATCTTGTCTGCTGTGGAATACAGTGATGTTGCCTAAAAGGAAAGAAAGAAAACACAATGTCAGTAAGTCACACATATTCTCTTACACTAGCAGGTAACACTGCACGAAAAATCGCCTTTGCGGACGATCAAATGTGTGGCGAAAGGCGTATCAAAGACCTCCTTTGCTACATCTTTCCACACCTGTGACGCGCGTCAAAGATCATCTTTGATGTCGCCTTTGACATAGTGGTAAAGGTGGTAAAGGCCGTCTTTACCACATCTTTGACATATACCTTTGACGCGCGTCAAAGATTACATTTGATTCACCTTTGTCCATTATCAAAGGTTTGTCAAAGGTTTAGTCAAATTCGTCTGTGATTTGTGACAAAGGTAGATCAAAGGCGTGTGGTCAAATCCGTCTGTGACGCGTGTCAAAGGTTGAACAAAGGTGTTTGGTCAAATCCGTCTGCGACGCGTGTCAAAGGCTGATCAAAGATGTAGTCAAATATGTCTGAGACTTGTGTCAAAGGCTTGTCAAAAGTGAATCGTCTTTGCCATGTGATTTACACACATTTGACACTCGTCAAAGGCCATCTTTGATCCCGCCTTTATATAGTGGTAAAGGTGACAAAGGCCATCTTTACCACATATTTGACATATGCCTTTGACGCAAGTTAAAGGTGATATTCAATTCGCTTTTATTTTGTCCACTATCAAAGGTTTGTCCAAGGCGTAATCACATTGTCTACGATTGGTGTGAAAAGTGTGTCAAATATCTTGACCACTTTTAGAAATTTAAATTAAATCATTAAAAAATACTGGTGTTACGTCAGCAATATTCATTATGATAAATATACAGGCCATGATGACTGTTTTAAAAATTCAATTTTAATGATGTCAAAAGCAGAATACACTCTTTACTAAATTAAAAGTGCCATAAAACTGTTTCAAATAGTATCAGAAAATACATGGTTGAATTAAAAATTAGTTAATGAGGCCTTAACTGCAATAGTGTACAAATGTGTCACAAAATTATCATGCAGTAGTACTAATAAGAAGCAAATTAGTAAAGGTAATACAATGGTTTCAAGGGGTATTTGGGGTATAAATACCTCGAGTAATATTTTAAAATTGTCCCAAAATATCATGAGCCGCTTGGATTATTTGTTAATACTGCAAGGCTAAGAAATTTCTCTTTTTCTAACGCTCACACGTGTGATCAGCGATTCGGGACCAAAAGATTACTTCAAAATAATTTTCTTAAGGTGGCTCCAAGTAGTTTTTTTTTTTGGGGGGGGGGGGGTCACACTTCCCTTTTTGAATGCGCTTATACCTAATCTTACTTTAGCTCAATGAATCTGAATTTGATATCAGCTGTTAGGCTGAGATGAAAGTTTTGGATGATGCTCTTTTTATGCTAATCAGCGTTTCCATAGCAACAGTAAACGAATATGGCGAAAAACAGTTTTTCCTAAATATCTTTCGATTTTGGAGCTACCCGCGACAAGCGAATATATGCGCTATAATCTACACAGTGTAGCACACTAAATGGGAAAATTTCAAACATATTAAACTGTTTGATTTTGAATCGCTAAAACATTTTAACACGTGTTTTTTCATGTTTAAAATATAAGCGGTCAAAACATTTCATAGGTCTCACAAATTATCATTAAATTATCACAGAAAGTTTACTCAGACTTACATAATTACTCCGTGCAAATAGCTCTGACTAATTCATCGGCAATAAAGAGATCGAGCTTATCATTCAAGTGCAGTTTAAAAAGAGGGAAAATGTCAAGAAAAACTGCATTTGAATGAAAAGCTCGATCTCTTTATTGCCGCGGAGTTAGTCAGAGCTATTTGCAGGGAGTAATAATTTAAGTCTGAGGAACTTTCTTTGGTAATTTAATGATAATTTGTGAGACCTATGGAATGTAATGACCACTTTTATTTCAAACATGAAAAAACACGTGTTAAAAATGTTTCAGTTTCAATTCACAAGTTGCGGAGTTTCTCTAGATCGAGAGAATTTTTTGTAAAACCCGCTAGTGGACCAATTGATTAGACCATGGGCTTCAACTGGACAATAAAAGTTTAAAAGAAATATATGAGAGCGTTTTTGAAATTTTGGGGGATGAAGTTTTGGGGATTGTAAATACAGTGGAAAACATACTATCGACATAATTGGCTAATATCTAAAGAAAACGATGCGCGATAAGAATGCAGTTTCATCTCGTAGTAGTTTGATTCCATTTTAAATGGTGTGTGAAAAAGTGAAGGGGTTGCTTTGCCCGATTGCGAGAAAGAAGGATTTGATTAGCGTACGTTCAGCTGCTCTTGTTGTTATTTTTGTATGTAATTTGGTCTACGCCTACGAATGTGATGATAATTTGGAAACCGTGAGATTTTTTTTTTTTTTTAAATTGACAACCTCGAGATTAATCATCAGTTTATATGGCCTGCAAGTTTCAAGGGCATTGAAGACATGCAAGGCAATAAAATAGGGCCTTGATCCAATGTACCAATGTTTTCATACAGACTTTGTGTTTACAAGTGAGCGTCCTCATTATTCACGAGTATTGTTTTCAAGTTTCATATGCACGTGCAAAACTTTAGCAAAAAGTTTATTTGCATCGAACAAAACGCTCGATTGCTTTCCGAAGAATTTTCCGTAACATGCTAATAACTGGCTTGAGAATTATAATAACATTACGCACTCGATGCCGCGCAATTACGCTGTAATGCAGCCGTACCTAGGGTCTCTGTAAAATTGCAGGACAAGAAGAACATATCCCAATTTGCAAATTTATAAACGAAATACAGAAACAGTGCTTCTTATGTCCCACGCAAGAACAGTGTGACAATTTTATATTTTAGCTGAGAATTTTGCTTTGCGCTATATTATATCTAAATAAGTAACAGATGCTACGTCGATTGCAACAAATAACCAGAGTGAGACAATCATAAACCATTGCCAAAGCGTGTTATTTCTGCATCCCACTTGATGAAATTAAACGTGACGTTTCCGACGTTGTCTTCATCAGTACTGTTGTCATTGCTATTCGTAACGCAAGCCAGTTATTAGCATGTTTCGGAAAATTCTTCGGAAAGCAATCGAGCGTTCTGTCCGATGCAAATAAATCTTTTGCTAAAGTTTTGCACGTGCATATGAAACTTTAAAACAATACTCGTGAATAATGAGGACTCTCACTTGTAAACTCAAAATCTGCAGGAGTAAATTGGTACATTGGGGGCCCTATATTATTGCCTTGCATGTCTTCAATGCCCTTGAAACTTGCAGGCCATATAAATTGATAATTAATTTCCAGATTGTCAATTTTAAAAAAAAATTATCTCGCTGTTTCCAAATTATCATCACATTTGTAGGCGTAGACCAAATTACATACAAAAATGGCAACAATGAGCAGCTGAACGCACGCTAATCAAATCCTTCTTTCTCGCAATCGGCCAAAGCAACCCCCTCACTTTTTCCCATACTATTTCAAATTGAGTCAAACTATTTTGAGATGAAACTGCATTCCCATCGCGCATCGTTTTCTTTAGATATTAGCCAATAAGGTCGATAGTATGTTTTTCACTGTATTTACAATCCCCAAAACTTCATCCCCCAAAATTTCAAGAACGCTCTCATACATTTCTTTTAAACTTTGTCCAGTTGAAGCCCATGGTCTAATTAATTAGTCCAGTAGCGGGTTTTACAAAAAATTCTCTCGATCTAGAGAAACTCCGCAACTTGTGAATTTCGGAGGATCACCATTCTGTTGCCATGGAAGCACCGATGTAAACAAATCCTATACTCACATAAAGTTCAGTGTATTGTGTGTTTGCATGCAAAGTGGCTTGTCTTTTTATGCGCAACAACAAAAGATATGGCCCATTAAAATTGAAAGGGTGTGGACTTGAGAAATGGGTACGAGCCTCCTTAATTGCTACATGGTTGCTGACGGCAATCGAAAGCCAACAATAACTCATTCCTGCCAATTAACTGTACTGCCATGTATATCAGTCATACATATAACAAGTTATGAGCCACAGCTATGTTTAAAAAGTTTAAAAATTAATTAACTACTATATGAACGTTTATGGTAAAATTCAAGTACTTTTTTTTGTGGATTTTCAGTGTCAAATTTCGGCTTTCACGAAATCAATACATAAGATCATATTTCAGGTGCTGAAATGAAATAATGTTTTCCATGACAAGAATTTTTTACAGGAGATGAATTTCACTGAGACGACAACACATTTTGTCATCTGCCCACTTGTTAATCATTACAAAATTACACATGCATTGTAGTTAGTTTGTTATAAAGTTGAAGAAAAGACAATATACTGTTTGTTGCATCTTTTCAAGACCACATGTAGCATGAAAACATGACTGTGAAGTAGGTTTCAATTGTGGTGTGACTGTAACATAATTTATGCATTAGGTGAACCTAATCTCACCTGACTCTAGATCAGAAATGAGTTCGGCAAACAGGCATGCATTTTAATTGCAATGTCAGTTGAAGTTGTTTGTGCCCTGAAAATGTTATCTATGCATTTACAGCCGCTTTTTGTCTTTTCTTTCAAACTTAAGTTATAATCACTTTGAATGCAAATTAAAGTTCTCAGATTATGAACAGGCTAAGGGTGCGTTCCTTTGGGATGATCCGGATCCGGATCACTGATCCAAGATCACTCGGATCATGAAGCATCAAAGGAACCGACGAATCCACTCTGGACAAGGATTCATCGGTTCCTTTGATGCAGCATGATCCGTGTGATCTTGGATCAGTGATCCGGATCCGGATCATCCCAAAGGAACGCACCCTTTGTCACACATATTTGTTTGAACAATCATGGCATGTTTTATACCAAAATATAAAGGTCGTGTTTTCACATGATTGTTTACGTATGCTCGATGCGATACTGTACATCCATTCATTTCTTGAAGCTTGAATTATTTTTTGAATGTGGAAGTATGACAAGCGATTCTCTTAACTTACATCATTTCCTTTACCTGTATATTTGTTTTAATCATTTTTCATTAATTTTAATTTTTTAAGTATTAATAAATTAACTGATTTTTTCGTAATGATTTTCGTTAACTGCTGCTTAAAAAATAATCAAGCATTCTTGGGACCGAAAGGGTGGCTAATATGTTCACTCGTTCTAATGGAACCTGAAAAGTGTCTTGAGTTTAAGCATGATCTGTTCAGTGGCTCTTTACACTCTTGAAAGTTATAGAGAAATATTTACTTCTTTGGTCTTCTGATCATCGCATTCTTTGATTGAAGAACCAGACACGTGTAACTGCCAACGGCAAGCTGACTTGGCAACGCAGCCCAGCAAGACATTTTTGCTCTTCAAATTTTCATGCCTGTTTACACATAAAATTAATTACTTTTAAATAAACATACTAAGGCAATTATAACATTGTGCTTGCAAAAAGAAAAACCAAGATATGAAACAAAGCACAGTGTCCAATTTAATGGGAGGTTGCTGGAAAATCAAATAATATAAGCTTAATTACATGACTTTTTAATAAACTGTCTTTATTGGGCATCTGATCTGAAAATGTTATTAGTTTATACTGTTGGAACAGTAAAATGTATCTTTGTTAGAAATTAATATTAATTTCACCCAAATGTAAAACTAAAAGTAGAACAGAAGAACTTACCACTTGTAAAGAAAAAAATTGTAAGTTGTAAATTGTAAATTGTAAGCATGGTGCCTGCGACCATTGGGACATTCCACCGTTTAGCCGCCCGCCCCCCCCCCCCCTTCCCCCCCCCCCTTCCCCCCCCCCTTCCCCCCCCCCCCCCCCTCCCCCTAAAGAAGGACATGTTTTGCAAAGAAGGGTTCGGATTTTTTCTTCAAAGAAGCCGACAAAATTTGGAGCCTTCGGATTTTTTTTTCAAAGGTGCCGACAGAAAAATCAACCCTTCGGATTTCATTTTTCAAAGGGCGCCGACAATAAATTGAGGGTTCGGATTCCTGCCATCTTTAGGGGGGGTGCGGATAGAAAATGGAAAGTCTCATTATTTATGCGCCGATCAATTCGAAACATCAACATCCCCCCCCCGGGCAAGCCCCGGGTATTTGAACATTTTCTGTGCCCGGGGAGTCGGGAATTTGATGTGAAAGGCCATCCCAGGGGTGGGGAATTTGACTTTGCCTGGGTGGGGTGGGGAATTTGAACCGGAAGTGTTCAAAATATATTTTTTTGGCCGGCGCCTATCAAACACACGCGGTAGCAGTTCAGATTCAACATGGAGCAATTTAAAGGAGAAAATATCGTTTTTGTTAGTGAATGGCTAGTAAAATGGGCTGACAAAGCTTTACAGTGTTTTTGAAGGTTTGTATGAAAAGTTAAATTCAACTGCCATTCAACGCGTTTTAGATTTCGAAGTCAAGATGGCTGACTGCATTGCCAGTCCTGTGCCAGTCTATTAAATGTACGCAGATCTTAAACGGCCATCGATTGAAAGAAAAAACACTGCAAAATGAACTCTCTCAAACAGAAAATCCTTTAAGGAAACATTTGTCAGTTGATATAAAACGCGTTTAGAATAATAAATTTTCACCTCATGGAAATTAACGCTTCCAAAAATGAATCAACCGCGTTGCTGAATATTTTTGCAATATTTGTTGATCACACGAGAAATTACTCAATTAAAAAATATCGAAAAGTAAATCCCCAAGAAAACCACAGGAGTGCCACAGGAGTGCCACAGGAGTGCCGTGAAATATCAGTTGCAAAGTATACGCGGTTCAGTTGAGTATATTCTCGAGGAAAACAATAGCTAGAATAAATCAGAAAAAGTGAATGCAAAGTGTATTTTTTAATCTCACTAAAAACATTTTATCGTTAGGAGGGGCATTTGACAGTCAAATCCAGTGCTAGGGTGGGGTATTTGAATGCAATTTTGGCCCAACGGGGCGGGAATTTGAACAAGTCGATCTTCAAAAGTTCAAATGCCCGGGGCATTGCCCGGGGGGGGGATGTTGATGTTTCGAATTGATCGGCGCATTAGACTCTGTCAAGTTCAATATGATGCACCCAAAACATATGAATTAGTTTTTAAACATGGAGCTCAATGTTCTATGCAGCAAAAACGTCAACATTCCCTGTAGCAAGATTGTGTATCACAAATGAAATATGCGATGTTGAAGTGCAATTTTAAGCTTAAGTATTATGAACAAACAATTCGGTTTTCTAGAAACTGGTATCCCGCCATTTTGAGTTGCAAATGACAGATAAAATTAATGATGAATGAAACGGATATCCAGGGTTTGTCATTAATATAAAAAGTTCACTAAATAGCCTCGTTGGGTGACCTTGTATTTCATAAACAAGCATCAAAAGCTAACATTTTATATACGAAAAGGATTAGCTGGAAATAAGCTTAAATAAAGTTCATTCTGTTTGTTTACCGGCAAGTTTAATAGAAGTCTGAGAAAGCAAATATCCATGTTGGAACGCTTGAGAACTCTTAGATCTTGTTTAAGGCTTAATTTAATTTTTTAAATGTCAAAGAGACTTACCTTTTAATCTTAAGTGAAGTTTGAGTCAAAGAAAGGTGGAAAGATTATTATCCAAACGATCTTCTGAACGCAGGAAAATCAGAATATTTTTTTCTCTTCGACTCACTCTGTACGCGTCAGATGTATCTTGGTTGTGATTGGTCAAAGAGAAATGGCAACCGGCGGAAAGCGCGGGAAACTGGCTGCCTCGGCTCCAGTCATCTATCGTCCGGCAACGTGACAAGATGTTCAAAACAAAAGCAAAGCCGTCACTTCATCTTTGAAGCTCGTCACAGGTGAAGTCAAAGTTCTTAGTATGTTTGACCTCACCTTTGACAAATGTCAAAAGAAACGAATACCAAAGCCGTCATATCTTTGACTGTACCTTTGACGCGTGTCAAAGGCGAAGTCAAAGTTGTTTACATATTTGACCTCGCCTTTGACAGGGGGCCAAAAGAATATCAAAGCTGTCATATCTTTGACTTCACCTTTAACGCGCGTCAAAGGTGAAGTCAAATACGTCGTCGTATTTGACCTCGCCTTTGTCCCGTCTTCAAAGGTATATGCAAAGCCGTTATATATTTGACATTACCTGTGACGCGCGTCAAAGGCGAAGTCAAAGTTGTTTCCACATTTGACCTCGCCTTTGACAGGTATCAAAAGAATATCAAAGCTGTCATATCTTTGACTTCACCTTTGGCGCACGTCAAAGGTGAAGTCAAACACGTCGTCGTATTTGACTTCGCCTTTGTCCCATCTCAAAGGTATATGTAAAGCCGTTATACATTTGACATCACCTTTGACGTGCGTTAAAGGTGATGTCAAAGTCGATGCCACATTTGACCACACCTTTGATGAAAGTCAAAGGTATAGCAAATCCAATATTTCGTGCAGTGTAATCACAAAGTCTGTGCAAAGCTGTGCTCTAAGAGTTATCATAAGGAACCTAAAGGGAGTCCAACTTACTGTACTATAAAATTAAGGATACCCAGCACTTAAACTATGTGCAAAAACTATCTTTTTCTTGTTGTCCGAAGACAAAAATTAGTCACCTATGGCACCCGGGCACTGCTAGAGCAAAGTCCTGCTGTGCAAGGATGTCAAAATAGGCTGTTTGTCATTGAGTGAATGCCAAGTGAATAATAAAGCATCCTTCTTGAATTTACATGTAGCATTTTCCACATTTCACTCCCCATTTTCAATCCAATATTTTTGTCCTCTGTGAGCAGACAGAGAATTCATCAAAGTGAATTTCCAAAATTTTTGCTGGCCAAAACTTCAATGAGTGGTAAGGGAAAATCTTGGTCCTAGTTGGGATGAGTATCAGATGCTTTGAGAAGAAGATAATAAATTTGTGCATTTTCAACTGAGGCAAAAAGATAACTCAAGCAAGAAAATAAAGCTGTTTAGCTCTCTACATACATTTGCATTAAATTTTGTTCTTTGCATATTACTTAATCATATCTAAGGAATACAAGACATTTTTAGTTCATATTTTCACTATGTAGAAAACATTCTTTGGCCAATCACAGGGCCCACAGTGATAGCATTTTTTATAACTGAAGTGGTCACCCTGTATAAAGAAGGATTTATTAGAAATAGTAATTGGACTGAGTGGAGTACAATTCAGGGAGTAATCGGGCGAGTAATTTCAAATCGGCCGAGCGCGTAGTGTGAGGACGATTTGAAACTACGAGCGCGATTACCCCTGAATTGTATGACACAAACTTCAATTACTAATTAATCAAATCAACAACAAAATTCCAGATTAAAAAGTCTATCCAGTATGTGAATTTTTTTTGTACTCAAAACGTCAAGGATATTTTCTATCAGTTTGAAAGCAGGAGGAAACAGCCGCAAAAAAAGAACCCATTTAAGTGCACCTGATTGATGCGCGCGCAATGTAGGTGTCCAATTACAGCTATCCAATTTCAAAAAGTTGTAATTGGATAGCTGTAATTGGACACCCACGTGACCGCGCGCCAATTACGTAAGAAATAGGTGTGTGGATGACCAATCACAATCGAGAATTTTGTTATTGATACGATGAGTATTATTATTTTACTGGGTTATAATTTGAAATCAAATTATTATAACATTAATTATACCTTTGTAAAAAGCTCTTTCTTCGTTTCCTTGTTCCTCTCCTTCCTTGCTTGTTGGACGTAGAATGCAGCAAGAGTATCCAGACACACCATCTGACCCTTTTCACTGTCCCGGTAATTACGATTGCCATCTGTAATGATGTTTAACAAAAAAAAGGAAAACAATACATCAACAAACAGATGCACATGTATGAAAAAGCTTTAAACAGTACAAGGGGTGTGGAATGTAGGGGTGTACCTTCACAATTTTTAGCAATATGCACAAAGTCAGTGAGAGAGTAAGTTTCATGCTAAAGGCGTAATGATATGAGGGTTGGGACCCCTCGGAAATTTTTTGATGTTACCCTCTAAAACGCCATTTCCTGCATTACTGAGACTGAAAAGCATTCGTGCAGTCAAGATATAAACTCTGGAGTTTACCTTAATTCTTGACCACAAAACCAAAGTTTTTAATCTATATTGCATTATTCAATGCATTGGAACACGTTTTCAGAAAACTTTTCATTTTTTTCGTCACTGTTATAATGAAGAAGGAATGGGAGACCGTGCTTTAGCTTAACTCGTTTAATTGAGAAAACCAACCGACTTCACATTACAACACTGAGCACACTGACCGGGCAAAAGCACATGGCTTGATAATTTATGCAAATACCACATGTGTATTCTACAATAGACATCACATTTGGTAAATATTTTCAGTAAGGCAATATATACATGTATGTACTACACTGTTATTTTGTGAATGACCAGTGCATTTTTTCATGAGCACAATAGAAACATCATAACGCACAGAAAAATTACACAACTTTACCCTTTGCTCTTCTTCTAGAATGTATAAAAAAAAGTAATTCTTGGAAATTCTGGTATGCACTTGCATACTTTGCGTACATGTAGAGGCAGATACGTTCCTGGAATGGTCTATTGAAAATGATACATGTAAGCCTAGGTAAATCTCGGCAATTAAAAAAGGCATATTGGAATCTCATGCTTGGCAAAAATAGGGCCATCTCAGCAACTCAAATTTTTGAAAATTTGGACCTTCGAGTCTTACAAATCTCACCCAAGTTTAGCCAGAAGCTTACAATTCAATAAGCGGCACTGGTTTATTGTGCTACTAGCCAAACCCCAACAAACCACAGTGAGTGAAATGATTGTTATTGTGCTGTTGTTTGTTGTTTCTGGCTCAGATTTTTTTGGAGGACTGCATCTTGGGCTTGAATTTTTAAACCAGGGTCTCGGCATCTTGTGGGTCTTGGATTTGACCATTTGCCACACCAGGTACAGTGTAACACAACACTAGGCATAATTCACACAACACTAAGCATAATTCACACAAGACTAAAACAAGCGGTTAGCATACGGACCTACATGTACAACCTGAAGGTTGTTCGTTCAAGTCCTAATCTCATTGAACTTAATGTTCAATTTGCAATACCGCATTTCTATATTCAAGTAGCATGCTTGCAATCCAGCTGGACAGATTTGTGCATTGTCTATTACAGATAATTTAATAGTAAAAAGTGTTTCAATTTTAAAATGTGGCTCTAGTCTTACTAGGAGAGGGTTTTTTTTTAATGTGTATTTTGTAAGTCTCAAAAACCATGTTTATTTACAAATCCTTATTTGATCAGTTTATAGTGATAATGATGATAATATTACAATGATGACAATGATGTCAAGGGATCTTAAATATCTGACTTGCCTGTTCTTGCAGCCTCAAGAAGTTTGACAAAATCATCAGATTTCCCCTGCTTGTAATACTGGAGCTGTTAATAGTAAGGTTGTATACATTTTATTAACTTACTTCATGAACTGGTTGTTCAAATGTTAAATAAATTTCGGGTCATGGCTCATGACCTGAATGACATCATAAAACCTAATACAATACAATACAACCTAACACAATAGGCCACTTCGAAAAATACTATAATACTCTTTAAAGTGCAGGTTTGGGTGGTGCTTGATGTAAGCCTGATTTTTCCAATTTCTTTTGTTTTCAGCACGGACTGCGCATGCTATGCTTCAACTTCTTGGCAATTTGCATACTGTGCACATTTGTATACAGACACACAATGCAATGTCCTAGCGTTCCTACATGTACTCTAAATTCCATTGTGCCATTCTAACAAAGGAGACTGGTGAGGCTGAGCCTGCACATAAAAGATTATTATGGTATTTTTCAAAGTGGCCTATACATCACAACACAGTCATCGTACACGAGCCATGACCTTAAATTTCACCACTGGATAATCACCTACATGGTATCTATCATAGGTCCTTATCCATGTTATCAGTGCCACGCGGTACGGGACACATTAGGCCTCAAAAACTCATCCAGCAAAAAATATTTATACCAAATCATAAATTTTATCCACTGGATAGTGTTTTTTGGCCTTACTGATCCTGGCAGTATGCTACATGTATACATGAAGTACTTAGCCTAACAAATAACCTAGCTTTTTGTGTGGACCACCATCTCTGACCACATTTATTTGTTGTAATTTTATTCAATTTTATTTAAGCTTTTTCCTATTTATTTCTGTATTTAATTTTTAGTTAAATTCTTTTTTTTTGGAAGCTTGCACTTATGTCACTATTTGATGTTGCAAGGTAATAAATGGAAATGTAAATGTAAATAGAATCGAACTTACATAATTGACTACCACATTGGAGAGAAGCTGACAGACTTAAACAGTTATTATATTAATACTTTCAAACCCAATTTCCCCTTAAAAAAACCTCGGACTGCAAAGTCAAAGAGTTGCGCTGTTAAAAGGTTTTGCGAACTGAAGCAATGCTTTATTGTTTGACTGATCGACGACTCGCAACAGGAGCGAAACACATGTATCTTGGTTTAAATATATTTTTTTACTGATTACTTCCCACAGCAGTATTACGACAGTAAACTTATCTGTAAGTGATCAGGTTCAACCAAAATATGCAAAAGAACGACAATAACATCGATAAAACGTCCATTTACCGCGAGCGTGATCCATATGTGAAGTTGAGCATTTTCTTGTCGCAGAATACTCAGGACCTCATCTCCTTCAGGTAACTGGTCGAACTGAAGCTCTATAACCTAAAAAGAGAAACGTCGATCTCAAATTCGGAAAAAACTATGGTTCTGGGGAAATATAAAGCACATTTTACCATACCTCGTCCTCTGTGTCTCTCAGAGGAATCTCAATGGAAGTCGCCATCTTGAATGTTAGCTCTTCAGTCGTTTGGAACGTCAAGTAACACCAAACCCAATCTCGTACCCAGAGTCCTCAGGCTTCTTGGTCAGCGGGGCCGTCGCCAGGAGAGACTCTGGGATAATGGAATTTTTATCCCAGAAAATCTGGGAATCCGGTTTTAGTGCGCATGCCTACGCTCAGAAACGGAAGTCAGATTTCCCAGAAAGGCAGACATGGCAGGAAACAAGAAAGCTTCGGCAAGAAAGCTGAAGTAAATGTTTATGTAGCACAAGGTACTGGAATGTTTCAACAAACATGCCCCTAAAGTAATAAATTTTAGTGGATTTCTGAAAGAAAAAGTGAAAGACGGAGTGTCTGGCCCTTTCGGTAAGTGTTCGTCTTTGTAAAATAGCATTCTAAACACTGTCTAAGCAAGCAATTTCTTCGTCGTTGCATGGGCATGATTTGGGTTAAAATCGTTAAAAAAAAACGTCAAGCCGTATAATTAATTGTCCTGAAACGAAGAGATGTTCTTGCCGTCCTTCCGACTGGTTTCGGGGACTCTTTCATATACCAGGTTCTGCCGGGAGTTTTTGACTTCATGACGGTAAATTGTACAAAGGATCGAGCAATTGATTAGTTGTGTCTCCATTAAACGCTCTCATGAGAGATCAGATCTCTAAGCTATAAAACGAAAAAGGTGTGACCTGCTTCATAGTTCACTGACAATCTGTGTGGGAGATTCCAGCGGAGGTGAATGTGCTGCTTGATGAGGTTGCAAATTTCACGACTGGATTAACAGAGTGATAAGAATGGAGTCAAATGTTTCAAATGACCGCCTCATTGAAAATTGAAAATAAGGAAGACCAAGGATGCATAATTGATAAATACAAAGTGAATAAGGTGGGATCGCAAAATAGGGTCTATAATAATATTGGGCACAGAATAAGCTACAATGGGGAATTAAAAGTTGACCCAAGTACCTCCCCCCCGCCCACCCCCCCCCCCCCCCCCCCCCCCCCCCCCCAAAAAAAAAAGGATAACAGTATCCACCTTTTGAACAACCAAGGCATGAAAAAGCATGACAAGACATTTGAAAAGTTTGCAGTGAATCAATTTATTGTTATTGTACTCAAACATGCTAGCCTTTGCGTGATCTCACTAATGCTGCTTGCATGTGTAGTCAGAGTGGTTTTCGATCAAGTGTCATAAAACCAAAACAAAAGTAACCACTCTGTTCATTGGCAACTGAGGCAGACGATCCAATTAACCAATCAGAAATAAAAGGGGAAGTATCACTGTGATTTTGACCTCTTTTGGTCAAAACCATGCTACAATACCTTAAATTATTTATTTACAAAGTAATACTAAAACACCAAGACAAAAAAAAAAAACAATCCTTGAAAGTCAGAACAAATTATGGTCTGTTTTAGCTTATTTTGGAGACGAAAATGTTGGAACTTGAAAATAAAAAAGGCTAAGCTTTTTCAAGTTGCATTATTCATTTAAACCCAGTGTGTCTAATGACTAGATATACTTATTGACAGTTTTGGTACATTTTGTGGTCCTTTATTGCAAAACTGGACCATTATTTTTCAATTTCTGTTAATACAAATTTAAAGCTTTTTTTTTATTTTTAACATGACACCAAATCCCTGTGACACTTCCCCTTTAAAGTGTAAATAAATGTCACCAGTACCAAGTTATTTGTAGTCTGTGTAGCTGGCGTCTGGTGAGGAGAACTGGGGAGAGAGGGAAGGGGCGTCAGCAATAAAGACCCCCTTTTGTTTATTTAGACTGTGAATGCTGGTGGCTGCAAAATTCCGATTGTCTAATTTGCGCTGGGTGGTTAACATTAGATAGTAAATTCTGTGTGAAGTCAGCCATGCGTAAAAGCATGTGTTAGTTTCTGATTGGTGAACATATAGACAGTTGACATAATTCGATTACCAGGAAATCGGTGGGCATAATACATGTACAAATAGCCCAGTTCTTATAGCAGGCGTTCCTTCCCTTCTCCCCCCTCCTTTTTCGTGCCCCCCTCCCTGTTAACGCTTGCCACGTAGGCTAAGTAATTTGTGGATACTTATGGTAGCAAATCACAATTTGTTTGTCAGATTTCTAATTCTGATTGATTGTGGAAGTGGCAGAAATTTTTATTCTTCTACCGCAATCACAAGGCACCTGTATTAACTAAAGGAGAATGCAATTAAATATCCTTTTGTCATTTATTGAAAGTGCTTTAGGAGTTGCCTTTGCTTAAAATTTAATGTTGATTATTTTGGTTTAAAGTGACAGGAGTGTATGGTTTTTAGGATTTTTGGGGTATAAAATTCCACCTTGTACTTTTTCAGGTTTTGTAAGCTTTTGAAAGGAATATACTGCTTTTTCCAGTAATTAAACTGCAACCACAGCAACTGTCGTTGTATAGATTTGAACATTTATTCAAATTCTAGATATGTTTATTTTTAATTAATATTTCCTTAATATTTATTTTTATTTCTTAATTTTACTTTAATTAATTATTTCAGTGTTAAAGGCCAAGGGTTTCCTGTAGGTACATGGAGTGCAGCATTGACTGGTCGTGAAGAGAATTGGTTTTGCTGTGGTCTGATCTCTGTGTTGGCATTGGATAACCTTTGACAAAAATGTTGGTCAAGATTATTTTCAAGAGTCAAAATTGTCAAAGTTAGGTTATCCACAACTCATGCCCTTTCTGGACCTTCTTCCTCACGCAATCCACTAGACCGTCAGCTAGGTCGTCCAGCATGTTGCAATGTGTAAGGCAAGATTGTGCCAAACCAAGAGAACTGTATCTATCCATAATCAGATGTACTGCTATCAAATGTCTAAACAATAAAAAAATTATCAAAATGTATTAAAATGTATTTAGTTACATAATAAAACATTATGCTATATGTGAACTGTTATCATAAACAATACAGTGTAGATTAGGAATTTTGCATCTGAGAGGTCATTGTAACCTAATTTTTACTATGGGACCTGCAGCTTTGAAAAAATGAAATGAAAAGAGCATATTATTTGATAAAATTTGTTAAAACTGCCCAAGTTTGAGATCCCTGACTTTTAATTTCTGGTGTTCCTAAATTTGGAGGGAGTCTATTTAATACTGGGGCTTGCTAAATACTTTTGCTTGTTTAATTCTACACAAAAAAACCAGTTGTCAGGTCGTGACCCACAGCTGCAAAGTGCCTTATATGAAATTGCAGTGTTGGATCTAGGGGGGAGGGGGGGAGGGCACCCAGGCCAGCCCCTGCCCTCCCTATGTTTGGTGAACTTGCTGTGCTTTGCTGGAATTAATTTATCTTCACAGAATTTGACATTCACAGTGGAGCCTTCAAGAGCACCACCCTCCCTTAGCTGAAGGTCTGGATCCAAAAATGAATTGGCATAAATATTCAATTATGTATAATGCTATTATTATTGAAATTATATTCCTACTAATTTAAAAATGGATACAATATTATATTGGATTCAGTGCATGGAAAAAAAATTTAGCAGTCTATACATAACTGTTTGTTGTTAAACAAGACAAAATTGAAGACTAATAATAATTGGTCAACAAAAAAAATATTCTTGTTTTCAATATTATTGGTGTCTGGAAGTAATTTAGTCCTTATTAGTGGACTGTGTGTCCAATTGCATGGATGAAAGAAATTTTTTTTTGAACAAGACTGATCTCCCTTCATTGGGTATACATCATTAATTTTAGGCCTATAACAGTGGCAATAAAATAAAGCAAGTCTGGAGCTCTTTCTTTAATCTCTTCAAGTACACTAATTCAAGTAAAGTTCTCAAGGGATGATTTTGTATTTTGTCTGGGGACATACAAAACAGAGGGGCCATGTTTTCCATGCTTCCTCACACACAAGTCACAGCACTCAGTTCATCAATCTCTTCCAGGAAGTCATTGTATTTAATGCATGACTTTACAATAGTAATAGCATAACTGCTTTAGCAATCTTAGTGGGCGATGTTGCAGCTCTCGTAAGGTCTCACACCATTGGTTTGCAACCCTTAGAGCTAACAATAGGACAAACAACACAACAATGGACCCTAACCCTAAAAACAATAGCAGCTGTGTTTTACCTGGCCAATGAAAATAGAGGTTTCTAAGAGCTGCAACCCTACCGATCTTAGTGGGCATATTTGTCTCTAAGGCACACCAGAGCTTCCAGATTGCTTGTTTCTGCAATGGTCTATTTGTATTTTCTGTTAGCTGGTGGAAAAAAAATTCAGTTGTAAATCATCTGACCAACAGAGGAATTTTTATTAAAAACGCTTATTATAAAATGGGTACCACTGAACACATGCCGTGCTGCAGGATAAAGCCTGTGTAATGAACTAGAGCATCCCAGCCCATCCAGGCAGAAGTAGTTTGACCATGATTACGCTTTAGAAACTGGGTTATTAGCTCCACCCTTGTAGGTAACCATTGGTCCACACTGTGACTTATAAACATTAATTAAGTGAGCATAATTATTGAAAATCTCTAGTTTTTAAAGGTACATGTACAGTATCTGGGACAGAAGTAATTAAGGTGGGGGTCCACATGAATGCCATTTTACCACCACTTGACATGGCTTTAATGGCAATATCTCGTTCACGTTTCGAGCAATCCAAAAACTTTCTGCTCTTCTCATGAATCTATGTGGGGTGTTTTGTAAATTTATGGGTGATTTTTGGGTATGTTTGGGAGGAAATAGTTTTTATCAAAGGATTGTAAAATTAAAAGAAATAAGAAACATTGAAGATTAAGTGAAGTTTTAAAATTAGAATTTGTAGTTAATTATTAATAGACGGACACCAAGTTAGTCCGCTAGCAACCTGCGGTGCTCTTGCATGGGTATCAACTGTCTGTTGGTGTTCCAAAAATCATTTTCTTTCTTCTATCCCTTCCTTAAACCTAAAATTTCATTCAAATTCACATGTACCCCTGCCTTAACCTAGCAAAGGACTTGGAGCAGAATGCATTTGCACGAAAACTTCAAACCTGTCAAAGACTCTAGATCCACAAAATGAATTCTATAGGTACAATCTAGAATTTTGTCAGTTATTTTTTAATTATTTTTTGTTTTACTTTTTACTTTTTTATATTTTATATGTATTTATTTATTCTATATAATTAGATATTCCCCTATAGTTTTATATCCCCCCTATGTTTTGCAGTGATGGGTAACCCCCTTTGCAGGACCCCCTAGGCTAATGTAGATGTAGATGTAGATCTCAAGTTTTCTCTGAGGTCATGGATTAATTCACTTACATCTTGCACAGAAGGAGGTGACTGCTATGGTAATAACAATTAACCAATTGTTTAATATTTTCAGATTTGTTATCATTGAAAATAAAATATATAGCTTAATGTAATTTATTTTAATTTGTATTTTAAATTCACTCCCCTGGTGCCAAACACCTGAGCAGGATCACACCATCCCTCATCCGCTAATGCTAAACTTGGGTGACAAGCCTTGCTCAGTATCCCTACCAATTAAAAGTCAAAAATACATGCAAGCCATTTACTTGATATATTTATTGTTAAGTGTAAAAACATTTATATTGTTTTAATTTGATTTTAGGAATCTATGAGAATTTGGGCAATGAATTCCAAGCAACTGCACCTAATTGGAAACAATTAAGTTTGGTCAAAAGAGGAAAATATGTTATATAATTTAACAAATTTATTCACCTTGGACTTTCTCCAGGATTTCTTCACGGTTTCTTGGGTTGGCTGATGCTTCCTTAGTACCACTGGCACAAATTTCATTTGACTTTTGTACAATAGAACATGGCTTATATAGAAATGACATATAATAATTAACCAGTGGTTTAGCATTCTCAGATGATAATTTTACTAAATAGTTATTTGAAAATAAAGGAGTATTCATGACAGGCCGCTGCGGCTTGACATCGATACAGTATACTTTTAGAAAGTGTAATTTATTTTTAATTACCTCAGCTCCACGTCCAGAGAGATCCTCTGCCGGTGCGTTTAATAATCGTCTGAAACTGCAGGGAGACACTAATTCTTGTTCTGTGTGTGCTTTCGAAAAGCCTCCCTTTCAAGTCAGGTAATACGGAAAGAGCAACAGCTGTTCGATCTGCGATGGATCTCTTCAACTATAAACCTGAATCATTCACTCGATCGAACAGGATCGCGGCATTTTGAGCTCGAAAGAACTCCAATGTCTTCTTTCTGTACGTTAATATTTCCGTACTTTCGAACAGCTTCAGGTATCCTTCGCTTGTGGCTTTTTCACAAAACAGCTTAGGATAGAATTTGTCCTTTTTTTCAATCAATTTTCCACAGCAGCGGCCAAAATGATCAATGGAAGCTTCTTGCAGTATACGAAATGACGAAAAAAATGCCCAATCTTGTTCCGTTTCAGTTGACTTCCGCTGTTAAACCAGAACCAATCAGAAAAGTAGAAATTTTTCCAAGGCTTCCGGTTCATTCGACTTCCGTACTTTCATTGTTATTGTAAACAGCCAATGAAAAAATTTAAATTTATTCCATTATCCCAGAGTCTCTCCTGGCGACGGCCCCGCTGACCAAGAAGCCTGAGGACTCTGGGTACGAGATTGCACCAAACCAAACGTCTCCTTGGCGCGCAAGGGAAGCCGGGGGAGGATAGCCCGGGAAGATAGTGGAGGAACGCAGGAGGGGTATATAATAAGCTCCTGTTATGTAACATTGTGGGATCTCATCCACAGACTGAAAAGTTAGAACACCAAATAGTACCACAGGAAAGTACTACTCCTTAGACAAGAAACTTTACTCCACATTGTCTCTCTCCACCCAGGTGTATAAATGGGTACCGGCAACAAAATGCCGGGGGTAACCCTGTGATGGACTAGCATCCCATCCAGAAGGAAGTAGCAATATTCTTAGTTGCTTCATGCTACAGAAACCGGATTAAGCTCCGGCCGTGTGGGCCATCCATGGCTCGTGTGTGACTTCAACTACCTACGTTGTTAGGATTTCATCACACAGACTGAAAAGCATTTAGAACCACATCACTTTGTGCAAAGTTAGACTCTAAAGGTGAGAGGGTTAGTGTCAAGTGTTTCCTTACTCTCTCGGCCTCGCAGATAACATGAAAATAAATAAAAAGAAAACAATCATCCTCACAAACTTTAATGTTTTTTTTTTACTGATTAAACTGGAGATACATTTACATCAAAATTTAGCTTTGTTTAACTGAGTTTAACTGTGTCATCTACGACAATTTGATTTACAATTAACAGTACCAAAACAAGTTAAGGTCAAACCTACTTTCACTTTTCAACTATGATAACTCCTGACTAGCTACAGCTATGCTATATTCAAATATAACTAACTTCATTCAATCACATGCTATTCAAACGGTGCATGATAGTTGATCATAGTTGTTGACTGTAGTTGATGATAGTTTAAGTCCCGTTTGAACACGAACTATCAACTATTAGTAAATTTTTACCTCTCGATAATGATTTTCTAGAGTTCTGATTGGTCCCACCGCTACCGATCTGAGTCGTTATTGGTTAATTTGCTCAAATATGGAAAAATAATGACGAATTAGGGCCAGGTCGCACTACAGTCAAAAACAAAAATTAGCGCGTGCAAAATGACATAAAAACAAAGACATTCCACAAAAAGCGTGTCCCACCGGAGCGGTTTCTTTTGTTTTCCTCGATTTTTGCACGGGCTAATTTTTGTTTTTGACTGTAGTGCGACCAGGCGCGAAAAAAAATTGTTTTCCTCGTCGCGGAAAAAAAAATGGCACGTGCACGTGGCACGTGCACGTGGCGGGCAAATCTTTCCTCGTCCGCAGTATAATTTCCACAATTGTTCTGTTCAAATCCATAACCATTTCTGCCAGTCCGATTAAAACTTATTTTTGAAGGAAACTTTGACATTCTTCTCGATCTTATTTTGAAGGAAACTACTTTTGAAAGAAACATTCTTCTCGATCTCGCCGCTTGTTAACATTTACTCGCTTTCGATTTGCGAAGCGGTCATGTAACACTTGTTCACTGACGTGACAGTCATGTATTTTTTTGGAGCGGAAATATTTTTTTTTCCAATTTCCGGTTATTTGAGTGTTTGAAAATTTACTAAAACAGTTATTCATCTCGGCCTCGCCGAATATGAGCTGATATATAACCAACTCGGCGCGGCGCCTCGTTGGTTATATACAAATAAAAGTAAACTGCAGAAGACCGCAAACGATAATGCTGCTAATAGGGAGCTTAAGCAACCACGACGCCGACGGCAGCGAGAACGGCACAAAACAATAGGCTTAATGAGCGAAAACAATGCCTCTGCACGTGCGTTTTACATTTTGGTACATTTCTTTGCCGTTCCCTGCAAAACAACAACGTCAAATGATCAAATTATAGGTTTTTTGGAGAACGTGAACACACGACGGTTAATTTTCCTTTCTCCATTTGAACCGGAAAGCCATCCCTTCAAATTCAGCTCCTGGACAATCCAGTCACATTAGACAAATTAAACAAATTGGAGCAACTGCAAAGTAGTTTAAAATAGCGCGAATCCTTTTTTCAAGTGACGTTTTCCTTGGCGTTACCTTCGTCGTTGCTTAAGCTCCCTAATGATTCGTGGGATCTACGAGAGACCTAACCAGTCAAAAAAATGAATGAACAAAAACAATGAACTGCAAGGCTGATCTGACCACGTAAAAAAGAAAAAAAAGAAAATTTGCGAGACATCATCACGATAGAAACCGATAAAGTAGGATCGTAACCGTGGACAATTGTTTCGTTGTTATTGCAACTCATCAGCACGGTGTAACGATCTAAATGTCGTCAGCAAGAAAGCCAACGCAAATAGACTGCACAATGACCCGTTCACAATATCAGGTTCCGTACTATGTACTCACTTGTCACCCGAAACACGCGTGCCACATCACGTGTTTCGGGGAACAAGGAGCCCACAGTGTATCGCAAAGATGTCTCGCAAATAGAAATGTAGATGGACAAAGCCGATCTGAACATTTAAACGCATAGGCAAAACCATGCTTTTTGAGCACAGCATATCGGATCTGAAAAGACCTACGGTCCCAAAATATATGGAAATAAAAGTAAACTGCAGAAGACCGCAAACGATAATGAAAAATAATATGGGATATGATCAATGAATTTTAATAAGTCAAATAAATACGTGAAACCCGCGATGCCTCGTCCATACAGGGACGATTTTAGATGGCGGGCCATTGGGATAAATGAGTTTTTTGGATATAGCGTGGATGACTACCCACAGTACTTTTCTGGATTGTCGCGTGCACTTTTACGCTTTTTTCCGACAACCTTTCTCGAAACAGCTGTATATCAGCTCATATTCGGCTCATCCTCGATGAATAACTGTTAATTATTAATTATAATTCAACACATTGATACACTGCCCAAATATGGTAAAAAAGTTATCGATATACGTTATGTCTACATGACGTATAACCAGCGATGGCGGTAAATTTCGCATTTTCAAAGAAAGTGAAAATGACTGTTGCCTGCAATTTCGTGTTTTGGGGCGAAAAAGTGCGTGAACTATTAGCTAAAAAAGGAAAAAGAAAGAAGAAAAGAAAAGAGAAAAAATATTGTTTACATGATTGGTCAGGACAAAAGGCGCGAAATTTTCGCGCTGTTGCGGTCGCAGTGTTTCTTGGCGTAGCTGAATGAAAACTGGTTCAAAGTTTAACCGCTCGACAAGGAGTGAATGAAGGAGCACAATTTTCGTAAAATTCCTTTGGTAATCACCTCTGGAATATGATATAGACTTGATGCTTTCTCAGAAAAGTTTCTTATCTCGTCATTACGGCTGTAGGAGCTAAAAAACGAGCAAGCTTGTAAACAACATTGATCGACTCAGCTCGTACTTCGATGTTTGAAAATTTGGTGCTGATGGAAGGCAATAAAAAGCCAAATCAACTACAGGTGCGATGTTTTAACCGTTTCTTGTATCCCTTTAGCTGTGAATTTTTGTAAGACATAAGCTTACTGTCCACGCTGCAGTTCTTTCCGACTTTTCGCCGCTATGTTTAGGTTCGTAGCCGTGTGTTTGTTCAATTTGTTTTGATTCTGAATTGAACTTTTTAAGATACGAAACACTTGTAACTAAGACATTCTATGCCATTTAACTGTGTTTTAATTCTTGTAGTCACTACTCTGTCCCGTTCTGAGTAGACGAAAGCTCTTCGTAGAAACTCTCAACTGATTGTGTACGCTAAATTAATTTTAGCTTGGAAAACGTTTCGGCATTCGCTGTTTGTTGTTTAAGAAATGGTGCGAGGTAAAATATTGTTGTTAGCCTTTTTACTTAATGAAAGGTTGTATATCTCAATGAATTTTTTCTCGAAACTGTGATTTGTTATCAGTGTGTTGAATTATAAAACAGTTAAGTTCAAACTTGCGCAATATTGACAAAGGCGCCACTTTCATTCATGAACTGTGTGATGTTGCAAGTTTCGCGCGTTAAAACATATGTAAGCTTTTTTTTTTTAAATAAAAGGCTTGTCGGGGATATTTTCTCTTCAAACTGTGCTTTGTTATCAATGTGTTGAATTATAAAACTATTATAGCGCTCAAGCTATATCGCCTAATTTTAGCCGACGAGGCCGTAGGCCGAGTCGGCTAAGTATTAGGCGATATCACGCGCGCTTTCGCGCTATAATAGACAGATTTAGCAAAGACAACGCGACGTGAAATGAGGACGCGACACCGCGCGGAATAGTCTGGACCCGACTTCCGGTCCTTACGTTCACGTTCTCGGGTCAAGGTCGCGTCGCGTTCACGACGGCATTTGGGTTGTTTTCACGTCGCCATCACGACGCGGGTGATTTACTGCCAAGAAAAGCCTTTTTTCGAGTTGAAAAGGTAGGAAAAGGTAGGAAAATTTATTTTGCTCCCTAAAATTATCATTTTAGTTAAATATTTCATGTGTCCTCAAAGCCTATAACTTTTAAAAGCCGACAAAAACTTGTTCAGTGATACTGATTCAGTTTTGTGTTTGTTTCCTTGAGTTTTCATGTCAAGTATTTTTTTTCGACTTTTTGTGGAAGAATGGTGCTGTTTTGCTTGATAAGTTTTTTATTCTGGAGAGATAATAAAGGCATGAATTTATTCTGCATTTTTAGCGGTTACGGTAAATTACGAGGTTGTTAATTTTAGCCCAATTACAACAAAACAACAAATTCAACAACAACACGCTATACTTAAACTACAAACATAAGCTTAAGCCAAAGCTTAAAACATTTTTTATATGTAGATTTAATAAGTTCACTGTTACATTTATCTTGCTTTTATTTTAAAGGATTTGATTGTATAATGGAAGGAGGAAATGGAAGTCCAAAAAGCGACGGGAAAAAAAGTAAGTATATTTTAGAACTTTTAGTGCGCGAAGTGATGAGCTATATTTTATCGCTCACTTTTTCCCATTTTTTGTGAACGTTAATAGTTTATGTGTACTGCTGTAGAAGTGAAACCTCCTATCAGCCTTGATATTTACACCATTTTAGGTCATAGAGCCTTGTACGTAGTTGTGATTTGTAGCCCATTCTTTCGTTTGATTTATGCTTAATTTGATCGTTACTCGGTAACAACGTTTTACCGCCCTTCGGGTATGAATTTTTTTGTTTTTATAAACCTCGACTTTTTAGGCAAGGTGGAAAAACAAACTGTGAAAAGTCACGCTTTGTGTGCTTTCATACGGCATCGAAAACAAACTTGAAAGGAATCGACAATATTCCTCGCGCTTATAAAGTCGTTCATGGTATAAATGTTGAAAAAAAAATATTGTCAAAATTAAAATTAGGATCGTCACTTTTCAGTGACAAATGACAAATATGTTTACCCAAAGTGTTTATCTGAAGCTTACGTAAAGTGGTACTATGATCAAAAATCATGGAAAACTCATTTTTTGTTTTCGTTATCTGAAAAAGGTGTAATAAATTATTGACATTTGGTATTTTCATTCTACTCTAGATCAGTGATGGTGCGGACCGTGGCGGGGAAGGAGTGTTCATCAGTAAACCCGGAGGCAGGGAAAGGGGCATTGCATGGCAGGGTGTGGCAAGCAAATTGAACAGTTCGCCACAGTTCTGTGTCAATGCCCGAGCTGTAAAGAGATCAGTTTAATAATAATTTATGTCCCAGTTTTCAAGTCGGTGTCGATGTGAACAGATGATATCCTGTGGGATTTGCAAATTATTAAAAAGCAACTGCAGATCGACATTCAGCATCTTCCCAATTGTCGATGTCAAAGCGCCCAAACTTAGAATAGGAAAGGACCGACTAACCAAACGGACAACGTTCTACAACGGCTCATTTCAAAGTCTGAGGACTGTTGTCTTTCGTGCGAAATTAATAACATATTATATTTTCCTTTTCCATTTATCTATCAACAGACTAAAAATACACGTAATGGAGACAGTGGATTGTTCGGGAAACAAATCGAATTCGAAAAAATAATCGACGTCGCTGTCCGCCTTGTTTTCAGCTTGCTAAATCCCTTTTACCCGCAACGCGACGGCGTTGTCGACCCAGTCTTAATCTGTCACTCCTTGTGCGCGCGCCGTCCTCATCTCACGTCACGTTGTCTTTGCTAAATCTGTCTAATAGTTAACTATCACGCGATATCATTCACTCAAAATCTTCATGACCGGGCGCGTGATAGTTGACAGCTGTTGCCTCCTCAATGCTGCAGTCGAGGTCAGCTGCCGAGAAACTCTAGATTGGTAGGTTATTAGAGCTGACTCGTCCACTGTCATCACCTCTCGCGCTTCCCTCGTTCCTCGTTCCGTGTCTGTTCCCCGCGCCCGTGTTGCCAAGAGAGACGACTGGGGACGAGTCAGTTATTAGAGGTTATTTGGAATCAAAATGTCAGTAATACTGATTTGTGGAAAAGTGCTTGAGTTTTTGTCATTTCATTTGGTCGCGTGTTTATTTCTTGTACTAAATATAAGCTTAGTTTTTTTATGGATTCTCGGATAACTTTAAACAAAGCTCGCTGAGCGGACACTCTCGTTAGCGGACAGCTCTACTTACAGCGGACTTGACAAAATCCCGTTTGAATTCCTTCTCATGAGAATCATTCCCGTAAGCGGCCAGTTCCAGTCACGGACACCTTTTCTGCTTCCCCGGGCCGGGTGACGGTCCGCTTAACGGAGCTTCGACTGTACCATAGACGTTTAAAGAATAGCTTTGCTTTTCATTTCTTGCGAACTTAAATTTGCACCATTTTCATACATAGTCACTGTCTGACTGTTTCTTTAAACGGTGACAAGTCGAGAATTTTGTGGAGGAGGGGTGGGCGGAGGAAGGGGGCCCAGCAGCTTCAATATCCTTTACTCCAGATACTCGGCCAGTCCTTGTTAGCTTGCATATGCGGTTAGAAAATAATGATCACGCGCAGGGATAAAACTCATATTGGGATGATATGTCTCAAGTAAATGGTCCCTTAGGGGTGTTTAAAAGAGTGATGCCATCCCAGGATGGAGGCCTTATGTGTTCCGTGGCGCTGATGTAGACTGATGATGATGATGATGCCATCCTGGGATGAATTTCTCATCGTATATATCAATTTACTCTAAATTCATCTAAAACCGAGTTCATGTTAATTGGGTCGCGGCAAAGGTTGGGTACGTATGATATCAATATCCCCTAATCTCACGATTGATGGTAACGCTATAAAGCAAGTAAAATGTGTAAAATCGTTGGGAGTGCATAGACGATAATCTTTCGTGGAATGCACACATAGATAAGTTATCTAATAAAATTGCATCTGGCATTTGAGCCCTGAAGCGTTGTCGGCCTTTTGTTCCTCAAACTACGCTGCAGTCTATTTACAACGCCTTGATTGAACCTCATTTTGATTACTGCGGTGCGGTCTGGGGGCATTGTGGTTCTACCTTGGCAAATAAGCTCCAAATATTGCAAACTGACCGCGCGGCTCGTATTCTAACCTTTTCTAGTTACGATTCTAGTTCTGGCCCCTTATTTGAACAGCTAGGCTGGAAAAGGTTAGATACGCAACGTCAAATTCAAGTGGCCGTTTTGGTCTATAAGTCGCTACATGGCCTTGCTCCCAATTATCTTAGCTCTCTTTTCACTCAAAGAAATATCTCTTATAATTTGAGGGACAATGAGAGTAAACTGGTTATCCCACTGCCCCGAACTAATTTCCTTAAAAACAGTTTTAGATACAATGATGTCTAACAACGGTCATCTGGAATAACCTTCCCCTGGAACTGCGGCAAGCGGAAACTATCAATAGTTTTCGAAGGGGCTGTCACAATTTTTTGCTTGATCTTCTATACACGGCATTCTTGTAAAGCATGTTTATTATTTCTCGAGGGTGGGGATAATTTTTACATATTTTAATTTTTTAGCATTATTTTCTAGGAATTTTGATACTTTTAGATAGATATATATATATATATAGCTTATAGTATTGTTATGCCTGATGAATATGCCGTGTCTAAATAAAGTTTAATTTAATTGAATTGAATTGAGTTAGAAAGTGCAAAAATTCACAAAATACGAAAAAAGCAAGTGACACACTCGAACACCAATCCCGTGGCCTGACCAGTACCTTACGCATGCGCACAGTCATATCACCCTGGCAGTGGCAGCCATGGACAGCTGTTTCGTCCAAGTTAGGACTCATCAGCATGGCATAGTCAGGAAGGGTCTCGCATAAGATCATCGACCCCGCCACTTTATTGCCAAGGCGAATGCAAGCATCCCTTTAAGCGCCAGCTCCACTTATTACAGCAGGCAAATCTCGTACCCATTCTTCGTAGCTTGGCTTCAAATTAATACGTCGTTTGTCATCCCGCCTCCTCCCCATATCTTTTGCACCCCCTTTCTTACTTGTTTATTTTTTTAGTGCTGAATTTGATTTCATTGCAAATTAGGTACGAAGATTCCGTTTGGGAACCTAATAAACGTTATTGTATTGTATTGTATTGTATTGTATTGTATTATATATAGCATCGGTCGAAACGTTGCGATTCACATGTAAAGTAACAACATCGCGATGAAAAAAAAACAAAGAAAAGTATCAATGCAACACCAACACGACGAACAACCCCCTCTTCATGACATAAAAATATAGGCAACTTTACATAACTCGATGGATTCAATGACTGCACTTTGAAGAAGAAAACGTTAATTGCACGTTTATTTCATTAAGGGAACGTTCACAAGGGCGTTAGAATGAGAGGGGTGTTTATATAAGGGGAGGCGTTTAATTGAGTAAACACGGTGAGGTCTATTTGATAGATATTGAGACCTTTAGCCCTTAAAGGCCCACCTTCACCCAAAAGACGTTGGGGTCGTTTGTTTTTGTTTTGAAATGCTCCATTGTTCATACGCGTGATCTGATTGGTTGCATGCATTCAAGCGTGAATTTCGTCGAAATTCAGCACAGAAGGTGATCACGGCGCGCACAGCATTTTGGGTGATGGAGGGCCTTAAACTTCCCGAAGTCATAAGTGGTTTCAGTAATGCTATCGTGACTTGTAAATTAGTTGAACAAATCCAAAAAAAGTCGCCATTGAAACATAATCTTTTATGAAGTACTTTAAGGTATTGCCGCCTCGTTACATCGTTTTTAAAAACAGTTTTCCTTAGGATGAACAGGCAGTATGTTTTATGTATCTTTGTATGTATTATGTATGTATTATTTCTAGAACACACCTGCCACCTGTATGACATTTCGCATGTATTGTGAAATAAAAAGAGAATGCGAACGACTTACATTTTCACAACTTCAAAAGCGAGCTAGATTAAGAACAAAACGAATTTTCTCGACGTTGCTGCTGCATTAAAAACAATATGCATGTTTGTCGGGTGGATGAACTCCATGGGTGCTTGGCACTTTGTAATGAACGTTATGTCAATAGTGGTTACAGTTTGGACGCTTGGTGAGTTTGACGTTGGATTTCCTTTATGTGACACTGTATTGAGTATTTGTAAGCCTTTTGGTATAAATGAACTCCAAACGTCCTGTATTTCAAACCTCCCCGCGTCATCACTGCTTCAGTTTAATTTGCCAAAACGGAATTAAAAACAAATGGCATTATATAAACATGTAGCCTGCGAGAGTACATACTCTCGCAAGCTGCTGAAAGAAGGTGTTGCTTCAGATTACTGAGAATTCATTTGAATGGTCACTTGAATTGATATCTGCACAATGTAAGTTAATTATATTTTTTTATATAATGTCACACTTCAAGAGGATTCCATCCACAGACTAAGACTAATAGTTAGAACTATTAACCACAAGATATGCTGGTATTGAAGGGTACAAATGCCTTACCCTTAACGACGGAATGCTTTTAATAACAAGACGTTAATTTTTCTTAAACACAACCCTTTAGCTAAGTTAATTTCCTTGCGTTTATGAAATTAATAAGTCTTTTAGCGGTATCATTTCCGACATAAAAAAAACTTTGAACATATCAGTTTAGATCCAAACTGACTGGAAAGACATTTCGATGCTACCGTTGGCACATTAAAAGCTTTAGACGACACACAGTTCTCTAAAATTCAGCTGAAAATTACACTGGTAGTGTGGTAGGTAAGTAGGCTAAATAGTTAGGTGATAACATCGCGTTTTAATTAAACATTAAAATTTAAAACATTTCATACACTTTCATATTTTAGAATATTATTCAAAATATTATTTCAAAATATAAAATGTCGAAATCATGTTAAATTAATAATGTTATTTTAAATGGAATATCCATACATATTCGAGGCCTTATGTGCCACATGGCACGAAGAAGATAGGTGATCAATACATATCGGTTATTTACAGAAGAATATTCTTAAATGGAAAGCTGAAACAATATACAAACAAAATGTATGTTATTTTATTCTTTTTTAGAGTATTTTCATTATTCTTCGTGAGCAGGTTCTTTTGTCCTTAGTCAGACACTAATATTTCTAGTTGTTTATATTTCTGAGTTTAATTATTAATAAGATATTTTTGTGTAGACAGGAATACTTTATTTGCTCCTTGTATGCTCTCTCTTAAAAAAACGACGAAGCCAAAACGTCCCTCGGCATGCAAAATGAGCACCAGACAGTTCTGATTGTATTGCTGTGTACAATGCAATAAATAGCATGTAAACGGACAACGTATCATTTATGACGAGCTGAACACTTCTTTTCTAAACACGAAGCTTCAAATTTAAAGTTTATAAAACCGTCCTCTCAAGCTTTTTAAAAATCGTATTCATATTTTGGAGCGTTTTATTTCTTTTAAATCTGTTTAAAAGCCCTAAACTGCATTTTGAAATATTTTTATATATATACAGCAGTTTGCAAAAATTTTGAACCCCCCAAAATATATCATTATATCCCTGCTCCCTAACAATGCTATATATATTTGGATATAATGATATATTTTGCGGGGTTTAAAATTTTTGCAAACTGCTGTATATATATATATACGTACGTTGGACTGACTGCTACAAGCTTCAAATCCAGATACGCCAACCACAAAACCTCATTCAAGACGGAATCTAAGCGTAACGCAACTGAACTAAGTAAACACATCTGGCACTTGAAGGACAGCAATTTAGATTATGCAATTAAGTGGAGCATTTTATGCCGTGCTCCCCACTACTCGAATATTACGAAGCGATGTAATTTGTGTATAGCTGAAAAGTTTTTCATTTTGTGCAAACCGGACATCGTCTAGACATGAACGTTATCTCCATGGAGATATGATGCTTTTTATACTGTAAATGTTCTTTGTAGTTCACTTTTGGTCTTGCACTGAGGAGTACAGGTTCGCCCTGTACGAAACAGACCTGTATGCATTAAACCGAAGTCAAAAGTTTAACCGTGTCTACTTATTCTCTCTATATTTGCTCTACCGATGGTATCGAGCCCTCTCGACACACAATACAAAGATTCTCCTGGATATATATATATATATATATATATATATATAGAGAGAGAGAGAGAGAGAGAGAGAGAGAGAGAGAGAGAGAGAGAGAGAGAGAGAGAGAGAGAGAGAGAGAGAGAGAGAGAGAGAGAGAGAGAGAGAGTGTGTGCGCTCACGTGACCCTTGAATTACCGTCCGCCATGTTGGAGGACCACTTTGATGGGTTTTCCCTGTGTTTACCTTCTAGAGAGCGGGCAGTGCGAGCGCTTTTGAAATCATAACTCGTGTTTCCTTCAACGTTATGAATTAAAATCGAAAAGGTAGCTGATGTACAGTGCTTTTTTGTTATTTGTGCTAATTTAAATCCCAAAACCCCTTTTCGTTTGATAATTAGGGCCGTATTTGTTTCGATCAATTCAATTTGCTTATTTGCCGGCCAACCCAAATTCCCCGAAAATCAACCGTACCTTTTGCTTTCCAACCGAAAATACCGGTTTTCTTGGCTAAATAGTAAGCACCCGGGGAACGAGTTCCTCACAGAAACCTGACTTCGAAACAAAATTTCGTGCAAACAAATTGCAGCGTGCAATCAAGGAACCGACAAACTAGCTAACTTGAGACGCGCTACAAGACTGATTCTACGATTTGTCGCGACCATGAAAATGATTCACATGATTCCATTTTAAAAGAAATATTGTTGACGTAAAACCGATTTCATAAGTGTGGCTGATGTTCTACTCTGTGATAATGTTTTCAAGGTTTAAAAAAATCGGGAACTAGTGGAAAACCTTCAGCGATTTTTAATAGTAGCAGCCGGGCACGGTCTTCAAAGGGTCTTCAAAAATGCCTCTCTCTCACAGAATTTTCACGAAAAGCTTCATTTAAACCTCCTAAGAGTATTCTATCTTTGTTTAGAAATGCCAAGCGCTTCGAAAAATTATTTTGGTTTTGTAGTTGTCGAATTCTCCGAGCTTGTGCATGCTATAGAATCGCTGTGTTCTCGACACTGTCGAGAACATAGCGATTTTATAGTATGCACAAGCTCGGAGAATTCGTCAACTACAAAACCAAAATAATTTTTCGAAGCGCTTGGAATTTCCAAACAAAGATAGAATACTCACAGGAGGTTTCTGAATGAGGCCTTCGAGATTTTAGCATATTTGACAGCATCGGAGGCTCAAGTTGTGTTGTTTCAGTCACCATTTTGATTACGTCAGTCCTCCAACATGCCGCTGGTAAGTTTGTGACGTCATCCGCACACACACTATATATATATATATATATATATATATATATATATATATATATATATCCGATGCAGCCATTTAAAAGCACGGTCTACTACACACATGGTCACTGCAGGCGTCTTTACACAGTCTCAAAAGTTAGAACCAATTACATGACGGAAGGGGTGACTCTGTGTGTATTCGGTGACAGTAATAAAACAACCATATCTTTTTATTCCGGTTTTTACTCCTACAGTAATAATAGTGGAACCTTAAGTCTAAATTTAAAGACGAAAGTTACTGAGCAGTGCTGTTTATTATGCTGTACAAGGTGGTTCTAACTTTTGAGTCTGTGGATATAATCCTTAAGTGTGACCATTCAAAAATAAGCTATTAAGCAGTTCTTTTCTTCGGTGCTGTTTATTATGCTGTACAAGGTGATTCTAACTTTTGAGTCTGTGGATGTAATCCTTAAGTATGACCATTCAAATGAAAGCTATTGAGCAGTACTTTCCTGTGGTACTGTTTATTATGCTGTACAAGATGGTTCTAACTTTTGAGTCTGTGGATGTAATCCTTAAGTATGACCATTCAAATGAAAGCTATTGAGCAGTACTTTCCTGTGGTACTGTTTATTATGCTGTACAAGGTGGTTCTAACTTTTGAGTCTGTGGATGTAATCCTTAAGTATGACCATTCAAATGAAAGCTACTGAGCAGTACATTCCTGTGGTACTGTTTATTATGTTGTGCAAGGTAGTTATAACTTTTGAGTCTGTGGATGTAATCCTTAAGTATGACCATTCAAATGAAAGTTTCTTGTGGTGCTGTTTATTATGCTATAGAAGGTGGTTCTAACTTTTGAGTTTGTGGATGAAATCCTGAAGTGTGATTTTTATTTTGCTTGCTCCTGCAGACAAGGTCGCCTTTGAAGTAGTGGTTACACGCAATAGAATATCTGTTCCATGGAACGAAAACCTTGCAGACGGAAAAAGCAGTACGTTCAAAAAATTAGCAATGACTGTCGAAATTGAGCTGACAAAAGACCTCGCACAGCTCCAAGGGATTCATGAAATAAACGTTATAAACTTCATACAGAAGCATGGATGCACTTCGTGCGAGTTTGAATGCAAGATTAACTCCACAGTCGTTACACGCGAAGACATCGAGAGAGTCCTTAACGAGACTATCGATATAGACTCATACAATTGGATAAACACGAACTTACAGCTTTTGAGCGAGCCCTGGATTAGTGCGTACAATGATCCTAACAGTTTAGAGTACAAAAATCTAACAACTAGAATCAAAGCTGCTCTTTCAGAAGTCTACGAAGACACTGATTACGTTGTAGATTTTGAAATCACTTCCCTGTCGAGGGACCCTGGTGGACCTGTTGTGGTTGAATACTTGGTTCTTGTTAATTCAGACAAGGAGATGAAGAAAGCCGATTTGGATGAAATATTTAATAAATTCACAAAGAATAACAGCTTCGGAGGAATGACAACAGGGAAACGAGCTGCGCATGAGAGCAAATCCGAGGATGCGCAAAAGCCGGACGAAGTTGTAATTGTATTGGTCGCGATTGGAGCATCAGTTATGGGTGTTGTGATTATAGCCTTTATTGTTAGGGTAAGTAAAGCATAAAACAAATTACATGTACCTCATAAATATAAAAAATACATTAAACGTAAGATGAGGCATTTTTACGCACCAACGATTTATCCCTTGAATTCTGTTGACCCTTTCAACCCCAGTAGTGATCAGCATCAAATTTCTCCCTCTAACAGTCATTGCTTAGTATCTGCAGATCGAGGTCAGGAGAATTAAGGATATGATCACCCAAGATCAATTCCCTTGATATTTTAACAATTTCTCCCCACTTCTTCTATAAGAAACATATGGGGACGAGAAAGGAGAATTTGTATTTTGATATTGGGATGAAAGGGTCAAATTTAGTTTTTGGAAACCAGGGCCGGGTTGTTCAAAGCACGATTAAGCTAACCCAGGATTAGCGTCAATTTTGAATCCAGTTAAACAACTCAACAAATGAAAATTTTCCAAAGTTTTCTGCCCTTCAGTTTCGACTTTAAGTTGTCTTCACTTACTAGCTATAAATGACCTTTTAAAAACATTTTTAAACAGAGAAATGAAATCCTCGGTTAACTTTTAATCCGGGATTAGCGTTAATCGGCTTTCCGGAACAACCGGGCCAGGGCAACTGCTTGAAGCACAGCGAAAAAAACGCACGTACTATCTAAGTGTGTCTGAGGTCACGAAACAAACGTCCCCGCCCTTAGCCTGGAAGAAAATACTCCTTAAAATGTTTGGAGGGGCGTGTAGCTCGCTTTTGAAATACTGACCCATCTTTTGAGACTAAAATGTGAGATATTTTTCTCCCAAAAGCTAACACAAATTACCTAAATAGCTTATATGGGTTAGTTGAGTAATAAGACAAACTGAATGCAAGGCTTGCTCTACGGCAATGGACTGATTTATTTAGCGGCCAATATTTCGACTAACAAAATTAGCCTTCCTCAGTGCCAAGGCTATACTGAAGGAAAATACTATTGGTACTTAACCTGAACGCCATTTTCCCGCCACTTAACATGGCTTTAATGGAAATATCTCGTTCACGTTTCAAGCAATACAAAAAAAAACTCTATGCTCATCTCATGAATTCATATGTTATGGGGTGTTTTGTAAATTTTTGGGTATGTTTGGGAGGAAATAGTTTTTCTCAAAGGAATTGTAAAATTGAAAGAACTAAGAAATATTGAAGATTTAATGAAGTTTTAAAATAAGAATTTGTAGTTAATAATTAATAGATGGACATCAAAATAGTCCACTAGCAATCTGAGGTGCTTTTGCGTGGGTACGTATCAACTGTATGTTGGTGTTCCAAAAATCATTTTCTTTCTTTTATCCCTTCTTTAAACCTCTTAAAATTTCATTCAAATTTAGGTTGAGTCCCGCCATAAATTTGAATTTAAAAATATACATGAGTGGTTAATGAGTATAGATGGTAACAGAATTCCGCACTGATGAGTTGGAGAATGGAGAGTGTATGAGGAAATAGATCCCAACATCAAGCTATACTAGGCTCGGCTCTAAGATAATGGGGACAAGGGAAGTTAGTGGGGTCGAGCGAAGATGAAACGCGTGGGGACTGGAAGAAAAAGATGGGGTCTGGGGAGAGAGAATTGTTCTGCTGCATGAATAAGGGACACCTTGATGGAAAAAGGACGCAAAGAATAGATGGTTTTCACTCACGCGACCTTCAGTCCTGTGGAACTCAAATGACAAAGGCGTTGGCGGCCATGTTGGTGCACATAACAAAAAAAAAATTAATTAAAATTGTTTTTTAGGTGTGCACCAACACGGCCGCCGTGACGTAACGTGAAAACCACCCATAGAACGTAACTTTTCCAAATAAATTTACACGCATGATGACGTTTTTATGTCCTGTTAGGTTCTTCAGCAGACTTGCAGACCCAAAGTGAATCCAGAACAATGCGGCGTCCCATGACCTTACTCAGAGGGAGCACGAAATGCGCATTGAAAGGTGTACAATGTAATTGATTTAATTTCTAGTTTTCATGGCAGTATACTGTGAGAACAGAGTTAAAAGGATAAGGTAGATAGATAGATAGATAGATAATCTTTATTTAAACACGGTAAAAATTCGTCAGCTAAAAATCATTATAATACTAACACAAAGCAATAAACTAATATTAAAAAATATCTATATATGAAGAATTTAATAAATAATAAAAAGCTGCTTTCCACGAATGCCGTGCCTTATAGTTCCTCTTTGAGAAGTCGTTTAAATTGCCCAAGGGACTCAGCTTTCCTTACATTATGAGAAAGGCTGTTCCAGAGCATGGCGCCACTATAACTGAAACTATTTTTATAATAGTTTGTGCGCGGCAATGGAACATTAAGTTTATCCCTCAGAGTCAACTTATTAAGCGCGCACTGCTGCAAAATGTGTGATTGTCCATTCATAATATTTCTGATGTACATGATTAAACCCTCACATAAAAGTTGCAGATGTTATGTAATCACAAGAATTAGGAAATGCGTAAAAAGTAGCTAGAATGAAAATTAACAAGAATGATAGAACGTATTGGGGAGGGGGGGGGGGGGGAGGGGGGGGGGGGGGGGAGATGGGGGATAAAAATGACAGCAGAACTCAATGTTTTATTCAGTTAACTGGTACAAAGAAATTTCAAATTCCTTTATTCACAATATATTTATAGCTGAATTTTTGAAAACATGACCGATGCAATTTCACTACAACTAGGCCAAACAAGGGTTTTTATGACACGGATCAGCCCAAAAATCACAGAGAAGAGAGAGAAGAGGGAAAAGGAGAAAGAGCGAGAGAAAAAAAAGACTATAAACTGTTTTTAGTCATAGTCGCCGCTTACTTAGGGCGAGATAGTTTTCAAAAATCCAGCTAGATTTATAAATTAACTTTCACCACTTGCCATTGTGGCAAGAAAGGAGTTGGTCGGATAGACTAGTGCCTTTACCATACTATCATTAAAAAATTGGAGTATTTTTAAAGTAATAGATCAAAATACATTTAGTGTTCAATATTTTTATCCTAAAGCTGACGTTTAATATTATTAGTGTACGTACGTTTTTAATATTTCTAATTACACTTTTACGCAAAAGTTCTTTGAGCTCGTCAGAGGAACGATTGAGTGACGATCTCAAGGCCGTTTGTGTTGGAAGCCAATTCATAATGAAATACGTGTAACTTACATAGATTAGAGAGGTTTTCAATTGAGTGTCGAAAGTAGTTTTACATTGCTAGGCGTTGTGATTGGCTAGAAAATCTCGCGCCACTTTATCAAGCAATCAGAAGTGTCATCGTGTCTTGCTCGCACGCGTTTTCCCGCGCTTGGTATCGGCTACATGTATTTGCTTCTGATTGGTTGATTAGATTGTCTGCGTTAATTGTGATTGGCCAAAGTGACTTAATAGAGAGAAGGGCTTATAACCATAAGCAAAACGCCAGCAGTTCACTCATTTTTTGTAAATTCATAAATTTTAATAGGCTCCCACAAGTAATTAAAAATGTTAAAATAACTGGAATGTACTATACATATTTCACTCAAATCTCCATGCAGACATTCATTGCCCGGCCTCGTTTCAAATAAAGTACTGCACTGACAGTGTGAATTCGTGCCCGGCTTGGTACGGTAATACAGTCGTTTATTGTTTGAGAGAGAGAGAAAGAGAGGGGAGCAGGCTTATTAAATTTCTTGCTCCAAAAAGGGAGGTTAATTTGAGAGGAGGGGTTCAATGGAGGATTTCAGATAACTCATGCTGACAGACGAAATTAAAGTCATTTTTCGTATTCTGGAAAAACTGCGATTCTAAAAAACATGCAGGGGACATCAACAATATGAAATAACGTTACCAGGAGACAAAACCTAATGATGGTTCAAGTGAATTAAAATCCTAAAAATAGGACTTCTAGCACTAGTAAATACTTTTAAAGAAATTATCTTTACCGAAAATCCTGAACAAATAATGGAAAACTACTAAACAAACAGTAAATTGTAATTACTCTGAACGCTTAGTTTGTCTTTAATCAACGCTTAGTTTTCTGTAATTAACACTGCATTTTCTTTAGTAAGCGGAATGGAATAAGTATACCTGTTTAAGGGTAAGCTGTCTTTGCTCAGCCTTGTAACGGAATATGCAACCTTATTGTTAATCAATACTAGAATCGTTGGTCTTGATTCATCCTCTCAGCTGAACATACAATTAATTATAAATCAGGTCCTAGGTTCGTTAGCCTTTACTCAGTTTTCAAAGCTGAGTATACAGCCGAATTACAGGTCAAGGTTTTGGCTCATTAAGCTTCATTAAGACAACAAACTTGGTTACTAATTGTATCAGTCCAGCTGTCTTTTTATTATCTCGTAAATACGCGAAGCGTTGAACAAGGCCAGGTGACTTTAAACACTAGGAGTAAAAGGTTTTAACCGTGATATATGTAATTACAGGCTAGTCCAACTGGCTCCGTTAATATTTGTTCAGTTTGAAAGCATTTTCAATTCCCTTCTCAAGTATCTTCCGAGAAGCGAACGAAAATAATTGTTATCACTGGATTACACAGAGAAAGAGAACCATTGCTAAATCATTGCAAAATTCCGTCCTAATCCCCTGAAGATGTGCGAATTGGATTCACGTGAAATTTCTGCAACAAAGGTCAACAAATCAAATCTATTGGTATTTATTCTACTGCAAAATAGTTAGAAAATATAAGGTTGATGATAAACGTTGCAAGGGAAGTTTCTTTTGAACGTTTTTCTCTTCTGAGCTTTTCAGAGAGGTTATATAAGAAATACGTCATCATCGTCATCGTCATCGTCATCACCATCACCGTCATCATCGTCATCATCGTCGTCGTCATCATCATGATCACCATTATCGTCACCAATATCATCATCGTCATCGTCATCGTCAACATCATCGTCATCATCGCTATCATTATCGTCATCGTCGTCGTCATCATCATTATCGTCATCAATATCATCATCATCGTCATCGTCATCGTCAGCATCATCGTCATTGTCATCATCGTCATCATTTTTACCGTCATGATCACCGTGAACATCAGCATCAGCATTAGCATCATTAGCATCAGCATCATGAACAACGTTAGCATCAGCAGCAACATCACCACCACCATAGCTATCATCATCATCATCATCATCATCATCATCATCATCATCATCATCATCAACAACATCAGCGTCATCCGCATCATACCAGGAGCCAAAATCGGGGAAGAAGACCGTAAGCGTGGGACCATGTCCTAACAAGCTTTATAACATAGCTAGCAGAGCCGCGCAATCAAATTCAGTATACGTAAGCGTGCTCAAAATCCCGATAGTGCACGCTGATAGCGTGAGCAAATCGCTTCGCCAGAATTCGCGTCGGATTTGATGCACAATTCCACCGGCAATGTTATAAAACAATTGGTTCATGCTTTTAGCTGTGCACTATCGAGTTATGGAGCACGTGGGAAGTTTGGAGAGCACTCAAGAAGCGAGAGTTGCCCTCGGCTATCGCCTCGGGCAACTCTTACGCTTCTTTCGTGCTCTCCAAACTTCCCACGTGCTCCATAACTCGATAGTGCAAGCTAAAGCATGAACCAATTGTTAAGTATATATTCAGAAGCAATCCAAATGTTAAAACTCGATGATCCCGGTTTCTCGCGGAACATCAAAAATAAGCTTTATTAAAGAAATGTTTAAACAGCATTTAACAAAGCTAAAGTTACATACTGTTGCACTCAAGAAAAGAGTAATTCCATTTCCATGTAGCTGCATGATAAAGCGTCAGTTGTTTTGTTTCCAAACAGAAAAAAAAACATTTCTTGATCTCATCCAACACGAACACCACGAACAAATTAGCAAGAACATCGTCAGTTGAGTTATAAATTTTCTTAAACAGTTCAGGTCAGTCCATTGTTAGAGTTTTCAATAATCCAGCGTAACAAAATAGCTTTATGGCAGTTTACTGGATCCATTTTACGTTGAAATGATTGAAAGAATTAACTGAAAATCGCAGCTCAGGTAAGACTTTTCAACTTTTACTCCTTCGCAATTTCATAGATTCAACTCAAGCGACACAGAGCCACAATTTTGGCGCCTTTTGGTCTTTTCGTGCGGGTCATGTGATACATTTCTTGACTCAAACTTTCCATAAACTAGTATTGAGTGTACCGTGATCTCTGTGCGAGTCTTAATCTATGAAAGCGCTCACTAAGGGGAAAAAATCCAACCTCAAAGTACAAATTTGTACGCCATTGTTTTGGATTTTTTCAAGCGTGACGTCCGCGCAGACATACGTGCGTGTCACGCGCGATGGTGCAATTTTTGCTAAAAAAGCCCAAATTGTCCTTCGCATGGAAACAGGCAGCTCTAAAGAAATGACATGTTGTTACGGTCTCCGTCCCAGATTATGGCTTCTGATCATACGCATCATTCGCATCATCATCATCATCATCATCATCATCATCATCATCATCATCATCATCATCATCAACAACATTCGCGTCATCAGCATCGTCAAATCCTCCTCCTCATCAACAACAACATTAGCATTTGCATTAGCATTAGCATTAGCATCATTAGCATCAGCAATATCAACAACGTGAGCATCATATCAACATCATTGACGTCATCAGCATAAGCAGCAGTATTATCCTAGTGATATTGGAGAGCAGAAAGGACGGCGATGTGTGCAACTCAATTGGATTCCATTTTATGATGAGGCTAAAGCAAATAAATATACATTAGTCTATACAAGATTATACGGAGCCATCTATCCTGACATTGCAAACATATTCAAGTGTTGTGGGTATCTCCACAACAGTCCCAGTTCATGAAGAACCTGGTGTGTCATTGCTTCATGCACAAAACCGAAGACGGAATGTCACCATCATGATCATCGATATCACCACCAACATCATCATCACCATCATGATCATCATCATGATCATCATTATCACCACCGACATCATCATCACCATCATCATCGTCATCAACGTCATCAGAATCATCATCAAATCCTCGTTATCGTCGTTATCGTCATCATCTATCTAGACTAATAGCGTATTTGGCCTCAATGATAACCTTAATGTTCAACAGATTTCGGTTATTGTCCATAACGACGGACAACAACCCTGCGGAGATGACCAGTTTCTTTCACTTCTATGAAATATCAAGTGCTCAAATTGGAAATGATATGTTGATGACTTACCTTAACTCCTCCCAGGGGTCGAATCTCTGCCTCTCTCTTCCGACGCTCCGTATCATCCGGTTGTGTTGCTGTGGAATGGAACTCAATGGGCTTCAATTTATGTGGTTCTCTTTTTGGTTCTTGTCGTTTATTCTCTTCGTGCTCTTTGTCGTCTTTAATGGGACCTTTTTCAAATGCTTGCACTTTTGAACGTATCTTTGGTGGAATAATAAGCTCACCCTGATTGTTCTCGGGTTTATCTTCACTAGGGCGTTCATGTTTTCCTTCCTCAAAATTTTGATCCTAAAAAGGTACATATACCTACATCAAAAGACTATCTTGCCTCGGACCAGTTTCATATGCATATGTTTGGTACGATACCTAACCAAATTTAAATCTATTTTAGACGCATTATCACTGTCGTAACTGAAGATACGGCCATGAAAGGCACGGCGACTAAAATTAATATGCAAATTCTGTAGTGAACAAGATGACAAAGCTACGATTCTCCGCCATGATGATGATGATGACGACGATTGTGAAACAGAAGTGGTGGGGTGACAAAAACCAATGAATTTGTAATCATCATCATCATTGGTATCTTCAACATCACCATTATCATCATTAACAAAATCACAATCATCATCAGCATAACCATGTTCATCACCATCCTCTGCCTCCTTTGTATGTCACTTCGTTTTGAAAGGTTTGAATAACCGCACTGATCTAACAATCTTCTAACAATATATACCTAATTCAATAAAGGTTGCTTTGGCAATTGGTCATTGGTAATTGGGCATTGGCATTTGGGCATACGGAACACAATACAATGCTTTGCTTGAGTGAACACCAAACAATAGCTTCCCAATGCCCAATTACCAATGACCAAAGCAACCTTTTTTGAATTAGGTGTATACCTTTTGTTTTGGTTCTTGGCCTGCCGGCGTTGTGGCCCCCCGCGAGTCAGAGGAAACCTGAGGCTCAGCGAAAGACACGTTTGCACGTTGGTCCTTCCTTGGAGTGACGGTTTCATCGACGGAGTCAGATGGTTTGCAATTGTCCTGTGAAAAAGAAAAACTTTTTACTATAAAAATTAGCGATAAAAAATCACGACGTTTCGACCTCTCCGAGGTCATTTTCAAGTGGATGTAAGAATACAGAATTAGCATAAATATATTACAGTATAAAAGCATACGAATGTAGAGAGCGCAAAAATGTGGTAAAATATGTAAATATAGGTGATAAAAAAAAAATTAAACTAATTAAATAAATAAAACAAGAGTTAAAAGGACTTTCTAAACAAATAACTTAGCGCGGATTGAGTCGCACTGTTTGTTCAGTGTTGGCTTGAGTTCTTTGATAAAAAGCATTTCAAAAATAAGACAATCAAATTTGTTCTGACACTTCTTTAAAATCTTAAAACTTCGCGCAATGTCATTTACATATTTTACCACATTTTTGCGCTCTCTACATTCTTATGCTTTTATACTGTAATATATTTATGCTAATTCTGTATTCTTACATCCACTTGAAAATGACCTCGGAGAGGTCGAAACGTCGTGATTTTTTATCGCTAATTTTTGTAGTAAAATCTTTTACTAAAAAGAAAAACACAACAAAAATATTGCTTTTACAAGCAGAAGACTAGAATCACTACAGCTTCTTCCTCTAAATGGAATGCTTGTTTATCTCAGGTGTACTAACGTCGAGTGTCGTGAGAACAGGTCCGTAAGAGATACGCTTATTAGAGGGAGAGGAAGGATCGCAAAGGCGAGAAAAAAGTTCCCACGTGGTTAAAAGGCTATACAGCGGAACCCCGCTGAAGTGCCAAGGAACTGGGAAAATGTGTTTGTTCGTGATAACGGGGACTCGTTATATCAGGGTTATTTTCATGCCTTTTGCCATAACTGGTTGAAAAATATCGTTCGTTATACCCAGGTCTTCGTTATAAGGGGCTCGTTATAACGGGGTTACACTGCAGTATTACGCCAATAATGACGTCAAATTTGTCATCAACCTCGTTCCCAGGGTTTTTCCCTTTTAAAATTGGGAGGGGCGCCCCTCCCAATTTTAAAAGGGGAAAACCTTGGGAACGAGGTTGATTGGTCAATAAATAAAGGAAAAACAAAGAAATAAAATTACGAAAATATATGCTAACGAAGCCCGGATTTCCAAGTTACCGACACGCTTGTGATTTCATTAGTTCAATCTTGATGAATTTTGAGTTTGAGAAATAGAAACCAGCCCTTGCTGGTACATTCCACGTCTGCTTACGATATGCTATAGTAATAGCTCATAAGGAATACAAGTAAGGGTATAGTATACTGGTGCAATAAAACAGACGTTTCACCCCAACACAACAAGCACGTTCAATTCGATCATGGCGGAGACCACATCTGCTCTTGCTCATGCGCATTCATACCCTAGGAACGCAATGATTGAATACAAGTAAGGGGCATGACTTGACGGTACAAACCTCATTTGAAGAAGGATCTGAAACAGGTGGTGAAATGACCAATGATTCTGAGACAAGTTTGTTTTTTGATTTCTTGCTCTTTGAAGGCGATTCTTTAAGTTTTTGGTCTTCTTTCGTGGATTCAAGCGATTGTGAAGATGCCGAGCGAAGGTTGCTTTTCGGCTTCTTGCTAGACTTTGAAGGTGGAGGTGGATCTTTGATGTTTTTAGCGTATTTCGTAGCTTCATGTATTGGTTCTTGTCTTAAAAGCTGCAACTAAATTATCTCGCATTACATTACTAGCAAAGTTGCATTAAGGCTAATAATTATAAAAATTCGATCAACAGTGCCACTGGTATTTCAGCATGTCATGATGCTTTTGAAAGCTTTTCAATGAAACTATACTAAGAGTTAAGACCCTTACGAACACAGAAACCGACTCTGTGAGACAGAAACTGACTCTCTGTGAGAGAGTTTTTTTAAGCTAAAACGTGTCGTTCACTTCCAGATCTAGAGTCACAAATCGAAATTTGTGATGTGACACTCTAGCTATTGCTCTTGAGGCTAACATCCCACTGTGTGATCATTCAGATGGAAATGTGGGAATTTTCCGTGTTGCATTTTGGTCGCTCTTGCAGGAGTCAAAGGTTTCATTGCAAAGAGTATTCTTTTTTCTACCAATAGTGATCAGCGCCAAACTTCTCCTTGTGATATCGATGCATATTTAAGCATAGAGTTAATGAGAATTAAGGAAATGATCATCAAAGATAAAAAGCCTTGGCATTTAAACAACTTCTCCCAACCAGTACTACAAGAAATGTATAGAAACCAGTTAGGAGAATTTGTCAGTTGATATTGGTTTAACACTCCTGAAGTAAAGACACCAACCTGTTTTTCAGTACTATTGCGATGCTGTTGCACTGCTGTTTGTTGTGGACTTCTTAACATGTCGACAAGTCTCGGTGAAGTGCCAGCTGAATATGTATAACTGTGGAACTTGTCACTTTTTCTGTCTTTTCCTTCCGTTCTCTTTAAAAATTGCTGAACCTAAGAGAAAACAGAAAGTGTAAGGTAACGTTTTTCATACCGAAATAATCGTGTAATGCGAACGCGAGTACAATGCGTGAAGTGAGATCGAAAGAAGGCGCGCAATCGAATCAAATTGTACCTTGGTGCTCGGACGTGCACAAGTTTTCCTGTCTGGCTTAATTTATCCGTTAGCCGAACGAAAACTCATGTTAATTCGCGTGTTGTTGAGTTGCTTATTCAGCTGAAATCACGTGTTTAACCTTCAAACTTTTTAAAGGGATAGTGTCGTGGCTGAATATCGTGTTTTCATAGTTATTATCTTGAAATAAGAAGAAACCATCGCCAAAAGTGATTAAAGCAAAGAAATATGAACTAAACTGACAAAATAACGGCTAACGAAGTCAAAATTCCACAAGAATGGAAATTACGATTTCTTGACCGCCTGTCACGAAATCAAATTTGATGAACTGTAATCCACTTCCATCCTTGTAATCCTGCACTTCATATCCAAACTGCTGTTTCTGTTTTGCTCTATAGAATCTTTTGGTAGTTTCTTGGTGTTGCGGATGGTGTAATCACCAAATGACGTAAAACAAAAGATTCAAAAGACACTGAACAATACCCACACCACAACACAAAAGCTAACCAACAATGGCTTCCGCAACACCAAGAAACACCCAATCTTTTTATCCAATCTCGTTTTATATTTGGTGGCAATTGGCGATATCACATGGAAATGAAGAAAACACATTTTCGTTATTTCGGCGGGACAGTGTCTTTAAGTCTCTTTATCCTCACCTGTCCTCTCCTTTCGTTCTGAAGAATCGTTGCCAGTTCTTCTGCAGATGATGCAGCTATGATGGAGAATGCGGCTCCCGATGGTACTTGCTTCTGTTGCTGAAGAAGCTGGCGACGTTCTTCTGTAGTTCTCCGTTCTCGAATTAAGGCTTTCTTTAACTTCCTGTTTTTAATCTGCAATAAATTACCGTAAATGATTTATACAACATTTGAAAGTGTTTCAGACATAATAAGTAAGCGGATAGACCAATACGATAGGTATTTTTTTTCTCTATTCTCAGGGATAGTGCGGAGCAAAAAGGAGAACACTTAAGGGCTTTGGTTTTGCATTGCTACGCTTTGATTGCGCCATGCTTGCACGCGTTTTCCCGCGCTTAGCGCCGGCTACATGTATTTGCTTCGAGCTCTGATTGGTTCATTCGATTGTCTGCCTCTATTGTGATTTCTTTGGTTTTGGTTTTATGAGACTCGTGTAAAAACCGCTCTAAATTCTAAAACAAGCGGCACTGTACTTACAATCAACACCAGAATGACAATAAGCAGAATGAAAACAATCACCGAGGCACCGAGAGCAATTATTTCCCACAATTCCAACTTGAGAAACATCGTTGTTTCTTCCGTTGCTTGTTCGTCTTGGCTTTGCTCTGCTTCCACAGCGATTTTCTCCAGCGAATAACTCGCTAGTGAATTAGACGACCAAGCTCCTAAGAGAATATTTTGCAGCTTCTCTGAATTCAGCTCTTGATTTCCACTGACATACACAGCAAAGTGTGTAACCACACTTCCTTCGATAAACCACTGCACAACGCACATGACAAAGCCGAAAATAGCGTTTTCTAACGCATTGTTCAGTTCAGTTTCGAGAGAAGCCTTCAGTGTTTTGTATTCAGTGCTTTTTACGTTGGAGTACTCCGGCTTCCATGAAAGATTTGTTATCGTAAACGTTCCTTTAAATTCGCGCGGTGTAGTAACGACAGGTCGAGGTTCCGGTTCGGGAGGTTGTGTTGGCGGTACGGTTGTTGTGGCGGAGTTTTGAGACGATGATGTCGATGGATTAATACTGCTCTGATTTTGACTTGCTTGTGATAGAAGTGGAAAGACTGACATAAATGGAAAGAATGGACACAAATTAAATATTTTCTTGTGAATATAATTTGCATGCCTTTCCCCGTCTATTGTAGTGTTCAATAAGTCAGAGTGATACCGGGTGTTGGGAAAGAAGTTATTCCAATTAAGGTTACAGTGTACCTTTGGGGGTGTCTCCAGTATAACAGCTCTAGCGTCTTAAGATTACACTTAATATACCAAAACCCAGATATCAAATTAAAGCTTATAGAGCTGGCTATCTAAATATGGAAACCATTTGGTAATAAAATGAATTGTCGAATTTTTGACGACGTCTAAATTCGAAAGTCCGAATCAGCTTTAAAACGTTATAACTCAAAGCGATTATTGTATTTTGCTAATTTGATTTGTTCTTGGGTTTTCGGACACGAAGCGCTAGAAAAACGTATCGGCGATTTCCCATATTCAATTGCTGTGAAAAGTTACAGAATATTTTCGAAAAGGGGAAAAAAAAATTGGAGTGATCGCACGGAAATGGCTCTTGACGAAAAACTTTTCGGAAATAAGAAATTCGCCGACACATTTTTGTTGATTATATGTTAGCCTAGCTTCTGTCCAAATTTGAGGAAAATCGAACGAATTCCCTTTGAGTTGTAGCTCTTTAAAGTGTCCCCTACAAGCGAAAAATTAACTTTGAGAAAACAGCGCTTAGAAAAACATATCGCTATATAAACAAACTCCGCCTACAAAAGTTATACCGTCATTTCGCCGTCAATTTTCACTATTTTTCGATAATTTTTTTTTGGGATGATAGTTCATTCTGTAAACTTTATTTTGACGCCAAAAAAAAATTCAATAAATTTTCGATCATACCCCCTCTTGTTGTTAGCAGAGCCTTCTCCGCTTTTAAAATGGCGGGAAAAACCTTTCTTTGCCCGCGCCGCCATTTTGAAAGCGGAGTAGGCCCTGGAGACGAGGTTGTTTGGACGTGCCTAATCTCGTACCCAGATCTCACATTTCAGTACAGTACAAGCACGAGTGAGATCTGGGTACGAGGTTAAGACGTGCCTTCTATTTTTATACGGACAAGGGATCGACCTTAGGTGAAATCGTCTTCTTGACAATGATGTCATGAAGATATCGAAACGTTGTTTGTTTTCTTTTTATATTGCTCGTATTTCTTTTAAAATCTCATTAAAAACGAAAAACAAAATTTAAAACGCTTTGATTTTTGTGATGAAGGTGTTTCTCAAGAACCTTCTTTAAAAGCTTTAAAATGTGACAGCTGTAGCCCCCTGCAGCAATTTAGACGCTTCGGTCGTGTTATTGCGACTATCTTTCACTAAAAATAAATGGCGTCCTGTGATAAAACATGAATAAAAACAAAAAAATGTAACAATAATAATTACAAACATCAGGAAAATGTACATGTTAATTAATGGAAATGACGTCTTGAATGGAATACCAGGCTTCTGGAAGTAACGGTTGTTTTCACTGTTGGGTGCATGTGTTCGAGGATGTCAACACATTCATTTTTGTTGACGTGTCAGCCAGTGTCAGCTTTTTAAATTCGTTTTTATATCTTTTATGTTACCATTTTTAGTGTTATTTTTAGCGTTGGTCCAGTTTTGTTAAAAATTATTTTACTGTTGCTCTAAGAATAAAAATAAGTGTCTTGGCTGCGGATAGTCATTATGGAAGTGGATTGAAACTTGAAAAGATTGGCTCAATTGTTTCACGTTAATTGCTTTGTGTCTTGGAAAACGGCTCGCTTCATCTCTCTTCGAAAATTCACTTGAAATCTTCCTCTTAGTGTTCTATAAGCATTTCGTGTACGACAAAAGTGCTTAATCAGGTTTAATTTGGGGCAGCCGGTTAATCCCAAATCAGTTTTAACCCCAAATCCAAATGACTTTAAATTGGATAAAACCCTAAGGTGTGTCATTTAGCAACATCTTTTTACTTCGCTTTTATATAACATTGCAAAAATTGATTTTCTTTTAGAACTTAATTTTGGGTATTTCTAGTATAATTGTTAACCGAGTGAGATAACAACCTGTCTCTATTCAGTCACGTAGAAGCGGTTATGCGCGATAAAAACAACAAAAATATTTTGATATTTATTTTGTTGCTAAGCACAAAGACAAAGCTTTTATGTATCATTTGCCTCTAGAAAATGTGTTGAGAAATCAGTCGCAAAACATATTTTTCAAGCCAATGAATGGTATTGTTATGCATATTCTTTAGTTTTTACCACTCGCACGTTTTTATTTCGTAGTACCTTTATTTCACCACAGGAAGTCGTCAAAGACCTCTACAAAACAATCACAATAATCTTTCTGATGTGCTTGTTTTCTTTATTCGCAAAAAATGGAAATGTTTTTGCTCACTGTGATTGCGAGAGATCCTTCTATTTTACCGGCCAAAAATTAAAACTTTAAGAACGTTTGACTCGACTTTGCCTGAAAAACAAAACAGACTTGACTAAGTATTTGTAACATCAAAACGTCGCGAAGTTTTGCCCAAGACGCACACAGGACGTAATGATAACACACTGGAAATATTCGTATTGAATACGTCCAAATACTTTCTTTATTCGAAACCATTCCCAAGTTTTAAAAATAAAATATTGCGACATATGTTGTACCACAATTGTATGACATAATCGTGTACCAGGGCGTCGAGTAAGCGATCATAAGAAAGTTAAATTTGGCAAAACTATTTTCAACTTAATTAATTGTAGAGTTAAAAAATATATCACGATGCCGAAAAGTAGGGCTTCTTCGCAACAAAAAAAATAAGATTTTTTTTTAGCAGTATAGATGGTTTGGCCACGTGTTAGCCCAATATAATAATGTCAAAGGCTAACGATTGTTCCAGATGGGCTGACAAAATTTCAAGCACAGCGATCGATGAGAGTTGAGCGACCCAAAGCATTTAAAAAAGGAATAATAAAAGTATTTCACATTTACATACCCCCAGTCAAAAGAAATAAAGTCCAGCAGATTTGACATTGCAATGCCATAATTTGTTCCTTTCTTGTTTGAAGCGACAGCAACTTCGCAGGCGTAATACGATGTACTTTATGTACTACATATCTAACTTGAATATGGCATATTGATGTTAGCAAAGATTTCCCCTGGGGTGTGGACTAAGGATCAATGAATTAAAATTTTGTCAATAATGCATTAAGTCAAGTCCGCAGGTGACAGGGGATAAAAACAAACAGGGTTCTTTGCAAACAGCAAACGAAAACGGACTTTTTCGAATTAGGTCGAGGTGATAACAGCTAGTCCAAAAGGACGAAATACTGATGATGATAATTAACCTTTTAACTCCCAAGAGTGCCAAAATTCAAGTAAATCCCCAAATTTTATTTTGTAAAATACCGAGAAACAAATGGTACCATGCAAAATTACTGCCGAAGAGGTTTCATTTGAAAAGTCACACCATAGGATTTCGTCCACAGACTTAAAAGTTAGAACAAATGGTACCATGCAAAAGTACTGCTGAAGAGGTTTCATTTGAATGGTCACACCATAGGATTTCGTCCACAGACTAAAAAGTTAGAACAAATGGTACCATGCAAACGTACTGCTGAAGAGGTTTCATTTGAATGGTCACACCACAGGACTTCGTCCACAGACTCAAAAGTTAGAACTGACCACATCACATGTCTTCATAATTGACTTTGGTAGTGAAAGGCTCAAGGCTGCCAAGGAAGATTGAGACGACCAGACTACGAAACTGAGCCGAACGTAAATGACCTTAAATATAACGAGGCGGTTAGAAACCATGACTAACTCTAACAGAATTATTTTTAGCAATTCTGCATTTTTTCAACTGTTGGCTTCCAAAAAAACTATATCAGAACCCTTTTCTTGCTGTTTAGTAACTATTGGAGTTCTCTGAAAACGGGAATTCAAAGAAACTGGGAAGTAATTTACCCGAGGGGAGGACTTCCATTTATAAGTGACGGGGGTGATCGTCGTGCCCGGCTTTTAGGGGATAAAATTCGTGGTATGGTACTACTATAGTAAGGGTATTAAGTCGAAAATTGCTACTAACAGCTGTCTGATACCTTTAAAGCCAGAAAAATATGCTGTCAGGAATAACGTTTTAGAAAGAATTGGTACCTCTGAGGAGTAAAAATAAATGTGAGCCACACCCACAAAACAGATTTTTGGCACCTTTAGGGGTTCCTTTCAAATTTCCGACAATCGTCCCCGACACTATTATATGGGAGTCCTCCCCTCCCCCCCCGGTGGTAATCTACAGTATGCTTCTTTGTGTTAATGAATGTTTTGATAACCAATTTTACATGCATTTCTCAGGCAGCTGGAGAATACCTCTCTTAACCCTACTGTGCCCGAACGAAAACAAATCCAACCGTTTATTCATATGGAAATCTATTTCACAATGAAGGTCTACAGTCATTAATTATTACAGCGATATGCGTCAATCTTTAGTTTTTAAATAAAGATGCAGAAAGATATGTAATTCGACTGAAAAGAAACGAGTTACTTGTTTACTACACTTGCTCACAAGTCGACTTATGACAGCGACGAAGTCGCGAAAGCGAGCGACAAATGTCCGAGACGAGCGACGTAGTTGCGAGTCCCGCCCGATCGAAAACTCAAACAAAACGGACTTTAAGAAAGTGTACTAGTTTACCCGAGTTATTAGTTTAGTTAGGGCATCCGATTTATCGTTTCTGTCGGTCAAATATCTGTTAGTTGCCATAAAATAGACTCGAATTTAGTTTTTTTAAGTAGACTATATTCTTAGTGCAAACTGTTTATACCAAGAGTTTTCGTAAAATGTGGAAATTAATGCCTTGTGTTTTCAGGAGTATCAACAGTATTGTTATCTAAGAAAGTAGTTCATCTTAGGTGGTCGGAAAGCTAGCTCGATAGCTCCTAAGACTGTTATATTGTATTAAAGCAGACGTCTAAATCACAAATTCAGGGATTTAGATTCTGTCCTGTAAACTCTTCGCAACTTCAACATTCAGCTGTTGCGTTAGTAATTAAAGAATCCAGGCGGATGACTGAAATTGCGTCAGTTACAAAATTACTTTCTTCGAAAAACATCTTGCCAAATTGTTTTGTTTTCTTCAAAATACGAACAACACTATTATTTAACTTTTTACTATAATTCAGTGATAATTTCAGGGCCTTTTTAATGAATACTCTAAGCTAAGCCCTCATAGCTAGGACAGCTTATCGACCCTCTAGCGCTGAATATGAGCAAATTAAAACCTGCATATGGCGTAAAATTGCCCATACTTTGAAAAAAAAAATTATTTTTTTTTTCAAGCTGTTTTTCTACCGTTGGCGAAAAAAAGTAAATTAAAACTAAGATCGGCAGGCTAAGGCAATTGTTTGCACACTAAGCTTCAATTTAAAACACCCTTCGGTGTAAGATAACCAAAGATTGACACAGATTGACACATAGACAGATTGACACAGTGTCTTTAAATGTAAATTTTACTTTTGCGTCTAGTTAACCTTCCACTTACTCTGACGTAGTTGATTCGGCAATAAATGGCCGTTCAAGGTCCTTTTATTTCAAGAAATCATGGCCAAGTTTTACTCGGTTTTATTCATATGCTTTGCGATTATAGAAGGTAGGAAAACCGTAATGTCTACCGTTTACTGCCGTTCTTTAAAAGTAAGAAGGTCGGGCTTTTATAAATCTCTTTCTTAATAACAAGTTACGAACTTTAAAATGAAAGAAAATATATTTAACCATTTATAAAACGAAAAATACAAAAGGAGTTTTAGTCTCGTATACGTGTTTCTCAAGCCGACGAAAATCAAATTCTGTTTTCATTCCACTTCAGTCAGTATGCAACTTCTACTCCGGGGCTAAAGCTTCCTGGTTTGTCATTTTTGTTTTGTTTTTGCGCTATCGTTTCCAGCTTAGCTCTTGTTTATAATTTATCAAAATCATCTAGAATAGCCCGGCCTATTTCTTTAAACAGTTCAGGTTCAAAGTTTGTGATTTTCTTTTTGGTTATCTACTGAGTGACATGTTATTTTTCTGTTCAGTTTAGAAGACTGTGAAATCAACATTTTTATCTCAACCCCTCAAAGTAATTAAAAAAAAATAAGCTGGAATTAAGGTTGCAAACATCAAAATGTTAACTGACAAGTGAGGTGATTGTACGTTCGGAGCTACATCTGCTAAAGTAGATGGTGAATAAATCTTGTATTTAAATATGAAGAAAATGGAGCCTGCGCGCAGACGTCTCATATTTCCTTTGCTTCACGCGGAAGTGTACCATAGGTATAAGAGGTTCTCTTGCGGCACGCTTTCGTGAGAAGTCGGGGCCGGCAACGAGCGCCGAAGCCCCGAGAGAAGCGTGTGACATGAGAGAAATGAGAGCGCGAGAAAAAAGTCTCTGGTACCTAGGGTAGCGGAAATGTAGCCTGTTCCAGGCGTTCAGATAGTGGGGAAAGCGCCAATAGTTGGGGAAGGGCGCGAAGGAAAGCGAGCGAAAAAAATGCGGGGAGACTGGGGAGAGGAGGCGAGGGAACGTCTCCCCGCATTTTTTCGCTCGCTTTTCTCCGCGCCTTCCCCAACTATTCGCGCTTTCCCCACTATCTGAACGCCTGGAACAGGCTAGCGGAAATGAGACGTCTGCGTATTAATCGTCGTCGTTAACCGTGTTCCTTTTCCGTGCGAAGAAAAGGAAAATAGAAGACGTTTGCGCGCAGACTAGAAACATCGATGTTGATAGAGTATAATATAGTCTGTTGAGTGTGATCGTTCGGGTTAGTGTAGTTCTGAAAAGAACTGTTGTTGTTGACAACTTGAGCGGAAGTTGTCTTCAGAATCATGTGAATAAAGGTAAAACTGAATTTCATGTGCTAAATTTCAATGATCCTATAGGCGTAATAGTTTCAATGTACGTGAATGTAACTTAATTACTTAAAAATCTTACCCACTAAAGCTTTATTTTACTTTTAAGTCATCATAATAGAGTTTGAAGGCTTTTAAATATATACTGAAGTTTTTGCTACTAGCTCCTTCAATACCAATAATTCAATTTGTTTTTCAGGATCTTTTACGGCTGAGAACCATCAATCAATGTCAAACGATCATTCACTGTCAAACGCCCAGGACTTGAACTTTGAAATCTGCTTTAAAGCATTTTCAAACTCGTCATTGGAAAACCTCAAGAGCACATTGAGGAATGCCAGCTCAAACCGAAAAGTTAATCTCACTTTTTACAACATTTACGTTGTACATTCCGGAATCAGGAGGACTGAAGAGTTAAAACGAAAACGGCCAAGACTATTGAAATCTCGCGGACTGGAAACATGGCAAGTGGTTGTTATTGTTGGGTGTGTGATATTGTTGGTCATGGCTATCGTTATTTATCGACTTTATGTGAGTACATTTATCTTGCATCACTAACCTCCTCCCTGGGGGGGGGGGGGGGGGGGGACTCCCACCATATAAAAATGACGAGGGTGCTCGTCGGGAATTAAAAAAAAAACACCGTAAAAGGTACCAGAATCTCGTTTGATGGGCGTGTCTTAAATGGATTTTTACCCCTTACACCCTGAGAGGTAACAATTCTTAAACAACCCATGTCATATTGGCAGGAGCAAATCCTGATATTGGTTATTTTAGCCCCTAAGCAGTACCAATCTACAAATTTTGACCCCTTAAATTATAAAGCTTATAGCGCACTAGCTAAAAGCGAAAAGAAGACAAACTAACTTACCGGCCAAGGAATCAGAGAATTAACTCTGTGCGTGAATTATAGTGCTTAAGTCAACCCATAAATTTCCCTGTACTGAGCGTTAGCCCTAGTAAGGAAATGAGGGACCACACGAGGGAAAGAAAAAATCTTTGACCTCGGTGGGATTCGAACCCACGACCTCCAGATTAGATCTTCCGTCGCTCTACCGCTTGAGCCACGAGGCCGTACGGGAGCAGATCATGGGTATATAAGGTGGTAATTCGTCAGGCAATGAGAATGTGAAGGGTACAAATAAATGTTGAGCCACGTACAACTGGTGATACAAACATGATCTTGACGAGAACGTACCCCCGTCAATTTTTGGGTAACTCTTTTGGACAATGGAGGAAAGAGAACGAATGGGTACAATAGGCCTTTATCACGCGGCGGCCATGTTGACTCCCCGGAGAATAAAATGCTTTGTTTTTGCCCTCCAAACCTCGTTTTCAACTTTTTCACTACGAGGCTTGGCGGCGCAATCTTTTGTTTTTATACAAAATGGCGGGGCGCGATAAAGGCCCATTAATGGGCTACAAATGAAAACAGGCGAAGACGACAAAAATCCTGTCTCCTCGCTCTCTCCCTGCCCGCGTTTTTTAATTGTTTTTTTTTTGCCCCAGACCCCGTTAAGATCACGTCCTTTTGCCCAGACCCGCGGAGTTGCTTGCGGAGGAAAGCAATTTTAGATTTTTTTGGAGAAATTAATTCATAAAAAGATAGCTACATAGAGCGGTTTTCACTTGAGTTCCGTAAAACCAATTTGGCCAATCAGATCGAACAGACGCAGAGAATCCAGTGAGCCAATCATAACTTGCAGAAATTACATGTAGCCGCCGTTAAGCACGGGAAAACGTGTGCAAGCAAGTCACGATTGGGGTTAGTTCTGATTGGTTGAGAAATTGGCGCGAGCGTAGCAATGCAAAACCAAAGCAATCGCAAAAGTACGTTCCGACACTCAATAGACAACCGCTTTATATTACAGTTGCAATTTTCTTGTTTTTAAAAGATGCAAAATTCCAAGTTCAAGCGACAGGACATTCTGGCGCAAACTATCGCCAACAGTTCAGGATCGTTTGCCTACAGTAACCCGTACGTAAGGGCAATGTCGTTTTCCAAGGTGGAGCAAACCGAGGTTATAAATGAGTTTGGTAAGCAAAACACCTACTCCTTTTAGGGAGCATCGCGGACGTTTTTAGAAGATGTTTTTTAAGATGGTTTATGGTACTAAACAGTAATCCGCAGGTCTCATGTTAACGTCTACAGAAAAGCCTAAAAAAATATATACCATTTGTTGGACAGATGCCTGGAGTGTTTTTTCGTTTTCCATTTTTATCACACACTGATATATATGTAAATAGGCTTTTTCTGCAACTTCGCTGCTTTTATACTTGTAAACATTTGGACTATTTGTATTTTGTAAATGGTTTGAACACAGGAATATATAAAAAATGTCGTTTTGGGTACGAAATAAGGTCAGCTAGGATTTTAGACTGAAATCAGCTAGCAAATTCTAGACTACGAGCAGTCCCTCTTTCCCAGCTTAGTTCATCTAGCGAGAAACGAAAAGATTGGCGAGTGGAAAATCGCCGCGCGAAAACTGGGGGTGAGACAGGCGCGCGGGAAAAGGTCAAACTTATATAACGGAGTAACTGGTCAGCTTTCAGTTGAAGGTTAGGGGTAGCAGTTCATATAGTTAAATTTAGGACTAAGCAACCCGAGAAGCTTAGTGGTACAGTGGTACAATAGGCTATGTAAGCCTAAGCCTGGCTGAGGTCACAGGTTCAATCCTGAGTGGGGATTTTAGATTTTTTTTTCACACTTAAAAATGTATTGAAAATAAAATTCTAAGTGTCGACATTAAGTTATATAAGTCTCAGTAAGGTGTCCGACATCCTTCTGGACGGTATGATATTGGCACAACCGCGGGAAAAGAGAGTCTCTCTTTTCCCGCGCGCCTGTCTCACCCTCAGTTTTCGCGCGGCCATTTTCAGCTCGCCAATGTTTTTGTTTTCGTTTCTCGCTCGACGGACTAAGCTGGGAAAGAGGGACTGCTCGTAGTCTAAGCAAATTCGGAGGGTAAGATTCCCTTGCCTAAAATTTTCTGTCGCTGAAAGATTCAACTGAAAGAACCGAAAAGCTCGAACTGTATTAGCTTTCAACATGATATCGATAAACAGCACAACGCCATGCCAAACGTTTTAGAACTAAACAATCTTCGTTGGGTTCCCCTAAGGCCATCCCAAAAAAATGTTTCGTTTCCCATCGCTTTCTCTCTCGTGAAAGTGGGTCGGTCGGTCGGTCGGGCAAAAAAAAAAAAAGAAAAGAAAATTGACCGAGGGATCCTCAGTTCAGAAAAAGCCTGGATGCTAAGTAAGAAGGCCTGCGTGCCGTGTGCTTTCGATTGCCAATGTTTTCCAAATCTAGATTTACTCCTTATCTACAATGGAGGCTAATAAATTAAATATGAAAGACTGATTTCTATTCAAAATAAAGCCTTGATCACATGTTTAATATATATAGATAGGCCAAGCCTAACAGCGTCGCACTTTAAACAAGCTTAACTAAGGTGAAACTTAACTAAGGTGAAAGGTTGGAAGCACGAGAATTAAGATTGACGAACGGGCTATTTTCAATTTTAGCAATTCTCAAAACAGTAAGCTTATTACCCGACCGTCTGCACAGTACATTTAGACCGTACAAAAGTTCACAAAAACAACTTTTCTCTGTCTAGAATAACTAGTACGACTACTTTCCGAATAAAATACAGTTTTTGTTTGTCAAAAATTGCCCGAGAAACTGATTTGGAAATCAAAATTGCAAAAATACACAAACATATTTGCATAAGGCGACGCGAGTGAAGACAGAAAACCTAAGTCTTGTTTTGTTTACATAAAATCGCTTTTTAATCTATGAAATGAATGAACAAAGACATAAAAACGGACAACACAATCTTCTTTCGAAAAATTTTATTCAAATCTCCATTAATTTATGTTTAAAAGCAGAACACGTACCATTTACAGCGCATCAAGGCAGAGCTGTCCTCGTTGAAATTCAAGATAACAACACGACTTAATTTGAACGTTTCATAAACATGTCTCCAAAACTAAGAGAACACAAAGGAAAAGTCAATCAAAAATTGATATCAACATAAATTCCCATCGAAAAATGTGATTTATTTTCCCTTTAAAGCACTGGACGGCTTGGAAATTCGTTAAAACTCCGCTTCTTCGGTTCTGAAATCCGTAATAAAAACAAGGCATCTCCCGCATTGCTCCTGCATTGAGTTTATCCCTGAAAGGTCTTCTTTTTCCACTAAAGCGGCTTCTGAGTATCCCTTAATTAGTATCCCTGTCTTGAGTAGCAAACCGCGAAAAAATGCAGGGAAATAACGACTTTACTGCTCCGCCTAACACTGCGAAAGATCCAACTTTTTGCGTTCGACGATAGGAGAACGCTTTCTAATAGACCAATTCCGATATATTAAAATTCATACTTGGCTCCGAGGCTTAGGGGAATAAAACAAAAGAAATCACATCGAGGTTCAGGTATGAATTATTTATTTCTTTTATTTTATTCCCCTAAGCCTCGGAGCCAAGTATGAATTTTAATATATCGGAATTGGTCTATTTCGTCGGGTATCGGTCTGGGCGCAGGGGATTGTGGGAGGAATTGGGCTGGATGCTATGCGATTTCAGGGTTTGGACGCCATCTTGGACTGGCACACTTAGCCTCGATTCCATTTGGACTAGCATACGTGGCCTCGATTCCATGTGATAATTTTCTCGGCCGCCGGGAACTGGTATTTACACGTGACAAGATGCTCAGGCCATAGAAAATAAGCCAATCAGCGAGAATCAAATCATGGCGATGATTCGGCTGACACGAACGAGACAAACAAACGAGAATTGAGCAAGAATAGAGCGAGACATATGTACCGCCGTGACATTCGGATGGCTTGACTGAGCTAGAATCGGGCCATATTCAAGCCATCCCGTTGGAAAATTTATGGCCAGACACGAGCGAGATTCAAGCCAGAAAACGAACAAGAATCAAGCGACGAATGTTTTTCTCACTTTGATGGAGATTATGCGGATGGATCGATGGAACGCTCGCGAAACCAAACGCGGCTTATGTTTATTCCCGAAGACACTCCAAACTTTCTGTGATGTTTTAGCGCGGTGGAAAACTTGGAAATGAAGGCTGAGAGTTTGGAAAAGCTTAATCTTAATTTGGCGAGCGAAACTACAAAGAAAACAGAGAATTTGTAGAAGCGCATAGTCTGTTTATATAAATACTTGCGACTTTCGCTTTTGCCAGCGTGTTTTCAGGTTTCAAATTACCGTTTTGACATATGCAAATTCGGTGCACTTTTCCCACTTTTCCCAAGGGACCGCCAAGCACTTTTCTTTACCGACAACTACAACAAACTTCAAAGGATTTAAATTTTTTTTTCTGCTACCAAACTTTCCCTACCGTCTTCATACACAGAGTAAATACAGGTTTCACTGTACACAATAACCCTTAATTTGACAATATGCCATAGACATATTCATCTATCCCAATAACCAAAAATTAAAATCCCCCCCTTTCAACTGCCGAACGCACTACCCTAATCTCCGATTACTCCTAGTTTAAAACTTTAAAAAGTGTTTACCGAGCTGGGTTAACACTCGTTAACATCCCTCAAACGGACTTTTCCTTTTCATTTCAAGTTACATGAAGTAAAACCTATTTCACACTTTAGAGTAAAATTAGAAAAAAAGATCAGAATAGTGTAAGCCTCGAACCCGAGTCGTTCGCTTCGTAAGTAATATCCTTATCCACTGTACCAACGTGGACTAGCTACTGGGAGATGTAATTTTTAACATATTTATAGAGTTACCCATAACAATAAATGAAAGCTAACAGTTTTCAAATCAGTGCTTAGCCCTAAACACTGTAGATCAATGCTAAACCCCAAAACGCTACTCTTTGCTTAACCGGAGCTCTGTTCTCTCAGTTTTCTGCCCAATAAAAGGGGTTCTGTTCTCGTGTACGTCAGCACTACGGTATAATAACGATAAAAGATACTAAGTTGTGTAAAACCTCATAAGGTGTCCAAGGTCCGTTTGAGAGATGTTAACGAGTGTTAACCACCGAGCTGACGGCTGTGTAGCCGCGCGTGTGGCGTTATACGCGCATGTTTTGCGACGTCATACGCGCACGCGAGCTAGCTAGTCCTGCGCGACAGCGCGACGGCGGCGGGCACACGCGCGCCCGCGAAACATTCCGCTAGCCATGACCATCAAAATTCTATGAGTATGGGGCTGCGCAGCCGGGCCTTCGGCCCGGCGAGTGCTCCGCTAAAAAGTAAAATTTTGCTTGTCAGACAGTGTACCTGAATTTTTTTTTTTACTTCTCCAAAAAAATGGGTCGGTCGGGCGATGGAAAACGAAACATTTTATTGGGATGGCCTGAACAGTTGGGACTAAGTTTTAAAATTGTGCATGTTCCATTTGCGATTAAATACTTTTACCCTGTTGACAGTTAAACTTGTGTATCGGTATTTTATAGAGAATTTCGATATATAGACCCTTTTAATAATTACCACGATGCATAATTTTCCGCTAATGACGTCAAACATATTCTTTTGAATTGCAAGAGAATTCAAAAGAATATGTTTGACGTCATTAGCGGAAAATGATGCATCGTGGTATTTATTAAAAGTGTCTATATCACCCTGCTAATCTTTATTTTCTTTATCATTATAGCCGTTACACGCAACGAAAACCATTTGTGACCAGTCTCCAGTTAGTGGTATCTCGTGTTTTTTGTGGACGCTTTTTATAGCTAATAAAATGTTGACAATGTTGGTCAGTTACAGATGTCACTTCAATAAAACCTACTTTAATTGCATACGTATTATTGTTGGTAATCTCATAAATGCGTGCGACTTACCCTAGACATCACATCTTGAGCAACGAGTAAAGAACGCGAATGAGAAAGATAATCAATCGGGATGAGGTGAGGAGAGCGTGGTTCCGTTCTCTTTAGCCCGAGCAAATTAAACGAGAGTGACCAAGAGTTAATGCGCTCGTTCTAGTTTGGCCTGAAACTCTCATGCGCTCTCGTTGACTCTCGTTGCTCTCGAAGAATTTTAATCTGCTCACGTTTTGGAGCAACTATAGAATGCAGGGCCACCTTTGAAAGTGTTTTTGATTGGTGGCCGTTTCGCTCGGCAGTGGATGAAAACAACGAGAAGTACATGAGATGCAAGTTTAGTGTTGGGTCTGTGTATTTGGTGGCTCGTTTGGCTCGGCAGTAGTTGTAAAGAACGAGAAATAAAGTTGGGTGTGTGTATTTGATGACTTGTTTGGTTCGGCAGTGACAAAATAACAAACAAGCCAGCTCATTCGATACACGGTAAAGTGGCGCTGTATTCTACAGTTTAGCCCAAGTTTTAATTTGAATCAATGGGAGTTTGAAGTCGTTTGGTCTCAAACTTTCATACACTCTCACTGACGCTCGCGCTCTTTCAAAGAGTTTAAACTCTTTCCAACTCTCGTCGACTCATCTCGTTTTGCCTGGGCCTTTACCTTTAACCTTCTAAGAATGTAAGAAATTGAGAAAATTTAAAACGACCAGCATCACAGAAAAGTACACTTCTTGTTAGCTTTCATGTGAATCACACTTGAGATCCTACTGATGTTCGAGTTAGGCCACATACTACTAGGTAAATAGTCTATATAAAACTTTAAATTCAAAGCTATCATTCATATAATAATATTAGTATCTTTACTTTAAATTGTATTTAGAATAGACGATATTCGTATTCTCGGTATTGAACTGGAACTAGCTTGCAGTCGAGGCTCATGCGGGGGAATCTTTTCACATGCAAAAATTTTTAATGATATTCCCCCGCATTAGCCTCGACTACAAGCTAGTTCCAGTTCAATACCGAGAATACGAATATCGTCTACTGTCCATGTATAATTTTATAATTTAACCGTGTCACTGACAGTGCATTGACACTAGTTATAGAACGATTGACCCAAAAAAGTTCTCGGTTTCCCAGTTCAGTCCTGACAGACAAGAAGAGAAAGAGCTAATGGCTCGCCATGAAAGAATCTCAGCCACGCATTTCTGAATTCCTGCTTTAAGGTTAATTCATCTCCCAACAGGAAGAACAACTCTTTAAGGAGGCTAAGCAATGCTATCTACCGCGTCGTTTTCCTTTCGATGTACGGAATTAAAATGTGAGAAAATCTTAAAACAACATCTCAATAATTGAAGTTGTCAAATGCCGTGGCATTATTCTTCCACTTCGAAGATAACTGAGCCCAAGTTCAAAACCGGACAAAATCGAACAACAAACATTCTAGATCACAAGAAAGTACTGCTCAACAGCTTATAGTGCGCATGTTTCATACACATGTTCTCATGCGCATTAAACGAATTCGACAAACTGAGAGGTTTCATTTAAGGAGAGAAAGGCACTACATCTCTCCACCGTCACGGGACACCTTCATGTTAAGTAACTTTTAAAAAGAGAGTACACTGCCTCGTCCCAGGCGTCCCTCCTTATTCTAGTGCGGTGCGCGTGGAGTTGTGGGCTACAACTCCCCGGCCGCGCGGGGACGAGGCAGGAGAATACAAATAACTATTGCATGTGTGTTTTTGTTGTTATGCTCATATGGAACTGGACGCGAGCTTGTTTACTTTTTTGTATGATTTTATTACCGTAGAGCAAACCATTCTCAAGCTGCTGCTTCTTCGTCTTCTCCATGACGCTCACCCAAGTGACGATCAAACGCCTCCATGGCTTCCACATTGCCAACCTCTTGTAAAGCCTTCATTAGTGAATGCACTGTAGCTTTGGTGCCCTTTGTCTGATGCCAAACTCGCAGGACTTGATACGACCGCTCTTCCTGCGTCTCGTTCTCTGTCTTGATGTTGTCGATGATTGTGTCTGACACACCAAGACACCTACCAAGCGGCTTCCATTTGTTGGCCATTACCTTGGCAACTAAAGCTTGACAGCATGATTCTACTTGTTCTGTTTTTTTGTTGTTGTTGTTAAAGAAAGAAAGAACATTCATTGTTAAAGGGGCAATGTCATCTAGGAAATAGTATACCACCCGGGTAGTCCAGCACTTGTCCAAACGATGTCTGTGATTCGCTAACAAAACAATAGATTTGTCCCGCTGGGATAGGGATTAGGGATAGGGGCATTGTTAAAGTGATATATCAATTGTATCGTTCGCCAATCACAGACATCATTTTGACAGCTACGGGGTTCCGAAACGGGAGTTTCGAAAGTAGCGCAACTATTATCAACTGCATGCGTTTGGCTGTGAATGACCCCGATGGAAATGGATTGCAACTTGATGTATTTGCATGTAGCTGAGCATGCATAAAAAGTAACGCAGCTGTTTCTTCCACATCCCAACAATTACAATTGTTAATTTTTGAGAAACCACTAAAGCAAAATGTTAGCGACTTAACTGCACTCTCAGTGGTGATTAAATTTTAAACCTCTTTTAAGCGGCCACTCGCCCATATTTTGATGCCACTTTATATAAAGCGTTAAGCACGGGAAAACAAAGAACCACTCATAAGGCCCAAAATCCATCCGTCAAGTTACAAGCAAGTACACAGAGGAAAATGATCTAAATTGAGCAATTTACTTACTGGAATAACAAGGAGAATCCTCAGGGACTTTTGACACAGTATCCTGGGGCTACATGGTATAGAAAACAATAAATAAGTAACTAATTTACGACCATTTGACAAAAAAAAGGCAAAGGAGTCATCTAAGGTGGACAGGAACATACATGGGAGATAATGGACGACAGGGGACAATCAGCTCTCCGATTGCAGTTGAGATGACTAACGTTTCAACATAAAAATAGCGTTTGTTTGTCTAGTATTGCTCAAAATAGCACGACTTTTGTCAGCAGTCTCACCGGTTCATGTTTAACTATAAAGAGCTGATTGATTCAAGATTTAGTTGCCTCATACAGCCGTGGATTTTGTGTCATGGCAGGTGATTACACGATCTGGTCTGACCTGGTCCCATCTATGCTCATCCATACTGTGTGGTCTCTCATTGGTTGCTACCAACCTTCCCGCCCAACCTTTCCCCCTTTGCTGTTGAGAGCAACAACAGATCACCCATTATTATGATCGGCAAGTTCAACAAAAAAGGTCACCTATCCTATTCAATCAAAGCAAGTATCGACGGTACGGTGTCATGAAAACACGACAGCCTTCCTACATACGCCCTAAGTATCTAAATCATTATTTTCTGTGTTATTTTAATAACAATTAAAATTGAATAATAACCTTCACAAGCCATTCCTTGATTTCCTCGAATTCATGGACTGGTGTACTGTTACACCACAAAGGCCGGGATGATACTGCTGGGTCAATGCAGATCACGTGAGGACGAACCTTGCCTTGAAGATGTCCGTCAGCTGCCTCATCACACGTGGAGTTGCCATCCGTTTCACCATCGCTTTCATCAGAGGACGAATCTGATGGAAGAACCCTGCCATCACAAGATGCACCCGGGCAACGTGGGTTGGGGCAGACAGGTCCAAACTTGAACTTAAGGAACCTGAATTGGCGCTGACAAATGTCCGTCATAATCGACATTAGAATACTGAACAATTCATGCAACTTTTTGCCATTTTTGTACCTGAAGAGGTAAAAGAGACACGAACGTTAGAAACCAGGACATGCATGCTGCAAAAGTGACAGAGAACAGAGAAATGATGATTATTTTTACTAACGATTGGCACTCATAAGGACGACAGATATAATGAAGGAATAAAGAACGAGCCGGACGAATAAAATTGTAAGATGTGCATGGAGACACAAACATAAAGACACTCGAAATCATTGAAATCACTCATGACCACTGTTCCATGACGGACGATATGGCTGAAGTACAAAACGTTGCTCTAAGATGTAAAAAATATTTACTTGCCTGGCACTGATTCTAATCTGGTTGTATTTCTGGCAAGCATTAGCGACAATGAAGAAACTGTCAGCAAAAGAGAAGATTGCCATCTTTTTAGCTATGATGGGCCTCATGCCACTGCTGGTTTTGCTTTTTGCACTTGTGCGAACAATGAAGTAGTGAAAGAGGGCAGGAGGGAGGAAGCGGTGGAAATCAAACACAAGAACTTTATCCGAGTTGCAAATTCCATTCCAAGTTTTTCGGCAAAGCCTCTCCCACTTTCGTTTTAAACATTTTTCTTTAAGGTGAAAAGGAACGATGTACTTGCTTAACTCTGGCCCTGTTTCTTCGCCGCTTTCACTTTCTTCGCCGCGATTTTCAGGGTCTTCGACTTGCGCCAAAGATGAGATGGGACATAGCATACCAGACGCTTCTAAGATGCCCACAAGCTCTGTAACAGGACTCTCCAAGCTTTTCCAGACGTGGTCCAGGAGACTGGTGTCTGTTATGCCCTGATCTTGAAGCCGTTTCCATTGAGAGCGATGTTCCCGATCGACATCTAAGTGTTCTGGAATGTCATGAAGGCAGGTCATCACGTTCACCAGGTATTGGGGGTTGATCACCACCAAGTCATTTATCTCGGAGTTTTGCGTCTCTGGTCCGATTAACTCTTCTGGAAATAAATCATTTAACACAATTTTGTTATTTTTTTTTATAATAATAACTTCTTTTTTGGACCTCTCAATGTCTACCTTAACAATTTCCAAAAGCCGTATCGGCCATGGGTGTAAAAATGAGTAAAAAGAAATATGTGGTGCCTCTTACAAAATGCGTTGTGATGAACAGTGTTGGACAACTAGCGTCAACTTAGGGGGAGTAGTAGAACTCCCAATTGTTTTATGCTGCAGACACCAGCAATAAGCGCTTGCCTTATGAACTACCTAGACTTGTGATAAAACGTAACTCTAACTTGCCAATATTTAAAATAAAATGACGTTTATGACTACGCATGTGATCACTATTACATCACTACGGATGTCATCACAAGATCTATTCAATCACCTGGGAGGATGATCACACCACTGTCGTGATAAAAACGCAGCATACTTTCAAACGTTTCATCCTCAACACGGAAATTGCTCTCTATCATCCCTTTCAGGTAGCCCTTGGGTACACAGGCTGGGCAATCTGGCTTCTCCCTGCACTTGAGGATTTCCTCTTCAAAATGAAGCCACAGAACAGGTAATTCCTCGTCCATCCGCATAAGCCTGGAAGCTTCCGCCTCAATTGTGTTCTTTAACAGCAAAGCTCCATCATCTTCACAGCCAAGGGTGTTTTCTACTGCAAACAAAAAACTCTTCTCTTGGCTTTTAACCAATTGCTGGCCAAAAGTCTCGGAAAATTCGTCACACAGCACTTTTTCTGCATCGGCTATATCTTGTTGGCTGACTTGATCGCGATGTGTTCCCACCAGGAATATCGGTGTGGTCTGAGGAGTGTGGACACGGACAGAGTTGAGCCAGAAATGAATTTTCTTTAGTGCATTGTCTTTCCTATCTGGGTTACACAGCTGAGCTAGGTTCGTCACCACGAGGTAGAAGGAACGCCTGTTTAGGAACACATGGTGCATGGCTTGGTACAAAGGATGGCCAGCAAAATCCCAAATGCTGATTTTCGTATACTTCCTTTCTTTGTCTTCCAATGAAGCTTCACTCAGTCTTCTTGTAATTAGGTCCACTGGCATGTCTCGTGGAGGTGTCTTCTCACTGCTAGATCTACCGTACCGTCTATCAGAGGTAACTGGTACCACGCTTGTTTCATCACTTGTCTCGCCCTCTGCAGATGCAGGTGGACCTTCAATGCTGGGAAGTCGCCTTATGCCAGCTGAGCGACACCTTTCAGCTAACGACGAAGGTCCTGGATCAGAAGAACTAAAGTGCAACACTCTTGGATGTCCCTTTGTCTTACGGGAATTTTTGATACCTTTGCATACTTTGTCTGTCAAAATATCATCCACATGAGACTTGTTCAAGTCAGAAACATGCCACAACTCATCTAGTTCTGTCATCTCAACCATGGATGTATCTATTCCATGTGTCTCGTTTCTTTCTTCCTCAAACTCCTCTCCACTGAGATTTCGTACCAGGCTTGACTTGCCTGCTCCAATGTCTCCAATAACTGTCAGCTGCATGCGAGTCACCTGGGCTTTACCTTCAAGGAGGGCCTGATTGAAAATTTTGACTGCCTCTTTTCCCCTGGCAAGGACTTCATAGGGTTCAGTGAAAGGTTCTAAGTAAAAACAAAATAAAGCTGTAGAAGTTAAAAAACTGGTTGGGTTACAACAGCCAAAGGCAAGTCTCTGGATGCTACTTAAAAAAATGATGTTTGTATACCCATTCTGACATGCTGCACACTTTTTAGTAATTAAGCTACATTCATCGGTCGACACACAACACGTTCTACTACCCCAGTGGAGAGCAAGTCTTATTTCAGTAATGTGACAGAGCCGGTACATGTGTTTGAAGACAAGTTGAATTCATGCATGGATACACGATGCAATATTGTGTACAATACTACGTTTTGATTCATTCAACATGGCCACACGCTGCCAATATTTGATGCAATTTCTCTCACACTGCGAGCACTCAGTTACCATGTACATAAATGCCAAGATAGTCAACATGAAACAAGAGCACCTCTAATGTGTTGCATGATGATCAAGACATTGGTGGGAAAAAAGAACAGGTCTCCCTGATCCGACTAGTTGAGATATTTGATAGTCTGGATAGTTAGCATAGGAACAATGATATGCATATGCATACCATATTTACTCAAAAAAGAGCCACAGTGCTTATCAAAATTTTCAACTTTCTAAGTTTAAAGCAAAGTGTGATGTTTTACACTGTAACTATGAAAGTCTAATAATAATCGCTGCTCTTGAACTCACGATCAAGTGCTTTTAAAAAAGGAGTAAACATGGAAGGTCATTGGAAATTCAGAGGGAGGGCCAAATTTTAGGGGTCTCAAAAGTAAAACTTTTTGAAAGGAAAATATGGAGCCACTGCATAATTTCCAGAGGGTGGGTAGGGGGTTTAAACCTTTTAATGGGGGAGGTACACTGTATGGACGAACACAATATTATTAGCAGCTGTGCCACATGAAATTGCACACAAAGTTGCAGGCAGGAGATACTCAGACAGACACGTGTTATTAAAATTTGTGAACATTAAGTTTAACTTGTAATTAAGTTTAACTTGTAATAATTGACAGCCCCTTTGATTCAGCATACACTTTTTGTTTATATATAAATTTAATGACTGGCAAATTCATTACCTTGAATTTCATTGGTTGATTGGATTTGCTGCACTTGACAGACAACATGGCTTATCTCATCAAACTCCTCAACATGACATGTTTCTGGCATTATGTTAAACTGTTGGGCAAAACTGTTTTCACCATAGAGCCTGTTCCACACAAGTTCCACTGCCTTGTAATCTCGCTGTGATATCTCACCAACTCTTGTTTGGAGTCTTGTTTGATAATCTATGAATTAAAATCATTACTGATATTTACACTTTAAAAAATCACTGAAAATCATAAATTTAAAATATAAAATAATAAATAAACAGTTTAGGTATGAGTGTTTTTAAACCTGATAAATTCAACTTATATAAGGATTGGGTCAACTGTGCCCTATTGGGTCCCTTGTTCCTTCTGGAGGGTCCCTGGCTTATTACCGGAACTTTGAAATACAAAATGTTTTGAACCAAATGTACAATATGCTATGTAGATATGTGTGGACCTAAAGCATGTGGCCGTCTTTGAAATTTTGCCTTGGTATGAAATCTGGTATAGATTGTATCATTCTGGTCTGCGATAATGGGTATGTTTTGCCTAATCTTAAGGGTACAGAGTTTGGTTTAAAAAGAAAAAAATATGTAAAGGTTATGTCTGAGATTGGATAAGAAACATAATGTATTTTGGTTCTAAAAAGAGTAAGGGCAAGAAGTGAGCTACACATCCCCACCAAACATTTTATGAAGGGTTCTCTCCCCTCCCCCCCCCCCCCCCCCCCTTCCTCCCCAACTATGGTAAAATGATGACCCAAGAATAGACTCAAGTCAATAAGCCATTATTTCTTCTTATTAGAGCAGTATTCCATTTCAGTTTTCCATTTCCTCTCGCCCTCCCCCCTCCTCGCCTTCCAATCTGACACCCACACCCTTGGTCGAGTCTTTTGACTTCTGATTGGTTGTTACAGTGGTGCGAGATTTTTTAGCCAATCACAAAGCAGAGCAATAGCTATGGTCACTGACTACACACTTTTACCTAATAAAAAAAAAACGATTTACCTAGGGTAAATTCATCTGGGGTTTCATTTTCCCAAGGTAAAATATCTAAAACTTGGTCACACTATTATAATCAACACCTGTAATTCCTAAAATTTAGTTGCAAGTTACAAGTAAGACACAAGACCGTTGAATATAATTCCTTTATCAGCTAGGCCGTAAAACAGTCGCAAAATTGCGACTAACAGACCAATTTTAGTCGCAAAAGCGAAATCTTTAGTCGCAAATGCACCCAATACAGGCACAATTTCAAGCCCTGTATAAGTATTCTGTATCGATGATACAGTATATAGTTGTTTTGTATCAGGATTTATAAACCTTTATTTAAACTTCATTCTTTTGTAATTTCCTTATGAATTATTAATGAATTTTATAATACATTGTACATGTTGCATGCAGCTAATACAACCGAATTTTTAGTATCAGTGTTGTGTTGGCTGCATGTGTGAAACCTGGATACGATGTCCAGGACCTTAATAATCCCCAAGATGAAAAATCAGGCAGGTTTAATTGCTGACTGTTACAGTATTCTTCAGCTTTTGGGGCATGTCCATATATCGCAACTCAGATAACATTTTTTTACTGATTTTTCATAAGACTTAAGGACGTTTGCACTAATTGTTTATGCGCATCCTTACTGCGCATGCAATTCATGTTGCAATGCCATGATACGTCATGCACGAGCGTGCACGCAAAGTAAGAAATCTAAACAGATAAAGGGCTGTTAGCTGTTACGTTAACTTTAGTTTCATTTTACTCACTTGGATGGTCGGTGACCCCTACTTTTTTTGGCTGGATACCGGTAATTTTCTTTTCTAATTCTCGACAGATTGTAAAAAAAATGAACAAAAAAGCAATGTAGGAAGTTTAAAATTTTCCATTTTTCTACCCACGCAGCATCGAATTCCACAAACTTGCGGCTGTCATGGTTTGTAAATGATGTTGTTTAAAAATAAGATTTACTTTAAGTGACGTCACCAATTGATTTAATTTGCTCAATAGACCCACTCGTATGAAATTTGGCATAGAAAGTTCCATTCTAGAAATTCCTTTGCAATATTTTTAGACTAACAGACATCGGGCCATATCGAGAAAGGAAGACCGATTTTTCCAAATAAAGGTGGTCTTTCAGATACCTTATCTCTGAAACAAACTCGGTGAACCCCCAATTTTTTTTTTTGCATTTCTGACATGAGTAACTCGTTACCTAGCTGTAGCAAAAGTTTTAGGAAAAAATCAATGTTAGAAGATTTTCGCGCAAACATCCTTAATTCATAATAATTATGAATGCCTAAATTTAATAAAATTAAACTAGTAGTAATCATAGATTATAGTGCGTCTCCTTATCCCGTGGCACCTCGTCTTAGCCTGGTACCTCAGTTTCATGAATTAATTCAGCCACTGTTGAAAAGGGCTATGTCGCGAGATATGTCACGCAGGCAAAAACGTCGGGCCTTCATCAAACAAATTCACGCTATCGCCGTGGAATCGGGCAACTGCCGTGCTGTGTACTCCAAAAGGTCTCAGATTTTTCAGACATATACTGTAAATAGTATATTTGTCTTGATTTCATTTCGGTTATTTCTCCGATTCTGAAATCATACTCCTCAGTACATGTACCAATACCGGAACCGGAAATGAGAAATTTCGACGTTTAAGTCACGCAACATTCAACATGAAATTTCGCAAGATTTTTCGGATAAAATTACAACTACCAATTGCAAGTAAGACACAAGACTGTTGAATATAATTCCTTTATTAGCTAGACAAATTTTAGTCACAAAACTGCGAAATCTTTAGTCGCAAATGCGCCTGATACAGGCGCAATTTCGAGCACTGTAAAGTTAAATTATCTGCGTTCGCCTGGCGCGGCCGGTCAGTGAATTATTGCTACAAGACATAAGCGAATTGCACCGTACCGTAGAACATCGCGAAGAACGACGTCGGTATTTAGGTGAAAGCTTCCAAAATCAGGCAGAGAACCACAGCAAAATCAAGATAGAACATTCAAAACATACCAGAACGGCAGCGAGGAAAATCTGTAACTTCTTGCTTGATTCCAAACAACTTACTTGGTCCGGAGAAGAACCTTCGTCCAATTTTTCCACTGCGTACTTTTACTAGGCATTGAAATATTGAGCTGTACGATTCCAAAATCGGGAAAATATCCGAAACTAAATCAAGACAAATAGATTATTCACATGTGACATTTCGGAACCCCAGCTCCCCAGGATGATGCCTGATTTCCACGCGATGCTGGATACTATTGTGACGTTTCAAAATGGCGCAGATTCTGTACCGACACTTTTCTCGATTCGTTCCGCTTAGCCTAGACGACGCGCTAAGAATGCTGGATACTATTGTGACGTTTCAAAATGGCGCAGATTTGGTACCGACACATTTCTCGATTCGTTCCGCTTAGCCGACAAGATTAGGAAGCGTCTCCTTCGTCGACGCAATTAAACTTAATTCATCCAACTAAATTAATAAAACTAACTCCAACCCTGGATTGATATATTAACTTACCGGCAAGATGAAATAAAATTATGGTCAAACAAGAATGATCCTGTGCTAAAGAGATTGGAGTACTTCCATTGCGGTCAGGTAAATGCAAGTTGCCTCCATTCCTGAGCAACAACTTGAGACAACTGCCATGTCCCTTCCAAGCGGCAAGATGAACTGGCGTTCTGCCATCTTTAGGATCAATAACATTTGCTTTTCCATCCGACCAACTGAGCATAATCTTCAAGCACTCGTAATGACCGCCGAATGCAGCGCAATGCATCGGAGTGATACCCGTCTGGGATTTTGAACAAGGAAGATGAGAATCTCCCGGTGCATCGGCATACTCGTTCCTCATAAGCTGATCGACGAGTTGAAACTTGCCTGTGCAGGCGGCGTGATGCAGATCTTTCAGATGATGTCGGTTTTTTTGAAGATGTTGGATCAAGTCATTGGTACCTTGGAAGGATCTTCTACAATGGACGCAGCTTTCCGGTACATAAAGAACATGATGTTTGGAGCTGTGTTGTAAATGCTGCATCAAACTTTCTTTGTCGGAGAACGTTCGATGACATCTTGAGCAGTTGTAATTTGCTCTAACACAGGGCAAATTCTTATCCACGAAGGGCATTTTCTTCTCAAAGAAATATTAAACGTGAAGACAAAAAAGTTGTTCCATAGAGCAAAATACCAGCCGGACAAACATGAGGTTTCCAAGAATCCAAAGATAGCTCATCTTCTCGGAAGTAGCCTGCACCCGTCGGGGAGAAGGGAACTGGGGAGAGAGGGAAATCTTTTTCGCGCCCCCAGGCTACCCGGAAGTGGCATTGTTCCATTTTCTCTCAGCCACACGTCCCGCGTAATCATGAAAATTAACATAGGAAATCATGGGTAATCATTGCAAAGACATGCCTTACTTCCTCTCCCTCTCCCCGCTCCTTCGCCTTCAAACCTGCTATGGTTGCGCTCGGTTCGCCCCACAAATTCACCTGCAAAAAAAAGTTGTAATAAAATAGTACCTTATCCCTTAATTAATTATTGGCGCGTGATCGCGTAATTTAGTTCACAGGGGATTCCCCGAATTACGCGTAATTTGGTATTTAACTTCAAAGATGTTTTCCCAGAATTACGCGTAATTCATTGGTTTAACGTGATTTTTCCCTCAAGAATTGAAGATAAAATCCGGAGTTTAATCTTTCATATCTGACTTGGACACAGCTGTGAGACGATTGATCCTTTTTTGAAATTCTTGTTTGATTTCTTTTCGAAGCTCGCTTTTGATCTTGTCTATATCTGGTGTTCGAGTTTGACTGTTTTGTTGTGTAGCCTTTGTTTCACCAGAGCGAATCAAGGCCTTGAGTTCATGGTATTTCTGTACCTCGCGAAGTATGATTGAAAACTCTGAATCACTGACGCGCTTGTTCGTGAGAGCCTTAGTACCAACTCATTGACAGAGTTTCGTTTAGTAAGGGCGTGAGGTTTTATCCCATTGGCCTCAAATTTTCCACAATAACAGATATTCTCGTGTTCTATGGTTTGTTCTTTTTGTTTTTTCAGTTTTCGGTATTTTTGGCGGGAAAGTGACGTCACGAATATTGGGCCAAAATTCAAATTTTACATTTTGATACATTCAATGGCTGCTGCTGAAAGAGCAAGCTCACACAAGTCGAAAACCGAAGAGATAACCAAAATATCTTGATTCAGTCAAGAGATATCATTAGTTAAAATTTGCATTTGTGTTATTTTTGGTAACAAAATGGCGGGAATTTTGAAATTCAAACAATTATATCTCTTGACTGAATCAAGATATTTTAGTTATCTCTTCGGTTTTGAACTTGTTTCAGCTTGCTCTTCCAGCAGCAGCCATTAAATGTATCAAAATGTAAAATTTGAATTTTGGCCCAATACGAAAACAGAAAAAACAAAAAGAACAAACCCTAGAACATTAGAATATCTGTTATTGTGGAAAATTTGAGGCCAATAGGATAAAAACTCACGAAGATAATTTGTAACAAAAAAACATGGCCCAATTTCGATCAAAAATTTCCCACCGTGTTTCGAGCCGTTTACTGAATGCAGTAAGGCCAGCAGATAAAAACCCTGAAACAGCAGCGATACTGGCTAGTGGCGGGCTGGCAATTATTCCAACTCCAGTCAAAGCTGTTGCCACTGTGGCGGAAGATAGGCCTGCAGAAATTAAACCAAGGCCAACAGCTCAACCGTGAAAAAAGGAGTGTGTTCGTTTTTTTTTTTTTTTTTTTTTTTTTTGCGACCTGTCTATAGTGGCCCGCTTCTGATTCAAGCTCTTTCTGTAAGTCAGAGATTTTTTTGAGACGGAAGTCCTCGCCATTTTTTAAGACTGGGTAGAGCGTTAGAGTCTCGCTGTATTTCGGAGCCGATGGAGGCAGTACATTAGCCGAACTCATGGTGGGTTATATATATATATATTTTAATTTATCTCTATTTCAAATTCTAAGGGCTTGTTATTGAAGTCAAAGAGGTCATTGTTTACGTCTCTGACTGATAGAGACACGCTATTTACATAATCACAAGATGAGGTGTCACGCAAGATGTTTTGCTGTGTCGATTCATAGCAGACTTTCTCAAACGGCTTCCCATGAATATCAAATCGAGCCAAAACTGTCGAGTTTTGTTCTTTATCGATCAGATCACAGTGGATAAAGTAAGTGCTTGGTGACGTTAATCCTTTGACGAATGTTGTGAACATTAATTTAGGTTTTATACCAAGCAATTCTGACAAATCGTGGTCTAGCTTCACATCCTTCATTTGCGTGTTGAAAATGACCATCGACCCTACTGGCGTATTTGTCTTGGTTTCTAATTTTAACTTTTTGTCTGGGAATGCGTTCTCTAATTCTTTTGCCAAATACTCAAGAGTGTAATGCCCTGGAAGAAGTCTCCTGACAGTTGTGTTTTTATCAGGCCAAGTAAACAATGTTATCTCTCCTCTTTGTTTCAAAGTATTCCACGAATTATAAAGCGAGCAATATATAAGCCGGATGTAACTCGGTTTTGGAAGCCCGTGTTCGAAGTAGATTGTGTGAGGGTTAGAAGGCGCGACGATTGTTAACACAACCATTGTGTATATAATACATTTTAAAAAATATATTTATATAATCATGTTTGGCAGACGTCCCGGTGGATTCTTGCCTAGTTCAAACGTTGGTTTAGACATTGGTGATCACAACTACGGCTCTCCACCACCATTTTTCACTCCTCCAAATGCCTACTACCATCCATATATAAAGAATAAACAGCCTACACAAACCTCAGTAGATCCTGTACTGGCTTGGTTGAGATCACCAAAAGCAGCAAAGCTCTCTGCAGCGGCCAAAGCCAAGGCGATATCAGACTTCAAAAAACGTTTCCCGCACGCTGATATGTCTAAGTTTGAAGTAGAAGTTGATTTTGATGATAAGCACAAAGCCACTGGAGTAGTGCTTTTCAAAGAGGGGGCAGGCTCATGGGCGCTTATTTCAGAAATACCCCGCAAAGAATGGACTCAGCCCATGAAAGAGGCTTTAGGATTGCAACAAGACGGTGGTTTTCCAATTCCTTTATCAATCAACATTAGCCCTACAAGGCCAATCCCCGCGGTTGCAGTCTCTGAAAATGTGGCAAGCGTTGGCGATGTCTTGAACAAAGAGCAAAAAATCTATGTGACGACAACAGAGTCCTTTTCAATAAAATTCAGGCAGATCTTCACAAACGCGCAAATTAAGCACACAACTGGAAAAGAGGCAAAAAGGTGGCTTTCTGGGCCTAATATGAACTACAGGCCGCAACAGCTGAACTTCACCCTATGGTGTGCAACAACGGGCTCTGAGGTCTCACGCGAGATACTTTTTTCATCTGCCTATCTAGATCTTGCCCCACAGATCCGATCTTTTTTATCTCTTCCACGTTTATTTCACAACAATTATAAGGCGCATATTGTTTGAAATTGGTGGAATCCAGAGTATCAGTGCTTTGCCAGGCGATCCTACATTTAGCCAAACAAATAATAACTATGACATTGCATCATACAACAGGATCTGTGCTGAGTTCGGTGTTGACCCAAGCAGTGATTTCCGCTTCAAACTCGGCGCGAATCATGGACTCGGCAATGTGTTTATCTATATTTCCCGGGGTGGTATGATATCCACTGGAATGAGCTACCCAGGAGCCCATGCTAAATTCAGCGATGGAACTCTTGTGCAGTTCATTCGCAATGATAATGGCGCTGACAAACAGTTCGAGCATTTTGTGCCAAACTCTTCACAAGGGATAACACAAGTTGGTTTGTTTAGTATGAACCGGTCGATCGAGGCCTTTGTCTACTGTGTTCTAGGCGCTCAGGTCAACGTCCGTAGCAGCATTCTAGGTAGTGGTGGGAGAGCCAAGGAAACACAGGATGAGTTCCTCGTTCTCATGGAAGACGCTATCAGAACGCTTGATATTTTATAGAGCGTTCAGCGTTATCAGCTAGCCATCGATGAGGCAAAGGTCCGCTTGGACTTTGCAGTAGCGCCCGGGACCTGACTCATGTCATCACGCATGGTTATAAACACTGAAAGTACTGTGGGGTATAACAATCAGCTAAAGCAGGCAACACAAGGAATGAAGCTTGGCGTTAACAATGATGTTAATCTGGGCACAAAAAAAGTAGGCATCACTTCCATGGATGGTGAACCAACAAACATCAATCCACCAAACAGCCACCCATCGAACCCTATTCACAAACAGGCAACACAGGCACAGGGTCTGGCTGAAAAGCCCGCAAAACCAGCTCCCACGCCCGCTCCCGCACCAGAGACCCCAAAAGAGACCACAAAAGACACTAAAATCGAGCCGCATCACGCAAACAAGGCAATCGTTGTTATGGGCGCGCTTGCTTTGGCAGGTTTTGTTGCCTGGATGCGTTAACGCTTTCGTTTGATTGTCTTTTCAATCAAGAAGGCCACCACGGCAAGGATTAGCAGCCAAGCGTTCTCGCCAAGAAAGGAGATAACCTGCCCGGCCGCTTTGAAAATAACGCTCACGATCGAGCCTATGGGGCCGGGCAGGATGGAGGCTACTTTTTTGCCAAGTTCTTTAACCCATTCGCTCCTACACCGGCCAAAACCGGCCGTACAATACTCCACTGCTTTAAAAAATTGCAACTTTCTCAATCGTGCGAACATTGCCCTAACTAGCAGTTGTGAGCATTGACTAGAAAGTCTTTCAAATTGAGATACCCAATAAACACAAAAAAGTCAGCGATTTTTGCAGAATATCAGCGTTTGAATTTGGACAATAACAAAAATGACCGTTTTTAACGTCATAGAAAAACAACAAAAATCACGTTTTTGCCTTTAGTTTTTTTTATTCAAATCATCGTGGCAAACCCAAAAGTCAACATTTACAGCAAAATTCAGTCCTAGTCCTAGCTTAGCAGTGAATTTTTTTGCTCTTATTCGTTGCTCGGGCCTAACTACAGCTTCTTATACTAGTGCATACTCACCTTGCCTCGATTTTCAACATCACCACCGCACTGCATGCTGGGAAAAAGCCAAAAATTTTGACAGCGTTCCATTCTTTCCCCACACATTTCATATTTATACTAAGTCCACAGCCACTCCGACCCACCGCCGAAATTTCGCGCTTGTTGTATTCTCCTGTGGTCGCAACTTCCAAAATATGCCGCGGTAGGTCGAGAAATTCATCCAGAGTCGAGTCCCAAAGCCACTTCGTTTCCAGGCGGCCATTTTTCCAGTTCAACGAGCAACGAGCCAAATTCGTAAACGAAGTACAACACCTAACTCGCTTCATTGAGAAGTGGACTCAGAACTACCTCCAAGCTTAATGATGCTCACCAGGCAGCTACTAAAGATGAAACATAGGCACGCATTGCGTGCATGAGCTATTTTGAAAACTACCTAAATGATATGAAATGGTGAAAGCAACAAAACAGCGGAAGTAAACTCGCACAAATAACCGCTTGCAGATATACGTTTTTCAAATCCTCCGGCCCGCCCACTACCAAAAAAAAATACCGAGATAACCAACTGGGTCCCGTTTCTCGAAAGTTCCGTTAACTTTTCGGGCCGGGAAAGCCATCTTATGTGCGCAATGTATTTATTAAAGATTAAAATTGTTGGTTTTTAAAGCTAAGCAATAAAATTCTAAATTGACAAAACAAGTCGGGCTGGTTTGAGGGCTAAAAAATGCATCACCATTTTATAGATTCTGATTTTAATATAGTTCCGGGCCCGAAAAAAAAGGGACTTTGGAGAAACGGGCCCTCTGGGACCAAAACTCTATTTAGGTGGAAAAATGCAAAGTTTGCTTTTGTATTCTAGACTAAAGGGTTAGGTATGAAAATAGGTGGGAACAAAATCACAAGTTTTGGCTAGCGTTTTTTCACAGGATTTCCGGAGTTATTTTTTGACGAAACTACGGCCCCAGTGAAATGAGCAACTTGTTTCAGTAATGAGTGTATTAAATGTCAACCAGAAAAGTCCTGCACAGAAATTTGATGCATCCAAATAGGTGGTTTTCATGTTACGTCATCGCCGCCATGCTGGTGGACATAAACAATAGTTCTCTCATTAGCTCCTTTTGTTCGTCCACCAGCATTTGTTCGTTTCACTATTGTTATCTATGTCTCTAGAGATTGATTGCAAACCACCTATTGAAGGCTTATTATTTCCTGGAAATTTGTATCTAGTCTTTTTTTAAAGGTTCTTTTATTATTCACAAAAGACACGTGGAAAAGGTTCCCTTTGGCCTGGAAGACGCAAACTAATTAAATTAAATTGTTTTCAACTCCAAACCACAAGCTAATTAAATTAGTGACACGAAAATTCTTTGAACCACCTGTTTCTGTAATGTCAACCAGAAAAGTCTTTCACAGAAACTAAACGCATGAAAAATGAATATTAGTAGTCTCCTAGTAAATTGGAACTAATATTATTTAAACAACTGTTTTTATTCTCCACAAAAAGTCGTGCAAATAGAAACAGAAACTAACTAGATTAAATTGTTTTCGACTCAAAACCACAAGCTAATTAAATTACTTACACGAACATTGTTGAGGTTTAATAACATTTGGAACCAAACACCTTTTCCTGTAACGTCGACCAGCAGAAACTTAGCGCATCCAAAATGAATTTTGCTTGTTTCCTAGTAAGTTGCAACTAATATTTTTTAAACAGGCGTTTTTTAACGCACCATATAAATTAATTACATTACGTTTTCTCGAAAACATGTTGAATTCCATCACGTACCAGTTTCTATAAGGTCAAAGTTCAATATTTGCACGTGCACACAACGTGACTGCTCATACAAAATACAGTCGCTTCTTGCTTATAGTAATCGCTTGAGGCATACAATTAATAACCTACACATCAGCTCACATTAATTCAAAAAAAGATAAACGTTTTACATACTGTAAATTGTAGATTAATTGCATTACATTTTCTCTGTTGAACTCCATGCATCACGGACAAGTTTCAGGGGCACCCAACGAACAATCTTTGGTAAAATGCATTATTTTACTCAAATAAATTAAAATAAATGATATAAAAGCATTTTCAGGTGTTGTTCTAAGTTGCTGGGAAAAATATATCTGTTCCTTTTTCCCAGCATAAAACATAGGGAAATTCCCAGCCAGCTGGATAAAAAATGTCTGTTTCCCAGCCAGCAATTAAAAAAATGAATAAAGTTACCAAAAGGGGCTTGGGAACTAATGAAACATTAATGCAAAACTATTTGAAGCTTTTTTGTTTATTGTTTCGTTCATGTAGTGCTGTCTCGAACGTAAACCTGTTCGGGCGTCTCTAAGTATTGTTTAAATTTGTTACTACAATGCTGAACCCTTTTAAGCCCCAAAGTGACCAACATCAAACTTCTCACAAAATTCATCCATAATCGAGAAAAGGTCACGAGAATTAATGCAGTAATCAGCAAAGAGAATTTACTTTGACCTTTTAATGAATTCTCTCATCTAGATTTGAAAGAATTGTTAATCACACAGTAAGGAGAATTTGTATGTTAGCATCGGGACTTGGTGATGAATCAACAATTCAATAGGTGAAGCAACAGGTCTTTATACCAAATGTTTTACAAATCCTGTTATTCCAAAGAAACACTTAGGACTAGCAGTCCCTCTTTCTGCTCAGGGATAGTCAAGCGAGAGGAACATTTTGCATCTGCTCACGTTTTTGCCCATTCGACTATCCCTGATCAGAAAGAGGGACCGAGAACTAATGAAACATCAATGGAAAACTATTTGAGGCTTCAGCTTGTGTTTATTTGATTTTGTTGTTTATTGCTTCGTACATGTACTGCCATCTCTAACTTAAACCTGTTCGGGTGTCTCTTAGTACTGCTTAACTCTTTAACTCCCAAGAACATTCAAGAAAATTCCCAAATTTCAATATGGTTCCATGCAAAAGTTCTACTGAAGAGGTTTCATTTGAATGGTCACACCATAGGATTTCATCCACAACAGACTCAAAAGTTAGAGCTACACTTCATGTCTCCATAATTAACTCTGGGAGTGAAAGAGTTCGATTTGTTACTATGAAACTGAACCCTTAAACCCCAAAGTGACCAAAAATCACAAAATCCATACATAATCAAGAGGAAAGGTCATGAGAATTATTGCAAAAGTGATCAGCAAAGAGAAATTACGTTGACCTTTTAATGAATTCCCTCACCTAGAACTGTAAGAAATTTATAGAAACCATGTATGTTGGCAACAGGACTTGGTGATGAATCAACAATTCAATAGGTGAAGCAACAGGTCTTTATCCCAAACAATGTTTTTCAAATTCTGTTATTCTACACAAACAAAACGGGCCGGTTATTTAAACGAAGTTTAGACGGTGTTTAACAAAACTGCGGTCTAAACCAATTTCAATCTGTCCAACCCTTATATTTAAACGCTATTCACTGTAAACAATGTTAAGAAGGCATAAAGCACAGACTAGAAGAACATTTATCTCCTTAAAATAACCAACTTATAAACAGATAGGGAGGTCCATTAATTTTCTTAAACCGGGGTCTATGTTAAACATTGTTTAAATAACTGGCCCTTAGGGTCGGTTATTTAAACAAAGTCTAACTTAAACAGGCCTCCAGGGTTATTTCAAGGAAATAAATGTTTTTCTAGTCAGTGCTAAATACCTTCTAGACACTGTTTATAGTAAATCACTTTTAAATATTAGGGTTCGCCAGATTGAAATTGGTTTACACCGCGGTTTTGCTTAACACTGTCTAAACTTTGTTTAAATAACCGGCTCAGACTTTCAACAGTCCCTCTTTCTGCTCTGGAATAGTCAAGCGAGAGGAACATACGAGGATGCACTCATTCAGCAGGCAAATTTTGCATTTGCTCATGTTTTTGACCACTCGACTATCCCCGACCAGAAAAAGGGTCTGCTTTTAGTGTAGAAAAATGCTTGCTCCTTGCTTTGGTGATCTTGTTACACACAACCTGCAGAAAAACAAACATAAACGCAATAGGTGAATGCTTACTCTAAACTAAAAGTACAAAACATTAAAAGAGTGGGTAGTATCATGGCTTTTTATCTTCTTGGGGGGGGGGGGGGGGGGGGGGTCTTTTATGGGACCCCTACAAAACTCCTAGGACCCCAAACAACAAAGTCTTTTGGATCCCAGATGCCAGGGCAAAACATTCTAGTGTTATCCCTGAAAATGAATGATTCCAAACAAGGAAATCCCGAAACATGCTTTTGGTTGAGTAGTCACCCTGAAACAAACCTTCAGATGTTCAGACTGTTGACTGCTGGCGTCCATCTTGAATTAGCTCCAAAAGGAATTTCCTCCTAAAAAAGATGTTTCCTTGTATGACCAAGTTAGAGATTCATCATGGAAGAAGTTTCTTGCTGCATTTATCTCAACGCACAACACAATGCACAGTATGTTTAAATTACAAATACTTTAAAACTTGTGTGATATTATTTAAGGTCTACATACGCTTTTCAGTATAAAAATGCAAGGATATATTTTCCCTTGAGGAACAGATCCACTGACGACATATTATGAAAGTTGACTGAATTTGCAAATAAAATGACATTCATCTTGTTTTTTTTTTAATACTGTGATTTAATTGGTACATTAAAAATGGTCATATGGACTGAATTAAATATATTTTCTTTTATTGTGAATGAAGTTATTTGACTTTCTATCCATAAAAGATAACTATTTATCATCACACCATTTACCATTTACAATTTACCATATCTGGACAATCGGAACGCCAGGTAATCCATCTGCCTGTGAATTACATGTAAGCCACATTGTAGACAAAATAATGAAAAAATTCATGAAGTGGAAAATGACAAACAGAACAGCCAAAGAAAGAATGCTTGCTGTCAGGAGCCTAACTCAACCTGTAGAAGAGAAAGGTGTCGCAAGAACAAACAGCCAATGAATGCTTGTCATCACAAGCCTGACTCAACCTGCGGAAGAGAAAGGAGTAGCAAGAATGCACAGCCAATGAATGCTCGTCGTCACAAGCCTGACTCAACCTGCGGAAGAGAAAGGAGTCGCAAGTACGAACAGCCAATGAAAGCTCATCGTCACAAGCCTTACTCAACCTGCGGAAGAGAAAGGAGTCGCAAGAACGAACAGCCAATGAATGCTCGTCGTCACAAGCCTGACTCAACCTTCGGAAGAGAAAGGAGTCGCAAGAACGAACAGCCAATGAAAGCTCGTCGTCACAAGCCTGACTCAACCTGTGGAAGAGAAAGGAGTCGCAAGAACGAACAGCCAATGAAAGCTCGTCGTCACAAGCCTGACTCAACCTGTGGAAGAGAAAGGAGTCGCAAGAACGAACAGCCAATGAATGCTCGTCGTCACAAGCCTGACTCAACCTGCGGAAGAGAAAGGAGTCGCAAGAACGAACAGCCAATGAAAGCTCGTCGTCACAAGCCTGACTCAACCTGTGGAAGAGAAAGGAGTCGCAAGAACGAACAGCCAATGAAAGCTCGTCGTCACAAGCCTGACTCAACCTGTGGAAGAGAAAGGAGTCGCAAGAACGAACAGCCAATGAAAGCTCGTCATCACAAGCCTGACTCAACCTGCAGAAGAGAAAGGAGTCGCAAGAACGAACTGCCAATGAATGCTCGTCGTCACAAGCCTGACTCAACCTGCGGAAGAGAAAGGAGTCGCAAGAACGAACAGCCAATGAATGCTCATCGTCACAAGCCTGACTCAACCTACAGAAGACGAAGGAGTAGGAAAAACAAACAGCAAATGAATACTTGTCATGCCTGACTCAACCTGGTGGAAGAGAAAGCAGTAGTAAGAACCAACAGCCAATAAAGTTAACACTCATTGCATAAGACTGACTCAACCTGCCAGAACAGATAGGAGTCGCATGAACAAAAAATAATTTTCATCATCACAAGCCTGAGTAAACCACACTATAAAAAGAGAAAGGAGACTGGGCAGTCATAGATTGGCTACTGTGGTATGCTGGTGACAATAATGTACCGAATTATTAAACGCTGAGTGAACACTGTTCATTACATAAATTCATTACATAAATTCTACCACTTTAATTTGGACACCTCTATTGCGATTTTTCACTTGTGCTTTTTCAAATGAAATCATTGAATTGCAAAATCTAAAACCCTTACTCTAAAAGTCACTATATTAATATTACGGGGCTTTTCTGTACCCCACAGGCACTAGAGAGCCTGTTCACAGCCTAGTAAAGACTACAAGCAGAGGTAAAATCAATCCATTATACCAAGATCACTGAAAGATTAATTAACAACAACAACTAAATCATTGGAGATATCTGAGACGCGATCCACTGTATATAATTTCAATCAAATAGATTTTTTATAATCAGGTTACTGTACCTTTGAAAAACAGTCCCTGTGTTTTGCACTGTCTACCGAAATAAACAGAAACAACAATTATAAGGACACATTTTTATCAGTGCGTTTAATAACATTTTAAACATTAATTTTGTAAAAAGCTCTAGTTCAGGTCCCATGTTAGAGGTGGTGTGGGGGTGGGTTGTTTCAAATCATAAATTTTGTAACACTAAACTAGTAAGCAGCAGTTTTATGAACTTAAGTTTGTAAAACTGATTTAATTTCTCCTACCTTTACGTCCGACTATCGCAGACTTCAGGGAGTTTTACAAGTAACTGTACTAGTTACAAAACAAGCTAAATGTTTTCACATGACTAAGGTATTACGTATGTGTGACATTACATACGCGTGATATATTTTTTATTCGATGCCATTAAAACCAGAAATTTTCGATCAATTGATTGATTGTTGACGATTGTTATTTATAATCGGTTTAATCCATTGAACGCGCTGGGCATACTCAGTATCAAAGATGAAAAAGTCAGTCTGAAATGTACAACGTATGTTCTCAAATTACATTTCACTCGCAATTTGCATAAATTTTAGCTTTGCATTCACAGACAAAATAAATTACTTTAATTCTGGTCAGAATTATGGGAATTTATATTGATATCAATTTGTGATTGACTTTTTGGAGAAATGTTTATAAAACGTGTTCAAATTCAGTCGGGTTGACATTTTGAATTTCGCCATGTGCTCAGTCGTTGAATTCTGCTTGCAAGGGGACAGCTCCAGGCAGCTCCTCGATGCGCCAATTAATGGAACGCGTTTTGCTTTTAAACATAAACTAACGGATATTTGAATACATTTTTTCAAAGGAAGATTTTGTTGTCCACTTTTTTGTCTTTGTTCATTCATTAAATAGGTTGAAAAGCGATTTATGTAAACAAAACAAGACCTGGATTTTAGTAGTTCTAACTTCACTCGCGTCGCCCGGTCGCGTAATAAGCTTACTGTTTTTCAGAATTCCTAAAATTGAAAAATTGCCCGGTCATCAATGGGTTAAGCAACCAGAATAAACAACTGACAAGTGGTGAATGTTATTACAGTTAAGTCCCAGCTAAAGTCCGGGGCAAAAGAGAAAGAAAGTCGCCAAGAGTTAGCGGCCGAATCAAACACTTTCTCATGTTTTTTCAACTCTTATGCGATCAAATACTGCTATTATTAAAAAATGTTCATTACGTAATATATCAAACATGAGACACAGTGTTTCATCACAAGATCAAACACTGAGAAGAGAGTTGAAAATACGACGCGCAGCGGAGTATTTTTGACGAACTTCGAGGTGTTTGATCTTGTGATGAAATACTGTGTCGAATGTTTGATATTACTTCTCAAACAAAATGATTTTAGAAGGAGAAATTAAGGATGCAAAAATGAGGAGTGTTTCATCTGATTTCCAAACACTCATTAAACATTAATTTCCTTTGTATTTTCTTCATGAATTATTAATGAGTTTGAGAAAGATAAAGCAAGCATTCGAAAGTAATATCCAAGCTCAATCTTACCTTTTGTTTCACATATTCCAGCGGGAAGTACGCTCCATTGAATTTAATCCCGGGCAATGACCACATAAAAACGAACAAAATAAAGCGCCGAAACCCGTTGAATCGTTGAAACCGGTTAAACTGGTTGAAAGCCATTCGTCGCAGTCTCTCTCCTCTCAAATTTTCTTCGATCCAGTCTCTTTTCGATCTGTTCAAGTTAGCCTGCACGGTTCGTTCCTGCGACTCCTTTCTCAAGTCAGCCAGCGCAAAAATGGTAATTAAAAAATATATATACACAGAATATTTTGCCAGCCAGCAAGAATTCCGCTGGGGAACAGATAAAGTGAGGAACAGATTCGTTGGGTGCCCCTGAAGTTTCTATAAGGACAAAGTTCAACATTTTCACGTGCAGACAGCGTGTCTGACAAAAAAAATCCAATTTTAAATAGTAATCGCTTGAAACCCAGGCTTGAAACATACAATTCATGTTCCGCATCATATTATTTGAAATCGGCTTGCCGTTTTTGCAATAAAACTATACTCATACTTCAGTATAAGCTCACCTATGAACGTAACCGCAGTCCACATTTTTTGGACGTCTCATCCCCCGCAGACCATTCTACCATTCATGCATAGGGCACATTATAGGCGGTATTTCCGAATAAATGTCCTTGATATTGCCAGGTTAGCAAGCCAGTCGGGATTAGAGAACAGTTCCCAAGCAACAAATTTTCAAAACTTTACACTTCTAGTGTTTGCGGCAACAATCGCGGAGATTCAAGATGGCTGATTTTCAATTCATGTCAAGTGCCCTTCTTTGACCTTCAGTAATACCATTTTAGAAGCGAAAATTTGATTGGCTGACATAGTACACGGTGTACATACTAGAGGCAATCTGATTGGTGTGACATAACCCAAGACATACATACAAACAAACAAACAAACATACTAACATACAAACATCACAAACCAACCTTTGCGCCTGCTAATGAGCTATTTTTTTCAAAATAGCTCAAAAAATGGCTGTGAACTTACCAAAAATCGTAGATAATTCATATTGGACCCTTTATTGCAAATCAACCAAGCAAAATGAGATCGTCACAATGACGTTTCCAGTAAACTCGAGCCTTCAGTGTTTTAGAACAGCAGCACTTTCAATGGTAACTCCAAATATGAAGTCACGAAATCCTATGGGGCGTGTGTATGCAGAAAATCACTCAAAAACGTAAAAATCCTCAGGTGTGAATGGGTTAAGCCCATTTCCAATAGCCTTAGTTCCCGCTTTCAAGGCATTCATTACAGAAAGCGTCACAGCTCCTATGACTAAACCAGCAGCCAGAACAACCGCTTGCACGGTCCACCCATATTTCTTGAAAAGATTTTTTATCCTTTCCCTAAGAGGCATGCCCCTTTCTTTCTCCTCAATTTGTGTATCGACTCTTGCCAGCTCTTCTTCTCGCTCTGCAATGCAACTCGGGCTTCCGCGGCTTCTCTGTCAGAGGGAGAAGTGTTCTCATCCTCTATCACGCGCCTGTCTTCCTCGTTTTGACGCTCAAGCTCTTCTTTTTCTTGTTTTAGTTCGTTAAGTTTTTTTTGGAGTCAATTTTTTCATTAAGTTCATTTATGTGCCTGTTTATATTATCATTATCAACCGTAAGTTTATTGATATCTTCTTGTATTTTTTCTGCTTGTTTTGACGCTTTCTGACTCTGTATCAGTTGTTTTCTTTTATTTTGATGTTCTGTTTCAAGCTCTTTCTTTTGATCTTTTAGCCTTTGTATTTCTTGCTCCTTCAGCGTTCCATGCTGATTTTTAAGATCCTGAATCTGATCATCAGCATGTTTTATCTGATTTCTAAGTTCGTCCATGCTTTGACGAATCTTGTCTCTATCTGCAAGTATTTTTTCCATTTGTTGGTTTTGCTTTTGTTTTGCTTGCAGCTCTCGTTTATTTTTGTCTCGTTCTGCTTCAAAGTCTTTCATTTGATCAAGCATTGACTTTCCGAGATAACTTTTGATTTCTTGTGAAATATGTGGGTTTTCCCTAAGTTGCTGTGTTACAGCGCTTTTTGTAAACAGAGGATATGCCTTTTTCCCCCTACCAACCATTTTAACGTACGGCCTTGGGTTCCCTTTTTTATCTTTTTCATAAAAAGTTTCGATGGCCTCTTTGTTTGCATTTGGGAACATTTCTGTGAGGTCATTCCAAGCTGAATTTTGCTTTGTTTGTTGTAAACGCTGGCTTAAGTCCCCAAGCAGAGGGTCGGTGTCAGGATCAAGCCCACTTTGTTCGCGAGGCATTGTATGCATTCCATGCTGTTCACCGCCAGGAGGATATGGGGTGGATGAGCCGCCTGGTTGAAAGGGGGTTGTTGTGTCACCGTCTTGTTCATCATCGCCATCGTGGTCAATCCCCCAGTTTTCCCAAGGATTCTCATTCTCAGTTGTTGGATCATAACCACCTTCTGCCATGTTGTAACGAAGTATATATTTATTTTTATAAAACATATATATATATATATATATATATATATATATATATATATATGTTTTATTAAAATAAATATATATATTCTGGCTATGGCTGTACAACCAAACCTCCTGCCCACGCACAACGAGAAGACTATTGGTGCAATGAAAGCAGAGCGCACCGTAAACATCACATTTGACCGCTCTGTGGCCAAAACCGGCGAAACCCTTTACGTTTCGGTGCCCAAGCTCAACGAACATGAGGTTATCGTGTCGGGCTCGCTTGCCTTAATTTTTAACATCGAGCTTGCAGGCGGCCACGCAAACAACTATCTCGTACAGAATGTTTCTCGGGCGCTGGTTGACAGACTCGTTGTGAAATTTGCCGCCACCACTGTCCAGGACACCGTTGGCTATGACATTTACAAAATATTTGAGGACTTGTTTCTCTCAGTGGATGAGCGCGACAACATGCTGCCAGAGGGCATCCAGAGTGTGGATTTGTGCAAGATCCCCTCAAAAGCAGGTGACAAGAAGACCTCTAGTGTGGATGCAGAAAATAAGCTGGAGAGCGTTTACAAAAACAAATACCGCATCAATCTGGACCAACAGATTTTGACTGACCACGGTGTTTTGTACCCACAGGCCCTCTAAAACGATCTTATCTTCGAGCTAACGCTTGCACCGGCATCTCAGGTTGTAAGGGGTTCGGATACAAGTAAGCTTGTGTATAAGTTGACAAATATACAGCTTGAGTACGAGACGATCCGCAGCAAACAACTGGCTGACGAAGCAACAAGCGTTTACCCTAGCGGAAAGGAGTTCGCCTACGACCACATAATGCGAGAAGAGGTGGTGCCATTTGCGAAAGGCTCAGACGCTAGGCTGAATCTTCAGGTGAACCCGCAACGCAGATCACTCAAGGCCATTCTTCTGCTCTTTATCGAGCCCTACGCGGCAGGAGCCAGGGACTCAGAAAGATACTTCAACCCCGACATCACCAAAGTGAATGTCACCATAAACGGCTCTCCAAACAGGGTTTACAACAACGGCATCGATGGCAGTGACATGTGGAATGAAATCAGCCGACTCTTCTGAAAGAGAACTAAAGGGAGACCCAACATGAATCTGACCAAATATCTCACGGACAACAAGTTCGGCCTCCTTATCGATCTTAGATCAATGGCTGATAAAACCCTGCACGGTAATGGCCAACGCCTCGTCAACACAAAGGACGGCGTGCACCTTGAGATTGAAAGAACAACCTCCGGCTCGGGAAACGCGCACTGCCACATCTACACCATCAGCGACTCACAGATGAACATCATGGACAGACAGCTGCAGGCGATTCAGTAATAAAAACACATTGTATAAAGTATAAGAAAACATAGAATGGACCCACGAAAGCTGCCCTTCAATGCCCTAATTATTGGGCCGACTAACTCTGGTAAAACGCAGTATCTTCTGAATCAACTCCGTGGCCCCTATATCGTGCTCTTATGCCCAACCTTTGTCCACAACAGGACCTACGATGGTTTCGTGGTCCTAGAGCCACGCATTTGCGTGATAGACTGCCAGCAGCATGAGATTGAATGGTGGTTAAAATTAGCAAGTTTCCATTACAACGGGACGAACACGCTCATCATTCTCGATGACTGCGCCGCTTCGAAAGATGTGAAAGGCCGCACGAGCCAGCTGGTGCACCTCGGCTTCAGCGCGCGCCACAGTGGCATAAGCGTGTGGGTGTTAACTCAACAGATAACCAGCATTGCGAAACCCTTTAGGGAAAACGTGGCCGCAATCGTGCTTTTTTACACCCCATCAAGCAAAACAACGAAGGCCATCTTTGAAGACTATGCCGGCGAGCTTACACACGAAGAATACAAAGAGCTTATTGCACGGGTTAAGGAGCGCAAGTTTTCCCACCTAGTTTTCTCTCTGCGGCATCCATATGGGATCGAAGTGAAGACATAAAAAAACTGCATATATATACTCTGAGTTATGAACGTCACCACCAGTCTCCACAAGCTAACAGCTTTTTACCAAATTTTGATCAAATTACAGGCCAAGACAGAAGAAATGCAATTCAAAATTATCAAAGGCGCTGGTGAGGATGATCTGCGTCTCATGCTTCTTAACCGCTACCCTTTGAAACTTACTGAGATGCCAGACACCATGGCCTCGCTTTAACAGGAGGTTAAAAGGCTTTTGCCTGACATCAAGAGAATGTAATTGAAAATTAAAAACAATATATATACACAATGGCACACGCAAATCCTGGAGATGAGGCCGTAATGAATGAAGTCATGCAGATGCTGGAGGCAGCTCCTGATAGCTCCGTTCCATCAGCGATTCCTGTAGATGACATTTCAGCTCAACGCGAGAGTCTGGCAATTCTTGTCTCGACTGGCAAATCAAAAGAAGCTATCGGCGCCGATCTCACACACGGGGGACTACCGAATCCCTGATTGACAGCATTCTAATGCTTGTCAGCAAAGGCATTGGCAAGGTTGTTTAATTTCGATTGGCAACGTCGATAAATAGCAGAAAGAACTCAAAAATGACTACATGATTAATCATGAATTGTCTTCCCTTGCTGGAAGCCTTGCACTGCGATGCGGACGATTGTTAGCGTTGGCCAATGCTGCTCTGATCACTACAAAACACATCGACTTCAAAAAGGAGCCTAAAAACGCTGTGTGTGAAGAACTGCCGCCTCCCACACACCCAAGCAGAGACGTTGAAGGTTACCCACTAGAGGGATTTGATGAAGTTGACAAATAATCTGACAAGAACCAGGTAGGAACCAGGTAGGAATCTGATAGGAACCAGGTAGAAACGAGCTCAGTTTTTTTTTTTTAAACTTATATATATGGATACGCCACGACTGGAGACGATACCTGAAGAAACAACAACGAACACGCACGTTACCTCTGATGTTCCAAAAACTAGTGTTCCAGCAAAAAACCCTGGCCGTGTTGCTTCTGGCAAAAGACCAGCAGAGCGCAACCGTATGGCTCGCGAAGCAAAAAAACAAGCTGCCAAAGTGACAAATGGCCCCACTCCAAACCCCACTCCAAACTCATCCCCAAACTCGACAAATGACTCATCAAGCAGCAGCAGCAACAACTCAGGCTACTACATTCTGGGGGTTGGTGGTTTGATTGTCTCCGCTTTGGGGGTGTATTACCAACGTGAAGCCATTATGAAGACTCTTGGACGCAACAAAGCCCCAACCCCACCAGACGCAGTGGATATCCAAACTATTCCTCCAGTCACGCAGACAGCACCGAAAAGAAAATACAGAATTCGCGAGATGGAATAAAAAATCCTATATATACAATGGCAAACCTCACCCAACTTTTCGTAAACGGGGCTGCAATCGGAGGTGTTCTTCTTGTTTTGCTTCATTTCAACATAGCCGCTTTAAAAACAGTTTGGCAATTAGCAACACAACCAATCAACAAAAACGCAGACAATGAGAAGTTAATCGAAATTTAAAATCGTATATATATACAATGGCAAAATTCATTCATGACAACATGCTCGTGAACTTAGTTCTCGATGACGCAATAATCACTGACCTTGTCGGCGGTGCTGAATGGGTCGCTAAAATAACCGACAAAAAGGCATTCACAGCTGACCGCATCTCCGTCTACATTTATAGATAGATAGATAGATAGATAGATAGAAACTTTATTTAAGTGTCAAAAGACCTTATAGCCTGGGTAAACCCATACTAATTTGGGGACACATAAAAATATTAAAAAAAAAAGTATAAAATATCTAATATTAATCTAAAACCTAAAATATATTTAATATATTTATATATTTACACAACATTTGTCATGATAATTGATGAGATCGCAGAGGATGATGAGGAGTCGACTGAAATTTAAAAATCTTATATATACACCATGTCTGACAACAAACTTGCGAAATCAGTTCTCGATGCCGCAACAATCACTGGCCTTGTCGCCGGTATTGGATGGGTCGCTAAAAAAGTCGTCAAAGAGCCATTCACATCTGACCCCAGCTCGAATGTGATGAACTACGTGAAGTTCACAGCCGTCATGACTGGGAGCATCGCACTGAAGAAATATCTTGAGGACCAGAAAATCCTTCCAACCTCGATGTAAAATACAAAACATTATATATACACAACCATGGCCATGGCCGTGGGTATTACGGTGCTTGTAGCAGTTCTCAATGCAGCCGCTTTCGCTGGAGGCAATTATCTAGCAAAATATTTCTGGGGATAGCGGCCAAGCTGCACTGCATGGAAGAGAAGACCAGGCACGACAAAGCTCTAGAAGCGGCTTGGGCTAAATATTAGAAAGACCGCACAAAGCTCCTCGACTGGATTGCGACCAATGATCGGATCAAAGATCAAGCAAAACAAAATTTCTCAGACACCGACCAAGCTCTGGTGCTCTACAACCAAACCCACAGGGACCAAAAAATAACACTTCCCAAAGAGCCCGAGTTCTCTGGCTTCTATCAGCCCAGTGAACAGCAGAAGCAAGGCGAGCTCTTGTTTATTGGCACGGGCACACTTGCCCTTGGGTATGCAGCTTTTCGCTTTCTTTAAAATTTTTAAAAATCTTATATATACAACCATGGATCACAAAAGCTATGCAGTTAAAGGAGCCTTCTACATCGCCGGAGCTTTAGGTCTCACTTATCTTTGGCTTGAAGGCATGGACAGATTATTGGAAGCATTTTCCCAGCTTCTGCATGAGGAAAGACAAAACCGGCTAGAGTTACGCATTGCTCTCAAGAGGTGCAAAAATATTAAAAAAGAGATGGGGTCCTTTGGTAAACAGTGCAAAAATATTAGAAAAGAGATGAAGTCCTTTGGTAAACAGATTGAAAAAAATGTAAAGATTGTAAGTGACGAAAACGCGACTCCATTGGAAAAACGCAACGCTTTAAAGGCTTTACAAGAAGAGACAGCTGTCAGTGACCATCTCTTTGAAATGCAGGAGAAAGCAAATGAGCTTTAAAGTTTTCAATGCATAATATACACGATGGATGCTAAACTCTCAAAGATCTACTATAGCCCAAAAGGCTATTGGAAAGGCATTGCCGCTGTGAAAAAGCTAGCTGCAGCTTCTCGCGTCTCTGATGAGGTAGCGAAAAAGTGGCTAGTCAAACAAGCATTTTGGCAGATTTACCTTCTAGCGCCACGCTACATTCCTCGGCCGAAGTTTGATGTCTTCTCGCCCAATGCGGTACATCAAGCGGATCTACTTTTTTTGCCCAACGACAAACGTTCTCGTGGGAGAAAGGTTTACAAATATGCTTTGACGGTTGTCGATGTGGCTAGCCGCTACAAAGAAGCAGAGCCCTTGACCTCGAAAGAGTCTCTAGAGGTTTCAAAAGCCTTTCAGACGATTTACAGACGCGGGCCTTTGAAATGGCCACAACTATTACAGGTCGACCCTGGGCGTGAATTTATGGGTGCTGTGACTAAGGCTATGGGAGATAGCAAAACTGCTTTTCGTCGTGGGCGTGTTAATATCCACAGAGACCAAGCGATAGTTGAAAGATTCAACCGAACCCTGGCTCAGTGAACGCCTGTTTGGACACCAGTATGCGGTTGAAATGCGCCTTCCCTCCGGCCAGAGATCGACTGAATGGGTTTAAAGGCTGCCCGACGTTGTATCAGCTTTAAACAATGAAGTGACCAGATTGACTGGCAAGAAGCCTGCGCAAGCAATCAAAGAGAAAGCCGTTTCATCCAAGCCCTCTACCCCCTATTCTAGACGAGTGGGAGTCAACGAAAAACAAGCTCACTCCCCGGGTTAGTGTGAGATATTTATACCAGCCTGGCGAGCTGGAAGGGGGTAGTAGGCGGGCGACCGATCCAATCTGGTCTCTAACGGTCTACAACATTGAAATGGTTGTTACCAAACCAAACGAGCCGGTCGTGTACTATATTTACGATGGGCCCAAGCGGGGCTTCGTTCGAGAAGAGCTGATGGTTGTGCCGCCAGACACTCAGTTGCCACCGATATCTTTGTGACCATATGCCAGCGTGTGGACTCCATCATCTGAAATCCAGCGCTTTGAGTCAAATGGCGATAGCGTTGTCTTGTTTAGATGCACGCCGTAGATCTGGTGGTCCTCGCTTCGAAGCATGTCCATCCAGTGTTTTAAGGCTTCCTTTTTGAAGAGAGCGTCTTTGTAGTTCTGGTATAGTATTTCTTTCTTTGTCACAACCTTAGTCGTGCCCTTTGCTTTTTTGATGTTTTTCTCATTTCCCAACAAGATTGAGTACATCTTCGAACGCAAGAACACAACCTCTGAGATTGGCACGCCGGCGCACTCGTCCTTCATTTTGCCGATAACCTTCTTGTTCTTTTGACTATGGAGAAAATGGTCCTTTGGGAAGTCGCTCGCTCGTGTCCTCTGCCTTGATCTCTAGAAGCAGGGAATCTGTGTCGGTATAGAGACTGCTGGCATTTCGAGCCGTATCTCAGATCCAGATAGAAGTAATAGAAGTCGTACATCAAAGTCTTGGAGAGATCCAACACACACATGCCTGTGAAGACCGGTCTATTCATTTTTATCTTCTCTTTGTGCATCTGGATGCCAGCAAGACTCTCTCCGAAGATTGAACCCCTTGCGAAGAGAGGGTTAGCTATTAGCTTTCGGAGCTTGTCTGTCTCGTTCGCTCGAACAAGCCTTACATTGATACGATTTCTTAGGTTCTCCATCGTCTTGCCGAAGACTGAGTTGTTCATGAGCTTGAAAAAGTTCTTTTCAAAGTCTGATGTGGCCTTCTTTCTGAGCTCGGTGTTCAGTCTTATATAGGGCTCCATCCAATCCTTCTGGTCGAAACCCAGCACCTTGTGCACTTTCTTCAGCTTCATCCCGAGATTGAGATACTGCTGGAGATTTCAGTAGTGAAGGACATAGTTGTTCTTGTCTTTCAAAGTGAGGAGCAGCTTGTTAGTCCTGTCATTCCCTAGATTCAACTCTCTCGCAAGGCCTCTTTGATACGGTGACATCCACTCGCTTGGAACTTGTGACTTCTCTGGGGCGAGAGGGTAAGAGTTGTGCTTGCCGTGGAGCTCTTGTGGGTACTCCAAGTCTACCTCGAGGATGAAGCCATGCTTTCTGTTTGGTTCCCACTTCATGAGCTACTCTTCGGTTGGCAATGTTTTGGTCCACCCGAAGTTACCAACTGGAAGCGGCTGACTCATGGCCCAACCGTAGAGATTATTTGCATCTAGATAAATGATGTAAACTTTCTCTTTGTTCGGGTTGTAGTCGCTGAGGTATGGATTATTCGCTTTAGAATAGCGTTTCATCTCTGTGGAAATACCGCCTCTCATTCCCTTTTCAACAAAGAGATGGATGGTGTAGTCGGTCAGAAGCTCCAACTCGATGGCCGTGTGTTTCAACAATGCATCCCAACCTGGGCTAGTGTAGTAGTGTGCCGGGTCTAAGCCGTAGTTTTTAAGGCATGTTTTCCTAAAGTTCTCAAACACGTCTGCAAGGAGTAAGACATCTGTTAGAAGGTAATAGTCGTGGTACTCCCCGAGATTCTCGCATTCGAAGGCATCCCACACTCGTTGTGCGTGCTCATAGTCTTCATCTGTGATGTGCTCCTTTTTGAGCTTACTGTAGAAGGCCTCTTTCGGGGGTAAAGACTCTTCTTCGAATCGCTCGAAAGAGTCCATGTGCTCGTAAGGATAGACACCCTTTCGGAGGAGAAGGCTTCTTTTTGCTGGATCCGTTTCGTGTTGTTTTAAGATCTCGAAATCTTCTGGCTTGTTTGATGCTACAAGGCTATCGAGACTTTGTTGCATGAACTGACAACTGTCTATGAATCTCAGCTTTCCCATGGAGAAAGAGATGTACTTCTCCATGGTTGTGGGTATGCATTTCAGATCAGAACCAGCCTTTGCGATTTGCTGCATCAGATGGTGAGCGTCGTAGCCTTTCAAGTTGTGAAAGACAACTGGGATGATGGTTTCCTTGGGGTCGATTCTGAAGTAACTTCTGTTGCATGTGTTGTGAGCTGCCCCGCGGTATTTGCCTGTAATGTGGCAATGGTCTTTTACAGCGTCTCTATAACATTCGCGTAATAGAGGCTTGCCGCAGAAGAAACAGTCGTCTGGAATTTCTTCGTCTGTCTTTGGCAATCTTGGGTGCCACTTGTCGATGATATAGTTGCCATCATCGTCTTGTGAAGTGAGTTTAAGGACTTCGGAGTAACAACTATATGTATTCCCGTGCGCCTTTGTGCTCCTGTGTACCGGCCGCAGTACTTTCCTGTAGTTGGATCGAAGAATTCTATCTCGTCTCTTACATTGTGCCGGACCAGATCCTTTTGACAGATGTTGCAATTGTCGGCTGTGTTGAAGTCTCTCCAATCGTCCTTCGTCATTTGCCTTATGCTCGAGAGCTTCCCTAATCTCCTTTTCCACACTAAGGAGGGCGGTCAAAAACTCTCGTACAGAGTTCTCGCCTCTATGGAATATATAGCTGGCCTGTCCCGCCATCCGATCTGACAACGAGGAAGCTAAAGCCGCAAGGCTTGTGAATCTCGGTCTTTGTGGTACTGCTTTGTTCCGTGGGTGGAATGCGCGCGTCTAACTTTTCAATAAGACTCTCACAATCAGCATATATTGTAAACGGTGCCTTCATCTGTTTTTGATAGTTCTCAAAGCGAAGAAAGTGTTCGCCATTCTTTGGCATCTCGACTCTTACTGGACAGCCCGCGGCTCCTCTACAATAGTCTTGGTGGTCTTTGAGAATTATATCTGATGAGAAGCCTTGCAAGCATCTCACGCAGAAGTGAACCTGGTTGTCTGTGGCGTGTTGTGCGCGAAGACGTCTGCTTAGACGTCTCTTGATGTAGCAGTAGTGGCTTCTGTTTTTACCGGTAATGAGCATTACATTGACACATGGAATTTCCTGACCCTCCATATCGCTAACATGGTAAATCACTACACTTCCATTTTTCCAGCCGAGGACATTGATTGCAATGTTGTTAAGCTTCTCAACCTTCGGTATTTCATGCAAAGGCGTTGGGAAGGAAATGCCTGTGAAGTCAAATCCATCGTCTATTGGATATTTACTTGGCCTATCCGAGTTTACAGCAACGGGGAAACGTGCGGCTCTTATAGCCCACCTTAAGCAAGCATGATCTCTGTTTTTGATGTTCGCAATGGCTTGTTTTGCTTTGAGTTTTGGAGGAAGAGGGATATACGAACCGCCGCTTATTGGCACATTTCTCGAAAAATCGAGAAAAACTGTCGAAAACCCTTCAACAACCCATCCTGAGCCGTTTTTTATCCAAAGAGCGAGTATCTCTCTTTTTCTGATTTATTTCAGCATTAAGATTTTTCTATAATTGATCCTTGATCAAAGGTGTTAATGAGTATTGGCACGTCCTGTTTTAAGAAGAATTCAGTATTTTCTACACCATTATTTGTTTCTTTTCTAAGCTTAACCTTCATAGTATAACTAAGCTTTAGTGGGCCTAAACGATCAACTTCTAATCTAATTACTCTAAGAAGCTCAGTCTCAATCAATTTGTGAAACGCAAGTAAATCCCTCTCGTGGAAGTTAGCTGGAGGAGTCATCTTATAACTGTGCAGCCAATTTCGAAACCCGCGATCCTGTAGTTCAAGAGCGAAGTGTACCATAGTGGTATATATAATAAGGGGTATACATTTCTTCAATTGGTGATGCCCAACCCTAAAGTCTTCGAAGGCTCCGAGAGGTGGAATTACCCGCTTGGGCAAGTGCTTAAAACACAATCACGGATCCAACAAATAGTAGTTAGAACGATACCGTCTCGGGCTCACCATATTTAAGGGCTAGCGAACCCCCACAGAACCTTCTAGGAATGATTCACCGTCCTTAGTTCTATACCCCCAAGACCGACTGAAAGGAGGTCCTGGGAGCTTAAAACTAAGACGGTGAATCATTCCTAGAAGGTTCTGTGGGGGTTCGCTAGCCCTTAAGAAAATACCTTTTGTTCTTTCTTCCTAATCTCGTACCCAGATCTGACTTCCGCCTGACCGTGAGAGATCTGGGTACGAGATTACTTGTAGCGTTGCAGTTTTGTCCTCCGTGGCAGTTATGTCTTCTCACCTGTCGACCAATAGTATTCGTTCTTATAAGTCACCAATGAAAATGCGTGGTCATCGTGTCTTCCTTGACCATTGTTACCAGGGAAGGGACATCCTCGGAGACCCAGGGGCAGTTAGTCGGGGAGGGACGAAGTAAAAACTCGGCAAAAATCAGCGCGACGAAAGTTTTCAAGAGCGAGCGAACGAGCCCCTGGGTTTCTACACTTACCGAACCAGTTCCACGACCATTTGAAATCCCCGTCTCCGATTGGGCAGAAAATTTCTGGCATTGTATTTTTCTGCCCAATCAGCGAGCTGCATCTATCGCGCCATTTTCGTGCCTTCTTATACGAAGATTGTTTTCTCTTGATCGCCATTGCGTTGCTCGTTCAACTTGCTTGGAAAGTTTCTTAAAACAAATTATGGCCTCAAAGCCGAGAATAATCGCGAGATTCAGCGTGGCCGCATCGAAATCAAACACTCACTGTCATATTCGAATGTATTCCTTTCAACTCGGTAAGTTGTTTTTATGGTAGACTCGAGAAACAGTCTGCATTTCGTGGTGAATCCCACCGGCGCCGAAGATACACTAAAAGTTTTCGAAATCTACGCCATGCAGAGTTCTATGAAACCTGAAATATGAATGAATCGCTGATCACAAGCCGGAATACTATACGCCAAAGACTGCAATAGTACGCCGCAGCCCTTTGAAACCCACGCCATAAAAAGATACACACGAAAAAAAAATTGTTTGGTTGACCAAAAACAAAATTCCCCTGTTTTATTACCGGGCAGTGGATAGCTAATCTCTAACAGAAACTTTCCATTTAAAAGAATATTCCTTTACAAGGCCAAGCGGTTAATGTTCCTGACTTGCTTTTCGTGTGAATTTTAAAAAGAGGTAAGCTTATACATTGTAACTTCAGCTCAAATAAAAAACATTGAATTAACAGCTCTTAAAATGTCTTAGTAATGATTGACCCAGCTTCTCTTAGGGACCGTTCATTATTTATGGAAGGGGGAGGGATGGGTGAGAAAATGGGGGGACCTGAAATTTTAGCCACTGCAAAAGGGGGGGTCCCGGGGAAATTTTTTTGTTATGGAGGGGGGTCTTGAAATTTTGAACAGATGATGTCTTAAATAAAAAAGCGAAAACATAACTACAGTGTACCAATAAGAGCGGGGCACCCCAGATTTCATGGCTGGGAGCCTTTGGGCTCTATGATTCTTCTAAGAGCACAGCCTTGCACAGTATTTTGGTGCAGTCATGGAGCATGATTTATAATTTTAATTTCTTTATTTGGTACTTCCATAATTGTAGACGACATGACTTAAAGTTTTAACTCATCATTAAACATATTACTGGATTGTAACAGTATTAAACTGGAGGGTTTTAGTGATTGACGTTAAAAGTATTAATTAGGGACGGACCATTATTTTTTTGACAGGGGGTGTTGCAAAATTTTCACATGCAAACATTTTTTTATATGCGGCACCTGCTGCAAAGAATTTATTTTGTGTCTCTGTTCAACTGCCATACTTCCAGCAAACAACTTTTTCTTTATTTTTTGCTTGCATACAATTTATTTCAGTGTTTATAGCCTCTGCAAACAATTTATTTCAAAATTTTCCAACACCCCCCTGTCAAAAAAATAATGGTCCGTCCCTTAGTATCTGTAACTGTTAGTAGTATTTTGTAGTTAAATCAGTTTGTCCCTTGTCATCCTTATAAGTGAGTCAACCCACCCACCATTCCTGGTTTCTGGGTAAGCTCAGTAGCAGTGGTTTTGTATATTGCAATAAATGTTTGTATAGCCCAGCTGAGTCTCGGTTGTGATAGTAATTAACAACTATTAAAGTCTTAACTATAGTTCTTCAAATGCACAGTGGACCAAGTGGTTGAATTGCTTCGATAAAGAAAACCACACGAGTCAAAATGCCATAAGTTGTAATAACTATTTATTAATAAATAAAAATTTACTGAAAATTATTCTAAACTTTTTTTCAGTTCCTGTTACAACATGTTATGGTTTTAAGGTTTTCATGTCTGGTTTATACAGGTTTATGTCTCCTCCATATCCTCAATCCCATTGTACCCCAGGCCCATCATATCCCAAATTTACACCTATATGCTTAAAACTAAACAGATATTAGAAGCATAGTTTTCAATATCAAGACAGCAATACAGTCACCCCCAAATTTTCACCTACTTTAGATCTGAAAACCAACACGCCAGCCACTACATCATCGTGCCCCCACAAAAATACAGTATGAATACATACAATACAACTTTTATTTTTTTATTTTATAGAAATCAGATTAATAGTCGTCCTTAAAATCAAGGCTTGAAATTGGATCTTTTGGAAGTGTTCCAATTCCATGGTGTGTCCTGCTAGGAATTTCCTGCAAAGCATCAACTTCCTTTAAGGTGTTCACAACCACATAAATGTCATCATCCCTTCTTCTCTTGTGCTTTGTTGAATGCATTCAAAGTTTGTTTTCGTTGTCAGAATTGTTACTAATGTCTTTATTTGGATTGGATGCCCTACTGAATACTTGGGCAGAATTGAAAGTTAAGTTTAGTCCATGTGCATACATCAGGTCTTTGGTTTCCCTAATGTTATGTTCCATCACTTGGTCAATGGCTACATTTCTGCCAACCCCACCCTTCAGGTTAATTGTAACAACCATGAACTTAATGTCCATGGAGTGAGAATCCAAGACAACAGTCCAGATAAAAGCCCACCTAACCCCAGAGATGAGGATGGCATATTCAACTACTCCCACAACATTCTTAAAAGTGGACTCCTCTTCAGAGATTTTCAAGATTCTGTCAAATAAGGGGATGGTGGAAAGATAGAGTATCTCTGGAAATTTCTAATGTCGCTGTTTAAGGTATGCAGGAAGACAAAGTATGCCCTTGCTGCGATACGCCTCCATGCCCAACTAAATGCCTTGTTAACACCAAGAGAGGCCCATTCACTCAGGTGGAATCCTAAAATTATGATGACATTTATGTGGTTGTAAACACCTTAAAGGAAGTTGATGCTTTGCAGGAAATTCCTGGCAGGACACACCATGGAATTGGAACACTTCCAAAAGATCCAATTTCAAGTCTTGATTTTAAGGACCTCCGGTTATGGCTGGGTCAATCATTACTAAGACATTTTGAGAGCTGTTAATTCAATTTTTTTTTTATTTAAGCTGAAGTTACAGTGTATAAGCTTACCTCTTTTTAAAATTCACACGAAAAGCAAGTCAGGAACGTTAACCGCTTGGCCTTGTAAAGGAATATTCTTTTACATGGAAAGTTTCTGTTAGAGATTAGCTATCCACTGCCCGGTAATAAAACAGGGGAATTTTGTTTTTGGTCAACCAAACAATTTTTTTTTCGTGTGTTTTTTTTTTTTATGGCGTGGGTTTCAAAGGGCTGCGGCGTACTATTGCAGTCTTTGGCGTATAGTATTCCGGCTTGTGATCAGCGATTCATTCATATTTCACGTTTCATAGAACTCTGCATGGCGTAGATTTCGAAAACTTTTAGTGTATCTTCGGCGTGGGATTCACCACGAAATGCAGACTGTTTCTCGAGTCTACCATAAAAACAACTTACCGAGTTGAAAGGAATACATTCGAATATGACAGTGAGTGTTTGATTTCGATGCGGCCACGCTGAATCTCGCGATTATTCTCGGCTTTGATGCCATAATTTGTTTTAAGAAACTTTCCAAGCAAGTTGAACGAGCAACGCAATGGCGATCAAGAGAAAACAATCTTCGTATAAGAAGGCACGAAAATGGCGCGATAGACGCAGCTCGCTGATTGGGCAGAAAAATACAATGCCAGAAATTTTCTGCCCAATCGGAGACAGGGATTTCAAATGGTCGTGGAACTGGTTCGGTAAGTGTAGAAACCCAGGGGCTCGTTCGCTCGCTCTTGAAAACTTTCGTCGCGCTGAGTTTTGCCGAGTTTTTACTTCGTCCCTCCCCGACTAACTGCCCCTGGGTCTCCGAGGATGGGTCTTCGCTTGATGCGCTTGTAAATATATTGGGATCGGAGCGATGTAATTAAGCGATATGATTGCTGAGCGATAATAAGTAAACAGGCACTTAAATATCGAAACATCAACTGTATTGAACCAAGAACAGAACTACTTGATAAACAACATGGCCGCGCACACGAGGACTGGTGACGTGACCCCGATCGGCGGGAAAGCTAAATACTTCATGTAAGCGCACTCGTTACATCTCCTTTCCTTAGTTTCAACAAAAGAAAATAAAGTGTTAGAAAAATGTTTCTTTGCCTCAGAGTTCTTGTGTATGAAACAAAAACACAGTGCATAACAGGTAAACATAACAAACATAGGTAAACTATAAACCAACAAAAGGAGGCAAAGTCAAAATGTCTCGTTCCTCAGCACTCATAATCTTTAAGCCAAAGCGGTGGGCGATGTTCGCGTATTGGACGACTCGGTTGCTCTGGAACTATTGGTGTTGACGGAACTGATGGTTGCGGCAACTCAGTCGGCAACTCGGTCTGCTCAGTTAGCTCAGTCGGCTCGCTTGTTTCTTCGGGAGTTGCTCTTAACCATCTGCGGTTTCGACGATAATGTTTCCCGTTGACCTCTACCACGTAGGAACGGTTGCCCACATCTCCGATGACCTGTCCAAGAGACCATTCTTTCTCACCTGGCAGGCGCATTCTTATGGCATCAGCATCATCTAATTTTGGCAATTCCTGCGTGTGTTGATCATAATAGTGCTTCTGTTTCTGCTTCCTCATCTTAATCTTCTCTGGTACATTAGTAATCACATTCGGCTTTAACAATGTCTTAGCTACTGGGAGACGAGTGCGTGTTCGCCTGCCATACAGTAGCTGAGTAGGTGAAGCATGCATGCCCTCAGTAGGTGTGTTGCGCCATTCAAGTAATGCCAACAAAGGATCACGTTTGTCTGCCCGGGCTTTCATCAACAAGGACTTGCAGGACTTCACTGCATTTTCGACACGGCCGTTACTCTGTGCATGGTAAGGGCTTGACGTAATATGATGAAAGTCCCATTCTTTACTGAAGGACTTAAAATCTTCACTGTTGAAAGGCGGTCCATTGTCACTAATTACTGTCACAGGGATGCCATGTCTGGCAAACCAGGTCTTTAAAACTGTAATGACACGATTACTTGTGCTGCGGCTCAGATCTTGTACCTCAAAATAACCAAAGTAGTAGTCAACGGCTATCAGGAAAACCTGCCTCTCAAGTATAAACAAATCAACCCCGACTTTCTCCCATGGTAAATTGGGCACCTCATGGGGCTGCAATGGTTGTTTGCATTGTTCCGGCCGATAACTGTTACAAATGCCGCATTTCGACAGGTAATCCTTGAGCTGCACCGTGATCCCAGGCCAGTAAACAATATCGCGAGCACGACGCAGTGTCCCTTCGACCCCAATATGCGACTCATGCAGGCTCTTCACAATGTCAGGACGTTCACCAGCAGGTATCACTAAACGATGACCCTTGTACACCAACCCGTCTTCTGTGGTCAGCTCATCCCGGCTGTTCCAATACAACTCAATCACTTGTTTTCGACGTCTGTCATATTTACGTGCCTGTGCCAAGGTCTCCGGCCATCCTTCACTGATAACATCGGATAGAATCTGCAACTCCTCATCCTTAGCAGTCTCCTCACGCAGCCTCTTCAGCCGAGTAGGAGATACAGTCAGTTCTTCATCATGTTTGATCTGCTCTAACTCAAAGGCAAATAGTCGTTCCTTAATCGAATGGACATCACTGTTTGGGACTTTTCTCAGCTGTTCGCCCTCCACATATGCTCGACTTAAAGTGTCAGCCAAGAACATGGTGGTGCCTTTCTTGTATTCCACTTGGAGGTCATAGTTCTGCAAGCGGAGTCGCATACGTTGAAGGCGCTTTGGGGAGGTGTGGATGGGTTTCTTGAATATGGTTTCCAACGGTTTATGGTCTGACTGGACAACTACGTCACTTCTTCCAAAGATGTACTGGTCAAATTTTTCACATGCAAAGACTATTGCAAGTAGCTCCTTCTCTATTTGAGCATAATTTTGTTCTGTAGGAGTCATCACACGGGAGCTGTAAGCCACTGGACGTCCTTCTTGTAACAAAGCGGCTCCAAGTCCGGTCTGGGAAGCATCGCACTGGATGACTACTGGTTTGCTCACATCATAGTAGGCAAGCACTGGTGCAGCAACAATCATTTCTTTGATGCGGTTTAAAGCATCTGCATGAGCAGGTAGCCAGCACCATTCTGCATCACTTTCAGTGAGTTTTCTCAGGACTTCCGTTTCGTCTGACAAGCGTGGCAGAAACTTTGCCAAATAATTCACCATGCCAAGGAATCTACGCAGAGAGTGAACATCAGTGGGGTCTGGCATTCGTACAATTGCCTCCACTTTGCACGGGTCAGGTTTGAGACCTTCTGGGGTTAGAATATGTCCAATGAAAGGAACTTCTTGCTGTCTCAACCGGGCTTTCTTCTTGTTCAGCTTCAGGTTTCTTTCACGACAGCGATCCAGGAAAGCACGTACATTTTGGTCATGGTCTGACTGCCACTCGGCGGGTGTGTTTCCGTATCCAACGATCACAAAATCATCTCCAATGACCTCTACTCCCTTAAGCCCCTCAATGTGTTCTCGCATTCTGCGCTGCCAAACTTCTGGTGCACTGTTAATGCCAAACGGCATTCGCTTCCACCGGTAACGCCCAAATGGCGTGTTAAATGTGGTGAGCATACTCGATTCTTTGTCAAGTTCCACTTGCCAGAAACCATTGCTGGCGTCAAACACGCTGAACAGCTTTGCTCCATTTAGCCTAGTTGCAATTTCTTCAATCGTTGGCATTGGGAAATGTTCACGTTTTATGGCGACATTCAGATCTCTAGGATCTAAACAAATGCGTAACTTGGTTTCCCCGTCAGCTTCAGAAGGTGGCTTGCTCACCACTAGCATGCTGGATACCCAATCAGTGGGCTCGTCGACTTTTGCTATGACGTTGTCAGCTGCCATATCCTCAAGTTTCCTCTGTACTTGCTCGGTCATAGCCACGGGTAAACGTCGTGGTGGATGAACCACAGGCTTGATGGTATTGTCAGTTCTAATGCTGTACTTGCCATCTAACTTTCCAAGACCTTCAAACACATCAGCATACTCTTCTAGTAAAGGGTCCTTATCTGTCTTCAGCACGTTTATACGTGGATCTCGGTCGCAATCAAGGATCTTTATCAGGTTCATTTCTAACATAGTCTCTTTAGACAATATTGGCTCATAACCATTACCCTTGACTACACTGGCTTGTATCTTGTGTGTTTGTCCTTTACGGTTTACATACAGGGTTGCTTTCCCCTCAGTGGATTGTTCATATCCATTAGCCAAGATCAAAACTGACTTTGCTCGAGTATCAAGAAATTTTAAGTCCAGATCTCCGGTCACATTCTTGTATACATTCAAAGGCAATAGGTTGCATTCAGCCCCAGTGTCCATCAAGAAAGCCACTTCATGACCTGTGATAGCCTCAGCATCCTTTGACACGTTGAGGGTCACCATCTCACGACTCTCATGGCACCCAACACCCGCAGTACTCAAATAAAACCGCTCCTGAACAGTAGACACCTTACTTTTGGCTGGGCACTTGACTACAAAATGATTCTTCTTTTTACAATATGCACAGGTCTGTCCAAATGCGGGACAGTTACGTCTTTCATGATTCCTTCCACAGAATCTGCAATCTCTGATCCTGTTATCGTTCACAACCCGACTGTCATCAGACTGTTCTTTCTCTTTCAGTTGGACAGCGTTCAACCCAGATTCAGTAGTCATAACTTTAATTTGAGCAGCTGTGCTCTCTGCAGCACGAGCAATATCTAAAGCTTTCTCTAAGGTCAACTTCTTCTCTTTAAGCAGATTTTCACGTACCTTGCCATTCCTGGTACCAGTTACCAGACGATCACGGAGAAGCTGATCCGGTGTGAGTGATTCAAAATCACAGTTCCTTGCAATTTGGCGTAATTCCGTCATATATTGATCAACCGTTTCAGATTCCCGCTGATCTCGAGTAAAGAACAGAAAACGCTCGTAAATCGTGTTTTCTCTGGGAATGCAGTAATCCTCGAACTTCTTTAAAACGGGCGCAATCTTCTTCTCATCGCCTTCCGAGGCCCAAGTGAAAGTACGAAACACCTTGTTTGCTTCTTTCCCGATGACCGCCAACAGTGTCGCTACTTGTCGTTCTTCTTCCTCTTTATCCAACTTTGTGGCCAGCGTATAATTCTTCCAGGCAGAGACCCAAGTTCGCCAGTTGGAAGCCGTGGAGCCATCGTTGAGCTCGAGAATTTCAGGGGGAGGAATTTGAAAATTTGCCATTGAACTGGTGGATGTCGAACTTAGGTCGCTGTTCGTTGCTTGTTTCCGGCATAAATCTGGCGACTTCTCTCACAAAATGTCGGTGCTCTTGGCGTCTGAGTTCGATGGACTTCTGACACCATGTAACGATAAGTAAACAGGCACTTAAATATCGAAACATCAACTGTATTGAACCAAGAACAGAACTACTTGATAAACAACATGGCCGCGCACACGAGGACTGGTGACGTGACCCCCGATCGGCGGGAAAGCTAAATACTTCATGTAAGCGCACTCGTTACACGATATTGCAGTTTATGCTATACTTTCTATCAATATTATAAGCTTAATATTCCATGTATCAGGACCATTGTCGGGTAAGCTTAAGAAAAGGTCTAAGAACTTAAGCTTACTGTAAACTGAAATTTTCAGTTCACTATTTGGCAAAGGACATCGATCTGGATCGATGCGGCAAATGCGAAGAATCCGTTATAAAATAAACTTACTAAAGAAGGTTTAGATTCCCTCATTTTGCTTCCAACACGTGGAACACGGAATTGTCTAAAATCCTAGCCTGTCGATCGAGCACAGCAACTGTCAACTTCTCAAAGGTTTCTTACGGTGGCCTGTAATTTCTAGCTTGGCATGCATGGGTGGGTAAACGTTTCTTGATTGCAGCTACAAAATTTCTGAATGAAACAAGCAAGGCATGTGAACAAACATACATGAATGAAGGTTTCTATTGTTCACTCAAAGACAAATGATCAATGACCATCAGAGGAGGCAAATTCAAAGGAATCTAAGGACTGTTGCTGAAATGATCTTTTTGACCAAAGATGTGTCCATCTATTTTGTGATCATGAAAAAGTACAGCTCAGCAAAGTTCATTAAAAACTTTGGTTTTGAAAACCAATCATTTTTAGTTAAAAGATAAACAAAAGCGAGGCCAGGATCTTTCTATTGAGCGAATGCACATGCACAATTGCCCACTCCAGAAACTATTAAAAATACCATAATACTCTTTATAGTGCAGGTTTGGGTGGTGCTTGATGTAAAGCCTGATTTTTCCAATTTTTTTTGTTTTCAGCACGAACTGCACATGCTATGCTTCAACTTCGTGGCAATTTGCATACGGTGCACATTTGTATACGAACACACAATGCTACGTCCTAGCATTCCTACATGTACTCTGAATTCCATTGTGCCATTCTAACAAAGGAGACTTGAATAATTACACCCCGGTGAGGCTGAGCCTGCACATAAAAGATGATTATGGTATTTTTCGGAGTGGCCAATGAACAAGTTACATGACATTGTATATACCTGCCAACTTTTTCCGAGTGATAGGCGTGAGAATTTGATCGTAGGAGTGCCAAGATTTCCGAAGGCGACCCGACCAAATCCGAAGGAAACCCGATCTATTCCGAAGATGTCCGAAATTGTCCGAAGATGTTTCGAAGAATTCGGAAATTTAAATGGACCTCGGACCTCTGTAATTGTAACGTTCAGAACGATAAAAACCTACAAAAAAAGTGCCATATTTTCATGAACGTAACTATATTTTAAATTGGATCATGCAATCAGTTAAGGCTCATAGCTCAAATCTGTAATTAGGCGTGAAAAATTGCTCCATAGGCGTGAGTAGGAGTGAGATCGGAGTTTTGGACTCGCAGGCGTGAGACTCACGCCTAAGGCGTGAGACTTGGCAGGTCTAATTGTATTGCTGTGTGATGCCCTTGGACTACCATTGCTCGAATCATACATGTAGTTAGTAGTGGGGACTAACTATGCTCAAATGTAAGCCTTATAAAATCATTGTTATTAGTCCCCTCTACTAACTATGATAAAATATTGGATTTTAATCAAGTTCATAAATTCATCGGTCTACTAATGTTTTTGTGAGCCGTTGCACAGGGTATTTTCTTTCTTTCCCATAGCTAGATAGACAGACACACACAAACATCATGTCTCATAAAGTCTGATCATGTTGTGTTAATGGCCGGTATTCCTCTTCTCCAACTAATTAAATGTCAATAAAACATCAAGAAATAAAGGGTGAAGTATTGATCAATCTTTTTTCCCTTATTTCCAGCTTAGTTGAATAGTCCTTCCTTGACAAATTTCACATAACAGTGATAGAACCATTTGTGTATTTTCTGTCAAATTTCAACATTAATATGCATGAGGTGATAAGCCTTTTTATACTACAAGGAGATATTACTGTAATTGGTCTCAGATTTTATTTCCATTGCTGTGTAGAACTATAATTACTCATGTGCAAAGTGGCATGAGGTAAGGTTTTGGCTCCGTTTTTCTTGTTGTTATTTTTATATTTTGTGTCACGATTTTGCATGCAAATTTATGCACGCATGTTTTAAAATGTCAATTCCTGTTTAGTTACTTCCAACTACTCTCACTTCTGGTATTTCCAAAACAATCAATAGTAAACAACATGGTTTGCAAGAATGATGACTAAATGAAAGGAGTACTCTTCGCCATGTCAGACATCTTCTTATCATGTTTAAAATATATCCTACGCCAGTATTGAAGAGACAGGAACGTCACAACGAAGGAACACTAACAGCTTTAATAACAACCAAACGTTCGTACAACAAGATGGCCGCACAGAATAACACAAGAGGAGAAAACATGCGTGCGCATACATTAGTAACACAATGCCGCAGGCACTGCCTGCTGGCGTAACCTCTTCTTCCATGTAAAATAATGCGAGCTAACAATGTCTCTGTCCGAAGGACTGAAAGTACGTTATAAAAATGAGAATCTAACACCAAACCGCAGAGGTGCCACATACAGGCTAAAATCTAACATAGTCATTGAGGTATGAAGGAGGTCTACGCTGTCTTTGGGGTCTTGGGCCAGGAGGAACTGGAGATGAACCGGGAGAGGACCACATGGGTTGATCTGGGGTTGTGAGGCCGGTGCTAGACTCCTCTTCTACAACGGGTGGAGAAGGTATGCGAATGGGGGCATCAGGTGTAGAGTCGTCACTGGAGAAGGAAGTGAATTGGTCCTCGTCAGATGGCACGGTGATAAGCTCAGACGGCGCCGGAGGGGGTAGCCCTGGGTGTACTGGGGCTGGAGGCACAGCGGGGGTTACGGCAGAAGGCTCGTTGTACTTGCCTCGAGTGGCGGGAAGACCATGGTGGTTGGACACTATAACGGAGGGAGGCACGGAGTAGCACTCAGACAACTTGACTTTGTAGGAAGTAGCTCTGAGTTGTGAGCCACTAAACTTCTTCACGAAACACCAAGGGGGGTCGACGGAAACGACAATATAGCGATCACGAGCACGGGACTTGTCCTTGTCTGAGACAAGGTAGACAATGTCTCCGACTAGGAGAGGATGCGTGGTTGGGACGAGACCACGAGGGTTCTTGGACTTCTCACTAAAGGCATGGTTAATGGCACGATGATTGTGTTTATCGAGTATGAGTTGGTAATCAGACAGGGGCAACTGTTCATGAGTGAATTGGTTGCGCTGAGTCCACAACTCGCGCGATGATAGGCCAGGGAGACGAAGACGAGAGTTCAGGCGTGCAGTGGCAAGAGAGAGACCAACTTCGCTTACTGGTTTTCCACCAGGTTCTTGGCGAATGAGTTCTTCTTCAAGCTCGCGGACAGCCTTCTCGGCAACGGGGTTCTTGTTCTTATTCTTAACACGACCGACCTCGATTGTGACGTTGAGGTGTTTGAGTGAGTCGTTGTTACACATGGACTTAAAGCCAGGAGCGGGATCTACACGTATAATCGCTCTTGGGCCATCGAGTGGGTGTAGACCAATGATTAATTGTGTGAGGGCATCACGGAGGGTATCATGCTTCTCGTCGCGTATCAAGCAAGATGCAGTAAAGGATGTGGTGCATTCTCGAAGCACAAGGATCAACTGACGATTACGCTTGATGACGTCCGCGGCGAAGGAGACGCCCACGACTTCAGGGGGGTCGTCAGACGACTGAGACACCAGTGAGTTCGGAAACGTCAGTAGGGAGGCACATGTGTGACAGGCAGATGTCACGCGGGAAATGGCGTCGTTCATATCCAGAGCGAAGAACTGACGTTGGAGCACCAGTTGGAATTGGTGGCGGGATGGGTGGTTAAGCTTAATGTGGAGGGCGGTAAGGAGGCCATCCAGAACGGACCGGGGAACGACGATTGCTTCGGTAACTGGAAGGAATGGTGGAGAGTGTTTGACTACGAGAACGCCGTCTCTAGCAATGGAGGTGCAGCTGAGATAGCGCTTAACGTCACGAATGTTAGTTAGTTTCTTTGACGGGCGAGTGCCTTGTTTAAGATGGGCGTGAACTCTGCGAAGGTCAGGACAATCGTTTTGGATCTGCAACCAGGCTGATCTGGTAGTAAATGGGAGGTTAGACTTATTGTCGAGGATGTCCTGGATCGAGACGCTTCGCACAACGGAGTCTTCCATTTCGTGGACAAAGTTGCAGATCTGGCAATTGGGCTCGTTGCAGTCGGGCGCGTTGCGGCTCATGAAGTCGGACGGTAAGTTAGCCTTTCCAGCCAAGTGTTGTAGACTGACTTGGTAACGGCTGACAGTTGTTAGGAAGGAAGTCACTCGAGGACTTGCCGAGAATTCGCCTCGGCACAGTTTGTCGATGGCCTGAACGCAGGGTTTACTATCAGTTAATACAGATGTGGGATGCTGCGACTGAATGATGAAAGGAGAGAAGTGCTTGACGGCGGCAGCAATGCATAGTGCTTCAACTTCGCAGGGAAGCCAAGTCACTTGGTGTTTGCGAAGTTTGGCACTGAAGAAGCCGGCTAAGTGAAGGTGATTGTCACGCGAGACATACAATGTAGCACCGAGGCCTCTCTTGGTGACGGATCCATCCGTGACTATCCAGAGCGTATCTGATGGGCGAGGGAGAACTATAGATTTGTGTTTAGATAGGGACTCCTGTGCAGTCTTGAACCGGAAGGTTAGGTTCTCATCCCACAGTAGTTTGTCGGTAGACTGAAGGCCGGTGAGGGCGTACTCGAGGGGATCAATTACATCTGAGCAGTTAGGCAGCACGCGACTGAGGACTTTATAGGCACCGATAAAAGACCGCAGGCCTTTCACAGTTTGGGGAGGAGGACATGATGCCAAGACGGCGATGCGATGAGGGCTAGCTGATAGTGTGCCTTGGGACCATATCCAGCCAAGGATGGTGGTAGACATTGGACAAATGACGGTCTTCGTAGGAGACAGACGAAGGTTACAGTTGTCGAGGGCCTCAAGTACCCGTCTCCAGTTAGTTAGAAGTGCTTCAGGAGTATCGCCGCCGCAGTAGAGGTCGTCAGCGAGTTTAGCCACACAGCCTTCTTGAATCAAGTCTCCCAGAACGCGACACATCATTTCTTCAAGAGCGGTCTCCGAGCCAGGCATCCCCATTGCTGATCTTGTGTATACCCGGATTCCTTTGAATGGTGTTGCTACACCACAGTACTTCAGAGAAGACTGAGAGAGAGGGATCTGATAGAATGCTCGAGTGAGATCAGTTTTGATCATGTAGTGCCAGGGAGCGATGGTGCGCAGGGTTGTGTCGACGTCTGGCATTAGTGATGGTTGAGGTTTACTGTACCGTGCAACGTCAGCAAATGCAGTCACGAGTCGGTGACCACCGGAGGGCTTTTTGACCAGGAATGAAGGGTTAAGGTATTCGACAGTTATGCCGAGGTCTTCTGGGCGACGGAAGACCTTGGCTTGTTCAAGCTCGTCGAACTTAGCTTGGAGCTCTAATAGTTGGCTGCGGGAGTACTGAGGAACGCGTCCTTTCCGTTGAGGGGGCTGTACAGGACCAATATTCACTATTGCTTGAATGGGTCCAGCCGAGCCGTTATAACCACTTATGTCAGGATCAAAGACGCTATCGTATGTCTGCAACAACTGTCGGAACTTCAAGCGGATATCTTCTGACAGTAAGTTGTCAGGGTCTACGGATACGGTAGACGAGAAGGGTGGGGAACTCTTGGGCTGTGCGGGTTGCGTCTGATTGGTGGGTGCTGAGGTGGTGGTCGGTGACGGTATGGCCGCGGTCGGTAGAACCTGGCTGAGGTGCGCGTGGCGGCCGATAGCTTTAGGTTCATCAGACGTGTTGACTAAACGGATTTTGGTTCCGACGGCTTCCAGGATTTGGGGCTCAGGCCAAATACAGGGGGATTTGGTATGCTTTGATATGGGGGTGTCTGTACGTGGTTGGAGGGCGAGTACACAATCTTCTCCTAGGTCAGAGGGGACGTCCAGCTCCACGTACTCACCAGGCCAAACAACAGTCGCGGACGAGGAAGCGCGTAGGATGTAACTTTGCGCGCGCCGCACAGCATGGGAGGCAGTGGTTGGGTCACCAGTAAGCTCATAGTGGATGATTTCTGAGTCTTGAATACGTACTTGGCACTTTGCAGGGCGAACGGTGATGTCGTTGGTAATGAGAAAGGGTGTGCCAGCAAGAACATCTACGTCTAAGTCATCAACAACGAGGGCATCGAGAGTGAGTTGTTTGTCTGCTCGGGATAAGATGAGACGAGTCTCGCCAACTACAGTTAAGGGAGTCATACCGTCGGCTTGCAATGCTTGTTGGGAGGACTTTTCAATGGTAGCGCCGATCGAACAGGCCACAGAAGATTTGATCATACTAGTCTCCGCACCTGTGTCGAGGGTGAGTTGTAACGGGTGATGCTTGTAGAAAGCCTTGAAGTGGGGTGACTGCTTAGTACTGACGCGACGCGAGACTGAACGTGCTGAGGTACGTGGTGGGTGGTCATCTTCTTCGGGGAAGGGTGAGGGCGCATAATCTGTGTAATCGGGTTCCTCGTCGTCAAGGGTAGACGTAAAGCGAGATCGAGACAGGTAAGAACGGTCCTCTGGAGGTAAATACGAGCAAGCGCTTAGAAAGTGTTGGTCATTGCGACCTGCTTGTTTACATAATGGACAGGACTTTGGTCGCTTGTTTGCAGGCCATGGTTGGGGGGACGGTTTGTAAGACGGGCGAGGTGGAGGCTGTCTGAACCTCGAGGCAGTGGTGCGTAGTACTTTGGTGTCAGCGGCGGTGCGGAGCTCCTCGAGGAGAGACTCTAGCGCTTGAGAGATTTCAGGTTTCAAAGAAGCTAGTGTCCTGGCTCTTAACTCTGTACCGTAACGCTGCTTTATGAGACCGGGTAGCTCGGTATGGATGAGTCTTAACCATGTTAAAACCACCATGTTTTCAAGTGTGGGGGTCAGTTCCTCATCAACTGAAACGGTTTCGCCATGGTGGGTTATGTTGCTATTGGCAACAAGCAGATTATCTTCGGTGAAGGACATTAACCGCTGGAATAAGTCTTCAGGACGTTCATCAACTTCGAGCTTTATGTTGGAGAAATCTAGGAAGTGTGCACCAGTAGACTGGAAGCCATAGTGGGCCCTTATTGCTTGCCAAATGGAGTTGATGGATGTGGAATTTTTCACGATAGTATTGCGTGAAATAATAGGGCAAAAGTTTGCGATTTGTCCTAACATGAGTTCGAGATGTAAGTTTTTCTGAAAGGCGGTACGTCGGCGAGTAGTTGGGACGTCTTCCCCATCAGGAGTGAGTCCTCTATGGGGGGCAGCTGGAGACTTTTTCTGCCACGTAAAATTGTCCGCTAAAAAAGGTGCGAAATTAGCGTCCAGGGAGAGGGAATACTGAAGATTCTGCCTCCAAGCTTCGAATGTTGTAATAGACTCGTTCTTTGTGAGGGACCATTGCTTAGGAGCTCTATTTGAATTCATGCTGTAGCAATATAAAGGAACAGTGAAGTGATACTTTCCTTAAGTTGAGATGACTGTTCAGAGTTCACTCGACCACAGAATAGGTAGACTCGTTGTTGCTTGGATCAGCGAGACGGCTATCTGGCTCTCCGGACGTGGATAAGTAGTCGCTGCCACCACGCCAGTATTGAAGAGACAGGAACGTCACAACGAAGGAACACTAACAGCTTTAATAACAACCAAACGTTCGTACAACAAGATGGCCGCACAGAATAACACAAGAGGAGAAAACATGCGTGCGCATACATTAGTAACACAATGCCGCAGGCACTGCCTGCTGGCGCTAAAACTTTCTCACGCATGGCCATGCGCATGAGTATAGGCTGCTTGGAGCCTCTTGTTATCTGTTAAAAAGGACAATACATACCATTCTTTGTTCTGAATGTAAGGATTGTTACACAAACAGGCAAGGACTTGTACAGTCTCAGTTTTGTTAAGAGAAGCATGTGATTATTGACTCATGTGTATTGTGTCTTTGTTTTTTCTTGCCCATAAAAATCTTCCAACAAAACTCAAACAAATATCAGCAAATATGCAAGATTACCATCCCAGACATAATTCAAGTGCTTTTCTTTTTTATGTATTCTATTATTTTGGCTTTAATTTGCATACACTTCAATATTAATGTGTATAGATTGGATAACTAGTGTATAGGGTTATATGGTAATCTTTCCTTTGAATTTCCTTAATTTGATTGAACTTGGTTATCAACTTCAACTGTTTTGACTGGCTTTTATTCAATTTAAGTGATTTGTATCAACAAATCATAGTAACATTTTGGATTGGGTCTTTCAATTCTGCATCCCTCAATCTCCTTTATAGGTCAACAAACTTTTCAAGGTTTTTTGTGCTACTACATGTACATTCTTATAGTAATGAAGCATCATTCAGTTCTATGTCATTGTTACCTATCACCTACCTTCAATTAACTGGACAAAATTTTCATTTTTGTTACCTGTCACCTAACTTCAGCATTACTGAGCGAAATGTTATTAAACAATACCTTTGTGTGCACACACTCACTTTTGCCAACTGTATTTTTTAATAGAATACACACTATATATCCATCCTAAAAGTTTACATGTGTGGACTTCAAAGATGCCTCTTTGGGCCAAAACCAGGGGCAATTATGTAATTTGCTGTGTCTAATATTTAGGTATTTATAAATGGCAAAGTGAAGACCACGATAAAATTTCTACACAACCCCTTTAAATGTATTACTAGTATAGATATATTAATTTTTTCTTCAGCCATTCTAAATTTTTCTTCAGTTGTTTACCTTGAGCCATTCTGATTAACTTTTTAGCCATTCAGCTGTTAACTATGGTAACCATTTGAAATGGCTCAGTCATTGATCCGTTTGTCATCCATTCACTGGCTGTGCATTTTGCTGTTTGAATGGATATCTGTTAAAGTACATTTTCAGGCTTGCACTCACACTCTATTTACATGTATGTTCAGGAATACACTGCATGCTTAACTTACATGTATGGTGGGGCTGATCAAGAAGTACTCATCTCAGACGAGCAGACAAGTGGAAGATTTTTGCCCTGGTTTTATTCTCCTAAGCCTCAGAGTAAAGTATGAAATTATATTAATATATCGAAATAGATTACTCTAACATTAATTGTTTTCTAACACAGACATGGAGAAGAATCAAGAAGTGGATGAGCCGGTAAGCTCAGTTTATGTACCAGTTTTCCAAACAATGCATTAACACTTGACATACACAAGCTTTAACACACATTCATCTATTAATTAGTTCAGCATAGAAGAATTATTCAGATTGATTTCCTGTAAAATTCCACTTATAAACTCCCCCTGTTAATTAGGCTGTATACCTGTAAACAAAAAAATTATTCTGATTTTAAGCCCCACTGAGTTAATATCTACACAGAACACTGTACAACAACTTCAAATAGAAAATTAGGAATGTATATTGGCAATAGATGACAGAACAATAAGTTTATTAATATTTTGTTGAATCCTATTAAACTGTTCAATGATTTAGGCCCTATTTACATGGAAAGAGGATGATTCTAATGCTAGGATGATCCTAGAAGGTTCATTTGGTTTACATCCAAAAAATGCGGCACTAGGATGATCCTAGCGCTGGCATCGTACCTCTCAGATAGGATGATCCAAGTGCTAGGATAATCCTAGCGTGCAACCATTCACACAAACTGAACGCAGAAAACATGTCGCGCTTACTAGGATCATCCTAACACTAGGATCATCCTCTTTCTATGTAAATAGGGCCTTACTAAATTGTACATCTGTTAATGGAACTTAGCATACAGAGCATCTCTATGCATTGGCTTAATGTTTCTTCTTCGTTGTACATGTAGTTCAATTGATCCTTTGTTTTTAGGTATGGTAATGTAAAATAATGAGTTACAAAAAAGAAATTAAATTTGAACTGAGGATAAAATTGAACCACAACATTTATATGTTAAGTTAATCAACTATTTCTTGTCATATCATTTTGAAAGCTTTGTTTTTTATCCCACATATGGGGTTTCCTGATTTAGAAGCCCACCCAAAACCCCTAATAAAGTTGTATAAGCCCAGGGCTTATATAAAGTGGAATTTGACAATATGCTTTTAGTATATATTTTCCTTATTTTATTTGCCCAATAAAGAACTCAGGGCTGGAAATCAGTGATTGGTGGTTTTCTTTGCTGAATGAACTTGATGTAGTTTTGTCTAATTTTCGTTTAAAAGAGTTTTATATTACTATGTTGGCCACTGCTTTGAACGTTTTGCTAGAATAATTGAAACCGTGACTTTTATTTATGCTTGGGGTTTTTTGCAGACTGCCTGTTAAATTTAATTAATTTGATTACATTGTTTATTTGCTGTACTCGGACAAATATACTCCAAAATGCAGAAAACTCCTTTATTTCAATAAAAAGTGAATGAACCCTGACAAAAGTTCAGTAAAAGTTTCCTTTTGTGAAGTCTCTGGGATTTATTTCCACTGTTTTAGTTTTCACGTGTCTTGCATCTCCGACTCTAGTCTCCTACACCACTGTTATTAGGGCTCGTCACGCAACGCTCAACCACATGCCTTTGCACGATTTAGCCAATCACAGCTTCGCTCCCATGGCCAGGAGCCAATCGCGCCAAAACCACTTGTCCAATCACAGCTCATGTTTTATTGTTGATTACTTTTGTACCAGCAGTGCAAACAGGATATCGTCGCTCGACGAAGCTTTTGATTTGACTGCTTCAAAGTTCAAAATTCCTGATTACTTTAGTGGGGCGGGTGAGTTTACGCAGGAAACTTATCATAGTCTGATGCACGATTGGTTTTATTGAAAACAAAGGTCAATCGCTGATTGGTGCAATCACTAATTATCATGTGCAAACGCCAGGCGCTCAAAACAAAGGGAAAGGCATGTGGTTCAGATTGAAGCAGCCGTTGGTGGGGTAGGAGCGTTGCGCGATGAGCCCTAATAATGGCTGCGTAGGAGACTACTCCGACACGCACTGGTTTGAAATACCTGTGAACATCATTCCTCAGTTTTCTGCTTTTATGAACACCTGCATGTATTTCCATCAATATTATTGTCTTTATTTTAATATTGCCATGTGTTTTTGAATATTTTCAGTTTGATTTACAATTCTTCACTTGAAGGTTCAAAGAATAATTGTATTAATCAAATAACGACCCTTGTAAAAAAGGTACCGGGATCCCGCCGAGATCCCGGCGGAATCCCGGCGGGATATTGGCCGCCGGGATTTTCATTCCCGCCGAAAATCCCGGCGGGATATTGGCCGCCGGGATTTTCATTCCCGCCGAAAATCCCGCCGGGAAATTGGCCGCCGGGATTTTCATTCCCGCCGGGAATCCCGCCAGAAATTTCGCTGGGATTTTGGCCGCCGGGATTTTTTTTCGCGGCGGGATCCCAGCGGCCAATTTCCCGGCGGGATCCCGGCGGCCAATTTCCCCACGGGATCCCGGCGGCCAATTTCCCGGCGGGATCCCGGCGGCCATTTTCTCGGCGGGATCCCGGCGGCCAATTTCCCGACGGGATCCCGGCGGCCAATTTCTTGGCGGGATCCCGGCGGGAAATTTCAGGAAAATTCCCGCCTGAATCTCGGCGGGAATAAAATCCCGGCGAGAAAAATTCCCGGCAAGATTTGCCGCCGGGATCTTGCCGAGAAATTGTCATTCTTGTCTGGATCTTGGCCAGAATCTTTGCGGAGGATATTTTTCATTCCCGGCAAGATTTACAGTAAGCGAGAAGTCTTGAGGGCAGTCCTAATCAACTTGGTATAGCGTAGTCTGCATGGCCAGGCTTTTCCGGAAGCAAGCAGCGAAGGAAAACCGGGACGAAAGGGGAAAATGCATAAAAACATGCCATTCCTCTTGGCGGCCCAAATCGCGCAGACAAGAATTCAATCACGTTCGCGACCTCGCGTAATGAATTGTGTAAACATTGAAATATTGCCACGTATGAATAATAACATCAGTTCTCTTCTGTTTATATACAATCTAAAAGGAAAACCCGTCAAATTATCCGACATTTTAATAAAACACTGGTATCAACCGTTGTCTTATGTATTCTTCTGAATAAAACACCGAAACGAACGAAGACTCAAGGTGTTGACCTTTTTGACCCTTTGTGTCTCCTGGTATCTCCGATTTCATGATACACGTAATTAGATTATTTCCCCCGTTCGTTTTCACAATTCATCGCACAGGTTGTCAAAATTGGATAAATGCGTTTCTTTATAACATAAAGGAATGTTTCAACGCGCTAGTATTTCCAAACAAATCGTTTTGTATTACGCTTAAATTTAATTTTTCGGGATGTGAGCCGCGCTTGAGCGAACGTTATCTTATAAAAGTTTTTAAAAATCATTTTCCGGCAAAATCGAGCAATTTGGATTTTAAAACTAACAAGAGGCTAAACATAGCCTATACTCATGCGCATGAGACTCTAAGACACATTGATTGAAGCTACCAATTTTTCTGTAGTCACTTTGAATATTTAATTTATTGATTCTGATCAAACCCACACTAGTGTAATACTTCCCAAACGTTAACCGTGAATTATTTCTATTACATTGGGTTATTCCAGAAAGAATCCACCCACCCACCCCCACCCCCCGCCCCCCCCCCCCTCCCCCCCACCGACGGATGGCAAGATTGTTTGACCGACCCCTTCTCCTGCCCGGATTTCCAATAAATTTGTGGAAGCCCTAAATTTACAGGTAATGAAAAAAATACATATAATCGGTGATGAGTGCTATAAATTGGTGAAACATTTTAATAAAAATAAATATTGCGTGACACATCATGACCCCCCCCCCATTTGATTTCAAGTCCAAATCGAAATGAAATTTTTCTATAAAGCTAGTTCTTTAAATAACTGCTTTGATTTTGCCATGTATTAGTTTTTTCCAGGCTTCACAGTTTTTTCAAAGTGTTGTCGCAAATACACTTCTTTCATATATGCAAATTTCGTGTGGAATGTAATTCGATCGTGCGCTGCTTGTACTAAAATATTTGTTCTAAAGGTCAAAACTTTTTAATGAAACTCGTATTTCCTTGAATGAAAATGTCTTTCCCTTGAATAAAAGAGTTAAACGCTTATCAGAATTCAGTGATTTTCTGCTTCCGGAAGGCTTGGCGATTTACTTATCCTCATTGCAGCACGCAGCGCTGGCGTCTGCGAATTATATTATAAACATCACAAAGTAATATTTAAATTAAGCAACCTGCTTTATTATACCTAGTGTTTTCTAAACTTTCCGACTTTTCTTGTGTATATAGAATGCCATTCTTATCCGTAAAGATGATTCGCATAATGTTTTCGCGAATCAAAAAATCTTGAAAGCAAACTTTATTTCAGAAAGCGCTATTTAATTCAATTACATTTACTAGTGATTTACCATGATTATTGGCTGGCTTCATGAAGAAAACATTCGAACAAGTTTGCGTCTAATGTTTCCCAAATCGTGACTGCTTTCTGTTACATTTGAAAAGACTACTTTTAAAAGATCCTTAAAATCAGTAAACGACCGGGTTATATTTTTCAATTTTAGCAATTCTCAAAAACTGTATTACGCGACAGTTGACTCTGTGTTTAGAGTGCACAAAAGCTCACAAAAGCAACTTTTTCTCGGTCTAGAATAACAAGTATGACACAAAGAAAAAGTCAATCACAAATTGGTATCAACATAAATTCTCACCGAAAAATGAAATTTCTTTTATGGTAAAGTCCCTCGCCTGCTTGAAAATTCTTTAAAACTTTGATCGCCCCGCACTGATAAAACTTGAAGCAAGATTTCGTCGCTTACAGCTCTCTTTTTTCTCCACTACAGCGGCTTCTGAGTATTCTTTAAAGCTTTCTCTTTTCATTTTGAGTATTTTGAATGTGTGTTATTATTCCGACAAGACAAAACTATGGTTTTGAAAACCAAGCACATGCCGAGCGCGGCAGCCATTTTTGTAGAATTTTTATGTGACCTGCGACCCGGTTAGTAATAATATATGCGTGCATAAATTTGCATGCACTAATGTGACAAAAAGACGAATTTCTACCTCATGCGCTTACTGCGCATGAGTAAAAACGGGGTATTAAACTATAGGGCTAATCCGATAAATATGCTTCAAAATAAAAATAATAACGTCGCAAAACGTGACAACTATTTATAACTTCTGTTAAGTGAAATCAACATCACGTGCAAAGTTTGTTGACACAGAAAAAGCCAATTACGGTAGTTCAGCTCATAAGCTCAGTTTTTCTCTTTTCTTCCTTTTTAATACAAGAAAATACAATCCTAAAGGTTTTAAGTGTAATATAGAATGAACAACAAAAGTCACTAACCTTTTCACATTGAATGCTTGAGCAAATGAAATCTTGCAAACAATAAATATTATTTCTTGATAGCAAGTTCTCGAAAGTTCAAATCAGCGACGGCCAGATTTTCCACACGTCAAAAATGATCCCAATTAGCGGCATGTCAGTATTAACATTGACCATTCGGCATTCAAACTCATTTTAAACGGTAACTTCATCCACAACATCTAATATTTCCAAAAAGTCTTTCCTTTCTTACACTCCTTGATTGCTCGCATTTCAGTGTTTGTTCAGGTAGCTAGGCTGTCTTCGCCGTCGGTCTGAAGTCCGGGTCTGTTCTTACTCGCATTAATTCCTTCCAAATTATTTGAGCATTTACCAATAAGGACACAAGGTTAATGAAACTTAACTCTTTAACTTTTTTTTGCCTCGGAAAGAATATTTTGAAGACGATAGTTTTTCTGCATACAGTGGTTAAAATTTCAGCATTTTTTTATCGTACGCAAGCCGGGCGCCACCCGTGATAATTGAAATCAACCAATCACAACGCCTGATTCACGATCTTTGTGGGTTTTTCGCGCCACTTTCACCAGCCTCGGCCCTCGGGACGTGCAAGTCATCACGCGTAGATTGAAGTTGTTGTTGAGACACAAATTAAACTATAAAACAATTAGTGGGGCGGATATGTGTATGAATTGTGCGGGTTTGGGTTAAAAGCATGAAACTTGGCAAAAGAAGACAACTTAAGCTGCCTATCAAAAATGGATATGGGGCCATCCCGAAAAATTATGGGTTGGCGAGATAATAAGGGACTTCAAAATGGCGGCCATTTTAAACCGGAAGTCAAATATACAGAACCGGAAGTACTATTTAATCATACTTTATATCCTTTAAAAACACATCTTTTCGAAAAAAAAACAATCCACACTGCTACAGAAGCATTTATATCTTAGCTGTTTAAGAAAAAATGGATAAAAATAAAAAAAACCAAGAACAGGGGTTAAAAAACGAAACTTCACTAGAAGTAATCAAAATAGGCATTTTTCTCTGCATGACATTACTTACTTCGTATTTTTAAGCCTTACAGATTCGAATAATGAGTACAGAGGGTTACTGAAGAGTTTGCAAAATCCTGGTATAGTACCAATATTTATCATTAATTGCTTTTACTTGCATAATACCATTTTTGTAATTTGCGTTTTTGAAAACAGAACATTGTCAGAAAAATACCATTTAAGGCAATTCATGCGTTATTACACTCATCAGTGCACGCACAGAGAGCAGTGCAGCGTAAGGCTGCCTTCACGCAGGAACATCTGGCCTGACATCCTTTCTTACATCCGCATCGGACAAGTTCGCGACATGACTTTGTTACGTCAGGGAGCGTTGTCCAGAATGGCTTCCAAATGCTTTCATCCAAAGTCCATCCCCATTGTTGCGGACTCGGTAGTGCTGGACTGGGCGTCAGCGCTTGTCCCCATATGTGACCAGCTTGGTATGCAGAGCGCTTCGTGTGTTCCACCAAAGCAGCTCTGGTTGGTGGAATGGCATCTAGAGCTCTTCCCTTTTGAATAAACAGCTGCTTTCTTGCATCATTGACTGTCATCTTGCTGCTTGTTCTGTCGTAGAGTAGAACTACAAAGCGTTCTAGATGTTTCATACATTCGTCGCTGACCATGGAGGGGCTGCGAGATAGTGTGAGAAATGCACTTGTGACGTCAGGGTAGGACTTCCACGCTTCTAGGGCTGTCTTCTTTCCTCTTCCTCCGAAACAAGAAACCGTATCACAACCGGTAAAGGCGTGGAAAACTGGAAGCGCTCTGGCGAATTGTGGTCCCAGGCTTCTGGATATCTCATGGGCGGCTATGTATCTGAGATGAGTTCCTGTGCCAAATGCTACCCATAGCTCAAGTCGCTCATGATCTTGAAGTCGTTGAAGAACTGAAACTGCTAGTACAAGAACATCTGTGTCCACTGTGCGCAAGAGGATCTTCTTATGACCCTGTTGAACTGCGTCTTGAGCATGCAATAGCATTCTCGTGTCGGCCTCTTCTTGCGTACAGGGAGCCAGGCTTGAGGTGTCATGACGTGGCAAAGTGGATAAGACCTGCTTGCCATAGGTAGAGATAACTTGTTTCTTCACTTCTAGGGATGCAATACACTCTGCCAAGAACTTGAAAAGTTCACGCTTGTTCTCGTCTGAACGCAAAAAATCACTCCATTTACCTGGAAGCAGATTGTTGGCTGTGACGCGCCTTCGAACACCAGCTCCTCGGTCAGATCTGGTAGTGGCTTTTAAGCTGTTCTCAATGTATTCGTCCCACACGACGTCTACACGTTTCACATAGTGGAGCTGGGCCTTTACATATGGCAAGAAGGACTGCTCGGCGTAATCGGAAAATGTTTTCTCCGTTCCTGGCTTAATCATGTTGACGACCGCAGCACCGTCAATAATACTGACATCAATACCACGGGGCACCTCATTTTGTGGCGTAGTACTTGCCTGCAGACATTCCGTAAGCTCAGACTTCTTCTTGGGTAGGCGCAACCTTCCAAAATGAGATAAGGATGGCGGGCATCCTTGGTTCTCATGTTTGAAAAATTCGTCTAAGTCACCGTCTCTGGTTTGACAAGATATGTAGAGCCTTGCGAAAAGTGAGCAGTCACTTTTCACGGATGACAACTGCTGTGCTTTACTAGAAGACGGTTTCGGTGGGGGAGAATTGAACAAGCTCAGTTTGTTTCTCCGTATTGGGTCATACAGTGACTTTGTCCGATTAACGAGACGCTCAACAATGAAAGTGCTACATTGCTCCCTTCCAATGGCCTCTATCTGCTGCAACCTTGTAACCGCGGCTACTCCAGCAATCTCCTTAGTGTCCAAAACTAGCAGATCTTCACTATCTTCAAGGAAAGGATTTCCAAGAGCTTCGATTGTTGCTACGAGGGCTTTGATATCTTTAAAGAATGACACTTGGAAACTTCTTTGTACTTCATGATGATTTATCCCCTGACTTCCGGCCTCTGTCGACACGCTGGCCTCAAATTCGTTAACCAATCTTGCCATTTCAGGTCCCGACATCATCCAACGACGAAGAGCGCTGGGGTTCTCCGTCAGGCCAACAGCGCCTCCATCTCCTTTAACCATGGCATTGTTCTGCTCATGCGCCTGATCGATTGCAATGGCAGAGAACCGTCTTTGGGACTTGTGGACCGTAAACAACCCTTTAACGAACTGAGTGTGGACATCTGGGGCTGTCTGCTGAAGTGTACTCATGTCACGAAGATGAACTGATAACCAACGTGCATAATTGGTGTGGTTTAGTGCGAAAAACCAAGGTAACATGTTGCTGAGGGCTTTGATGTAAAGTGTGAAGTCGGCTTGTCGAAGCGAACTAAGGAACACCAACAGCAAAAGCTCAAGCTGCAGGGTTATGTACCAAAACTGGAACTGCGGTGCCACTGATGCTTTCTGACTACACCAGTCATCGAAGAGAAGGGCGTCATCTCCATCACCAAGGCCTTCTGTATACTTGGTGTATGCCTTCTGCAGTAACACGTGCAGGCTAACGGCCGTTACTTGATGAGCTCTTCGTGAGCGCGTTATGCTCGTGGCTTTAATGAACGACTCTGCCGTTCCAGCTGAGGCAACATTAGCTTCCACCAGTGCGGCTGTCCATCCACTATCATTCAGCCACCCGCCAATGGCTTTCAAAAAAGCAAGTTCGATATGGAGTCCGCCAAACATGATGACAAACTTCTGCTCCCCATAACGTTCCTTCCAGGTCCACTGTATTTGTTTCGCAACAGCATATAGTGGTTGATCCATAGCGATAACAGGGACTTGACCAGGGTTTAGGTGGTTTACACTTGCTTTGATGACATCCATCGCATGTCGGATCATTGCCACTGACTTCGCTTGATCAGGAAATAGAGGTAATAGTGCAGATATGGCTGACAGACTAGGATTCTGTTGTTCAGCTGTGGTGGAGTGATATGCTGCCCATGAAATATTTTTCTTATCCTCCAGACTTGGCTGATTCACAATCGCTTCGTTCACATTTTCGAGCCATTTCAACTCCTCTTTCAATGCTTGACTAATGGTGCTTCTATCGCCTTGCAATTGGCCACATGTTTCCGAGACTGGAGGAGTTTTGTTTAGAAGAACAGCTGGTGCGACATCACTATAAGACTTACGTAATTCCGCAACAGATTTTGAGTTAGCCGCGGCTTGTGAAATGTTTACGCATCCTCGAGTGTTGCCAGGTACGTCAGGAGTGGTATGTTGAAACATCGAGATCCCTGTTCCGTGAAAGGAATCTTGAGCAGTTGTAGAACTGGGATTATGGTCAATGTTGTCAACAGCTGCCGACGTGAACAACCCAAAACGAAGATTTGATGGACAAACAACGTTTTCATCTTCATAGCGACGACAAACAGCATTTCCCAGGTCTGTAGAAATGGCAAGAACTCTGTCATATGACACACTTAGTCCCAGAGTGTGCATGGTTTCTACAAGGTCGCGACTACGGGTCTTGGCATGAATAGATAACCCAACATAAATAGAAAGTGGTGTCTCGCGAGATTTGTTTCGTCTCTCCTGCTTAACGTCCCCATCGCGGCGGCGATGATAGCTGTTGAATTGAAGCATCTGAGAGATGGTAAGACCGGCTTGAGCTTTAGATGAAGTGCTCGCTTGCATTTCAATGTTAGGACCATGAAGAATCATATTGACTAAAGATATCAGTGACGCTGGAACAGAATTTACTTGGCAGTTATGTTCAAAGGATCCGTCAAATGTGAACTTCCTTGCAAGCATGTCTTTACGTACAATACTTGCGGCCTTGGCTAGATGTATCGCTTCTTCATCGTAGTCTTCCTTGTGAGCTTTCTGCAACACATTGGCAAGATCGTTTTTGAAAGCCAGAAATACATCACGCCCTTGTTTATGTTCTTCAAGTGTTGGAATGTGTAACAGAATACGATTTTTAAGCCTTGTAGTGTGAATACGTGGCGTTGTGTTTTCACCAAGCTGTGTCAAACGGGACGTGTACTTTTCGGCTAGATCAGAAAGTTTGAAAACGGGCAGCTTAGCGGCACTGGTCGTACTTGACTCTTCGATATACGAAACAAGTTCGGCAAGTGCGATACCCTCAGGTCGTGTCATCTTCATCTCGTCTTCTTCCTCTTCATCTCTGGCTGCCTTTTTATACAATAATGCTAACAAGAAGCGTAATATTTTGCCTCCAGCGCTACAAGGTCACCTGCGCTTAACTTAGCCAGTAGCTTTTCATCCCGTAATACAGATGCACATTTTCGCACACGAGCATCCAGGCCAAGAGTTGAGACGTTGTGAAGAGGGTTTTTACGTGAACAACATTCATCACATATAAAGCATGTAGTAGCATTATCCAGAGATGCAATAGAATTTGAGCGTGTGTACTTCCCGCCAACTACCTGCTCATGTTCAAGCGCTCGTCTTTTTTCCGCCCGTTTAAGCTTAGTTGAGTTAAATTGGTCAGAGCAACTTTTGTGCCAGCGAGCCTTGCATTTCATGAAAGTACTCTCCAAGCCGTCGCCTTCATCGAGCCGTGAAAGATCAATATCTATAGGCATACAATCAAGATTCCTAAACTTTTCTATATTCGCTGCCAATGTCTTGTAGCCTGCCCCAACATCCGATTGACGTTTAGAATCAGCAGGGCACCGCAAAGACTCATCGCTGTTTTTTTGGCAAATAGCACATCGATCCCAGTCGGTCTTGTTAATGCCTTCCGGTGTTTCGTGTTTTCTTCCCGGGATACTGACACTTTTCAGCATTACTTCACTGAAAATCCAAGTGACTGAAGTCAGGAAAACCTATGATATTTTGAAAACCCCGGCTTAAGCTAATGGTGAACAAATCGAACAAGCAGCAAATCATTGAGTCACCGCAGCTATATGCCGTGAATTGGACTATAAAATCGTAATGAAAAAAATATTTTATAGAAATCAAGAGCTTTATCCAGGATGGCGGCTCCTGCTTTATCTTAGTTACATTCAAATTAGTTTTAGTGTTTATTTATTTAAAAGGGCGTTAACATTAAGAATTTAATACATTTGTAAAAGTGTATTTAGTACAAGAAAAAGTAATAAAGAACAAATAATGAAATCCAGATACTTACAGTCAATGTAGTGAAGCACAAAAGCTCACTTAAAGAAAATGGCGGAAAGATAATGCAAAAATTTGACCTTATGGAATTCTGGGTAATTTACCCCAGGCCACCGCAGCTAATATGATTGATAATTCGTGCAAGAAAGAAAGAAATCATTCTCAACATGTACGTACAATGTCACTACCATCGGTTTTTTTATAATAATAAAAATAAAAAGAATATATGGCATATATTTGTCGCAGCCATTGCCACTATAATCTCCCTTTGGCCTCTCTGCATTGTGCCAAGAGCCATGTGACTAAATGTCATGATTCACCTTGAGTAAGTGGTATTTATAAACTTCAGATATGGAGTCGTATACGATATCTTTGTCTATTGAAATTTTATTTACACCTGCACAGTCCAAAGTTTAGCGGTAATTCAGTAATTAGATTTATCCTGAACCGCTTCTGGTAAAAGAACTAAGCACTTCCGGTCTAGAGAGGAGGTAACACAAAACGTTAAAAAATTTAGTCCTTTGCGTACAAGATAGCTGTATTATTTCACTAAAGAATGCCCTTAATTACAAAACAACAATTTATTGACTTATTTTGAAATATGAACGCATTTTAAGCCAAAATTTAACTACTTCCGGTGGTGGGAACTTTCACTTCCGGTCAAGATGGCGGCCGTTTTAAAAACATCCTTTTAACTCGCTTCAGCAGCAAAATTCGCAGTGGCCCCATATCAAGGATTCTTCAGTCTGTTAAAAGCATCATTTTTACCAATTATGGTGCTTTTAACCCTAAAGCGCACAATTAGATGTGAATTCTGCACATATCCGCCCCACTAAATCAGGTAAGACTAAAGAGACATCAAATGGACTATTGTTGTGGAAGCCAAAGACATTATAATAAGCCTAAAAGAAGTGCCGGTTTTCAAATCACAGAACTGCGTAATCATTTGTCGTCGGAATATCCGTGCGAAGTTGATGATCAGCGATGTGAATAAAACTCCGTCCGATGAAGGAAAGTGCAGCTTATTAGTTCGAACAAATAAAACAAGTTTTGAAAAAAAGATCGGCAGCATGCTAGCCTCGATTTCCCAACAATCTTCAGATCGTTTTTCATAAATCGCTGCATTTGCTGTTAGTCTCTGACCTGAGCATATTACCAACATTTTCCAAACTCTGACAGTTTCATGACAACCTCGCTATCTTTAATAATAAAAACGTCCACCGGAGCGCGATTATCTTGTCAATATCGATCGCGTATTTCGTTAAACTCTCCCTGTCTTCCAATCTATTAATCTCACCGCATCTCCGACACCGCAGCACTATTAAACGCATCGAGATCTGAAAAGAATTTGTCAAGACCAGCTCTTTCTTGTCGGGATTTAAGACGTTACTCGTTGAGTTTGCCAAGATATTGGTATTGGAGCCGTTATTAATCTTAAACAGGATTTTTTTTCTTGTCAAGTTTCCCGGAGGGATCGCGGCAAAATTTTTTTCTTGCCAGGATTCTCGCCGGGATCCCGCCAAGAAATCCATTTCCCGGCGGGATCCCGGCAGTAGATGGGATTCCCGCCGGGAAACGAAAGTATATCTTGGCGGGAATTTTTCTTAGCATGATCCCGGCGGGATTCTCGCCGGGAAACGGATTTCCCGGCGGGATCCCGCCGGGAGACGGGATTCCCGCCGGAAGACGGGATTCCCGCCAGGATCCCCTCCGGGATTCCCTCCTACATCCCGGCGGGAATTTTTTCTTGGCAAGATCCCGGCGGGATTCTCGCCGGGAAATCCAATTCCCGGCGGGATCCCGTCTCCCGCCGGGATTCCCGCCGGGATCTTGGCGGGATCCCGGTGGCCATTTTACATGGGGAGGGCTGGTTTCTCTTCAGCACTGAATAATCCAAGAACAAGGGAATAAAATCCATTAACACTGTTGTTGTCATACATGTACATATCATGTATAAGATAATTACAGTGTAGAAGATTTTGGAGGAGACTTACCTCAAATTTCTGTTTAGTGATGTCTTGCTTAAATATTGAGTTAAGAATGCATTTATTTTCTCAACAGACTATTAAAACAGAAAAGAAAGGTGAAAAACAGAAAAGTGGTGGTGAGTAACAAACTTGATTTAGTTAATTATATTTATACACTGTATGTGTTTCTGATTTCTGCAAACACACAAATATTAAGCATATATGAGCCTCCATTTTGGTACATGTATTTCTAATGAAAGTGAGCTGACAATTGAGCTGCCATTAAGAAATGATGATGTCATGACTTGAATAATACTAATTACTAAAATTAATGTACATAAAAATAAAGAATCATGTTGTTGTTGTTTCTGTTGTTAATGTGTTGTTTCAATGATGCTGTAACCTAGCTTATGCCCTGTTTATCTGTTGGTCAGTGGCTCAGTTTCCTCCAGACCAAATGTAATTGCAGTACAACCTATTTAATACTGACACCAAATGGACAGTATGGCGTATTATAAATGAAGTAAGAGTTATCATCGATTTTAGATCTTTTGGACCAGTGAAACTGTCCAATGTAAAGAGCTGTTCATGTTATACAGGTGTCCGTAAGATTAGGTGTGACTATGTTGTTTTCTCCCTTTAGATGGATCCAAACAATGCCAAAAGTTGCGTACAAAAATATTATCAATCATCATCAAGCTTGGAGAAACGGTTGGAAAGTATAACAGACTCGCCGCCGCCAATGATTGCGTCGAAATAAAAGAAGTTGAAAAACAAATTTCCCCTGGAAAGGTAAAATTTGTAATGGAGATGGTAAACACACTATTTTCTAAAAAATTATAGCAGGTTTATATCAAGTCGAACTTTACAGTAAAGAAATGATGTGATGGGTGATGATGTCTCACTCAAAATCTTGTAAGACTCAGTTTCTTTATTTATCTATGTACCAATTTATTTATCTCTGTATTTTATTTGTAATGTGATTTCTTATTTATCTATTTATTTCTAAAAGCACCCGCCTCGATTAGCTTGATGCTACCTGCGGGTGCCTATAATTTTGTATATAATTTATTTGTTTAATAAAATGATGATGATGATGATGATGGTGACCAAGTATAGGCTAGTAAATTGTCGAAATGACCAGTGAGTTTAATGGCTCTTTGAATATTTGAAAAAAAAAATTGAGGAAAGTTTTTCTGGAAGGCAAGACCCTGCATTTTAATAATCTTCTTTACACAAACACAAACCTTATGAGCAGTGGCCTCAAACGTGGCCATTTTCCTAATTTTGCTATTATCTTTTCAAAGCATAAATTAATGGCGATGAAGATGCTGAGGTGACAGGTGACGAGAGCAGTGAAATGGTTAGCGGGAGCGATTCTGGAGACATTGTCCTGGATGTCCTTGCCAATATAGGTGCAGCCCCGATGTTTACAGCGCCTGCAGAGGAATATAATTTTCCGGTTGGTGAAAGGCGCTACAATGGCCGAAACGGCAGTAACGCATGCAGTTTGATTAGCATATTGACCGGTTACGCTTTAAGTGTGAGGAAGATCTCGCCCCACATTGCTTCTTACCTTTGTCAAGTACCGTTATTGATGTTGTTTGCGGCAACCGGTGTACGACTTATGTCTGGATAGTTTAGCCTCAAGGTATCTATCCATTCAGAAAGCTGCCAGTGTGTTAGAAATTTAGTTTGATATTGGCGTGGGATACAATTTGCCAGTACGACTGAAATTAAATTGGTGGTCAGTTACTGTACGAGAAGCTATCGTTCACTTCTCGTTCCTCTTTTGTCGGATGAATTATTTTGAACGAGAAAACCTCTTTGTTTTACATCACCAAGGGTTTCATAATGTGTGTCGACACCCATTCTCGTGACCCTAGCGGCCCGGGGTTAGACACAGCTGAAGTAAAGGACCTTGATGAATTTTGCAGAGCAGTTTGGAAACTTTTTGATCGGCGACTTTTAAATGTAAGAGCTAGGTTTCTTAAAAGCTACAACCGCACACAATGCTGTTGGAACAGTCCTAAGTGACATAGCTACGACCGTGATAATTACTGCTTTTCCTCTCGGAGATCGCGAGAAAACAAAACACGTGAATCGACAGACATTCAAGACATTATTAAGTAAAGAGACAAAGTGTTTGAGGGGGTTGTTGAGTATTTGAAACGAATACAGAGATAATGCAAACCTTTTGCGTGTGTCGCAACAGGTTTTTTACAGGGTTGTAGCCTCTCGTATAGAGTCGTTAGTGTATTAGCGATATACTTGCAAAGGCGTATGTTTCGTAAATGGAATTAAGAAGCATATGTAGGTATTCGGTCTACTTGCTTGAAGCTATGCATTATATCAGAAGCTTACAGTATCTGTTATGAGCTACTGATTATATAAATATAGTAATTTTGCTATTGCTTTGGTTTTGCATTGCTAGGCTTTGTAATTGGCCCCAAAAAATGTCGCGCCACTTTCTCAACCAATCAGAAGTATTTTTATGTTGTGTGTTGATCCTTACCGGCTGTAAATATGAAAAGTGCCCTTTACTGGCGCAAGGGTTCGAAAGCTTCACAAGAACTGGAAAAGTGATCCTTTAGGAGTTTAACGAAGCATAGGTTTTATAATCCCGTATCTTAGAAACAGGTTAATAATGTGAAGTAGTCTTCTCGTTTGAGTACTTAGGTACCTCGGCAACAGCTCATATAGTTATAAAATGGCTTTCTTGGCAAACAGTTGTTTGCCTTTCGTAGTGAATAAAGTGAAGTGGCAAATGTAATACTTATAATAAAGACACTGTCAAAACTTGTCTTTCTTTCTTTCTTGACTCCGGAGATCAAATGTTACTGTAATTAGTATTATGGTTAAAGCGACTGTTTCACGCTTTGCGCACTGCCTGCTCATATCTTTTCATTTCTCGGTAAAAGACGACAGGCTTAATTTCGAGGACGATTGAAACGGATTATAGATACGAATGTCAAACGGAATTTATTCTTTCGATTCAAAGCATAAATAGCCAACGTACTTTGAGCCTTCACAGGTTTTCTGTCTAATGAAACCGTTCTGACCAACACGTGGTTGTTAAAAATTTCACTGGTTCAGCCCTGAAACCTACACCCCCACCTTGCGTTAAGTTGTTGACCCCAATTTTCATTTATTTAATACTAGAGTCGATAAAACGGGGTCGATTTTACTAATTTAGCCGGTTAACCTCTTGACCTTAAACCTTGCCTGAGGATATTGACCCCAATTACCCGATATTGACCTTTATTACATGAAATCAGGTTAAAGCATGGATTTAGTGGGCGAGTTTAATATTCAGCTCAGCTCGTTTTACCGACTCTAGTATTAAATAAATGAAAATTGGGGTCAATATCCTAAGGCAAGGTGGAGGGTGTATATGTTAACCGGCTGAACTAGTAAAATCGACCCCGTTTTACCCACTCTAGTATAAAATAAGGTGGAGAGGTATAGGTTTCACGGCTGAACTTCTGAAATCGACGATAAGATTTTAGTTTATAAGGAGTATTGTTCCCATAAATTTTGCTCCGAAACGCGGTTGAAATTGAATATCTCTCTTTCTGTACGGCCAAACGCCACTTCCATGGATAACGATGATTTTTCAAACAATATCATACCCTTCTGACGATCACCTGACAAAAAAAAAATCACGAAACCTCGTGGAGAAGTAAATGGCAGGGAAGCCTATCCCATGGTGCAATGCTACGATGGTGGAATATTAGTTTATAGAGAGTCGCGAACACGGCTGAAAAACGGGGTTCATTTGACAAGTTCGTCTTAGTAAGCTACATAACCCATCCACGGACATCTACTTCCCCCCCCCCCCCCCCCCCCCAATTTTAGTTTATTTGAACGCGGATGAAAAAATTGGGTTCATTTCGTAAGTTCGTCTTAGTAAGCTAAATACCCCATCCACGGACATCCGCTCTTCACCCCAAATTTAAATTATTTGACCATGGCTGAAAAACGGGGTTAATTTCGTAAGTTCGTCTTAGTAAGCTATATACCCCATCCACGGACATCCACTCTTCACCCCAAATTTATTTTATTTGACCACGGCTGAAAAACGGGGTTCATTTGCTGAGTTCGTCTTAGTAAGCTATATACCCCATCCACGGACATCCACTTTTCACCCCAATTTTAGTTTATTTGAACGCGGTTGAAAAACGGGGTTAATTTCGTAAGTTCGTCTTAGTAAGCTATATACCCCATCCACGGACATCCACTCTTCACTCCAATTTTAGTTTATTTGACCACGGCTGAAAAACGGGGTTACTTTCGTAAGTTCGTCCTAGTATAGTATATACCACATCCACGGACATCCACTTTTCACCCCAATTTTAGTTTATTTGACCATGGCTGAAAAACGGGGTTCATTTGCTGAGTTCGTTTAAGTAAGATATATACCCCATCCACGGACATCCACTCTTCACCCCAAATTTAGTTTATTTGGACACGGCTGAAAAACGGGGTTCATTTGCTGTGTTCGCCTTAGTAAGCTATATACCCCATCCACGGACATCCACTCTTCACCCCAATTTTAGTTTATTTGACCACGGTTGAAAAACGGGGTTAATTTCGTAAGTTCGTCTTAGTAAGCTATATATCACATCCACAGACATCCACTCTTCACCCCAAATTTATTTTATTTGACCACGGCTGAAAAACGGGGTTCATTTGCTGAGTTCGTCGTAGAAAGCTATATACCCCATCCACGGACATCCACTTTTCACCCCAATTTTAGTTTATTTGAACGCGACTGAAAAACGGGGTTCATTTGCTGAGTTCGTCTTAGAAAGGTATACACCCATTCCACGGACATCCACTTTTCACCCCAATTTTAGTTTATTTGGACACGGCTGAAAAACGGGGTTCATTTGCTGTGTTCGTCTTAGTAAGCTATATACCCCATCCACGGACATCCACTCTTCACCCCAATTTTAGTTTATTTGAACGCGACTGAAAAACGGGGTTCATTTCGTAAGTTCGTCTTAGTAAGCTATATATCACATCCACGGACATCCACTCTTCACCCCAATTTTAGTTTATTTGACCACGGCTGAAAAACGGGGTTACTTTCGTAAGTTCGTCCTTCTAAGGTATATACCACATCCACGGACATCCACTTTTCACCCCAATTTTAGTTTATTTGACCATGGCTGAAAAACGGGGTTAATTTCGTAAGTTCGTCTTAGTAAGCTATATACCCCATCCACGGACATTCACTCTTCACCCCAAATTTAGTTTATTTGGACACGGCTGAAAAACGGGGTTCATTTGCTGAGTTCGTCTTAGTAAGCTATATACCCTATCCACGGACATCCACTCTTCACCCCAATTTTAGTTTATTTGACCACGGCTAAAAAACGGGGTTAATTTCGTAAGTTCGTCTTAGTAAGCTATATATGACATCCACAGACATCCACTCTTCACCCCAAATTTATTTTATTTGACCACGGCTGAAAAACGGGGTTCATTTGCTGAGTTCGTCTTAGAAAGCTATATACCCCATCCACGGACATCCACTTTTCACCCCAATTTTAGTTTATTTGAACGCGAATGAAAAACGGGGTTCATTTCGTAAGTTCGTCTTAGTAACCTATATATTACATCCACGGACATCCACTCTTCACCCCAATTTTAGTTTATTTGAACGCGGTTGAAAAACGGGGTTAATTTTGTAAGTTCGTCTTAGTAAGCTATATACCCCATCTACGGACATCCACTCTTCACCCCAATTTTAGTTTTTTTGACCACGGCTGAAAAACGGGGTTACTTTCGTAAGTTCGTCCTAGTAAGGTATAAACCCCATCCACGGACATCCACTTTTCACCCCAATTTTAGTTTATTTGACCATGGCTGAAAAACGGGGTTAATTTCGTAAGTTCGTCTTAGTAAGCTATATACCCCATCTACGGACATCCACTCTTCACCCCAAATTTATTTTATTTGGACACGGCTGAAAAACGGGGTTCATTTGCTGAGTTCGTCGTAGAAAGCTATATACCCCATCCACGGACATCCACTTTTCACCCCAATTTTAGTTTATTTGAACGCGACTGAAAAACGGGGTTCATTTCGTAAGTTCGTCTTAGTAAGCTATATATCACATCCACAGACATCCACTCTTCACCCCAAATTTAAATTATTTGACCATGGCTGAAAAACGGGGTTAATTTCGTAAGTTCGTATTAGTAAGCTATATACCCCATCCACGGACATCCACTCTTCACCCCAATTTTAGTTTATTTGAACGCGGCTGAAAAACGGGGTTAATTTCGTAAGTTCGTCTTAGTAAGCTATATACCCCATCCACGGACATCCACTCTTCACCCCAAATTTAAATTATTTGACCATGGCTGAAAAACGGGGTTAATTTCGTAAGTTCGTCTTAGTAAGCTATATACCCCATCCACGGACATCCTCTCTGCACCCCAATTTTAGTTTATTTGAACGCGGCTGAAAAACGGGGTAAATTTCGTAAGTTCGTCCTACTAAGCTATATACTCCATCCACGGACATCCACTCTGCACCCTTTTTTTAGTTTATTTGAACGCGGCTGAATAACGGGGTTAAGACCCTGAGGCAAGGTGAGGGGTGTATATTTTAACCGGCTAAACTAGTAAAATCGACCCCGTTTTACCCACTCTAGTATTGAATAAATGAAAATGGGATCAACATTGTAAGGTGGGGATGAGGGTTCATAGGTTAACCGGCTGAATTAGTAAAATCGCCCCCCCCCCCCCTCCCACCCGTTGTACCTACTTTAGTATTGAATAAATGAAAATCGGGGTCAGTATAAGTCTTGTTATGATAATTTTACTTTATTTTAATTAGCTTTGTTTTAGTGTCCCTAATTAGTACTGTAATGTTATAGAATTTTATGATACTTAAATAAAGGTTTCACCATCATCATCATCATCATCATCATCATCATCATAAGGCATCCCTCAGTCAAAACAGTCCGAAGAACAGTCCTAATTGAAATAAACAAACGGATAAAACATCATCAAAAAACTGTTAATATTCGGTTATAGACATTTCACAAGTCCACAGATTTATTATTTTCACTTACCAGATCCCATCCTGAGACTTGATGACATTTCTCAGAGATTTTGGACTGCAACGAGAGAATGGCAAGTCCACAACTTTTTCTTTTTGGAAATATTCACAAAGTGCTTTGCCGTGATTAAAAAATGTGGAAATACGATTATTTTCATAACGGGTCCCTTGCTATGCTTAGGAATATCATTGAGTCATCGAGTTTTCAATGTTAATGTCCACAAAATCAGCCAAAGTGCTTTGTGACGACAAAATTTTTGTTGCAGTCTTCACCGTCATACCGGTCCGATGAAATGGGACAAAACTTTGTCAATAAGCGAAGGTAATTGGGAAAACATATTTTCATCGCTAAAGAAAATTTGTAAAGAAAATAAACTTAAAGAATTTCAATTTTAACTTATACACAGAGCTATTGTAACAAGGAAGGAAATGTTATTCAACTAGGAAATGTTATTCAATGGTTCAATGACTCAAACAGTGTTCGCTTCTCCCTCACGACTGAACAAACTTTATTTCGGAATCATGTCCAGTCAACACGCAAAAAACGTTACTAGGAAATTAAACTGTACTCTCTTATTTATGAGATACTATATCTACACCAGTAAACTCCACTCTAAAGCTATAACTCTTCAAGAATTCAACTAATAAAGTATTGATAAAGTATCAAACCGAGAATTTATCCTAGATACAGATTACTTAGAAATCTTAAATTCAACATTAGTTAATGTCCAAATACCTTCCTGAAAGACTGTCCTTAATTTCACGCCCAAATCAGTGTTTGCTGCATGATATTTATAAATCAATATATATGCATCTACAGAAATTATATAATAATGACAGTGTATCTTAGATATGTAAATGTTTGTTGTTATGTTTTGTAAATGACTTGTAACTGAAGGTGAAATAAAGTTTTGTAAAATGAAAAAAAAAAAAATAAAATAAAGATTATTTTTAAAAGATCCTACAATGACGACACAACGAGTTTGAATGAATTATCCAGTTTTCAAATCTCCAGCCACGTCACTGCAAAGCGCTCTGTGGTATGTTAACTGTGCCACAGAATGCTACACAGAATACAGAGAGCGCTTTGTGGCGTTTTGATGATGCCACAAAGTGCTTTGTGTGACAAAATTTGTTGGAACCGAAGATTATTTTCAAAAGATCCTACGATCTAACTTACGTGTTTCAATAAAGCAACCAGTTTCCAAAGTTAATATCCCCTGAGTAAGTCATCACAAAGCGTTTTGTGGCATTTCATTTGTGCTGCACAGACTACATAGAGCGCTTTGTGGCGTTTCCGGATGAATCCACAAAGGTCCACAAAGTGCTTTGTGATAACAAAATTAGTGAGAACGCAATTATTTTCAAACAATCTGCGATATGCTTGGGAATTTTGATAAAATATCCAGTTTTCAAAATTTATGTCCCGCTAAATCACCACAGAGCGCTTTGTAGCATTCGAAGTCTCGTTCCTATGACATCACAAAGTGCTTCAAGCTACAGATGAGTAACCACAAAGCGCTCTGGGACTGTATATAATAGGTTATAATTTGCGATCAAAGTTGGATTCAAAGTCGTTGTCGATAAAACAACGAAAACCGGCGGCTGACGATTCTGTAAACATCAGTGCTGTGTAGAGTTAAAGGAGGACTTCATATCTCGTTTCTCTGTAGCCACTGACTAAACAAAAACATATATTTGAATAACGTGTTGTGACCAGTACGGCTCATCATACAGAATCAAACCCTGATTGATCAGACTCAGCGAAAATTATTTAATATTACATTTCTGTTTGTTGGTTTGTTTGCTTTTTTTTTGGCGCAGAGTCGAAGTGATTTAGTTTGTGTTTACTATTATATTTGTAGTTTATCAGCCAAACGACTGAAGACTCAAGAGAAATAAGAATTTATCAGAAAATGAAACATGCCGGTATCACTTTCTTCATAAATTTGCAAGTATCGCGATCGTGTGCTTTTCACGACAGCCTTGGAGCTGTACAAGTTTTATTTGTCGCAATATACTCGTTACACAATGCCAAAACAACACCAAAACAGCACCAAATTGAAGAAAAGGTACGTTTAACTAAGCCCGATTCAGTCTCCTCGAAATCAGTGAACGAGGTTTGTAGGTCAAATATCTCTACTGTCCCCGACCCTCTCAAATAGACAGTTTTGCTCGAAGACCGAACTGCAACAGAGTTTCCTTACCAGTCTTAGCCGAGTGTTGCAAGATAGATCACACGATATGATTGGCCCAGCATATCGTATTACGTCAGAGGACATGTTCACCACAGAGGACATAACTGCAACGGTACAATCACAGGGAGCAGAGGAGCCAAATTTGACCTAATACGCGTTCGATCTTTGAGCTTTATACGCGCACTGTGTCTTGCGTTATTCGATCTGTTGTTTTCGAGTTTTTTCCCCAGCGGGACCCCAAGCGTGATCGGCGCTTTCCGGAAAGCGTAAGCTTTCCGAGTGAGGCACGAAGTGCCGAGAAGAAAAAGAGACAAGGGAAGAAACATAGTACCACGTGATTCGTTGGATGTGGACCGCAACATACTGGTGACGGAAGTAAAAACTCCGAAAGTGACATGCCGTCAATAAAACGGAAGTTACGCCAACCGTTTAAAATTCAAAACAACACGGTAGCTGATCGGAGCGCAGGGAGATTTAAAATGAAACGCGTTGCGAATGAGGAAAATCTTATAATGTCGTCTAGTGAAGCTCATTGCATGCGAAGAAACTCAGAACGTATACAGTGCTAGTCACAAATAATATTTTTCTTAAGTGTCAACGCAAGAAGTGGCCCTGAATTCATCTACAGCTTAGCCTAAACAATCATATGGGTTTTAACAGAAGTTTCAATCAGCTTGACATTAAAAGCTTAGACGGACCACAAGAGGCGTGAAAACTTCTCACCTTGCATCAGACATGCCTTGATTCCACAAGGATTCGAATTCCACCACGTCCTTACATTTTATCGAGCTTGCCTGTTTCCTTCGCAGACCTTTATAATATTCACATTATTCGCAATATTCACCTAGCGGACAAAAACAATCACCGAATGGCACTGATCGAAGATATTCCGGAAAAAATGGCATGTTTTCGTGAAAAAGACGCTAACATGTTTAGATGAATAAACTCATGCCAAAGGCTTCCGGTCATGCGCACACCTCTCGTATGACGTATTTCCGTCACCAGTATGTTGCGGTCCACATCCTACGAAAGTCAACTTTGAACGCCATAAAGAGCGATCACCGAAAGGAGTGTTTAATGGATCTCTTCATCGAAATTGTTGAAAAGCTGTCCAGAGATTGTCCATATAAAGCTACATGCCGAAAATCAGAACTTTTTATTGTATTATAAGCGTGTGATCGGGGATAAAAAATTAGGCTCAAATCTGTTTCCTCCCTTGTCTCTCTTATTACTGCGTAACAATTTTGTGGCGCCCACAGTCAGGAATCTGCGGTTACCCAACGGAAAGCTCCGATTACGCTTGGGGTCCCGCTGGGGCGAAAACAGACTCGTAAACAACAGATCGAAGATCGAACGCGTAATGGTCAAATTTGGCTCCTCTGCTCCCTGTGGTACAATTACTTTCTTCCGGGATAAGCTAATTAACCGCGAGGGAATGGGAACAATGCCAAATTTCCGAGAAATCACACACGCTGCACGGTTGAGGTTTTCTTCGAAACTTGTGGAACATCTTTGAATAACTATTGTTGTTTGATTGCAAAGAAATGCCTTTCAAAAATAAGGATTTGCGCTGTGTAGGGGCAACTCATAACTGCAAAAGATGCCATAAAACGTTCTTAGGAATTGATTCTAAAGAGAGCTTGATACAGCACCTACGCGCAAAACATCGCTCCTCTTATGTGCCTGAAACCTGCGTGCATTGCAGAAGATGCTTTTCAAACACCAAAGCTTTCATCCAGCATCTCCAAAATAACCGACATCATCTGAAGGATCTGCATCACGCTGCCTGTACAGGCAAGTTTCAACTCGTGGATCAACTTATGAGAAATGAGTCCGCTGACGTTCCTGGCGAATCACATCTTAAGTGTTCGAAATCGCAGACCGGCTACACGCCAATGCACTGCGCTGCTTTCGGCGGACATTACGAGTGCTTGAAGATTATGCTCAGTTGGCCGGATGGAAATCCAAATATTATTGATCCCGAGGATGGAAGAACGCCCGTTCATCTCGCTGCGTGGAAAGGACATGGTAACTGTCTTAAGTTGCTGCTAAGAAAAGGAGGTGACGTACGTTTAAAGGATTACAATGGAGATACCCCGATATCCCTGACAAGAGACGACTACTGTTTTTCTCTGATTTTTTTTCATGTGGCTGGTGAGTCATTAGTTACATTATATAAAGGGCAACCCTAAAACCAGGAAACCGGAATCCGGAGTCCGGAGTCCGGAGTCCGGAGTCCGGAGTCCGGAGTCCAGAGTCCGGAGTCCAGAGTCCTTTTTCAAGCCTCTTTGTAATAAAAAGAATATCACTGTTTATTTCTTAATTAAATTCGAAGCAGGAAGCATCGTATGAAATGCGATCATTAAAAACGATCCAGAAAAAGCGGACTTACGCCCTTCAAGTCTATCTTATTCAGGAGATTTTGCATCTATTTAAAACCACCATATGAAAACTAATATCGGAAGGCACTGAGTAAGTTGGCTTGAACGTCGTCCAAATATTGTTATATTATTGTTGTACACATGTTCTCTGATTTTTATATTATATCTTAGTGTTTTCGTTTTTCTTTTCTTTTTGTTTGTGGCAATACCTGGAAAATAGCGATACTTACAATACTGTAATGAGCTAACTGTATTACACCACATTAATAAAGGTTACTTACTTACTTTAGAGCAAGAAGTGCAAGACATATGTTTATGAAAGCACTTGCTGCAAAGGACTGTATGTCTATTCTTGCTTTAATATGCCGTGGACATTAAGAACGGCTACTAAAATCCAATCAATTAGGCTCCTAAAAGCTAACCTGTGAACAAGAAATGCTAACATGCAACGCAATATTTCGGTAAGCTTAAAAAATTGTTTTCACACTGACACGGTTCGATATTTTTTTAAAAAAAATTAACCGTAAGTATTTTTGACGAACGCAAAAAAAAAGGGAAATCACTTTCATAATGTCCAGTTTGAGGGAAAAAAAAAGAAGAGTCACGGGCATGAATTGAACCAAGGCCTCCCGAGTGCAAATCCAGCATCTTTTAATAGCCTACGAGACCATCGAGGAACTCATGCTCAATTTAGACTAAATTTTGTTATTTAAAGGTAGATACACATCAGAATGCGTGTCTCGATTGGAAAATCCTTTTAGATCGATTTTATGTCGCATTAAAGACTCCAAATAATGCAAAACATCGTTAAGTTTATTGTTGTTTATATTTGTTTAAAACAAAGTAGTTATTGTTATGGCTGGATTCACGCTGTTCTTATAAAACGCATTGATAACAAAGCATTATGTCACTAAGTTTAGAGCTGATGGAAGGAGCAAGTGAGAGAGTGAGTACTCATTTGCATATCTGTCTCTGTTACCAATAACCTGTTCATTACTCATGCACATATTCACGGGTTAAAAATGGATACTGGACGAATTCACTTTGGTACGGCGGTGACTACAGGGCGAATAATCTTTTTTCGGATTTTCAGTTTTTTTTGCTGTTGAAAAATCCATATGATCTGGGATCACAAATCTGTTTTCGGATTTGCTCTAAAAAAACGCTGGATTCTGGATTTCGGATTCCAGATTCCAGATTCTGGATTCCAGGTTTTAGGGTTGTCCTTATATAAATGTGATATGATATGATATGATTTAATGATATGATATGTTACATGTAAATAAATTATAGATAAAATATGAGTGGCAGAACTATGCAAATATTTATACAGTTCTGCTGCAAATATTTTATATTGCTTATACAGTTTGTAAAAGAAGAATTATAGTTGTTAGCATTCCTATTAGTATTCTGTATTGGTGATACAGTATAACTGTTCTGTATCAGGATTAACAAACCTTCATTAAACTTTTATTTATTTTGTATTTGCCTTATGAATTATTAATGAGAATTTTATAAGAGATATGATATGATATGATATATGAGATGATATGATATATGATATGATATGATATATGATATGATATGATATAATAGGGGAGATCCCAAGAAAAGAGAAATAATAATTAAAGGATAGTTAGGTTTAGATTAACCACTTTAATCTTCAGGGAATATCCTGTATCCTAAGTTTACACTAGAGAAAAAGTAATCAGATTCGTAAATGATATCAGATTGGGGAAAGGAACTTGAAACATGAAAGGTTGCAAAAATGCTAAATAAGATGATGTCAGCTGATATTTATGTCAACAAATATGTTAACCAGTATCAGGGGCGTAGCTACCTGTATGCACATACGCACGTGTGTACCTGGAAAAGTCGAAAAATAAGTAAAAATGAATAAAAGAGTATGACCTAGTTGAAAATTTATGTGAAGTTTTGGTACCTCTGAAAAAAGTCTTGGCTATGCCCATGAGTATATGAAATTAGGTAGAAATCTGAGTTCCAAAGCAAGTTTAAACTCTTATCTTGATAAAGATGCACAAAAACAAATTAATTGTCATTTGATTGAATTTGAGAACCCGAAGGTAATAGAAAGTATCCAAATTCGTTGAAAAACCTGTGTACACAATTTAAGTTCTGGATTCTAAAGTATTTGAATACAAATGTTCTGGATTCTTAAGTATTCGGATACAAATGTTCTGGATTATAAAGTATTTGGATACAAATGTTCTGAATGTTAATTAAAGTACATATATTTGGATACAAATGTTCTGAATTCTAAAGTATTTGGATACATATTTTGTAGATTCTAAAGTATTTGGATACAAATGTTCTGGATTCTAATTTTAAAAGCATTTGGATACAAAGAACAAAGTATTCAGATTCAAAGTACAGTCTAACCTCTACTAACGGCCACCTCTCTACAACGGCCACTTTTTTTGTCCCGGTGGACGGTCCATACATTCACTCTTGTTTTAACCTCTCTTCAACGGCCACCTCTCCACAACGGCAACGGCCACTAAAGCACGTCCCAGCTGCCAAAATAACCTCTACACAATGGCCACTTAATCCGACTGACGAACGGTGTTTTGGCGTACAGTAATAAAAAGGTCACAACACCTGATCCGTACTGTGGGTCGTCGGGCTGTACTATGCACTAATTGACTGAGTGAGAGGGCCGGAGGGGAAAATATTTGGCTCGAGATCATGGCGTACGGACCGAGCGCAGCGAGCTCCGTGCGCCAAGACCGAGAGCCAAATATTTTCCCGTCCGGCCCGAGCTAATTTTTTTTTTACGCCCACTTCAAGATGGCGGCCACTTTCCGTGTGGTACTGGACACCACAAAAAAGTTGAGAGTGGTACTGGACACTACAGAAATGATATTTTGACTTCCGGTAATTTAGTTCTCGAGTTTACGGGCTTCGGGGACTTTTTCTGGCCATTTTTCTCATTGATATTCTAGGTGGACACGAATTTATGTTGTTGACGTTCTCTGTTTATTGTCAAGTGTACGAATATAATAATATCTCTTCATTTCTTTGTGTAATTAAATTTGTCTGCTAATTTTGCTTTTGCCCAGCAAGGCAAAGTTCAAGTCTTCTGGAAATTTTACGCCGAAACGCATTTCCAAGCGACTGTCGAAGAAGGGAAGATGTCAGCCATGTATAAAATTGCCTAAAACACCCGACATTTTATAAGTGGGCGTAAAATCGAAAATGGATTCCGTTTTACGCCCACTTTTTCAAACAGCCGCTGTCACGTGCAAGGGATTGCGAAACGCTGGACGCGGTAACAATGAACGTAAACAACAGTCTGGGATTGAAGGATCGAACAAGCTCATGTTTGCGAGGTTTTTGTTGTCCACTGACTTCATACGAAGAACTGTATGAATGTTACATATAATGGTAAGTCTCATTTGGATATTTCAATGGAATGATATCTGTTTCATGCTATAACAAGCATTAGGTTGTCGTGTTTATTTCATGAGTTTATACGCGCCAAAACTTACCCATGCAAAAAAAAAGCGCGGAAAAGCGCGGAAAGCCAGGAAAAGCCAGGGCGACCCTCGCTTTCCTGGCTTTTCCGCGCTTTCAAAGCACGGAAAAGCCAGGAAAGCCAGGAAATTGGAAAGCTATTCCAAGAAAAGCGCGGAAAGCCAGGATATCACTCCTGGCTTTTGCGGAAAGCGTGGATTTAGTTCATCAAAACAAAATCCAGGAAAGCCAGGAAAGCCAGGAATGACTGTGTCAGTGTGAAACAATCCTGGCTTTCCTGGCTTTTCCGCGCTTTCCAAGTGTGGAAAAGCCAGGAAAGCCAGGATCGCCCTTGGTGAGTGTTCACACATGTTATGTATTCAACAATCTTACAGTAATATGAAAAACAAAATAACAGCAAATGATCAACAGATATGTTATAATTCAATTTACCCTTTGTTTACATGTGGAAAACACTACAAAAATGTTAATAATTTTATGAATTCAGCAATACTGTATGTTAACTTTCTTTGTTGGTTTACCTTCTTGTTACGGAATTCTCTCTGGGGTTTTCAGTTTTTTCCCACACTAAAACCAATACAACTAAATTTGATCTAGCTTCAGGTAGAGCATAATTTTTTGGCATTTTGATTAATTTGCACAATACTTTTTAGCATTATCTTTTTATTGTATAAATGCCACATTTACTTTCAAGAATAAACCCCTTTCATTTAAATGGTCCCTACAAATTAAATATTAAATAAAAAATAACAACAATCCAGGAATCTGCCCAAGATGTTTATGAGGAATGTTAATCAGTCATTTCAAAAATAAAATATTACATTATACATGTACATGTAACAATGCGACTGACTAACATTTTTGTCATTGAGTTTTAAAAAAATGTCTTTTAAATTTGCCAGTTGTTGATCCTAAGGCCTTGAAATTAGTGTTTTTTTTTTTATGGAAAAACGGTGTACATGTGGGTGTGTGGGTATTTTTTTATGAAAGCTAATGGAAACCCAGGAACTGATCTAAAATACTCCTAGAAATAAAAGACCAAGGCATTTCATACATTACTTGACAACACAGAAAATATTATTTTGAAAGAAAAGTAAATAAGTTGTGCAGGCTTAGATTATTAATTTTCCTCAGTTTTCACTATTGGTAATAGACCATATTCGTATTCTCGGTATTAAACTGGTACTAGCTTGCAATTAATGGAGGCTAATGCGGGGGAATATCATTAAAAACATTTGCATATGAAAAGATTCCCCCGCATGAGCCTCCATTGCAAGCTAGTTCCAGTTCAATACCGAGAATACGAAAATGGTCTATTACAACTGGCCTTTTCTTGTGCAACATTTCCCACAATTTTCATTTTAAAACTATCAGACCAAGCCCTGAAAGCTCAACAACAAGACATTGTGTTAGGTGTCCAGCCTCAAACAAAAACCTAGTTTACACATTATACATGTACATCTACATCTACTTTGTTACACTAGAAATAAAAGCAAGACTTCCATGAATGAGGAGAATAGTGCTGATATGACATACATGTAAAATTGTAATTTTGAGCAAAAAAAAAATTCATATCAGTAGATTCTGCTAGGAACACTGTGTAGGAGAATTTGTAGTGGTCCAGTACAAACAGTGTGATATCAACAAAAGGTATGAAATTTTTACCAGTTACAAGAATAATTTGAATGTACACATTAATAGGAGATATAATTTCTATCTAAGAAATAAGTTGAAGCCATATCTGCAAATGGATTCTAACCAGATGGGCAATCCCTGTTCCTTTAACCCAGACACCCCGTCCTTGGATCATTGCTACCAAACTGAGACCTGATAATCAACACCAGTGATCCAAGTAGAATTATGTACATGTATTTTGCAATGTTAATTGTGTAAATTGTACACTTAAAACAAGCCAAATTCAAAATGAAACTATAAAAATAAAGCAAGGACAGGTAAAATTATATATTTATTTACTAATATTTAGTTTGGTAACAGTATCCTGCATTTCTTTTTAACAAGTTTTAACTTAGTATGAATGTATATCAGGGCTCGAATTAACCAAATAGTTAGTACATTGTAGTTTTCAACATTTGGTTACTAAAAATGTGTTAACGTAACCCGACATGGTTAGTAGAAATTTTCTTAATAAAATAATTATCATACAGAGAAAGTCAAGTTCATAGAAATAAATGTTTTAATTTTCACGAAAGGCTGATGTTTCTTTTTGCATGAAGTTGTTTTCTCTGTTGAATATGCACAATATTTGTTGTTTTAAATAAGCTTACAGTAAGATCGAACATGAAAACGCTTACTTCACAGAACTCAAGGTAACCAGGCCTGTTTGTTAGATGTGGAGAGCAGGATGCAACTTTATTACTTTCCACCATCTTGTTTGTTTTATGTTTTTTTCTGAAGTGACTCGTTTGCGATCAGTGTGCCCTGTTTGTTATGCAGATGAGATGCAGAGATCGTTAGATGTTTTTTTTTTAAAAAAAGACCACCGCCCAAAAGTAATGGAGAGTAAACAGGGGATTAAGAAAAACATACAAGAACAAGTTGATTAGTGTTAAATTGTCTCTGTTCATTTTATAGGCCGTCAAAGACGTAATTTGAACCACTCACTATCACTCTATTATCAATTTAATATATTGTAAATTCAAGCACTGATTCTTGGATAATAAACTTTATAATTTGGTTAGTAAAATTTATGTCAACTAAAAAAAAAAATTAAAAAAAATTAAATTAAATTTGAGCCCTGTTCATGTATATGACTTAGTACAGGTGTACATGTAACTGTAATGTGTTAAGCAATCACCCTTTTAATCAAGTGGACAGAATTTTGGCAAAGTCCAAAAGGTTTGTTCTAAATAACATTTACTGTAAAGAATACCTCTAATAAGCAGATACCCTATATTAATATAGTAAGTAGTGAAGGTGTTCACTCAATGTGTGCTGAGTAAAGAAATACCAGTGGGATTAAATCCATGCCCTGATCAGCACTGCAAGCCTGTAATGAACGGTGATGTCAAGATCTGTAAAAAAACAACAGAGTGGATTTTACATTATTAAGAAGGAAGGCCGGGGTGTCAAGCAGGATGGAAGGTCAAGCAAGCATAAACATTTTTAAACAATTTTAAAAAATCTTCCAAAACTAGGAGTCCAAAAATTTTTTTATAATGCAGCTGGCCAGTTGGAGCACTGATGATCACCACAGTATCAAGATTAGTGATCACACTTATAATACTAAATACATGTAAACTGAAACTGCAACAATAGACCCAACATGGTGACCATTAAACACTCTAAAATTCAAGCAAATTATTTTATGAGATTAAAAGAAATGAAATTTCAAATTATAGTGATACCGGTACATTTGATTACATGGTAATGTTTAGAAAATAACACTACAACACAGAATACTATACATTCAAAGCAACAATCCACCTCCTCAAGGATTAAAGATAAGACAAGTTTTAAAGCCATTTTGTTTTGTTTGGATGGTCAACTTTATTCCCAGGGTCTTTCTTCCTTCCATCCCCTGGAGTGATTGATCGAGCGAGCGAGTGAGAGAGAGGGAATGAGGGAGGGAGGGAGGGAGACCCTGGTATGGTCTTGTCACATGTCTCCCAAACTCGGCTGCAAGATTACAAATAAACAACTCGAGGTACAGCTGTAGGGGTGGCAAAGTGCGAATTTTGTCCACAGTCTTGCTGAGCAAAATTGCAAATCAAAACTGTAAAGTGTTCTATGAAATATTTGATGTGTACCTGATGAGAATATTTACATGTATTCCATTGATAACAAAACATAAATTAACCTTTATTAAAGTGTCTAAGCGTTCTAGCACCTCTGGGCACTAATTGGGGACACATTTAAAACCAATTATACATACTACTATATACATATACAGTATATAAGCCAAAATTGATTACATATAAACAAGCCAAATTGATAACACAATTACAGAGAATTAGAGATAACCCAGTATAGCCATCAGGTGCCTGTCACTCACGGTACTATAATATCAGATAATTATGAGGAAACAATATTATAGAAACTTGTATATCAGGCAACAAAAACAAATCAAAAAGTGTTTGTCAGCTCGCAACAAATGTGAAGCAGGGGTCATCCGCAGACTTTTAAAACAATTATCCACATTGACTGATTTTGAGAGTGCAAGTTGCTTTAGGGTCTGTAAATTGACGGGTAATGAATTGTCACGGTGCTTGAAGATTTGCTTCAGTAAAGCTAATATTATTTTGAACTTGCCACAGAATTCAGCCCAATTTTAATTTCATTACTTGATGCCACTAAGTTCACACTCGGCAGAAAATGCTTTTGATTTATGATATTGTTCCGAAATGGGATGAATTATCACTACATACTGTTTAGCAAGCGATCTTCAAGCTTTATTCAAGAGGCTATACGACTGTATCAGGAAATGAGGTAGAGAAGGTAATGATAGCTATTTCTCTTCTTGGGTGAGGCGTGTTGTTTTGTTTGATATTCACCTGTTCCAGTTGTTTAAACATTTATACAAGAAAGCCTACAATGTATTTGACTCTTTACATTTCATTGTTTCATTATATGCTTAGAAAATTATTGAACGGCAACAATGTTATGCTTGCGCATGTTCATTCACTTATGTTTGAATTGTTTGAATGAACCATTTCCGGACATAATGGTAAAAGGATTCACACATTTTCACAGCATAAACCAAGAGACACATGACCAGACCAGACCAGGGTCTCTCTCTCTTTGCTCCAGGGCACGGGAAGAGGTTGTTTGGATGGTTTATTTATGTAAAACTTTTGCTGTGTTGGAGTTTTTTTATGTGTTGATCTCATTGACACATTTTATTCCTGCATGGGAGTGACAGAAACAGTTTTGATTAGAAAAATGGAAAAATGATATTTGAAGGGAAATTTGGGTTTCTTTTGACCCAGTACTGTAATGTATTAGTTAAATCTAAGCGGGTCCATTCCCCTTGGGCGCTCTTGGATTTGACTGATACATATTAAGGACGTTCGCGCGAAAATCTTCTAACATTGATTTTTTTTGTAAAACTTTTGCTACAGCTAGGTTATTAGTTACTCGTGTCAGAAATGCAAAAAAATGAGGGGGTCACCGACTTCGTTTCTGAGATAAGCTATCGGAAAGGCGACCCTAATTTTGAAAAATTGGTCTTTCTTACGGGATGTGACCCCAATGTCTGTTAGTCTAAAAATATTGCAAATGAATCTCTAAAATGCAACTTTCTTTCCCAAATTTTATGCGAGTAGGTCTGTTTAGCAAATTCATTCAAATGGTGACGTTAATTGAAGTAAATTTCATCTTTAAACGACAGCATTTGCAAACTCTGACAGCCGCAAGTTGGCAGGATTCGATGGCGCGCGGGTAGAAAAATGGAAAAAATTTAAACTTCCTACATTGATTTTTTGTTCATTTTTTCACAATCTGTCGAGAATTGGCAAAGAAAATTATCTATGAAAAAAAAATTGGGGGTCACCGACCATCCAAGCGAGTTAAATCAAAGCAAAGTTAACGCAACGGCTACCAGCCCTTTATGTGCTTAGATTTCTTCTTTTGCGCGCGCGCTCGTGCATGACGTAGCATGGCGTTGCGACATGAATTGCGTGCGCAGTAAGGATGCGCATAAACAATTAGCGCGAACGTCCTTAAGGGGGGAGAAACTTAACTACAAGGTGGTTGCTATGGAAGAGTTCCAAACGTCATATAATGAGTTTCTCTACTTCCTCGGCTATGATGTTTGGTCACGTTCATTCTGTTAATGGTGCCATTAAATTTCATAAGTCACAGCCATATTTGGTAAGTCACGTGACCAGAACATAAAAACCCTTAAAACTCAAACATCTTACATTTTTTTCCAATAAAACCAATGTCAACGGCTTAAGAACATCCTAATAAAAAATCTGTAGCATGGATTTGTCAAAATTCACGTAATTGAAAAAGCTATGACGTCATAAAGGTGTATTTTGATACATTTTCTTTAATAACTTTCCTGTTTTTTCGCCTAACGGTAATTCCATGCTACAGATTTTTAAAAAAGTTGAATTGCTTATGATTCGGCAAAAAAATCAGATTTTTATCTCGTTTCCTTTGAGTTTTTACGCTTTTTCATTCTTACGCGCGGTTGGGGACTGGCACTAGTTACGCATGTGCAATGTCGATTTAGTGATGTCTTGTGTTCAGTTTCATAGTTCCCACCACATTAGCAGTTTATGACACGTGAGAAATGCTAACCATGAAATAATGTCCCTAGCAACGACTCCAAAACTGTAGTTAAGTTTCTCCCCCCTTAAATCATGCTGTATTGAATAATATTCTGAAACGTTGTTCATCACGGAATGGCCGACATCCAAATAATCGAATGCAAGTTAAATGCAAAACACATGAATAATTGTTGAGGAAAGCAAAGCTTTCAGATTAACTTCATTACTTGAGCAAAAATTAATAAATTGTAGGAAAAGAAAAAACGAGAAACAAAACCGTTGAAAAAATAAAATTCAACAAAGTGCAAAAAATGTAAGCTTATCTTGTTCCCGTGCTAATAAACTATACACTAAGCTAAGTTATTTAAAATACTCACCTATTAAACTTGGAGTTTTTCGAGTTATCATTATTGTCTTGATCAGCCGATCCCCCAGGAATACGGACAAAAGCCCACAGGTTCATTCACACAGATTCACATTCAAATGTTCGCTCTGCATGCTCGGCTCATCGTCAGAGGCGATTTTTTCTCCTTCATGTTTTTCCCTCAGTGTCTTTTAAGGCAGATACCACTCTATGTAATGATCAGATGAATAAAAAATGTACATGATCCCCGAAAGATCCGTTTTACATTTTCTGTAAGCTCACTGATCCTCGCATCTTGTCACATTTACCAAACAAAATGGCCGCCCCGCGCGCCCCCGGACGAGAAATGACTGGACCCGAGACAGCCAGTTTCCCGCGCTTTCCGCCGGCTGCCATTTCTCTTCAACCAATCACAACCAAGATGCAGCTGACGCGTACAGTGTGAGTCGAGGAAAAAATATTCTGATTTTCCTGCGTTGAGAGGATCGTTTGGACAATAATATTTCCACCGTTCTTTGACTCAAACTTCACTTAAGATTAAAAGGTAAGTCTCTTTGACATTTGGAAATCAAGTTAAGCCATAAACAAGAGTTCTCAAATGTTCCAACACGAATATTTGCTTCCTCGGACTTCTAAACTTGCAGGTATAAACAAATTAAGCAGAAGGAGCTCTCTAAAATATACAGTAAGCTTTAGTTTAATTTCCAGCTAATTATAATCCTTTTAGTAAGATATAAACTTAAGCTTAAAATGTTAGCTTTTGATGCTTGTTTCATGAAATACAAGGTAACCCAACGAGGCTTTTTGGTGAATTTTCCATATTAATGACAACCCTCAGGATATCCGTTCATTCTGGCATCATTTAATAAACTTACCCTTACTGTTCGAGTTTGCATCTAAAGTGGCATGGCGAGATACCAGTTTGTAGAAATCTATATATAAGCTTTTAAGCTTATATATAAGTGCTTAAAAGCACTTGAACATCGCATATTTCATTTGTGATAAATACACAATCTTGCTACAGGGAATGTTGAAGTATTTGCTGCATAGAACATTGAGCTCCATGTTAAAAACCAATTCATTTGTTTTGGGTGCAAGTGAACTTGACAGAGTCTAAATAATGGTCGCAGGCACAATGCAACAAACTTACAATTTTTTGCTTTACAAGTGGTGGCTCGTTCTTGTGTTCTACTTTTAGTTTTAAATTTGAAATTAATCTCTAACAAAGATACATTTTACTGTTCCAATGTACATGTAGTATAAACTAATAACATTTTCAGATCGGATGCACATTAATAAAACAGTCAGACTCAGTCTATTAAAAAGTCATTTAATTATTAATATTTGATTTTCCAGCTACCTCCCATTAAAGTGGACACTGCGCTTTGTTTCGAATCTTAATTTTTCTTTTTGCAAGCACAATGTTATTAATTGCCTTGGTATGTTTATTTGAAAGTAATTAATTTTATGTGTAAACAGGCATGAAAATTTAAAGAGCAAAGATGTCTTGCTGGGCTGTTGCCAAGTCAGCTTGCCGTTGGCAGCTGCACATATTCTGGTTCTTCAATCAACGAGTGTGATGATCAGACTAAACAGATCATGCATCAACTCAAGACACTTCAGGTTCCATAATTAGAGCGAGTAAACATATTAGTCATCCTTTCAGTCCCAAGAATGCTTGATTATTTTTGAAGCAGCAGATAATGAACATCATTATAAAACAATCAGTTAGTTATTACTTACATGTAAATCAATCAAAACTGAATCAAAATTAATGAAAAAATGATTAAAACAATTATACACATAAATTAAAGGAAATGATTTGTAAGTTAAGAGAATTGCTTGTTATGCTTCTACATTCAAAGAATAATTCAAGCTTCAGGAAATGGATGGATGTACAGTATTGCTTCGAGCATAAACAATCATGTGAAAACATATGACCTTTCCATTTTGGTATAAAACATGCCATGATTGTTAAAAAAATATGTGTGACTTACCCTGTTTATAATATGAGGCCTTTTGCATTCAAAGTGAGTTATTACTTAAATTTGAAAGAAAAGAAGACAGAAAGGTGGCTTAATGGATAAACACTTTCAGTGCAGAAACAACTTCAACTCATTGCAAAGCATGCCTGTTTGCCAAACTCATTTCTGATCTAGATCGAGTCAGGTGAGATAGTAGGTTCACCTAATGCATTAATTAGGGGCAGTATGCAGCTCTCACAAGTTCTTCTCTGATTTTCTGAGAAAACAATAGAACAAACAACACAACAATGAACCATAGCCCTGAAAACAGTAGAGCTGCGTGATACCCAGGTCCAATGAAATTGGAGGTTGTTAAGAGCTGCGTGCAGGTATTCTGATAAATTATGTCACAGTCACACCACACCACACTAAAAAACCTATGTCACAGTCATGTTTTCATGTCACACGTTTTTGCTTATAGATGCAACAAACAGCATGTTGTCTTTTCTTCACTACAAAATGTGTTGTGAATCGTCTCAGTGTAATTCATCTTCTGGAAAATTTTCTTGTCAGTACCTGAAATCATGATCTTCATAAATTTATTCATGAAATAAATTTGACACTAAAAACCAATAAAAAGGTACTTGAATTTTACCGTAAACTTTCCTCATATTTAATTGACTTAAACATAGCTGTATTATGCTCATAACTTGTTATATGCATGACTGATATACTTTACTGCGTTTATACTTTACTGTATTCAGTTAATTGACAAGAATGTGTTATTGTTGGCTTTCGTTCTGCATTGCAACCATGTAGCACTTAAGGATATAATCCTGTTGCAGGCCAGAAATTTGGGATTTCTGTAAAACCCTAAAAATCAGAATCTTTTAATATTATTTATCACTTACTAATTAATATTATATATCATTTTTAGGTGCAATTGCAGGCAAAGTCCAAAATAATTCATTCCAATAATTACCGTAATCTTTTTGTGAAAGCCTTGAAAGCTTTAGTATAATAGTTTAATTCTAAGCTTTTTGTACTCTCTAGAATTTCCGGGTGTAATTTTGTGTACTGTAAATGTGTAATAATATAGTAGGAATGCCTGGAAAGGTGGGAATCATTCTATGCTTTCCTGACCTTTTGCAAATCAGGAAAAGCTGGGAAAGGACAGAATATTTATTCCTGGCTTTCCAGGCTTTAATTGGTGCTTTACTGGAAAGCTGGGTGTCATTCTGCACTTTCCTAGCTTTTTTGCATATAGGGAAAAGCCAGGAAAGTGTGGTCATTCTGGCTTTCTGGGCTTTCCAGGAAATATCCAAGGAATCCTGGTACATGTAAGCGCTGAAAGCCTGAGGACGGTCCACGCTTTCCTGGTTATTTTGCACATGCGGAAAAGCCAGGAAAGCACGGACCGTCCTGGCTTTCCATGCTTTCGAGGATTCCTTGGTTTCTTGGAAAGTGCGGAAAGCCAGGACGGTCCGCGCTTTCCTGGCTTTTTCCTATGTGCACTTTTCCCTATGTGCCCTTTCCAGGATTCCTTGGTTTCCTGGAAAGCATTGATCCGCGCTTTCCTGGCTTTTTTGCACATAGGGATTTTCGAGGAAAGCGCGGACCGTCTTAGCTTTCCGCGCTTTCAAGGATTCCTTGGTTTCCTGGAAAGTGCGGAAAGCCAGGACGATCCGCGCTTTCCTGGCTTTTCCCTATGTGTACTTTTCCCTATGTGCCCTTTCCAGGATTCCTTGGTTTCCTGCAAAGCACGGATCCACGCTTTCCTGGCTTTTTTGCACATAAGGAATTTCCAGGAAAGCGCGGACTGTCCTGGCTTTCCGCGCTTTGCAGGAAACCGAGGTATCCTGGAAAGCGCGGAAAGCCAGGATGGTCCGTGCTTTCCTGGAAATTCCTTATGTGCAAAAAAGCCAGGAAAGCGTGGAATTTTTCCGCGGAATTCCAGGCTTTCTTTTGCATGGGTACCACCGTCCACGTGTTTATTTGTATGAGAGGTTGTTTTAAGCTTTTATTTTAACTTCATCGTGCTAATATTTAACAATACTATCTGTTCTTAGTGTCTGTCGTATCAATAAGGAGAGGTCGGCCCATCCTGACCTAAAAAGCGAGACAATTGTCACAACTTAATCCTTTCGCAAGGCTTCATTTATTAAAGATGGAGAAGGTACGTGACCTATAAATAATCACCAAGTATTCTGGAACATATAACGATTTAATAGATTTCACTTGATCACGAAGAGAGTGAAAGTAAATGGCATGCATTGTTTTGAAACCGAAACGCTTACCGACGGATTCACCGCTTCCTTTCACCGTTGTCAACCACATGCGCAAACAGCTAGATCTGGGGTGAATTTAATAAAACTCTTTTATTGTAAATTTAAAGTGTAGCTAATTTGTTTTCAACCTCTAAAACAATGAGTACACTTGTAAATTACACTTGTAAAGGCTTTATTAAACTGACAACTAGTTGTCCTGCTGTATTGACACGACCTGACACAGCAGTCACATTGAATGCATTTTATGGTAACCCAAATTATAAAACTTGAAAAATGCTTATGATTTCGCATTACAAAACTGAAGTCACAAATACAACCACTGTTTTAATTGTGTAAATATGATTGTGTGACAGAAATTGTTTTACCTTTTTACAGAAATTATTGTTACCTTTTTACAGTAGCCGTATAGTAAACAGCTAAGATAAGTCTTCCAAACCTGTTTTATAAACACTATAAACAGAATAAACGAAATTAACCCAATAGTGGAATGTGAATTGTGCACCAATAATTACCACTAACACTACCAAATTCAGTACCCCCATGCCAATTAATTGGGCCTGGCAGGAACATTACAATCTTAATTATGCAAGACATACAGTCAAAACTATGAATGTGTCAGAAAGACCGCTAGTCGACAAACACTCGGAAACAAAGGGAATATTAAGCAGTGTGTTACAAATATAAAAAAGGTTGAATTTGCCTTGGTCCTTAAGTCATTCACTGCTCATCTACAGCTGTAGCCAGGCCTAGGTACCTGCATGATGAGGAGAGTCTGTGTGGTTCCAGAAAATATCCAGACCTATGAAGATTATTGGAAATTGCAAGGGGAGGTGCAGGTCTCAAAAGCCAAAGTTTTTAAAGGAAAGTGTGAAGCTAAATTGGAATTTCCAGTAAGGAAGGGGATCCAAAACATTTTCTGTATCATAAGGTATGGATATTTTCTGGAACAACACATTCCAAGCATGATGTCCTGTCTGCCAAGAAATGACAGCCTGTGAGTTGGCGATGGTCACCACTTTCCACAATTTTGTTGATTTTTTTCAATATTAGCTGTGAGAGAGTGCTTCCTTTTTTGAACCCTTGGTCGCTTTCGTACTCGGAACCTATATCTGTCAAAGTCATCACTTCCGCTGTCTTCATCTTGAGAAATTTTTCTTTTGAATCCTTTGGGAGGCCTGCCTTGCTTCATTTTTCTCATCCCACGAGTTATTCCCTTTCTTCTTCTTCCTGCTGCTGTCGACTGAACCTTAATCCTCTTGCCAAGTCTTTTTTTGTTTGTGTGCAGGTAATTGTGACCGTTGTTACTGCCAAATGTGTGTAATGCAGAAGCAATTCTTGGTATTGCACTGCTGCTTTGACCTCCTTCTTTGAGTTTTTCGTATCTGCTTATAAACTTGAGAACCCCTTGATTAAAGTTTTCATCATTGGCTTGTAACCTTTCAATGATGTCACTGCACACTTCTTTAACTTTGTTCTCAAGAGTGATTGTGGGGATTGGAACATGACTGGTACTTAGTTTGATTTCATTGAAATTTGTTTCAGACATACATTGCTGAGACGTTGAATCTTCCAGCTTGACACCATTTTCCATAAAATCCTTATTTGGAGCATCCCTCTGATGAAGGCTGGCATAAAATGAACATGGCTGAGTATTGTTTTTACCAAGTGCCAGCACTGCAAAGTGGTGTCTGCCAGTAACAGATGATAAAGGTACCATGTTTATTCCATGGAGGTGGTATTTCTGTATTGTTGCTGCTTGGTGCTTGCATAGCCTCCCTTGTGCACCTGTTGAACATTCACATAAACCCAGATTTATGTCAACATTATACAAAACATTTTCCTTTGATGAACTTTTGACAGTGTATTGCCCTTTACTGACATTGAATGGTTGAATATTGGAAAGAGGTACATTGTTTGCAGCCAGACCCCTGAATTTCAAGGCAATGTAGCTGTCTAGCCTCAAATGTGCAACTGCCAGTAGTCTTTGTTCAAGGTAGGTCTCAAGAGTGATAGTAATAAACTCAAACATTTGTACTAGATTGTATGCTTGCACTCTTTCAAAAACAATCTCCTTCAAGATCTTGATTCCATTTTCACTCAAGTTGTTGGTGTTATTACCCCTCAGAAGGAGATGCTTTCTGAGGGCAAGAGCCCATTCCTCTCTCCTTAACCAAAATGTTTGTATGTATTTTTCAAAATTAGGATATTTTTGTACTATTTTGTTACATATAAATTGTTCATGGACTTCATTAAGTTCATCTACTGTCTCTGCAAATACCATTTCCTTTATTAGCCCAATCAATAAAGTCCTGTCATCTTTGTGAATACCATTCTTTGCGTCCCATAAATATGTCCATCTGCTCTGAAGAAAATGGAAGGTACAGAGCAGAAGCGTTGCCTTTTTCCAAATATTGTTAATGGCACTTCTTTCAGGTGGACTGTCATCAGTTAAAAACACTTTAGGCCCATCGCTACCTTGTCCATAAAAAGCATTTCTTGGGAGGACTTCTGTCAGCTTGTTCAATGCTGCTGTAATGGTCGACTCGCTCTCTCCAGAAGTAACAACACACCCAAGTGGTACTCCACCTGCAGCTGTGCTGGTGCTCAGGAGAAAAAGGGGATTGTTATACCTATCCAAACCAGCTGTTGAATCACAGAATGCAATCTCTGCAGATTGTGGCACCATGGTGTGTACTCTGGCCATAATTGGTGTACACACTGCCAACACAAGGGGTATGTCAGTACATTTGTTATGTTTAGCTTCAAACCTCTGAAGAACTGCCCTTCCTCCTCCTGCATTGTTTTCATTGTTGTATTCATCAATTCTTTTTTGAAGATTTTCAAACATCCCCTCGCCACTCTCTGGGCCCATACGTTCCTCCTGCCATTTTCAGTAGATCCTGTATACATCACTTCGTCTAGGGTTATAAAACCGATCGGACAGTGCCACTTCATAACCTATATTTTGTTTCTCTTTTATATTGAGTCTGTGCTTGTATAATGCAGCAGCAGGGCTATCAACATTTGAGAAGTACTGATGAAGGACTTTTTTGGTGTAGTTGGAGATATCCCTGTGGCTTAAAGAAGTTGCACTGTTGATAGGGTGGTTGTGAATGTACTTCAGTTGAACTTTACATGGGTGGGAGTAGTCCAAACAGCCAGCATTTAAATATTTTGTTTCCATAAGTTTTAATGTAAGGCTGCTTGGGCATATAGTGTTCTTATCCCTTGGCCCAGTTGGCTCTCCTTTTCTTTCCTTTTAGGTGACTTCTTGTGTGGTGTTGACAGTGATAATATAAACTGCAGGTTATCCTCTTTCCTTTTCCTTTTTTGCCCCTTGTCACCCTCCAAGTTGTTTTTTGTCTATCACCAAGTTTTGTCACCCATGTCTTCATGTCATCTTCACTGTTAACATTGACCTGTAACTCAGCTTCAAATGCAGTAGAGGAGGCTCCAAGAAATGACTCTGTTGGTAGGGGTTTAAAGTGAGTGATTTTGTAGCTGTAGCCTGGTGGAAGAAGGTTTTGGCACTGGCTCTCATCTGAATCGATGGTATAACTATCCTCACTGTTGATGGTTTCACATGACTTGTCACTCAAATATCCCTCACATTCTTCTGCTGTAGCATCCACATTGTTTACATGTACATCTGGGGTCGTAGTTGGTGATGCAGAAAATGTCTTGGTCTGATTTGGGCTGCATTTACATGGTAGTGATGGCATCTTTCCCATGACAATTGGTATATTTGTTGCCTGTTTGCCTTAGAAATTAAATACAGGTTTGGTCAAGTTTTTATATAAGGCCAATTGGCAGTACAGGTAAACTTAGTTTAATTGCTATCATTAATCCTTTCTTTTGGCTGTAATGCTTAAAAGAAATTCACTTCATTAGTGTTTCCAATATGAAATTATTGTCTAAACTCTAAATGTTGATTCAGTTTTGTTCTAAGATTGTTAGGCAATGAAATAATGCCTTTTCTCATTTTTGGTGGTACTTATCATGTTTTAATTTACTATTTTATTAATATTAAAGTTTTTAATAAATGGCCTTTCTAAGTTTAATTTATAGCTGTTGAAGTTCATCATTAAGTTCATATGTTGTCATATCGTCGTCTTACCATAAGTGTAAGCATATTTTTCACCAACAGTATGTTGTGATGCAAGTGGTGTGGCTGTCTGTTGTTTAAGACTGTGAGGATAAAGAAATTTACTTGTCAATTAATGTGAATTGCAACAATATTAAACCACAGCCGGCCCTCAAACTGGATTGTGCAAGGCACACTGTGGCGTAATATGGTCATTGGTTTGGACTCCGGTTAGAGCGGTCCGGGTGGAGCCCTGCTGGCTGCATGGGGTCAGTGTGTTGTGGTCTTGGGCAACTAGCACTTTTTTCTTATGTATCGGTGCCTCTCTTTACCCAGCTGGTGTATAAATGGGATCCTGTGACATATATGCTCAGGGATGGTAGGGGGGGGGGGGGGGGGGGGGGGGGGGGGAGGGAGTAACCCTGTGATGAACTAGAATACCATCCAGGGGGGAGTACCAATACTCCTAGTTGCTTCATGCTGCAGAATTACCTCGAGCTGAAAAATGTCAGAGTGAAATGAAAATGTCTCTTATATTCATGTAGAAAAAGCTGCTTTATGTAGAATTTTCTGTGCTCATTTAAACAGTTACTTTACTTTTTTTCTGCCTGAGCACTGATGGCACTGATTCAGTTAGTACTTACACAATGGTCTTTGACATCAATTCCATTGCCATTTCCTTTCTTAAATTTGACATGTCAGTCTACATGAAAATTACCAAGAAAAATATTGAAATGTTTACATAATTATGTACATGTTGTCGTCATCATTAATAATCATTTGTCTCTTCGATTGGAGAGTAGGGCTGCGTTTTAATTAATATAAGAGAATAAAAATTAAAAACTTGTAAAAATACTCAACCATTTAAAGTACAGTACACACAGCTTTTATAACTTGGAATTAATTCCCTGACTGTCTATAATATATTTTATTATCTTAATTTGCTTTCTATTTTTTGTAAGTCAAAGTCAGCCCTTCAAAGGAACTCTCTCTTGTGATAAAATATAATATACATGCAAATGTGCAGCGAAGCAAAGTATTTTGATCTTGAGAATTGGAATGTCGAACTAACTGGCCATGGGCCCCCTTTTAAACAACATGAATGTTTTCAAGTGCATGCATGCATGGTCAGCAATGAGGATGCTAAAAATCTGGACATTTTGAAACTGGTCATTTAAATACATAATCTAAATATTAAATAAATAAAAATTAATTCAGTGACCAGCTGATATAAGTTAAAGCCTACAATTTTGTATAAATTAAAAATCATACAAAGAAAGAGACTACACCACTCTGACCTGTGTGAAGTTAAATCTGCTTTGATTCTGTATGAGATGAGCAGCATACTGTTTGTGTTAAAAACATGAAAGAGAATATTCCAAAATATGTGCGTTACAAGAAGCTAGAAATCCAGTTGTTTTCGCAATGCATGCATGCATATTGAATGTCAAAAAGGTAAAAAAAAATTGATGAGTTGTATTTTAACATATGTATATGCAGTGGAGTACATGCTTGGCAAATAAATGGTCCACAGTCAATGCCATTTTCCTGTTTGGGTATGCCCTGATCAATTAATGAAAGAATGTTCAATGATTTAGTGTCAAATTTTTAACAGATTACTTTTTTAAATGTATGCAAGAATTTTTTCTTTCACTTATTAAATAAGCTTATACTGACCTCAGCAATTACGTAAGTCCATTCCGTGTCATTGAAATCCATTTGGTGCTTATTTTGCATCTCATCTTTGAGGTAGGCCCTATTTAGTAAAAAAAAATAGTGAATGAAAGAAAGCTAGGAAGGAAGAAAAAAAGGAACAAACAAATGAGTGCCCAGGATATATTTTTAACTTATACATGTATATGGATTGACATGTTAAATATACATGTAGTAATTAAAAATGACAGTCCACATAATGGACATTAAAACATTTGTATTAATATTAATTAAATATTATGAAGTAAGTACTTGACTCGATATACATAATTTGAAGGAAACATACATTAATTAAGAGTGTGTTCAGAAAATGCTTGATGACAGAAATTTTTTCAAACTTGAAGTCAGTGAAAATGATAAATCAGGAAGCTTCACTGTAATAAAGTACGAATTGTCGAGGTTGATCGCCTGATGAAGACTAGCATGCAGTACAGGAGTTGAAATGTCGCGATCATCTCAAATTGAGTATTCCATTGTGAGACAAATGAAAAAGCATTCACCTTGATCTTGTACACACCACAATGAACAATAATAATCACATTTTTAATAACATTAAGCTTACTGTAATGTCAATAACCCAGTTTCCCTCCAAGAAGCGTCTTCATTCTCAATCTTCAGTGAGTCATAGTAGGTGACTTGTTTGATTTTAAAATCAATGACTTGATCGAGGTATAACAGAAATACATGTAACACAATGTTGATGGAGAAAACTAACTTCTGTGTACAGCTGTGCAGTGCAATGCAGTGCAGTCATAGCTGTTTCATTTAATTAGAAGCCAGCTACGTAGTAAAACTACGTACTCAACAGTCTACTGCCACTTACAATGCCAGACTCACTTTAGCTACAACTTTGGACAAAACAGTAACCTGATGAGATAGAGTTGTCATATGTTTCTCCATTTAACGCCAAATTTGAGTGTCAACAAGCATAAACAAATTCAATTTGATGCACAGAATGCTCAGGAAATATGCAAGCCATAAATGTCAAAACTTTGAAACTTAAAATGGTGAATATTGGAACTTATATATGTCTGTAATTTGAAACAATTTTATACTTACAGCCAGGCACCAATGATCTTCAGAGGGTAAGTTAATTGGAACAAAGAGCTTGTCCAGAGAAAAGATATCAATCTGTTTATATGAAATTGCAAAAACCTTTTTCATAACCAAATTATTAGATATGAACATTATTAACAGTCTGTACAATTCATTCAAATGAAGTCAGCACAAAGGAAACATTGAAACAGTGAACAATTATTGTCTGTATCGCTTAGTATACATACTTTCCTCGTCCATCATTTCACCTTTCCATAACCCTTTTCAGATAGTTTAGAGTAGAAGTGGGTATTCAAGAAATGCATTTCCTAGAAGGCAGAAGATCAATGTGATTTAATGACTACTTCTCAGTGACACTAATTATTAATTAAAAAAAACTAACATAAAAACTATAAAAAATTATACAAATACATATTACTCAATTGACTATTACATAGACTAAATTATCCATCATTTTTAATTTTATTTTAATAAAGCACACTCATCTAAATTGCCCAGCAGGAATGAAATCAACTTGACATACATGCAATATCTGAATAATACTTACTTTTACTGTCTGTTCATTCAACTGCAGTTCTAAGTATGCATTAATCACCTGTTAAACAGTTCATAACAAATCTTTAAATTTATGATGTTTTGTTATAACAATATATATTTATATATAAATTTGTCACAAATGAAGACAAACCAATACGTTTTTGTCTGACACCTATATTTCGACCACATTTAGTGGTCTTCTTCAGGGTGACACCCTGAAGAAGACCACTAAATGTGCATGGTCGAAATATAAGGTGTCAGACAAAAAAGTATTGGTTTGTCTTCATTTGTGACAAATTTATATCATTTTTATGAAAGACTGGACAAGTGGATGCTTGTGACAAGTTTATATATATATGGGCAGGTCTTAAATTACTATTTTACTTAATTATTTATAAAATCTTAATAAACCACATAAACTTAATGCAATTCTACAGGACTGTATAACAAAAAATTAAAATTCTTACATTGTCATTTATCTTTCTATCCTGGGTCAGCCTTTCTAAGTCACATGAAAAAAGATTGCTGTTACCAACAGTACATTGAGGAATGTCATTGTTTGTTAAATCGTTCCCAGCAATACCTGCATCAGTAGAAAAAGATAGGATAGATTGTGGTAATAATATCCTGATAATTATGTCAGCCTTTTCATTATCCCACAGTCAGAATTTATAAAGTCACTATGTAATATATTTATTTATTGAATGTTTACATTTTAAATTCTCACCATTTTGCACGTCTCCATTCGTAATCTTCTGTTTTTGATCTGAAACATCTTTTGCATTAATCTGTTTTCAGAGTATAAATGAAAGTGCAATCATATATGATACTTAATAATTAACTTTAAACAACCATTGATATTTCATGTAAAGTTTCTCTAATTAGATCAGTTTCTTTTAATAATATTGCCTTGTTCATGACTATAGCTACATGTAAATTATCCCTTATAGACACAGTAACTCACTGCAACATGTGATAAAAAAAATAGTCATTTTTTTTTGGGGGGTTGTGTTTTTCTGGGTCAAAATCTAAAAAATGAGACTTATCTTCTTCAAGCTGACATGTCTTAAAACGTGAATCAATCATATTAATATTCATTAGTATGGGATCAGCCTTAATTAAATAGTTGTATAAAAAACTAACCTCAGAATGATCTTTGTCTGACAGAACATAAAAGAGAAGATATGCCTCTTGGGCAAGAGCCTCGACACTTGATGCAAGAGAAACCTAAAGATCATCAGTTGTATGTTTTAGTCCATTCATGGTACAGTGAAAGGCAGGCATGCAGGGAAGGTCAAACAAGTGACTGATCAGGTAACAGCAAAAAAGACTGGGCTTCAATCACTATTGTCATGACAAATTAATTTGTCAAAATTCATGATTATTACAAATGTACTCCATGTTAAGCATGATCATCCACCCATGCATTAATTTCCCTCTAATCAAATAATTTACAAGCTACACAAAATAAGGGATTTGGCAAATGTTAACAGAAGCGGCATGCAGGCAGAGAGTATTGACTTTCCACTAATATTATTATATATCCAGCTTATGTACTGTTGTACACGTGTACATATATATATATATATATGTACACACACGTATCGACATGAAAATAGCTTGAATGGGAGGAAATAAATTTTCAGAGAAGTAGGAGTTGTTATGCCTTTTAATTTACATTTAATATAGAGCCCAGTGGGCCTTTTCAGTCCATAGGGCAGCTAGGAATTAAATTTCAGCCACAGTACTGCTGTTTAGTCCCAAAAAGTGATGTCGAGGCATTTACTGACCTGATTTTACCACGTAATATAAAGAGGAACTAACTTGAACAGTTTTAAGAGACAATTTAATGAAATGTCTATAAACCAATTAATTTTGCCCCCAAGTCCCCCCCAAATCAAGGGATGACTGCTTTTACACATGACGCTTAGATGACACTGTTTTTTGCTGTGACTGTATATTTATACCATATTTAATTTTGTAGCCAGTACCATTCATCGTTCATGGAAAACCACTGTTGATTTATTTTGCAGTATGCATGATAATGACCAGATTTGCAACTTGTTCCACTGTGCACTACCACACCTTGCAGTTCATAGTTCTTTTTGCCCTATTCAAAAGCAAAAAAAAAATTAAACAGTTAGACTTTGATTTATTACAATGTAGTATTTATTTTAACTATTAACTTACAGAATATTTTTATCAAATTAAATTACATTTGTGGAAATTTTTCACTTTTAATTTATCGCTAAATCCTTTTCTAATTATTTAACCCTGAGTTTCAACATGCATGCCTGCTTTACTGTATAAAGCATGATCACTAAAATTAGGAAAGCTGGGAATATTAGCAAATGTCCATACTTTAATCTGAAGGCCTGACAAATTACATTTCTTAAATAATCCTTTTTATAGTACCTGTGATTGACAACTGAAAAGAGTGTTGTCAAGCCACTCAGGATATGTCAACTTCTTCTTTATTTTTGCATTTGCTGAAGTTCCCTGAAATCTGCAAAGCATTAAAGTAATTATAAGGAAACATACTGGTCAGAGGTAGCTAGAGATCAATTCAACAAAATGTTTATTCAGCAAAATTTTTACTTAATAAATTATTTTTACAGCCATTCAGTCAGATTATAACCAGTCTTGAGTAAAATAATATCCAGTGAATGACTTTTAAATGAGTACACACATGCATATGGACACCTCGTTATTGCAGAAAAATTTTGTGCTCTGTTCTGCTGAAATTATAAAAACTTTTAATTATTATAATTATTTGTTTTCTTTAAAATGACATTTTATGGTTCCAGTGGTTTCATAATAATGGAGTTCCACCATTGCAATGTGTATTATTTTACTCATGATGGTTTGCTTAAGACCAGAAACCTTTTTAAGTGGAAAGTGAGAACTTTTGGCCATTTGCTAACAGAAAGTCCTTTTTCTGCTCTGGTCAATTCACCACACCTAAGGAAAGGCAGAATAATAACAAACAAACTAAATTAATAATAATAATAATAATAATAATAATAATAATAATAATACAGTTCTTTATAATTATGGGTGTCCTGTCACTCTAAGTGGTTTTCAATAGGGTACTCAATGTACATATAAAAATTAAGGTTGCAAAAACATAATTTCTAAGACTTAATCTAACATATATGTGTAGACATTATAATTGCACATGACCAAACAGCATATGATTTGTACAAGTATGTACATGTACTTTGGAAAAGTAAAAGTTGTTTGGCTCCTGTTCATGACAAGAACATTTCTTAGTGATCCTTTAGTTTTGTTTGTTTTTTTTTTGTCCAAATTTAACTTTTTATTTTAATTTCTTTGTGTTTTCGTTGTATCAAAACAATCCAACTGATAGCTACATGTACACAATTACACAACTTATGTTAAATTATATCAAAATGTAACATCTGCACCCCACCACTGCACTATCACCTAACAAGATCTATTGTCTCCCACAAACATGTAATTTTCCCAAAAACTTAATTGACCATTGTTATTTAGATCACGGTGAGATGTTTTTCAGAGCCATTTTTAAATTGGTGGGAGTGGGGTGGTAAATACAGGTTTGCTGCTGTTTCCAGCATCTTTTCCAGAAACATGCATTGCACCTCGCATCACTAGTTTTCAATTTCCTATTTCCTTATGCAAAATCAAAGAATGTGTCTGGGGATTTAAAGCTCTTGTTGTTGTCTTACCTTTCGCAGGAGTATTTGTTTTCTTCATCAAGAATCTCTGGCTGGAGAGTCTCATTTACTGCATCAACCAGTGAGGTGAAAGAGCCCTAATAACATATAATTTATACACTAATAATAATTAGAGTAAAGATTTCAATAAGGGAGGGATCAGTTAACCATGCATTGTCACTATAGACTGTACTATCATCAGGCAAAATTTGACTATATGCTCCTACCGTTATGTCAATGCTGTAATCCAACATAGGGATTGAACTGGCACTTCTTTGGTGACACTTCATGCACTTAACTGAAGTTGAAAAGTTAGTGTAATCTTAAAGTCACTACTCAATCTATTGTTTGAAGGGAGGGGGGGGGGACCAGTCACAGTTCCCATCGAGAAAACATTTCCCCCAAATTAAGGATTCCAAATACACAACAAACTTCACGGACAGCAAAGGTAGTGAAAAAAAAAACATGCACAACGAGCCAAAGAAAAGAAAAGTATGGAACAATCCCGGAAAAAATTCTTGCATAGCCTCGAAGACCCCCTCAAAAAACATGCTCAGAAAAATTGCACTTCCCCTCTCCCCCACCCCCCCTCCCCCCACTCCAAAGTAAAATGGTCCATCCCTCAGTTTCCAGTGCGCCAGTGAAAGTGGGCGTAAAACGGAATCCATTTTCGATTTTACGCCCACTTATAAAATGTCGGGTGTTTTAGGCAATTTTATACATGGCTGACATCTTCCCTTCTTCGACAGTCGCTTGGAAATGCGTTTCGGCGTAAAATTTCCAGAAGACTTGAACTTTGCCTTGCTGGGCAAAAGCAAAATTAGCAGACAAATTTAATTACACAAAGAAATGAAGAGATATTATTATATTCGTACACTTGACAATAAACAGAGAACGTCAACAACATAAATTCGTGTCCACCTAGAATATCAATGAGAAAAATGGCCAGAAAAAGTCCCCGAAGCCCGTAAACTCGAGAACTAAATTACCGGAAGTCAAAATATCATTTCTGTAGTGTCCAGTACCACTCTCAACTTTTTTGTGGTGTCCAGTACCACACGGAAAGTGGCCGCCATCTTGAATCAACTTTTTTGTGGTGTCCAGTACCACACGGAAAGTGGCCGCCATCTTGAAGTGGGCGTAAAAAAAAAATTAGCCCGGCCCGACCTAACTCAGTCAATAAGTATTTTATAATATGACTGGAAAGTACAAGAATAGTCGTGCAGTGCGAGGCCACTTGAACTCGAGCGGGGCCGGACGGCTTTTTCTGGACCGGCTCACGTCAACCCGTCCGGCCCCGCTTACGTCACCTTGCGATTCTATTTTCTTTAGGATTGCGTCAGCGGGGCCGTACGGTCATATTATAAAGTATCTTATTAATTGCGGCACGTGTTTAGGGCACGATTTTGACCCTCCTCTACAAGAACCAATTACCTACAGTCGACGAGAGAAGCATTAGCAGCTGCTGATGAATCTGTAGCTTCGTTTGCCGAGTTTCGTGGGAATTAAGAACTCGTCCAAGCCACAAGCAAAGTAGCCGCTTTGCGTATAGTAAAATGTGTGAAAGCTCGTTCAAGCAGACAGCCCTTGACAGCTTCATTTCACAGCTTTTATTGTACTTATTGGCACTCATGTCCAATATAGACGCACGGATACAGTCTGTCAAAGTCACGTTACGATCTGTACGGTCTGACAAACTGTAATAGTGACCAGTCGGTCCGTTGACAGTCCGTAAATTGCTTCTCATTAAAGCAAGCAAAAGCAAAACAACACGGACAGATACAGTTTGTCAAATGGATCGTACAGTCTGTACGACTCACTGATAATTTTATGCATCAATCTGGCGGGTAATGGGTGAAACGGTTTGACAGTCTGTACGGTCTGTACAGACCGTAAAAGCGGACGTCGGTCTGTCGACAGTCCGTAAATTGCATCTCATAGTCCCCAAGGTGGGTATGTGCAGAGGTTCGACTGCATCTGGATTAGTTGCATAATCTAGATATTTTTTATCCCAAATGCACAGATCTGTGTGTATATGGGAAAACAAATCCAGTACCAAAAGTTACCAGATGCATGACTTAAATCCTAACTTTTCCTTTAGTGTAAACTTTGCCTTAGTACATGAGCCATGCTGGCCTTTAAGTTAACGGGTAATGTAGCAGCTCTCGTAAGGTCTTGCACCATTGGTTCTATATCCTTTGAGAGAACAATACAACAAACAACAGAAACAATGGCTCCTAGTAATAGAAATCTAGCTTTAATACGAACCGAAAGAAGGTTACAACTTGAACTGAATAACATAAGCTGCAAGCCGAGAAGTTAAATCATAGAATGATGCAATCGAGGAGCACGTGTAATCCCCAAGAGAGTGTCACATGATCTTAATCTACGAATCACATTACATGATTATTAATTTCTCCAACACTCCCACTTGATAAGCATGTAATGAGTATCCCAAGATAAATGACAAAAATAACAATCAATGTTCTAGCACGCATAAATGTTCAACAAGTTTCTGAGTTTTTGAAATCGAACTCTAGCAAGTCCCTTTGTCATGATGTCTGCCAACATATCACTTGAAGGACAGTAAACAACTTTAACTTCATTTGAGGCTATTCTTTCACGAATAAAGTGAAATGCGACATCAATGTGCTTTGTTCTGTTATGGAATCTTAGGTTCCTTGATAACTCTATGGCACCTTGATTGTCTTCCTTCAACGCTGTGGGTGAGTCAGCTCTACAACCAAGATCAGCCAATAGCTTCCGAAGGTAGATTGCTTCCTGTGTTGCTTGACTTAAGGCAACATATTCTGCCTCTGTAGTGGATTTGGCGACTGTAGCCTGCTTCTTGCTGCACCAACTGACTGTGGAATTAGCGACTTTGAAAACATACCCGGAAGTAGACCGTCGATTGTCTACATCCCCTGCCCAATCGGCATCGGAAAAACCATGCAAATCACAGTCATCATCATTCACTTAAAATTTTAGACCATAGCTTAGTGTTCCTTTGATGTATCTGAGCATTCGTTTCACTCCCATCCAATGATCCTTACTTAGATCAAGCTTCTTTCGTAAGTGATCTGGAGTGTGGACAAAACAGACACTTCCAAAAACTTTCAAATTTGACACATTTGGTTTCTTCCCAAACCAACTCTCGAATGGGGTTTTGTCCTTTAGTGCGCTTGTAGGGTTCCGGTTGTGTAGATATACAGCAGTGTTCACAGCTTCTGTCCAAAACTTCAATGGCATCTTTGCATGAATGAGCATGGATCTTGCAGATTCAACTATTGTGCGGTTTAATCTTTCTGAAACGCCATTCTGCTCTGGTGTGTACGGGTTGGTGAGCTGATGTGCAATCCCCGTGTCAGCACAGAACTTTTTAAAGTTCTGGAATGTGTACTCTCCACCATTGTCAGATCTAATGGCTCGTACTGTACAGCCCCCGAAATGATCCCGACCCCGAAATGATCCACGACCCCGAAATGATCCCGACCCCGAAAAGATCCCCATTTTTTCACACTGACCCCGAAATGATCCCCAAGTAATTTTTGGAATGGAATGACCTTCCATCCAGAGAAAGCTGGAATGAATAAAATAAAGGCAGTTAAGGAAATTTTGATTCTCATTATATGCAGGCGGCTTGTCTTCATTTCCAGAGATTACGCTTTTTAAAAAGCAAAATAGAAGGAGAGTTGACAACCACGCGGTTCGCGACATCTCACTGATCTTCTGGTCAGAAGTCGCAGGTGAAACAGAAGACTGAGACGAGACATTGAAGTTTCCTCAACTGCCTTTATTAGTTCGTAGTTGCTATAGCAACTACGAAGTTTAGAGGGCACTCGAGAGAGCGGTCGGCTGTTCATGTAAGCGAAATAGTATATCTTGAGCCCAACGTGTCTTTGTATTGTTGTCTGTTGGACACAATATTTTAGCTTACTTGAACAAGCTACATCGTCACTTCCGCCGTATGCGTAAAGTTCCGGTGTATGCGTAAACTTTTTTTTGAGCGTGAAGTGGTGTACGTTCGAGGCAGGTTTTTGAGAAGTTTTCTCAAAGTTTGGCGCTGTTTCTTCGGTAAAGAACTTTCAAACTGTCACGACAGAAAATTATTTCTCAGCCTTGTTGGAAAGCAAACATGATTATTGCCTCGCTATTTCTTCGAGGACTGCTTTGGTAAAAATTTATACGGCAACAAAGCAGGGAATTGTTGGCTGATTACTGTAACACTGTAGTACGTGACTGTGGATACAAGATATGATGAGACATTCCGACGTGTGATAAAAGAGCTTAAGGAAAATTTCTTTGTGGACCTTGCTGCAATTGAAGGCAAAGAATTTTCGTTTTGATGTGTTTTTCGAAACATTCAACTACTTTTTGGTCTGACAATCCCCCAATTAAATTGCCAGACTGCGTGTCGCCAAATGCTTATTCTTTGTCTTCTTTTATATAAACATCTGGCGACACGCAGTCTGGCGAACAGAAAAGATGATTTTGAGATTGTTTCTGTTTATTACATGTAATAAACAAAAATCCACTGTGATGTCCACTGCAGTTTGCTCCCCATTTCTCAACTCAACAACAGTAACAGCGAAGACAAAATAGCACTACTTTCTGAGAAACAACTGCGAACTATCCGTACGGATCCGCTCGTTTTATTCATTCCAGCTTTCTCTGGATGGAAGGCCATTCCATTCCAAAAATTACTTGGGGATCATTTCGGGGTCAGTGTGAAAAAATGGGGATCATTTCGGGGTCGGGATCATTTCGGGGTCGATTTGGGGATCATTTCGGGGTCGGAGATCATTTCGGGGTCGGGATCATTTCGGGGGCTGTACAGTACTCGCAAATCGGTTTCATTTTCCATCATTGCCACATAATCCACGAACTTTGATAACACTTCAGACTTGCTCTTGATGAAATACGCTGTGACATATCTGGTGTAATCATCTGTGAACGTAAGGACATACTTGCTTCCACCGACGGAATCAACGTTCATTGGGCCACAGAGGTCACTGAACAAGTTGGAGGGGCTGATGTGTTTCCTTTTCACTTTTCTTGGGAAAAGGGATTCTGTGCATCTTCCCTTGAGCGCATGCTTCACACTCTCTGTTCACTTCAACACTTGAACAGCTCATGCCTTCAACAAGCTTCCCTTTTATCAAGCGATCAATATAGGAGTAATTCAAATGACCAAATCTACAATGCCATTGCTCCAGCGGTTGTGATGTTGTACTGGCGATGTGAGCCTCTCCATCTGTATTTACCATGTAAAGTTTACTGTCCACCAAATATCCAATGGTGACTTTTCTTTCATTCTTAGATATGATACATTTTCCTTCATGAAATAAAACTTCTGCTCTGCGTCATAGCAGGAACGGACAACAAGTTCTTTGACAAATTGGGCACATACGGTACTTTGTTCAAAGTTAATTCAACTGCATTTGATTCATCATAGCACCAAAGGTTCACCTTTCCTTTTCCAAAAGCTTCAATTGCTGTGTTATCACCAAGGTAGATCATTGAGGGCTGCTAATATTCGTAGAAATCAACAATTAAATCTTTCTCGAAGGTTATGTGCTTTGTAGCGCCACTGTCAATGTACCAGCGAATATCTCTCTTTTGACCAGTCGTGCTAGAATTCAAGGCTATATTGTCATCTTGCTGCTTACGATCATGTTCTGCAATGCTCGAGTGTCCTTGTCTTTGATTAAGTGGGCAGTTCCTAGCGAAGTGACCGACTTGTTGACATTTGTAGCATTTCAAACCTTGCCTGAAATTTTCTGAATTTCCAAAATTTCGTCCACCACGTCGAGGGTTTCTGCATCTGGAAGATGCAAAATTGCCTCTGTTAGAAAACAATGCTTCATTTCCACGAGAACTATCGTTGCATTCCTTGTCTTCTTTTTCTTCTCGTTTCTTGTATTCTTCGATCAGTAAACCTTTGATGTTGTCCCAATTCAATTCATCCATTTTTGTAGCGCTTAGACTACTGATGAAGTTATCATATGACTCTGGAAGGCTTCCAAGAATTACGGTTGCAAACCTTTGCGGAGAAATTTCTTCCTTTAATTCATGCAACTGCTCGGCCAACGAAGTCATGTACGTCAAATGCTCCATGAGATCAGTTCCTTCTTTCATTGTGGCGGCATAAAACCTACGGTTGAGTCGAACAGTTAAAGCAATCGAAACACATTCAAACTTTTTCTGTAAAGTTTCCCAAGCTGCACGAGGATCGGTCGTCGAGGAAATATGAACTTGCAAACAGAGCAATTAAAGAATAAGCTTTGTCCGAACGAAGATGGTATGCATTTTGCACTGAAGCTGTCGCACTAGCACCAGGAGCGGTTTCTGTTCCTTCAACAAATCCCCATAAACCGCGTTCCATCAACACAAGCTTAATATTGTATTTCCACGATTGGTAATTCTTTCCATTCAAGCGCTCGATTTTAGTGATTTCCGTCATTTTGAACAAACGAATGCGAACGTGATATTTTTATACCGCCATTCCTCAAGTCTCCTCTCTTCCCGAGAATTATTTTCTCCGTTCTTCTGGGCGTTATCCTACGCGCTATCCTGGGCGTTATTCCGGGCCCATAACGTTATAGAAATCTAGCTTTAATACAAACATAAGCTGAAAGCCGAGAGGTTAAATGATAGAATGATGCAATCGAGGAGCACGTGTAATCCCCAAGAGAGTGTCAGATGATCTTAATCGAATGAATCACATTACATTAATTTCTCCAACACCTAGCTCTAAAACCAAAAGCAGCTGCAACACCTAAAACTATGGAGCTGCTACAATACCGTAGTTAACCAGGCTGGTTTGGCTTGCCAAGACAACTTTCAGCCTGGTGTTACAATAGAGGACTTCACGCTTGTTGGGGGTCATGGATGATCAGGGCAAACATGCTATCACATATATTTTCAGTGTTTGTATTCCAATTCTGTGAGAGCTAAATAATTTTGGTAACATTTTATTGTAATAAACATAGCTACATTTCTCAAATTTGATGAGTAAAGTCCTATTTCCAGTATTGTATGTTTTCATTCACAAATATTAGAAAATTTTAATTTTACCAAAGTTATTTGACTCTGGATTCCCATTACAAACACTTTATTTGGTGGCATGTTTGGCCTGATTACCCCCACACTGAAAATCAACGGTTGAGAGTTTGTGCTGTTCCAGAAAATATACATGTTTTATGGTTTAAACACCGAATCCAACCCCCCACCCCCCCCCCCCCCCCCCCCCCCCCCAATCCAACCCCCCAACCCCCTCCTCCCACACACACATTTGGAAATTCGGTTTGCCTTCACACTTTCCTTTCAGGTGATTCCCTAGTTTTGCATTGCGCATCACTACTGCGCATAATAAATTGTGTCATTTGCGCGTGCACGAGCGCGCGCGCACTCCGAAGCAAGAGGGTTTCCTTTAAGGATTCAATTACAAAGAGGATTTCGCGCTGGTCGGGAACAATAGCTTGACAACGAGCACGGTGACCCCCAATTTTTAATGCAGAAATCTAAATGACACACGGTTGACTACAATATATCGCGATTTAAAGAAAAGTTAAAAATTCTGCTTTGAAATATTTGTATTTGAATGCTGTAAAGAACACGTCTTCAGGTAGTGTTGGGTATGCGCGCACGCCGCGAATTCTTTAATTTCTTTCATAATCTTAATTCCTGGTCAACTAAAATAGTTTATAATGTAAGATCAAAGTCAATTTTGTTGAACTGCTCTATTGTTTTAATCCAAACAATGATTTTTTTTTTAGAAATTATAGTCCCCTTTCTGATTATTAGGGTTCAGTAATGAAACCTCGCGGGTCGTATAGTTACTATAATGGCCATCCATGTTGTGCAAAAACGAGCACGGTGACCCCTATTTTTTATTTCATTTTTGTGATGCTCATAACATAATTACCATCTGGACCAAGTTTTAGAAAATCGTAAAAATTCCTTCTTTTTCAATGGAATCACCTTAACTAACCCATTGACGCCCGCGACGTTTTTCGTTTTTGAGTGATTTTCTGTATATAAACGATCCATTGGATTTCGTGACTCCATATTTGAAGTTACCATTGAAAGTGCTGCTGTTCTAAAACACTGAAGGCTCGAGTTTACTGGAAACGTCATTCTGACACTGTGATTTTGCTTTGTTGAATTGCAATAAAGTCTTCAATATGGTGTTTCTGCGATTTTTGGTAAGTCCACAGCCATTTTTCATCTTTAGTAGCTGCCTGATGAGCATCATTAAGCTTGAAGGTAGTTCAGAGTCCACTTTCTCAATGAAGCGAGTTAGTTGTTGTACTTCGTTTACGAATTTGGCTCGTTGCTCGTTGAACTGGAAAAATGGCCGCCAGGAAACGAAGTAGCTTTGGGACTCGACTCTGGATGAATTTCTCGACCTACCGCGGCATATTTTGGAAGTTGCGACCACAGGAGAACACAACAAGCGCGAAATTTCGGCGGTGGGTCTGAGTGGCTGTAGCCTTAGTATAAATATGAAATGTGTGCGGAAAGAAACGAACGCTGTCCAAATTTTTGGCTATTTCCCAGCATGCAGTGCGGTGGTGATATTGAAAATCGAGGCAAGGTCAGTATGCATTAGAACGAGAGGCTGTAGCTCGGCCCGAGCAACGAATAAGAGCAAAATAATTCACTGCTAAGCTAGGACTAGGACTGAATTTTGCTGTGAATGTTGACTTTTGGGTTTGCCATGATGATTTGAATAAAAAAACTACAGGCAAAAACGTGATTTTTGTTGTTTTTCTATGACGTTAAAAACGGTCATTTTTGTTATTGTCCAAATTCAAACGCTGATATTCTGTAAAAATCGCTATTTTTTTTGTGTTTATTGGGTATCTCAATTTGAAGGACTTTCTAGTCAATGCTAACAACTGATGGTTAAGGCAATGTTCGCGCGATTGAGAAAGTTGCAATTTTTTAAAGCAGTGGAGTATTGTACGGCCGGTTTTGGCCGGCACGGCCGTCAATGGGTTAAATACTGCAACTTTTAAGACCCTCTTCCCCCTTGGACTTTCCTGTGACCTTCCATGGGGAGAGTATGGATATTTCCTGGAAACACCACACATAACATGACTTACTGAGCCAGCCAGGCTAACCAGGCCAGCACCTTTTTAAGCTTACCTTTGACCTTACTCTCCAGCATTTTTGCTATTAGTTCCCATTCTTATTTAGCTATTTTGTTTTCATATCCCTCTAAAATAATGTTATTTAAAAAGAAAATAATTTCAATTTGCCACAGGTAAGGCATTTTGCCTAGAAACAAAATCTAAGCTCGAAAAGGTGCTGGTCTGGTTAGCTGGCCTGACCTGGTGCATGCAGTTGTGCATACAAGGCCAGAAGTAGGTACCAGTACCCGGCCAAGAAATGCCCCTTAAAAAGGCAAGAGGGGCGGAGCCTCAGGTTAACCAGCTATAATACTGGGTTCTCAACAAACCTGGCCCTGCTTGGTTGTCATTTTGGTTTATTTAACTGGTATGCAGATTCCTTCTAACTGAGCCAGACTGATTTACTGGGCTGGCCAGCGTACATTGTAGGCTATTTTCATGTACTTTTGGTTGACATTTCAACTGGGATGATGCTTGGTATGCAGAGTATAACTAAATTGTGTCATGTAGGCAATGGTAGTTTTTCTGTTAAGAAAAATTGTCTTCATCGGTGTTGAATTGTGACTACTTAATCCACATCATATTTATATTGATCTATATTGTGGGTCCCTACACACTTGGATCTTCTAACTCGATTTACCATTGTATTTCCAAGCTGGAGTGGGTCCTCGTGAGCTGGGAGCCCTAACTTGTCCCATTACCCCCAGTTTAATCTGCCACTGCAGCGGAATGGTAAATAATCTATACTGTAACTGGTTAAATATTTTGTGGTAGAACTTATAATAAGGTGGCCTAGCTTCCTGTAATTGTAGGTGTAAAAGCTGCTATATGGATTTATTTGGCTTGATTTACTTGGTATGTACCTTTAAGGTGAAATTCTAACATTTTTCACAGAAAAACAGTCATGGCGTCGTTCAAGAGGTTACTCTTCATCAGGGCAAGAACTCGATTCAGTGAAACAAGTGTGGGACAGGCTTCATGGTGAAAACAGCTCAGAACAACAGTCGAGAGTGCATCCAAGAACCAGTCAACTTGAGGTGATCAATGAGGACAACCAAGCCACTTGCCAAGGGCAGCAAATTGCATTAAATAATAAAGGTATCAATTACCAGTTATCCTTTGGCAAGACAAAACAAAAGTTTTCATTCAGTTACTTCGTTAGTAGGAGGTGTGATGGATGAGTTGCTAGAACACAATAACAATACAATATCCTTTATTAGTTTTCCCAAATGGGATCTTCCAAACTAATTTACAATAAATAAAATTTAGAAATAGAATTACAATAATGGTAATGACTTATAATACGAATACAGTACGATTGCTAAGATAAAAATTTCGAGTTGCGCAGAGAAATTAGCTATTGAGCCACTTACTTAGCAATGATGCCTTCAATTTAGCACATCAGACTTTTACCAGCTAACAGTAAAGAGAACTTACAAAATTAATAGAAACTTGTATAAGGTAAAGGAACTCCCTTCCTCATTTGCCTACCCACCAACCACCTTCCTCCATCACCCATCCCAGCTTAATTCTCTTCTTCTTTCCCTCACACTTTTCCTGAGTCCTCTTTCTTCGGCTTTTCTTCATCTCTACCTTACCTACCTGCCTTCCTTCCTGTATTCAAATCCTCTTTCTTTGCTATGTAGCTTGTTTTGTAGTTTCTTTTTGCTAAGGTAGCACTTCCAAGTAGAAAGTAAAGATAGAAGAATTAACTAAAGCCTGATTGCATGTACAATGCAAGCATAAGTACAAGGATGTTTATTAAGGATGTGTTATCCCGGTTTACATGTGCGATGCAATGACATACATTTAAGCATAAGCACAAGCACAAGGAAAAAGAAAATCGTTTCATTTTCTTGTGCTTGTGCTTGTATTTGGGTTACACCAGTTTAGACGTAGGTTTCGTGTGCTTATATTTATGCAGCATCGTACGTGTCAATCACCGTTAAAGCTGTTTAAGTTGACTCCTGTATTGTTTTAACCCAGAACCTTACAGTGAACCCTATGAAGTCCTGGCCAGAGGAGAAGTGGCAGTTGGCATATTCAAAAAGGCTCTTCTTGAAGGTAAAGCCAAGGTCACACGCATGCAGCTCACTGTGATTGGAGATATTGGAGCAGGGAAGACAAGTCTGGTACGAAATCTCAGTGGTGAGGAGTTTGTTGAAGAAAGAATCGAGACACACGGAATAGATACATCCATGGTTGAGTTGAAAGAACTAGATGATGAATGGCATGTTGCTGACCCAGACAAGTCCCATGTCGATGAGATTTTATCAGATAAAGTATGCCAAGGTATTAAAAATACCCCTGAGGGCCAAAGACATAACTCACAAGTACTGCCTTTGAGATCTTCTAGCCCAGAGCCTTCATTGTCAGCTGAAAAGTCTCGTCCGTGCTGCACAAGGCGGCTTCTCAGTATTCAATATGCACCTACATTTGCAGAGGCCGATGACAGTGATCAGACAAGCATGATTCCAGTGTCCCCTGCTGCTAGATGGCCTAGTGGCTCTAGCAATGAGCCGACATATCCCCGAGACATGCCAGTTGACCAAATCACAAGAAAACTGAGTGAAACTTCATTTGATGAAAAAGAAAGAAAGTACACCAAAATCAGCATTTGGGATTTTGCTGGCCATCCTTTGTATCAAGCCATGCATCATGTGTTTCTGAACAGGCGTTCCTTCTACCTTGTGGTGACGAACCTAGTTCAGCTGTGTAACTGTGAAAGCAGAGAACAAGCGCTAACAGAACTTCACTTCTGGCTTAACTCTGTCCGTGTCCACACTCCCCAGACCACACCGATATTTCTGGTGGGAACACGTCGCGATAAAGTCAGCCAGCAAGATATTTCTGATACAGAGAAAGTGCTGTATGATGAATTTGTCAAGACCTTTGGCCAGCAACTGGTAAGAAGCCGAGAGAAGAGCTTTTTATTTGCAGTTGAAAACACCCTTGGTTGTGAAGATAATGCTGCTGTGCTGTTAAAGAAGGCAATCGGGGAGGAAGCTTCCAGGCTTATGTTGGACGAGGAGTTACCTGTTCTGTGGCTTCATTTTGAAGAGGAAATCCTCAAGTGTAGAGAGAGACCAGATTGCCCAGCCTGTGTACCTAAGGCCGCCCTGAAAGAGATGGTAGAGAGAAATTTCCGTGTCGTAGATGAAACAACGTTCGAAAGTATGCTGCACTTTTATCACGACAGTGGTGTGATTATTCTTCCAGGTAATTGTGTATTCTTTAATTGAGTGTTTTTGTTTTTAAAATTTTTCTTTGAATGTTGTTGATCATCACTACCTTTCTGGCGAGGAAAGATAAAATGTCAAAGAAACGCTCACTCACTCACTCATGCTTCTTTTGCTACTTTAAGTAATCATCAGGATAAAATTTTATACTATTACTGTTACTGTTACTGTTACTGTTACTGTTGCTGTTTCTGTTGCTGTTACTGTTGCTGTTACTGTTACTGTTGCTGTTACTGTTACTGTTACTGTTACTGTTACTGTTACTGTTATTTAATGTTACTGTTACTGTTGCCGTTGCCGTTGCCGTTGCCGTTGCCGTTGCCGTTGCCGTTGCTGTTACTGTTACTGTTACTCACTCACTCGATGTTTTTCTTGTCGATTTTGAAAACTTAATCGTTAATTATTTTAATTATCTTAATTTATTTAGAAGAGTTGATAGGACCAGAGACGCAGAACGCCGAGATCAACAACTTGGTAGTGATCAACCCCCAATACCTTGTGGATGTGATGACCTGCCTTCATGACATTCCAGAACACTTAGATGTCGATCGACAGCACTGCTCTCAGTGGACAACGTTGCAAGATGATGGAATAACAGACATCAGTCTTCTGGAGCATGTCTGGAACGGCTTCGACAGCCCTGCCACACAACTTGTAGCCATCTTGGAAGCTTCTGGTATGCTGTGTCCCATCTTGACTTCGGCAGAAAACGAAGACCCTGAAGAACGCGGCGAAAAGGAACAAAGCGAAGAGTTAGTAAATCCGGAGATCAGCAAATACATTGTTCCCTTTCACCTGAGAACGAAATCTATCCGAGGAAAGTGGGAGAGGCGTTGTCGAAAAGAATGGGATGGAATTTGCAACTCGGATAAAGTTCTTGTGTTTGATTTTCACAGCTTCCTTCCTCCTGCCCTCTTTCACTACTTCATTGTTCGTACAGGAGCAAAAAGTAAAGCCAGCAATGGCATGAGGCCCATCATTGCCAAAGAGATGGCCATTTTCTCTTTTGGTGACAGCTATTTCATTCTCACTGAATCTTGCCAGAAATATAAGCAGATCAAAATCAGTGCCAGGCAAGTAAATTTATTTTGCACCATAACAGTATTGTGTGCATGAAATTCAGGTATAAACTTTGTCTCTTTACATGTTTGGCACCTTTCTAAAAGTAACAGTGCGAGCTGGTCGGGAGTGTTTCACTTTCAAGAGAGCTGACTGTAAAATTACTGTATGCAAATACAACTGATCATAAAGGTCAGTTGTTTATTAACTTCCTCGAGTACTCCTCTTCCAATTGTTCCTACTCTTCGCCTATCTTTCCACGTTGGCTTCACGTATGCTATACAATTTCATTCTTTCATTTCTTCTTCGTTTCCTCTGTAATTTCTGTCCTTAGCTTGGCTGTCATTCGGTATTCTATCGGTACATACAATATGTAAGTCGTTTGTTTGTTATTTTGGCTACCACTCCCTCCCATCTCCATTTTCGTCCTTTAAAAAAACCAACAACTTCATTCTGTTTTTTTTCTCTCATTGTCTTACTGCAAAGCATAAGAGGAGAAAAAGGAAAGCATGGATAGAAGCGTTATAACGTAATATGATTTTTTCATTACGTTAGGTACAAGAATGATAAAAAGCTGCATGAATTGTTCGGCATCCTGATGTCAATCATGACGGACATTTGTCAGCGCCATTTTAAGTTTCTAAAGTTCAGCTTTGGACCATTCTGCCCTAACCCACGCTGCCCGGGCGCCGCTTACGATGGTAAGGTTCTTCCATTAGACTCGTCGTCTGATGAAAGCGACGGAGAAGCGGATGGCAACTCAACGTGTGACGAGGCAGATGACAGTCATCCCCGAGGTGATGGTCGGCGTCACGTGATCTGTATTGACCCAGCAGTGCCTTCCCGGCCTTTGTGGTGTAACAGTACGCCAGTCCACAAATTCGAAGAGATCAAGGAATGGTTTAAGGTAAGGAGATACGAATTAAATAATAACACAAAAAATAATTAGATTGTTTTGAATGTCTATTATGTTCTTTGGATCATTGCTAAATTTTACAGCACCTCAGACCCAAGCTGGAAAACGTTATAGCTTCTGCACGCACTGCGTTTTGCTTATTAATTTGGTCTACATCTCCAGTTGTTTCAGGCTCTTAACTCTCAGCTTTTAAGCATTGGAAAAACAATCAATCGTATCTAAATTCCTGGCAACGTTACAAAGTAGTATAAGAATCGTATTGTAAGGAAGTATTGTATTGTAAGTAGTAAAAGTATTGTATTGTAAGTAGTAAAAGTATTGTAAGTAGTGTCCGTCTTTGTTTTGTAAGTAGTGTTTCTTTTGTGTGTGTTGCAATAAAAAAAACCATAAATTCCCATCGGAAAAAAAAACTTTATTTATCCCTTTCAGGTCCAGAATACTGTCTCAAAAGTCCCAGGAGATTCTCCTTGTCATCAGTCCAGTAAGTAAGGGAGGGAGGGGAGGATGGGGAGGGAGGGAGGGAGGGGAGGGAAGGGGGGGGGGGGGGGGAGGGGAGGGAGGGAGGGGAGGGAGGGAAGGGAGGGAGGGGAAGGGAGGGGAGGGTGGGAAGTTGAAGGTCCGAACGATTCGTGCTCACGAGTTGGCCCATAGGAGCCTGATCTGTTTTCCATATCATTTTAGGGCTTTTTGTGTAAACCAACTACAGTTTGATCTGTTTGGATTCTTTAGCTGAATGTTTGGGGTAATAGGATGTAGACAACGGAATTTTTGTTATCCCCGAATTTACGAGGTTTAACCAGAAAAGACAGCACTTCTGAAACCTAAGCTGCTTGCGTGTCGGCTTTTTTAAAAAAGGAGCTGTCGTTAGGTTGTAAAGCCGGATGGCTTGCTAAGTCTCTTTTAATTTTGACGATGTTTATTCGGTCACCAACGTCATCATTTTTTGTTTTTGTTTCTACCAGTGCAAATTAAGGTATGCTGTCTGGCCTTAGTAGCTAAAGCAATGGCAAACAACTGGAAGTGGCTTGGCAGGTTTCTGGGTGTCCCTGACGTAACCATCGACAACATTCAAACAGATAACGAGTCGCAGGATGAGCGGTCGTATCAAGTTCTACGTACCTGGAGTCAGAAAAATGGCTCCAATGCTACAGTGTATTCTCTGATGAAAGCCATGCGAGAAGTTAAAAATGCGGAAGCTATGGAAGCGTTTGATCGTCACTTGGGTGAACGTCATGGGGAAGAAACATCAACATGAGAATGGATAACTGCATGTAGTAAAGTTACAATGAGATTTACACGTTCGGACCAGCTCTAAATGTTCACTTTATAGGAGTGTCTGCCTTATAAAGGTGTCTGTGTTAAAAAAGAGGCCGTCGTACAGAAACAACGCCACCTCAAACCAGAAATTTCGTAGTCTGCATAGCAGACGCAATCCGGAAACAGAAAATTAGAATAAAAGCAACCCCCTCCACCATTTTCTTTCGTTTTAATACCCCTCCCTTTATAAAAAAAACACACCTGCAATCGGAGGGATTTTTGCGTCTTAGGGGCTTATTTTCGGAGGAGTAGAGTATTCGTGAGAACATTATTATTCTCTCGGTACAATAGGGTACTTTTTATTTGTAAGGGTTATTTTTAGGCAACGAGGGGATACATGATTTATCCACCGAGGGCGAAGCCCGAGGTGAATAAATCACCAATCCAAGAGGTGCCTAAAAATAACCGGCTTATATTCCACATGGGCGAGGTTGACTCCCCAATGACAAACAAACGCTTTTGTGCAATGCATATATTGGAATGCCTTTGTGTGTGTGGAGAACAATAGAATAAAAATGCTGAACGTACGCACTGGGATTTCGACGTGGTAAATTCGTACAGAACAAACATGTTTTGCGTCGTGTCTGAGCTTTATTCACTCCAACATTAGAAGACATGAGTGACTCGGAAGACGACTTGTTTCTTACACAGAACAGTTTCAGTGGTTCGTTAAATGTAAGCAGTAAGCTAGACGAGGAGCTAGCGACTGAACAGCCTTGAGGTGCTTATGATAACACAGTTTAGCGTTGCAGAAGCGACTGAGGGGTTGTTCGAAGATGCTGAGCAATGTCAAGATATCGGGTTTTGTTATACCTCGGTGTAAAAACCTGTGACTTTTTCCTTTGTTTTCTACCTTTGTTGTCTTGCACTCTGTTGTTTCAGTACCTTTTGTTTTCTTTGTTTTACGTCACTCGTGAGTTGGCAGGTTTTTACACCGAGGATGAGCCAAGATATCGCAGCAGTTTGCAACAAGATAGAGGAGATTAATGACGATGGCAAGAAGTTAAGTTAAGGGGAACAAAGACTCATTTCCCTATGTGTTATGCTGGGAAAAAAGGAACAGATATATTTTTCCCAGCAACGTAGAAGAACACCTGGAAATGCTTTTATATCATTTATTTTAATTTATTTGAGTAAAATAATACATTTTACCAAAGATTGTTCGTTGGGTGCCCGTGAAAGTTGGTGACAAATTTTTCTTGCTTTGCTGTTATTTTTGTTTGCAACTTTGGGTGTTGAGAGGGGAATATGTCAGGGGAATATGTCGGAGGAATATGTTGAGGGAATATGTTGAGGTGAATATTTAACAACTATTCACCTCCCAGCAATTTGCGCGCGAAAATTAGTAGTCTTATCGGACCCTTCAGACCCGTTTCTCGCGCGGACCCTCTACTTTCAAATTTTAATGAGATGACCCCTCAGAGACCAGAAGGCATCCCGAAGACCCCTCGGAGATCCGAAGTCATCCCGATGAGGATCCGGAACAACGTAAGCAAAAAAAACGGCAGGGAAGTGTCACGCCACTCCACACTTAAGTTATTAGTCACGAAGGATATTTATTTTTGAAAGACGAATCGCTGGTTTCCTTGTGGTAGCCTTCTTTATAAAAACAATCAAAAGTACAAACGCGGTTTAAACGCATGTGGACTAAGTGCAAGGGATAATTGTTGACCACATAGGACTTTTTATTATTTCGTCTGCTTTAGACAAATAGCTGCTTTTCTTGTAGTACAAGAAGGACATACGCATGCGCATGACATGCGTTTTTCCAATTTATTGGTCAAATTGCTGTACAAGTCTACCCTCCCTCAAGGAACGTTTAACTTATTTTTTTTACCATTATCATCTATGTAGCCACGAAGGTTGTCGTTTCATTGCTGTTCTCTTTCGTGTTTGATCTTTAAAATGGTGGACAAACAAACAACTTTAACTTAAAATAAACTCATAAGACCGCTGAGGAAACAGTTGTATATTTTACTCTTTTTTGAAGTTGTAGAAAACAACCGTTATTTGAGCAGTTTTTAACACTCCTGAGTATCCGAAATCCCTGAGAATGTTCTGCCGATGGCGTTTGTGAGGTTGGCTGTCCAAGAATGCGCGGTAAGTTGTGACTGGTATTTCGCTCGATCTGTTTTTTACTTTCTAAACCGAAAGTCTTGTATTATCAATTCCTTTTTTCCTTTATAGTTTCCATCACAGATATCAAGTAGGGAGATCCCAACAATAAACATGGAGGATGACTTTCTCGATTCGGTACGTTGTACTTCTTATAAAGCTTTGTAGTAAGCATTTTACGCACCGTTCAGTAAGTTTAATTACGCGAACTTACACTAAACTAAATTTGCATGAAATTGAAAGCAGTCAATCACGCACGAAACAAACTCTTACGCTCGACACACGAACAAACTCTTACGCTCGACACGCGAGTAAACTCTTACGCTCGAACACACCAACGTTATGTACGTTCAACAGATGAGAAGCTTTAGACAGGCGCTCAGTACCCGAGAAGCTTCATCGTACGATAATACTCGAAACATCGGTTATCTTTGGACTCCTGTAAGAGACACTTCGCTGTCAGACTTTGAATATACATTGCAACGGTTACGGTCGGTGTAGAAAATGTCACTGGTACATGGTATTGCTTGAACATGTAAATAAAATTCGCTTGAACAATTTGACTCGGTTCCTTTGTTTGGACAGGAGCATCCGCAAGGAAAAGCCTTCAGCATTGAACGAGATGAAATCAAAAATAAAACCAACAGTTCACAAAAGGGAAAACAAGGATTAAAAACTATTTTGACAGGTAGTCGTGAAAGCGATCCACCATAAGTATTGACTGTTGTGTTATTAACAAACCATAAGTGAATTATTTACAAGGTCGTATGAACCGTTTCCTTTGTAAACCTCCATGTGTTTACTCATATTTCTATTTACCATCGGAGGCTGAAGTCCTTCGCAATTACAATTTTATTGATTGTAATTATTTGCAGGGCAGCGAATCAACTACCGACTTGGAATCCTGCACAAACCGTAAGTGATTAATTAAGCTGACCGATCAAAAGCTCATTATGGTCGTTCGCTTTTGGTGATATAGATTCGATTAATTTATCTCAACAAAAGCTCAATTCTCGTTTACTAAAATGTTTAAGATAACTGCGTTTAAGAACAGGGTTGTTTTGACTATTACCACATTCGTGATTTTTCTAAACAATTTGAAAGTGATTTGTTTTTTTCAAAACCTTATGTGGAGATGATGAACACTTGTATCACCTTATTTGGTAATGATGGACGATGTTCCTTAAACCTTATGTGGAGATGATGAAAATTTGGTAATGATGGTCATAGGCGGTTTTCGCACCATTCAATTCTATGAATTGGTAGTTTTATGAATGCCACTCGATCCCCAAATTGTGATACATTTTAATCGATGATTTCAGTAGGTTTATCACTCAAATATATCGAAAGATATGCGTATTTGTATGCTGTCGTCAACACCCATGGGACACATCTCGTGCGTTTATTTGCTTAAAAGAAAATGCAAATCTTGAACATGTTGAGTTTGCATACAACAATCAAATGAACTTCATAAGGTACTATTCGGTAAAGGTCTTGTTATGATTACTTAGTATCACCAAAGAAAACCAGAGAGTTGTAATTTCAACTTCTTTTATTAATATACTCATTAAAGTTACAAATATATCGAAATATAGTTCCAAACAGCGACAATAAAAATTATGTCAACAAAAAGCGCGTATAATATTTATTTATTTTCTGAGCAACTCAGAGCAACTCAGAGTAACACAGAGCAACTTAGAGTAACACAGAGCAACTCAGAGCAACTCAGAACAACTCAGAGCAACTCAGAGTAACTCAGAGTAACACAGAGCAACTCGGAGCAGTTGAGTGCCTGGCCAACGTAGAGCAACTCAGAGTAACACAGAGCAACTCAGAGTAACTCAGAGTAACTCAGAGCAACTCACGCGATCATGTTATGCTTGAACCTCCGCAACGTCTTGTGGCAAACCCTGCATCGTGTTTTCTTTCACCTGCTCTTCCCAGGCTGAGCTTAGATCATTAACAAAACCAGCAGGTGAAAGAAAACACGATGCAGGGTTTGCCACAAGACGTTGCGGAGGTTCAAGCATAACATGATCGCGTGAGTTGCTCTGAGTTACTCTGAGTTACTCTGAGTTGCTCTGTGTTACTCTGAGTTGCTCTACGTTGGCCAGGCACTCAACTGCTCCGAGTTGCTCTGTGTTACTCTGAGTTGCTCTGAGTTACTCTGAGTTGCTCTGAGTTGCTCTGTGTTACTCTAAGTTGCTCTGAGTTGCTCTGAGTTGCTCTGAGTTACTCTAAGTTGCTCTGAGTTGCTCTGAGTTGCTCTGAGTTACTCTGAGTTGCTCTGTGTTGCTCTGAGTTGCTCTGAGTTACTCTGAGTTGCTCTGTGTTACTCTGTGTTACTCTGAGTTGCTCTGTGTTACTCTGAGTTGCTCTGTGTTACGCTGAGTTGCTCTGTGTTACTCTGAGTTACTCTGAGTTGCTCTGAGTTGCTCTGTGTTACTCGGAGTTGCTCTGTGTTACGCTGAGTTGCTCTGAGCCAGAGATGGCACGGATGAACTAAATACGAAGCGAGACTCATCAACTCTGACAAAAACACGTCAATCTCCCTATATGACGACAAACGCTATATTTAAACAAACAGGTGTGATACACTCACTTATGGACATTATAAGGTCAATGCTTGTTAAGTTTGTACCTCTGTAAAATGTACACCAATAGTTAAGATAGATAATTTTAAATACGCGCTTTTTGTTGACATAATTTTTATTGTCGCTGTTTGGAACTATATTTCGATATATTTGTAACTTTAATGAGTATATTAATAAAAGAAGTTGAAATTACAACTCTCTGGTTTTCTTTGGTGATACTAAGTAATCATAACAAGACCTTTACCGAATAGTACCTTATGAAGTTCATTTGATTGTTGTATGCAAACTCAACATGTTCAAGATTTGCATTTTCTTTTAAGCAAATAAACGCACGAGATGTGTCCCATGGGTGTTGACGACAGCATACAAATACGCATATCTTTCGATATATTTGAGTGATAAACCTACTGAAATCATCGATTAAAATGTATCACAATTTGGGGATCGAGTGGCATTCATAAAACTACCAATTCATAGAATTGAATGGTGCGAAAACCGCCTATGACCATCATTACCAAATTTTCATCATCTCCACATAAGGTTTAAGGAACATCGTCCATCATTACCAAATAAGGTGATACAAGTGTTCATCATCTCCACATAAGGTTTTGAAAAAAACAAATCACTTTCAAATTGTTTAGAAAAATCACGAATGTGGTAATAGTCAAAACAACCCTGTTCTTAAACGCAGTTATCTTAAACATTTTAGTAAACGAGAATTGAGCTTTTGTTGAGATAAATTAATCGAATCTATATCACCAAAAGCGAACGACCATAATGAGCTTTTGATCGGTCAACTTAATTAATCACTTACGGTTTGTGCAGGATTCCAAGTCGGTAGTTGATTCGCTGCCCTGCAAATAATTACAATCAATAAAATTGTAATTGCGAAGGACTTCAGCCTCCGATGGTAAATAGAAATATGAGTAAACACATGGAGGTTTACAAAGGAAACGGTTCATACGACCTTGTAAATAATTCACTTATGGTTTGTTAATAACACAACAGTCAATACTTATGGTGGATCGCTTTCACGACTACCTGTCAAAATAGTTTTTAATCCTTGTTTTCCCTTTTGTGAACTGTTGGTTTTATTTTTGATTTCATCTCGTTCGATGCTGAAGGCTTTTCCTTGCGGATGCTCCTGTCCAAACAAAGGAACCGAGTCAAATTGTTCAAGCGAATTTTATTTACATGTTCAAGCAATACCATGTACCAGTGACATTTTCTACACCGACCGTAACCGTTGCAATGTATATTCAAAGTCTGACAGCGAAGTGTCTCTTACAGGAGTCCAAAGATATCCGATGTTTCGAGTATTATCGTACGATGAAGCTTCTCGGGTACTGAGCGCCTGTCTAAAGCTTCTCATCTGTTGAATGACATAACGTTGGTGTGTTCGAGCGTAAGAGTTTACTCGCGTGTCGAGCGTAAGAGTTTGTTCGTGTGTCGAGCGTAAGAGTTTGTTTCGTGCGTGATTGACTGCTTTCAATTTCATGCAAATTTAGTTTAGTGTAAGTTCGCGTAATTAAACTTACTGAACGATGCGTAAAATGCTTACTACAAAGCTTTATAAGAAGTACAACGTACCGAATCGAGAAAGTCATCCTCCATGTTTATTGTTGGGATCTCCCTGCTTGATATCTGTGATGGAAACTATAAAGGAAAAAAGGAATTGATAATACAAGACTTTCGGTTTAGAAAGTAAAAAACAGATCGAGCGAAATACCAGTCACAACTTACCGCGCATTCTTGGACAGCCAACCTCACAAACGCCATCGGCAGAACATTCTCAGGGATTTCGGATACTCAGGAGTGTTAAAAACTGCTCAAATAGCGGTTGTTTTCTACAACTTCAAAAAAGAGTAAAATATACAACAATTTCCTCAGCGGTCTTATGAGTTTATTTTAAGTTAAAGTTGTTTGTTTGTCCACCATTTTGAAAATCAAACACGAAAGAGAACAGCAATGAAACGACAACCTTCGTGGCTACATAGATGATAATGGTAAAAAAAATAAGTTAAACGTTCCTTGAGGGAGGGTAGACTTGTACGGCAATTTGACCAATAAATTGGAAAAACGCATGTCATGCGCATGCGTATGTCCTTCTTGTACTACAAGAAAAGCAGCTATTTGTCTAAAGCAGACGAAATAATAAAAAGTCCTATGTGGTCAACAATTATCCCTTGCACTTAGTCCACATGCGTTTAAACCGCGTTTGTACTTTTGATTGTTTTTATAAAGAAGGCTACCACAAGGAAACCAGCGATTCGTCTTTCAAAAATAAATATCCTTCGTGACTAATAACTTAAGTGTGGAGTGGCGTGACACTTCCCTGCCGTTATTTTTGCTTACGTTGTTCCGGATCCTCATCGGGATGACTTCGGATCTCCGAGGGGTCTTCGGGATGCCTTCTGGTCTCTGAGGGGTCATCTCATTAAAATTTGAAAGTCGAGAATCCTACCTAGAGGGTCCGCGCGAGAAACGGGTCTGAAGGGTCCGATAAGACTACTAAAATTGTAATCGTTGACAGGAATAAATGAGTTAAAAAGCATCATTTTCGTTATATTATCTCACTGTTTCAGTATATTCACCTCAGTGTAGGTGGGTAGTGGTGGATATTTACCGAGCCGCCCACCACTACCCACCTCCACTTCGGTAAATAGTTGTTAATTGTTTTGCTATTGTTTCAGCCCCGCACTCTCCTGTAACAATCAAAAGCTGCCACCAGCTTTTCAGACAGTTGATAATTAGCGGGGATTACTCAAGATAATCCCCTACGAAAACAAAGGAAACCAAGCCATGTGGAATATAAAATACAATACAATACAATACAATAAAGTACAATACAATGCAATACAATACAATATTTTATTTAACGTGGAAGGTACACTTAGCTGTAAAGCTACTTTGCAGGTTACTCGTACTCCACAAAATGAGATAAAACTAAGAACAAACAAATTAAAGCTATAAAAATATTAAAATATATGATATAAATTCATAATTACAATTAAAATTTTAAAATTATTTAACTACTATGAGCTGTTAAGGCTGGTTTTCACTAGCGCATAAGCACAAGCATAAGCATAAGCATAATCGGCCGAAAAGCAAGTGAGAACACCAGAACATAAACATAAAGACATACGCAAGCGCAGTATGAACGAAATTGGCGGATGATTTGGTTGACTGCCTTGTGCTTATGCTTGTGCTTATTTCATCCCCGTTCTCACTTGACATAAATGTGACACAAGCATAGCATAAGCACAAGAAGAACGAACACGTTCGTTCTTCTTGTGCTTATGCTATGCTTTCGGCCGATTATGCTTATGCTTATGCTTGTGCTTATGCGCTAGTGAAAACCAGCCTTTAAAGTGAAACTTGCGAATCACTTTGGAAGTGAAAGCCACCCGTCACGAACTCCACCCACCCATACACGCTAATTGACCCTATAAATTAGGGTTCAGTCAGCTGTGACTAACACGCTCAGTCATGTTTCTCTTTAATGTGGTTCGAACTGTTTCGTTTTAGACTATCGCATCATAATGGATGGATTGACCTATGTTCTTACCCGCTCTGACAGTCTTTGTTTACGACCGTGTGGAAACTGATACGCTTAGTCTGTTAGTCAGTCACGCATTCAGTCAGACACAATAGGGTTCTTTGCGTTGTCAACTCCCCCACCAATCCCAGTATAGGAAAATTGATTTGCATCTATCCCGGCCAGCTTAATAGATGAAAATATTTCTCTTTCGAGAATTAGTTCATGTCAGGTTTCCTTTCTGGGTGCAACTGAAGAATCGAGTCGCGTAGCGAAACCTGTAACACTGTAGTTCATTTGTGATTCAAGTACAACTGTGGTTATTTTTATTGTGTCTCCCAGCTTCCGCAAACACGGAAATAGGAAACAAACGAACTGTGACAAAAGATCCGAGCAACGGTAATCTTTCCCCGCAGCTAAAATGGATTTCATGAAGTTCTGTGCGATTTTGTCTGTTCTTCTTGGGACCGAATATTTGTTCATCGGTCTTGGGGTATCCATGGTCCAGGCGACAAGCACAGCGACGACAGGTATGACTATTTTAGTTTTGATCTTTGCGAGATCAGCTTTTCATGAATTAGGCTTACGCGACTTTAACTGACACGGTTTCACTTCCTTGATCTCAGTTGATCATGAATTACTGAAAGCACGACGTTTAATATTTCGCTTTAACCGAGTGGTCAGATGTTCCATTACGTTTTCAGCACAATTGTTCAACTGATCGTGAACATCAACAAACTACAACAAATTTAGCGCCGGACTCTGCCAGTTAACTGAGGAAACTTCAGAAGTCAAAACATCATTTTCCTTCATAACCTTTCCGGACGGTACTCTGCTTGTAGAGTCCAGATTGTTCGAGGAAGAGCGAAGTAGACTCTTCTTGCAAGATATTTATTGTGGATTGACCGACAATATTTATACAAGAGAAAATGATTTATTTCTATGTTAACAATTGTTAGAACTACTCTTTAATTTCTTGATACAAATTTTGGGTCATTTGTTGAAGTTCTAACTTTTAAATTTCAGTGTGTAAAAGAAATCGCAAAATGAGACTATTCACATGAAAACTTGAGGCGGCACGTCATAAGCAAAAGTCTTGAAATTTTTGTTTTGTTTTTCTAGATAATTAAGGGCCTAAAAATGACGTTTCTGTAAACAGCGGATTAGTTAGTAAAATTATTTGGCAGTGAGTGAGGTATCACCTTCTGAAATAGATTGTCGTAGTTATAGGCTAGTTTATGAAATATAGGCAAAATCGCCGTATGGCGTAACTCGGAATATGTCTAAATTGCTTCCTTCAATTCTGACTACGTCTTCATGATTAATTTCTCGAATCTTTTGTCCACAGACACACTTTGCGTTGTCTACCGTACATGACCACGAATTTATTTAATTCACGCTCGAACTACGTTTCTGAATAATTATTTCTTGAAGTGTTTATTTAGTTTGTAAACCAATCTATTGAAAAAAAAGTATATCATTTACCAGATGGCGACAGATTGCAATCTGGCTCACAGGACGAGTCTATAAAAACGTTGTCAGTTATTTCTGAACTAAATTTACGTATCGAACAAGAGGCTATCAGTAGCCTATACTCATGCGTTTGCGTAAGAAAGTTTTATGGTTTATTTTAAACGGGTCACGCACCCCTCCCCCCTCAACGAATTTTGCGTGAGACACATTGCACCATCACTCAAAACATGTTGATTGAAGCTACCAATTTTTCTGTACTCGCGTTGAATATTTAATTTATTGATTCCCAATCATACCCACACTAGTCTATTACTTCCCAAACCGTGAATTATTTCTATTACATTGGGTTATTCCAGAAAGAATCCCCCCCCCCCACCGACGGATGGGCAAGATTGTTTGACCCCTAAATTTACAGGTAATGAACAAAATACATGTAATCGGATTCAGGAGATTCTGCTTTTATAATGTCAAAACTGGAGTTGCACTAATCGTCGCGGGTCGCGGGTCGCGGGTTTCAAGTCACGGGTCGCGGGTTTCAAGTCGCGGGTTCTCAAAGTCGCGGGTTTTTATTTTTTATTTCTTATTTATTTCTTTTCCCGGCTACTATTAGGCTGTGAATTGCGCTTTAAAGAACGAATACATTCACCCTTGTGGAACTTTTTTGCCTTTTCAGCGAGCCTCAGCCCTTTTGTTTTTGTTCCTCCGATTTCAAATTGAACTGAGCCCAAAATACAGCAAAATACAGTGATTTGTTAGAGAAAACTATGTTTTCAGTCGCCAATATCTCGGCCGCGTTTTGACGGATTCTTGCTTGTTTTTTTTGGTTTTTGTTTCGTAGTCACGTGGTATGAGGTCATCGATTACGTCATCGATTAGGTGACCAGACTATGTTGAAGTTGTCAAGGAGCCAAGTGGGGAGATAAACACACACGGTGACATAGCAACACTTTATCTCCAAAAATTAACCACAGGGTACCCGGTAAAAAAATAAAATGATCGAGAAACGGTTCTGCTACACTGGAACGGGTCCACATGACGGATGCTCCGCCTTTAGGTCGTACCTAAATTTTATATACGGACTTTCAGCAGATAAAGTAGTTTCATAAGATTACCATGGAGACTCCACAATTCCTTATTAATGTGCTCTTGTTTATTCTTGTATAATTAGCTATAATTTTAGATGGCTTCTAGTGTAACAATAACCAGGTAAACTGCACGGCAGAAAACGTATACGTATACATATACTTAAACAGCTTAATGTACCGATTCAGATAAAACATGGAAACGATGCCTAATAATAACAACGATAATAAAAAACAACGATAATAAAACAACGATAATAAAACAACGATAATAAAACAACGATAATAAAAAATCCCCAAATCCAAAATGGCGGACAGTGGTTACGATTCTCCAGACGATAAATACTCTGCCAAAAAGACCAAATAAGGAGGGTAGTCTTGTGAAATGGCCGTCTGTAACTGTCAGTGCAGACTGACATAAACCAAATTTTCTTTAACACCACCTACTGATTAGCAGGCAATGCATGCACGTGTTATACATTACTGCATCGCTAAGATGACACGTAAATTACTAGATGTAATGACGGCACTTTGTGCAGTGTCAAGGGACTGATATTCTTCATTAGAAACTAAAACGTTTCCATCGAAACACGGGTTTTTGCGCCTGATGTGCGAGTAATCCAAATGGTAATATGTGTTCTGAAAGTCTACAGAAAACACAGGCTGTCCTGTTTGGTCACGCCGCATAAATCTACGGTCACGATGCCTAACAACTACATTATAAGGTGACACCCGGTTCTCGTGTTTAAACGCAGCACCGCAGCCATAGCACACTTTTACATTTGAAACCCGCGACTTTGAGAACCCGCGACTTGAAACCCGCGACCCGCGACTTGAAACCCGCGACCCGCGACCCGCGACGATTAGTGCAACTCTCAAAACTGTGGTGATGAGTGCTATATTTAAAATTGGTGAAACATTTTAAAAATAAATATTGCGTGACGCATCATAAAAAAACACCCCGTGATTTCAAGACCAAATCGAAATGAAATGTTTCTATAAAGCTAGTTCCTTAAATAACTGCTTTGATTTTGCCATGTATTAGTTTTTTTCCAGGCTTCACAGGCAAATACACTTTGTTTCATGCAAATTTCGTGTGAAATGTAATAGGCCTTATTCACGATAGCCGCCATGTTGGTGGCTACATTATGATGCAAATTAGCCATGTGCTCTGCCATGGGGCAAACAATGGATAAAAGAACAATTGTCGGAAGATCCGTTCTTTCTAACAGCGAGGTATCCGTGTAGAAATAATATTTGAGAGCTAGATAGTCATTATATTTATTAGAAGTTTGGAATGGTTGCTCTATATCTGACTTGTATTAGTTTTGTTCACTACGCAGACTGTTTACTTGTTACTAAAGCGACGAAATAACTTAAATTTAAGTATATTAACTACTGTAACACTGTAAAAATGTATTAGCTCCGAAAAGATATCAGCATAATAAACAACTGGTTTGACATCTCCCGAGTTTGAGTTGCTTGCCCTCTCAGAAATCACGTGGTAAATTTACATAATAATATAAAACCAACATGGCGGCTATCGTGAATAAGGCCTATGCGATCGTGCGCTGTTTTTTCATGATCATGAATCCAAAATATTTGTTCTAAACGTCAAAACGTTTTAATGAAACTCATATTTTCTTTAAATGAAAATGTATTACCCTTGAATAAAAGAGTTAAACGCTTATCAGAATTCAGTGATTTTCTGCTTCCGGAAGGCTTGGCGATTTACAGTCGGACCTCTATTAAATTGTGACTTTTTTCTTTGCTTGATCGAATATACATGATGTTCTGATAGGTTTCTCAGTTCCTCACATTTTTTGATGCGCCCTGAGGAAGAAACATGGTTCTATTAAGGTGTGTTGTCTATGGTTGTAGCAACACGCACCAAAAAAACGGAGGAACTGAGACATCGCGACACTGGCATTCTTGTATTGACGTCACAGCGGACTATTTCCAGTCTTTCTTCTTGCGCGGTTTTGTAACACAACGGAAGTGAAATTTCACGTTTTTAGACGGCCAAAACGCGGAGAAGGAAAATCGATAACGAAATTTTTTTTCCATTTTCTTATCAGAACATCATGTAGATTCGATCAAGCAAATAAAAAAATCACTGTCATATACACTTTAAGCGGCCACCCTCGGGACTTTAAAAACTGGCCGCTTATAAATAATAAAGGTTGGCCGTTTGATAGAGGTACAATATAAATTGGATAGAAATGACAGTCAACGTAATTTTATTGCCTCTATATAGCAAAACGCTTGTTGAAAAGTGAACATATGTGAAGATAAATGCAAAAATCATTGAAACAAATAATTAAGTGCCTTGTATTTGCGCATTTCAAGTCCGTGCAAAGTTCTAGCTCTGACGCAGAGAGCATATAGTCGATAAGTACAGTATTTTTTAGTGTTGAGTATGTACAGAAAAATATGCAAATCTATATATGGAACAAAACATCAAGTTTCTTAGGCCTTTTTTGCATCAACAGTCTGTAAAAATTTGAGCTCAACTGAAATATTTCATGGACGATTTATTTAAAATAATCCGTCACTGCTTTTTGCCGTTGTGGAGCTCGGAGTTGTAACGGTTTAGAAATTCCATGCGAGTACTACTTCACAGGAAACGAGTTCTCTATTCAATGGCTAAAATCAAAACTTGAGGAGCAAGGATTTCTATAGACTTAAAATACAGTAGTAATAAGTTTTTTTTTCTGCACAGTCTTTGGGTGTAGCAAAACAGTGGGTGCTCTATCTATCTATTATCATGTTTATATAGCGCCGGATGTGAAAGACTTGCACGTGTATTGCTGTCACCATTTCGCTTAAATGCTAAACTTGCAACAGCAAAAAGGTGGCCGCGGCCGCTTAATAGAGGTGGCCGTTGAATAGAGGTATCGAATACAGCACTTTACTGACAAATAATGTGGCCGCTTTAAGGCCCATCTTCACTTACCGTGATGCACCGCGCATTGTTTATTTTGATTTGGACCCAGATAAATGCGATCTCTCGCGAAGTGAAATTTTGGCCTCTCATCTCCAGGAAGAAATGAACACTGAGTTTGAAATTTCGTTCGACATTGATTTTAAAATTTATTAGTCCAAAGAAGCGGTCCTGTTAGATATTAAAAGTCCGTATAACATGTCGCGCATTTTGTCTGGGGCCGCTCAACCCGCCTTTGTGTAGCTCCAGTCGCCGAGGTAGTTTCCTCCGCTTCGAAAGTTCGCATCGAAAACATTTTAATGTCGAGGGACGCGGAAAACCTTCGCTATTTTTACCGAAAGTTTAAGGTCGATGCCCCTTAAAATGAAACCTCCAGCGAGCCGAGAAGTGTTTGTATTTTGTGGGCTGTTATTTGCATCGGGCATAATTAATGAGCTCCGCTGGCAGAGGACGTTTTCTCGGCTTCAGAAGTTTGCATAAAAAAAAAATCAACGGCTAGGGACGGAGAAAACTCCTTCAACTTCCATGGAATATTTCACATAGATGCTGGCAAAAACGACTCCGCCGGCGAGCCGAGAAGTTTTGAGCTTTTTTGTTGTTTACAGTTACGGTCGACCGGTCATGCATGCACGGTAGTGATATTCAAATGTCAACTGACAGTATCTGTATGTGGAAAAAAATTACAAAGGAAAGATTCGAAGATAAATCTTAACTAGTAGGCAATCTAATATACCTATTTCCTTTCCATGGACGACCGCATTTCTGAGCCAAACCCTCTGAAGGATCTCGTTTCTTGACAGCCGCCTCGAGCCTTCGGCGGCGTTGCTTAGAAAACGTATCAGTAACGATGGAAAATAAAAGAAAACATACAAAAATAAGATGCAATGCCTGGAATATGAACTAAATATTTGAACGAAATCATCTTGAAGTTAATAGACGATACAGATTCCCCAATGTAAACGGATTATTTTAGGAATCAAACTTTCTCGCCTCGAAATGGATTTTCTGGGCCCCAGAAATTCTAGAACGCCCGCAATGAGTCACGGTAAGTGACGATGGGCCTTTAATAGGTGGCCGCTTAATAGAGGTCCGACTGTATTTATCTTAATTGTAGCGCGGAGCGCTACCGTCTGCGAATTATATTATAAACATCACAAAATAATACCTAAAATCTCCGACTTTTCCTGTGTATATAGAATGTCATTCTTATCCGTAAAGATGATTCGCATAATGTTTTTGCGAATCAAAAAATCTTGAAAGCAAACTTTATTTCAGAAAGCGCTTTTTAACTTAATTATATTTACTAGCGTGCCTTTACCGTGATTATTGGCTTCATGAAGAAAACATTCGAACAAGTTTGATCGCAATTTGCTTTTACACGGAAAAAAGGACAACGAATTCTCTCAGTTGAAAGTTTTATTCAAATATCTATTAGTTTAGTCTCAAGAGCAAAACCCGTTAAATTATTGCATCGAGGAAACTGTCGGCAACGCAAGCAAATTTGTTTAGCACATGTCGAAGAATTTCTCGTGTGGCCGAGTTTCCTAAATATATCTCAAAATCCACTAAAAACACAGTCTATGAAATGTTTCTTACAAAGTAAATGGACATTAAAAAATGTTCTGATTTTCTTTACCGTAATTTTCCAGGAATGCTTGGAAATTCTTAGTAAAGTCTGCCGCTTCGCGCTTCGAGTAAGACATGTCCCGCTTTGTGATGAATGGATGCTAATCCTCACAGGAAGATTCCATCGCTTTTAGCTCTCTAACCGCCACTTCAAAGGCATACAAATCGTCTTAAGGACTTTTTCTTTCCATTTCGAAGTCTTAAAAGGCGTGTATACATTTTGGTAATGGAAAATGAACGTCTGAAAAATTCAAGTGTAGAGTACAGAAGAGGCCATACTTGTTTGAAATCTGATAGTCATCTCCGAGTGACAAACCGGTCCTCTCTAGTCCCCCCTAAAACCCAGACATGTGTGCAGTAGACGGATTCTGATTGGTTTAACCTTCCTGAAGCCTTTTATAACAATAGGGGACAAAACTAACTTTCTAAGGGAGGCAGGGGCCAGTTCGCGTACACTAAAATATGCGTGCATAAACTTACATCTACAAATGTGACAAAAACACGAAGAAACGGAGCCCATTTTATACCTCATGTGCTTACCTCGCATGAGTAATAAACGCCTACCTAAAAATATATCATTAACAGGTAACAGAACGTCAATTTCTGTGTGCTTGACTTGACTTTTTACACGCCTCCTCAAAGCAAAGTACTGAGTTTGTTAGAAAAGTACTTCATTTCATAATATCTGTCCAATTTGGATGGCCATCCACGTATGTTTTATTGTTTTTTACCCTGCAATCTACGGTGAAAGCTTCGATTTGTAACCAAACTTCTCATGGCCTAGTGATCGATTATTGACAAAGTCGCCATCTGATTGGCTAAGCAAAGGTTGTGCCAATTTCCAAAATTTTAAGTTGAATGCATCGGCAATGAGACTGCTCTCCGCAGGCTTTTTATCGACTTAAATACAAAAACTCCAGCTGCCAATGCATATTGTTAACTTTTTATCAAATGGTGTCAGCTAATACGTCTTTGAACGAGCCACCCACTGTCTCACGACTTAATACATGACAATAAGGCCACAACCATGCCTCTAGTAAAAGAAATTGAAGGTGCTAAATTATGAAGGTAATGATGATCGAGATTCGACTATACCAACGCAGCTTTCCTGTCTTATTTCCTCGTATCTAGGGGCAACATCATCAAATACAACAACACCAGCACCATCATTAACAACAACAACACCACCATTAACATCAACACCACCACCCCTATCATCATCATCATCATCAACACCAGAACCATCACCATTATCATCATCGCCACCGTCGAGCCAACCCATGACATCAACAATACCACCGTCATCATCATCTTTTTCACCACCACCACCATCAGCATCACCACAATCAACATCAATATCACAACCATCACCATCGGCATCGCCACCATCATCATCAACACCACCACCATCAGCAGCGCCACAACCAACATCAATATCACAACCATCACCATCGGCATCGCCACCATCATCATCAACACCACCACCATCAGCATCACCACAATCAACATCAATATCACAACCATCACCATCGGCATCGCCACCATCATCATCAACACCACCACCATCAGCATCACCACAATCAACATCAATATCACAACCATCACCATCGGCATCGCCACCATCATCATCAACACCACCACCATCAGCATCACCACAATCAACATCAATATCACAACCATCACCATCGGCATCGCCACCATCATCATCAACACCACCACCATCAGCATCACCACAATCAACATCAATATCACAACCATCACCATCGGCATCGCCACCATCATCATCAACACCACCACCATCAGCAGCGCCACAACCAACATCAATATCACAACCGCCGCCACCACTATCGTCATCACCATCGCCATCACCATCAGCATCGCCACAATCAACATCAATATCACAACCACCACCACCACCAACACCATCACCATCAGCATCGCCACCATCAACATCAATATCACAACCAACACCATCACCATCAGCATCGCCACCATCAACATCAATATCACAACCAACAACACCATCAAAATCACCATCACCATCGTCATCGCCACAACCAACATCATCATCACAACCACCACCACCACCATCATCGCCATCGCCATCGCCATCGCCATCGCCATCGCCATCGCCATCGCCATCGCCATCGCCATCGCCATCGCCATCGCCATCGCCATCGCCATCGCCATCGCCATCGCCATCGCCATCGCCATCGCCATCGCCATCGCCATCGCCATCGCCACCGCCACCAACGCCACCGCCACCATCGCCATTACCACCATCGCCGTTAGCACCATCGCCAGCATCTTCACCATCAGCATCAGCATCAGCATCACCGACAACAGGTAAATGATTTACAATACTATTATTTGGTGGGTGAAAAAAGAATTGCACAAAATATCATTTTACAATGGATATCAGATGCTAGAAAATAAACAAGGGCACCGTCTGCTTACGGGTTTAATTTATGTTCGAAATACCTTTCGCTCACCTCAGATATAAAAGAATAAGGTTCCATTCCCTGGAATACTTTATCAGTCAATAGGCACCTATAGGATCTGAACAAGTAAATGTTGTGTTAGCCTCACACAAAAATCTCTTTCGAAGGCTCGAAAATGACAATGGAAAAAGGAAGAACACCTTTTAAGTCTTTTTTAATCCTCATTAGGGGTCCCCAAATAGACTAAAACTTAAGGTTAGTTAAACTGCGATGATCGCCGAATAACCTTTAGTAACTGCTTTCAAGCGAATCAAACTTTAAAATTATTAATATAATGACACATAATCAATGACACAGCTGTACGTTTATTAACGACACTTTGTCTACATAACTGTTAGTTTCCTACATAATCCTGCAATGAAATCAACTTTTTGATGGTGTCTTATTTTACAGAGATGCCGAAGATTTTCAAACAGATCGAAGGAAGTGCAACATTGCAGTATCCTTGGAATGATTCCTACTCCGATACCAATTCTTACTTATACAAAAACCTCACTAGTGAACTCACTGGCCATTTAACTAAAGTACTGAAGACGTCAGCGGCGTACAAAGACGATTTTCTTGGAGTGGACGTAGCTAACTTCCGGGAAGGAAGTATCATTTTTGATTATACAGTTTACCTCAAAATCACAGCGAGCGTTAGTGAAGAAAATCTGAAAAATGTAATAAAGAAAGGAGAAGGAGGTGACCCAAAGTTCACTATCTCGAGTGTAAGCATAAAAAGTGTGTTCCCCGCCGACTGTCCTACCAGTCCAACAGAGAAACCGGAAACAGGATTGGAGCGATGGATCATTGTTCTCGTCATATGTGTAGTTGTAATAGTTATTTTACTGATTTTCGTCGTGACTGTCATGGTAAGTCACCTTTTTCAATTGTAGAGCTCGCGCTTTTCAACGATTTGAATTAGATTTTTCAACTGCCGCCTTCTCCACAGGCAATTGAAAGACTCTAAACTAAGACGATAGGGTCTTGGGCGAACATCAGGGTTTGGGAATAGGTCTTCACAGATTGTACTAATTCTTATACAGCTATTTCAATTTAGGTTGTCGGATGAGAGCTTCAAGCGTACGCAACGAGACCGCAAGTAACTATGGGTAGTTGTAAATTGGTCTTAGCTTAGTTCGCGGTTTTTGCGTTTGTTAGTGCAATGAGTGAGGTGGATGTTAGCACCATAAATGTTTGCCTTCGCAGTATGGACGAGGTATTTTAAATTGCTTTGGTCAATTTATCGTATACACCTAATTGCAGTAACGTTGTCATAGAAAAATGAAAAAAGCCAAATAGGAATTAATTAGCTTAATCATCATTCACAGCGACACGCGGCTCGATTAAGCGTGCAGCGGCTATTGTTAATTTAAATTAAGCGTGCAGCGGCTATTGTTATTTGTATGTCTAACTAATTCCTATTGGCCTTTTTTCATTTTTCGTTTTTACATTTTTCATTTCTCTATGACAACGTTATTGCAATTAGGTGTACATAAAAATCCCAAAGTACCTTGCGGTCTCGTTGCGTATGCTTGAAGCTCTCATCCGACAACCTAAATTGAAATAGTTGTATCTCCCTTTCGCGTCCAGTCTACGGCTCATTCAAATTTCAATGCTTGATAAGCAGTCGATATTTGTTCAATGACGAGGAACGTTTCCGTTGGAGGTTACTCATGCTTAGCCTAGGAAAACTATTAGTATTAAAAAATTAATATATATGTATAAGTAGCTAAACTTATTTAAAATGAATTTTTTTTCTGTTGCAATAGTTTATTCGTATCAGATTCATAACTCCAAATTGTATGTGAAATGTTGGTCTAGTCAAAGTAGCGAAAGTATTTTTAGCACGCCTTGTATGTTTTACACTAAAGCACGGGCATTTATGGCCAACACTTTACCAGGCTGACAAATGTGAGGCTTGTGGCATGTGGCTGACAAAGCCAAATATTAGAACAAGTCCCTGCTAAGTTAACAAATAAATAACTAAATAAATAAATATATATATAAATAGGGATTACAGTGGAATCTTCAAAGTTTTTTAAATAGAGTTTTTAAATATGCTTTAATTAGCTAGTATGCTTGTAGCCACCAAATAGGGCACTATTAAAGGCCACATGTAGGATCCCTGAGTCCAAGTATTAGTTATGCCATGCTGATGAGGCCCAACAAAGTCCGAAACAGCTGTCCCTATATAGCTGTTATACTTGGACTCGCTATTTTGTTTGGTTGATCAAGGAGTGATGGCGCTACCAATGTGTCCTTGGTGTCCTATTTAGTGGCTTCATTCATTAAAAAAATCAAATTTGTGCTGGTATTTATCCTGGAACTACAATTGTTGTTCCGTATTTCTTAATAGGTACAAAACAGAAGGCTAAGAAAGAGGCGGCACCCGAGGAAGATGTCCGTTTTTCAAGATGAGGACAAACCATTTGTGCAGACGCGGATGTACAGCACTGGCGCGACAGAAATATTCCAGCTGTCTGGCCCCGCAGGAACACCTAACACAGTTTCGGCCCGCCCTCATGGCAACGAATTGACGGTGGGTGTTAAAAGTTAGAACGGTTTACAAATGACAGTTTATGATGGTCGTTCAACCAAAGCCAAAGTATATAAAGCTAATTTCACAACCGGTAGAGACGTGAACTACGAACAAGACAATTAAAAATCGAAACACAAGTGACCAGCGCAGAAAAACATTAAACTGCAGGTAAAGTTTACCCCAGGAGCTTATTTAATTCAAGCCTCAAGAAGTAGGGGCTTATTATAGAAGGTGAGAGTGGAGAGTTCTTTAAATCACAGAATTTAATGAAAACTCGTATTAGAACTACACCATTATTCTGGACGTTGACAGTTTCTCTGCAAACTAGCAAAAACATATTTTCTTTGACTTGATGGAAATGATCGTTTTACTGACATTTCAAACCACGTTTTAATTCTGAGAATTAGATAGGGAGGTGGTGGAAGCTTATTACAAAAGCTGAATACCAAGGTGGGGGTTTATTAGAAAGGGGGCCTAATAGAGAGAGGGGGTGGAGTTAATAGAGCTTTTCAGTAGTCTTCATTGTTCTCTAATTTTTCTATTCTCGCAGACATTTAGTCCAGAAAACGGAGATTCCAATGGTGCCGTGAATGCAGATTCTGGAGATAAGGAGGCAGAGAAAAACGGGAATCGGCCCAGAAGGGATGGAGACGGAGAGGAAAACGTGGGCTTTGTCCCGGGAAAAGATTTCATTTAATCAGTTTTAGTGTTATATGGACGTTGTAGATGTGCTTACGCGCTGAATAGGAAAGCGCGATTATCATAGAAGCACATATCCATAAACATATACACAGCATGCTGTGCTTTGTAAGATAATACGGACGTACGTAATTGCTTGGATAGTGGTCATTTTCCCCCGCATGTTTGATAGCTGCAGATCTTCTCGAGACTCATTGCTTTTTACGACTAGACAAACTCTGCATGGCAAATTAGCCTCAAACTTACTGCAGCGACATTGAACACTGTTTTTTATAGTGCGGGATAAAAGTCAGCCAGGTTGATAAGAAGCAACAAGCACACAAACGCACAAGTAATATTCAAAATTGCATCAGTAGGGATGTAGCTAGGATTTGAGAGAGCAGGTACAATGCCTTGTTGTACCGGTCTACGACTCAAACGAACTTTTGTATGACCTCTATGGAGGTCCACGGGCATGCTCATGGTACGGTGCATTTACAAAATAGTTTCGCCAAAATTTCGGAAAAGAAATTATTACGAGCAGACTTTAACTTTGTATAAAAATGCATGAAGCAAATTAACGGGTTCAATTATAAAAATAGCTGCATGGTCAATGACATAGTTAAACCTTTCATTGCCAGAGTCATATCACGAGTCGTACAGGATGGTTCTATAGATAACGGAATTCTGTGGTTTCAATTCCGGTAAAAATGACGGTGGTGCTCGAAAACCCCCCTAAAAGGTACCAAAATCTCGGTTTGTAGGTGTGGCTCAAATTTATTTTCACCCGTGACAGGTATCAATTCTAAAACAACACGTCATATTCTGCCATATTTTCGGCTTTTTACCCTAAAAGGTACCGCAATAATTCTAACGATGGCCATTTTAGATTTTTGCACTCTAAGCGGTACCAATCTACAAATTTTGACCCCTAAAAAGTACGATGAGCACCCCCGTCATTTTTATATCGGAATTTCCCCCTTCTCCTTTCGGGCCGGGATGAAATCCTACAGTGTGATCATTAAGGTGGTCTTGTTCCCAAAATACGATGTCTAGCTTGCAACGTTCACTCGGGTTTTTTAAAAATGGCAAAATTGTAATATTAAAACCCTTGAGAATACCATTTTGAAAGAATTTCACTAAATTTGCAGCACTAAACAATTGAACTATAAGATAAGTGAATAGTGGTATAAAATTTTCCCATAGCAACGGCCCTAGCAACTATCGTGTACATTAGTTTAACGCTCATAAAACATGAATGCAATCACCCCCCCCCCCCCCCCCCCCCCCCCCCCCACCCCCGGGCCTATAAGTTATCTAGAATCGATTGTCTTAACTTATTAGTCTATTTTTCTCAAACGGTAGATTATGACCAAACACGTTGCAGATGAAACCATCTCTGTGATAGAATATTTAACCTATGTTGATCAATTTTGCTACAGGCTTTTGTTAATAGTTCTTTTATGATATGAACCTAACAGTACAATAATTTTCCTAATTTAGTACATAATTTTTGGAAAAAAATGCCGATGGGTGTGGCCACAAATTGTTGTGTTTCTTTTTTGCACCCTGTAAAATGAAGGAAAATTAATGTGGTTGTGATTTTTTAGGTTTATATCACAGATCTGTGTGTGCTAAACAAGCTGCAACAGTTTCAGAATCAAATATTGTTTTAATGTAGAGCTAGGGCAGCTGGCGTGAAGGCTATAAAACAGAGGGCTTAGGCGTGGCACGGTTGCCATGGAGACAATATATGCGATAACACATGTCAAACAATTTCTCTTGATGAGTGTAACCACTTAGTATTAAAGAAATGCCGCGGAAAGTTCAGTGCCTCATTTATGAGATGCTTCTCATAAAGAAAACGAGACCGACTTTGAACACTCAAACGGACTCCATTCCAGCGAAACTTTTCACCTAATTATGCATTTATTTTCTTTGTCTGTTTGTTTCTGTTTCAACACCCAAGTTTATTCTTTTTGTATTTTCACACATTAATCTCCTATATATATAAATACATATATATCAGTTGCCACCTATCTTGTACATAATTACCATTTGATAATGACGACATGCTGTCGTCTAAACGTCATGTTTTAATATCGCTTATTTTTATTCTACAATGATGGAATACTTTGTCTTCCTTTAAAAACCCTGTTAATTAACCCGGAGACATGTAGTAAAGTGTAGTTCTAACGTTTGACAACAAAATTCTATGGTCAGGGATCATTCAAATGAAAGTTGAAACCACTTCAGCAGTACTGTTGCATGGCACTATTTGTTTTAATCAGTATATTACAATGAATAACAATGAATGAGTAAAGGCGTTTTCGCCAAGAATCACCATGGTGAATCGTGTTAGTGTCAAAAGAACTTCCGGTGGATCTCCTACTTGTGCTTCATTCACACGGAATACCCGGATTTTTGGTCGAATGGAAAGCGCCCCAGGTTTCCCAGAATACTGTTGCGCATGGGTAGAAAAAGGAGACTATCGACCCTTATTCAGGGGATTTTATAAGCGATTTCTATGACGCGCCGTAGCGGACAAAAATACTTGATTGATTATATAGAAGACTTATTCCAAATATATAAAACTTGTTTGATATATATAAAACTTGATTGTGATATATGTGATTTACTTCCATGTATATATAACATATTTTAGATACATAAGACTTGTTTTGGATATAAAATAAACTTTGCTGTAAAAAGTGATTTCCATACAACTTGTGCTAAATATATCAAACTTCGGGTCAAATATATGTAACTTGCCTCAGCCTCACAGGACTTGTTTTAAATATAAAACTTCTGCTGAATATATACAACGTGAAAAATTGTTATATAAACCTTGCTGTAAATGCATAATACTCGACATAATTTTGACCATTTCCGCGCGCCACAACTATATAAAACTTGTTATCGATTTCATGGTTGAAAATCGATAACCCTAATCGTGTCCAGGCTCCACCGCGAACGGATAATTTTAAAATGGAAGAATCGGAAAGCACTACGCCACTCACAGATAGTCATCTTCAGGAGACTATTATGCGATTGCCACCCCCTTGTGAGGGAAATGGAACGACATAATCTCACTGCGAACATTGCTATGTGCAAAATATTTATCATAAATAATTAGAAGGGCCCAAGATTATCAAAGTCTGCTGAGAGTTTTTGTTTCGAGTTTTGCCCAAAGTGGGTTTGCAGGTGCAGAGATGCTGATGCCAGAACTCCAGGGACTGTTAAATGCGTTAGAGAATCATGGACAACATTTTGAAGGGCGTGTCATTCTTTTACAACAGGGAGAGAAGATTTGCCAACTCGAATTACTCGAACGAACAGAAATGGTGGAAGTCTCTTCGGAGTGCGGGTTTCAAATGGTCAAAAAGTGCGCAGTTCAGTGACATTTCGGATGATGATTTAGACGGTATCGTGCGTGAGATTTTGTCACTCTCTCCAAACTCGAGTGAAAGAATGGTTCTTGGGGCTTTGAGAGGTAGAGGTATTCTAATTCAAAGGTACCGCTTGAGAAACTCAATAAACAGGGTGGATCCCATAAGCAGGTCACTCTTTTGCGTTTTTAAGAACAATACAGAGGCGTGTATACAACGTGACAGCTCCGAATACACTATGGTCAGTATCAGTTCTTTATGAATCAGGATTGTCAAAGGCCAACACGATACCGTCTCAATCATCATCCGAAATGTCACTAAACTCGTTATTTCCAATCGGCCATCCAATTTCTTGCCGACACCTTCTTAATGTACGCTCTGAAATCGTTCGCGGTGGAGCCTGGACACGAGTAGGGTTATCGATTTTCAAACATGAAATCGATAACAAGTTTTATATATTTGTGGCGCGCGGAAATAGTCAAAATTATGTCAAGTATTATGCATTTACAGCAAGATGTATATATCAATTTTTTACGTTGTATATATTCAGCAGATGTTTTATATTTACAACAAGTCCTGTGTGGCTGAGGCAAGTTACATATATTTGACCCGAAGTTTGATATATTTAGCACAAGTTGTATGGAAATCACTTTTACAGCAAAGTTTATTTTATATCCAAAACAAGTCTTATGTATCTAAAAAATGTTATATATACATGGAAGTAAATCACATATATCCCAATCAAGTTATATATATATATATATATCAAACAAGTTTTATATATTTGGAATAACTCTTCTATATAATCAATCAAGTATTTTTGTCCGCTACGGCGCGTCATAGATTTCCGCAGAGCGTATTTACAATGCTAAAAGACTGTTTTTTTTTTTAACGAAAAACCCTCCAAACACTAACCCCTAACCCTAACATTAAAATATTGGCCAATTTAACAGCAAACACTAAAAATTATGGGTAAATAACATTTAACTCTAAATTCCATTCAGACCCTCTCTTTTTCAGATCGTCTGCAGTCATGAGTCCTTTCTTTCTAGTCTGTAGGTAAAAAAATTCCCTCCCTTTGTCTAAGGACCCTTACAGCCCTTCCCAGTTGTCTCTGCTGTCGTTCACTTAATTTAAATTTGGGTCCCCTTCTACAATTCTTTTTTGGACTAGAAGTATTCACAAACGTTTCATTTGCAATCCTCCAAACACTTCCTCTTGAGATGTTACAAATTTCTGCAATTTTTTGATAGATAATCTCTTTATGCGGCGTAAATAAAATGCACGGGCCCTTGTCACGCCATTGATCATTTTGAAGACCATCGTTCTCATGCCTGTTCTATTTTACTGTTGCAAACTGAAAATAATTCCATCGACTGTACCGTATTTAATCCTTGATTTTTTGTACTCTGAAATAGTGTGGTTTTCCGCTTTTTATAAGTTTGAAATCCATATAAATAAATATGTACGTGTTAAACGTTTTCGAGAAAGGTCAAAAGAGCCCCAGTTTGGTTTATCAATACCATCTGTCATTTGTTAACACCCATTAACAGAGACAATTTGCGTCATAATTAGTTGGGCCACTGAAGACAAGTTTACGTTTCTCGGTTTAATCATGCGTGCCTTTCCCCCCCCCCCCCCCCACCCCCCAATGTTGCGTTAAAAATAGTTCTTATCGCGCGAGCAATGAAGGAGTCATGCTTTTTCCAGATTTTTTCGAACATTGAAGGGGAGAGAGCGACTACTGTCCTAACAAATGTGTCGGGGATTGTAGGTATAAGCCCTGGATGAAAACCTTTAAAGGCAGAGAGGATGTCTTGGCATTTTGAGAATCTCTTGTCGATGTTCTGGCTTGTAACATATTTCACTTTCAGGTTCACCAATCGATGTTGCTCTGCTTCAGTTAGCTCAATAGTAGTCGCAGAAAGAGGACCTTCCTTCAAATCTGAGCTTAGCTTCTCGGTGAACTCAACCTTTATTGGCCCTTGTAGCAGCTGATTCATTTGGTCCTTGGCAAGTGCTCCCTTTGATATGAGCATAGGAAAACTCACCCTTTTGAAAGGTCTTGCTCAGGGTGCTGGGAAGGCTCCCAAGAAGTAAACGGAATACATTTTCTTGTATACCTCCAGCTGTTGCGCTCCCAGGTTCAAGATGTTTTAGAGCCAGGAGGAGAGGGTAGATGCACTTCTTTATGGATATGACGGATGCTTCAAAACTCAACCAGTGCGTCGTGCAGGCCTTCTGGAGCTTTGTGGTCACTGTCTTCACTCTCTTTCCACTAAGATTGACTTCGTTGATGTTTGCCTGAATCTTGATAAAAGTGGGCATTTTCTTTGGTGAATTTTCAAGAAGCTGCCAGACTTGCCCGAGACAGTTGTGCACATTTTCGATGTACTTCATGTCATCATCCTTGGTAGTGTCGACAGTTGCTAAAGCTAGTCTATGGCAGACGCAATGGAAGGTAGGAACTGCAGGGAAATCTCTGCGGAGAAGCCCGGCCAAGCCATTTTGTTCACCTGTCATAACCGAGGCACCATATGTACACAGTGATACAAACTTGCTGCTGTCCTGGTTCTTGTCTTTCAGCCCTTGAAGCAAAGTACCTTCCGACCAAACATGTGCTTTCCAAGAATCTAAAGACAGCTCAATTTCCCGGAAGTGGACATTGTCCCATTCTCTCTCGGCCACACGTCCCGTAATCGTGGAAATTAAAAAAGGGAATCATGGGTAATCAGTGCAACCACATTCCTTCCTTCATCTCCCGCCTCCTCGCTCCTTCGCCTCCCAACCTGACTCCCCCCCCCCTTGGTCGTTGACTCACCTCAGTCCGCGGCTTTTTCTCCACAAATACACCTGTTTTGCAGACTACCAAGTACAGTGTTTGTATGGGAATCCAGTGTCAAATACAGTGTTTGTATGAGAATCCAGTGTCAAATACAGTGTTTGTATGGGAATCCAGTGTCAAATACAGTGTTTGTATGGGAATCCAGTGTCAAATGCAGTGTTTGTATGGGAATCCAGTGTCAAATGCAGTGTTTGTATGGGAATCCAGTGTCAAATACAGTATTTGTATGGGAATCCAGTGTCAAATGCAGTGTTTGTATGGGAATCCAGTATTAAATACAGTGTTTGTATGGGAATCCAGTATCAAATACAGTGTTTGTATGGGAATCCAGTGTCAAATACAGTGTTTGTATGGGAATCCAGTGTCAAATACAGTGTTTGTATGAGAATCCAGTGTCAAATACAGTGTTTGTATGAGAATCCAGTGTCAAATACAGTGTTTGTATGAGAATCCAGTGTCAAATACAGTGTTTGTATGGGAATCCAGTGTCAAATACAGTGTTTGTATGAGAATCCAGTGTCAAATACAGTGTTTGTATGAGAATCCAGTGTCAAATACAGTGTTTGTATGGGAATCCAGTGTCAAATACAGTGTTTGTATGGGAATCCAGTGTCAAATGCAGTGTTTGTATGGGAATCCAGTGTCAAATACAGTGTTTGTATGAGAATCCAGTGTCAAATGCAGTATTTGTATGGGAATCCAGTGTCAAATGCAGTGTTTGTATGGGAATCCAGTATTAAATACAGTGTTTGTATGGGAATCCAGTATCAAATACAGTGTTTGTATGGGAATCCAGTATCAAATACAGTGTTTGTGTGGGAATCCAGTGTCAAATGCAGTGTTTGTATGGGAATCCAGTGTCAAATACAGTGTTTGTATGGGAATCCAGTGTCAAATGCAGTGTTTGTATGGGAATCCAGTATTAAATACAGTGTTTGTATGGGAATCCAGTATCAAATACAGTGTTTGTATGGGAATCCAGTGTCAAATACAGTGTTTGTATGGGAATCCAGTGTCAAATACAGTGTTTGTATGAGAATCCAGTATCAAATACAGTGTTTGTATGGGAATCCAGTGTCAAATACAGTGTTTGTATGGGAATCCAGTGTCAAATACAGTGTTTGTGTGGGAATCCAGTGTCAAATAATTTCGGTAAAATTTAAATTCTCTAATATTAATGAATTGAAAACTTGCGATATACTCGGAAGAAGATTTTACTCATCAAATGTGAGGGATGTACCAGTTAGAAAAGTATTATCTGACACTAGATTCCCGTTACCAACACTTAACGGCAAGTTTAGCTTCCCATGATTACCCATTATCCCCCATTACGTCCGAAGCACGTAAAATAGTGGATAGTAGAAATTCACCGTTATTTGAAAAGGAAAGCTGTTGTAATATTGAAACTGAGGGAACCCCGCTACGGTTTGGGGTCCCTGACATTTTATGGGGCCGCCCCGCATCAGCAGCGCCATGTGCGTAAACATGGAGAACTTTCATGACTTGCTCGTTGAGTTGACATTTAGTTGCGTTTTACTAAACTTTCAATAACTATATTTACAACATGGTGTCAGAAGTTTAAGCTTTAATACTGAAGCAAGGAGTTTATCGAAACGAAAACTTGGCTGAGTGACAAACCGCGATGGCTGAGCAAGATTCGAGAACTCCTGGTCCGTTGGTACTCGATGCTAATGCAGCCGACAACTGGAGAAAGTTTTTCATGCAGTTTGAAATTTATCTTGTGGCGAAAGGCAAGGATGACAAAGCGGATAAATTGAAAGTAAGCTTGTTACTTCACTGTGCCGGACCCGAAGCGATTGAGGAATACAGTCATTTTGTTTACAATGCGGGAGAAAATAAGGAATGCTATGCAGATGTATGCAACAAATTTAAGGAGCTCTGCGAGGGAGCAAGGAATGTGATCTATGAGAGGTTAGTGTTTAATCAGCGTAACCAGAAAGAGGGGGAGAGGATTGATAATTTTGTCAACGAACTGAAACGTTTGTCGCTAACGTGTGATTTTGGCGATCTGCGAGATTCACTAGTAAGGGATCGAATTGTGGGAGGTGTACTATCAGACGAGCTGAGAGGAGAACTGTTAAAGAAACCTGACCTGACCCTTGAGAAAGCTCATGATTACTGCCGAACCTTTGAGGCAGCAGAATTGCAAAAGTACAAGTTCAGCACACCAGCAGGTGCTGGGACAGAACGTTCAATAGGAATTCAGCCTGTTGATAAGTCAAAGGGACAGGACAAGAAAACCCCTCGTTCGTGTAAGTTTTGTGGTTACAAGCACCCATTTACTCGTCCATCCCGTTGCCCAGCATTTGGAAAACAATGTCTTAAGTGTAAGAAAGAAGGTCATTTTGCCCAGGTGTGCTCAGCAAATGCCAAAGGGGGCTCCCAAGTTGATGTAGTCCAAAAAGGAAGTCCACCTAATGGCGACTCTCAGAGCTCAGACCAGGAAGTGCATACCTATTTTGAATCTATTGAACTTGGAAGTGTTTCGGACACAAGGAAATCCAAAAAGAGCCTGGTCACTATTCAGATTGCAGGGCAGGAAGTTGAAATCAAAGCAGTCACAGGTGCAGAAGCTACAGTCATTCCTTATCATCTGTATGAGAAACTTACCAAGAAACCTCTCCAGCAGATTCAGCAACCTTTGAAAGGGTGGCTTGCAACTAAACCTATTCACCCTAAGGGCTGTGTACGCCTTCCAACTCAATACAAGGATCGTCGAATGGATTTGCTGTATCTTGTTGTTGATGGAAACTTTACACCCTTACTGGGTTGTGATGCCTGCTTGGATTTAGAAATCCTTCAGTTTATGAATCTCCAACTGATTGATACACCGAAGTCCAATCAAGCCACACCAGGAACACAGAGAGCATCTGGAGACCAGAGTATTTTCCAGAAAGATCCAGTTTTATGTGAGTACCAAGATTGTTTCAGTGATAAGCCTGGTAAACTTCCAAGCAAAGTACATCTGGAAGTTGATACTTCGGTGCCACCAGTTGTACACCCTCCCAGGAAAATTCCAGTTGCTATGTTAGAACCCGCGAGAGAAAAACTGAAGGAGATGGAGGAAGATGGAATTATTGTGAAAGAGGATGAGCCTACACCTTGGGTCTCATCAATGCTAGTTATTGACAAAAGGAAAGTGAATGACAAAAGAAAGGACACTCCACCTTCAAAGGATGATGTTCGCATTTGTATTGACCCAAGAGATCTGAACAGAGCATTGAAACGACCCCACTATCCGATGGTCACTGTAGAAGAAGTTGCAAACCGACTCTCAGGTGCAAAGAGTTTCACTTCACTTGATGCATGCAGTGGATACTGGCAGCTTCCGGTAGATGATGAGAGTTCCAAGCTTTTAACTTTCAACACCCCTTGGGGGCGCTATCGATTTACAAGACTCCCTTTTGGTATCTCACCAGCCCCTGAAATCTACCAGAGGGAGATGGACAGGCTCTTTGAAGGTGTTCCGGTTGAAATTATAGTAGATGATTTCCTGGTTCATGGTAAAGACCAAATTGAAGTTGATGAGAAGTTGAGAAGAGTCCTGGACAAGAGCAGAGAAATTGGATTGAAGTTTAACCCCAAGAAAGTGAAACTCAGAGTTCCAGAAGCGAGCTATGTTGGGCACCTGTTCTCATCCGAAGGTTTGAAACTGGACCCTGAAAAGATCAGAGCCATTAATGAAATGCCACCCCCAGTAGACAAAGAAGGTGTCCTTCGCATACTAGGAACTGTAAATTATCTAGACAAGTTCATTGAACACAAGGCTGACATACAAGAACCCATTTCACAGCTTACACAGAAAGATGCAGCATTTGTTTGGGAGAAACCACAACAAGAGGCCTTTGACAAGCTGAAGTCTGTCATCACAAGCGCACCTGCACTCACTTACTTTGACAACACCAAGGAAACAGTGCTAAATGTAGACGCAAGTAGCAAGGGCCTTGGTGCAGTGATCCTGCAGGAGGGCAAACCAGTTGCATTCGGATCAAAGACACTGACTAGCTGCGAGAGGAATTACGCGAACATTGAGAGAGAGATGCTGGCAATTGTCTGGGGAACACAAAAGTTTCACACGTATGTGTATGGGCGCAGAGTGATTGTAGAAACAGATCACAAACCGCTGGAGTCAATCTTCCGAAAGCCTTTAAATGATGCACCTCCCAGATTGCAAAGGATGCTATTGAAACTGACTAAGTATGATCTTGATGTACGGTATGTACCTGGAAAGCAACAGGTCATATCAGACTGTTTAAGCAGGGCTCCGCTTAGTGACAGTGAGCCAACCACAGAGCCGGAAGACGTGATAGGGATCAATCTGGTTGAAGAGCTTGGATTTGAAAGCAACACACTGAAGAGATTTAAGGAGACGTCAAGCAATGACGAGACTTCAAGAGTGGTGATGGAGTATGTCCTTAAAGGGTGGCCGTCTGAAAAAGAACAGGTTGATGAGCTTGCCAGAGAGTATTGGAGCTTTAAGGAAGAGTTGAGTGTGGAGGACGGATTGCTGTTTAAATCAGACCGAATAGTAGTCCCAAGACCACTGAGGGCAGAGGTGCTAGATGAAATCCATGGAGCACATATGGGAGAAAGCAAGAGCCTCAGCTTTGCCAGAGATTATGTATTTTGGCCCTCAATGACAGCCCAGATTAAAGACCGAGTCAGCTCCTGTTCAATTTGTAATGCCTTCCGAAACCGGCAACAGAGAGAGTCATTGCATCCACATGAAATTCCAGGACTGCCGTGGCAAGTAGTAGGAACTGATTTGTTTGAATATGCAGGCCAAACATACCTGTTAGTGACTGATTTCTATTCAAAGTACTTTGAAATAGAATTGCTTCGCCACAACACTGCCAGTTGTGTCATCAACAACTTGAAGAAAATCTTTGCAAGGTTTGGGGTCCCTGATGAAGTTGTTAGTGACAATGGGTCACAGTACAGCAATACCAGAAATCTATTTAACAGCACCCATGAGTTCAAGCAGTTTGCTGAAGAGTGGGGTTTTCGTCACACAACAAGCTCTCCCGAGTACCCCCAGTCAAATGGTGCAGCAGAAAGAGCTGTACAGACTGCCAAGCGAATCTTAAAGAAGGCCGCAGCAGACCACAAGGACCCTTTTGAAGGGTTGTTAAAGTACCGCAATACACCATTTGAAGATATTGGCGTGTCTCCTGTACAACTGCTGATGAGTCGGCGCACGCGCACAATGATACCAACTCACCGACGTCTCTTACTACCACAGGCAGTGGATCCTGATCGTGTTGTGAAAGCACTCAAACTACGACAGTTTGTTTCCAAGAAGAATTATGACAAGCAAGGTAGAGATCTGCCCCCATTGGAAGCTGGAGACAAGGTGCGGATTCGCCCAAATAGAGATAGAGAATGGCGGAAAGCTGAAGTATTACCGCGATCATACCTACTGCAAGATGAACAGGGGCGTATCTATAGAAGAAACAGAAAGCAGATAATTTCAGTCCCAAATGATCATCCAATGAGTCCACAGCTGCATCCGATGAGTCCACAGCTGCCTCATTCTCCTAGAAGGTCTCCATTAGCTGATGCTCCCATGAGTTCATCGTTACCTACAACTGAGAAACCAGCACCAGGACAAATGGAACTAGCGGAACAGCCAGCAGGAAATGCAGAACACTCACCTATGACAACCAGATCTGGGCGACAAGTTAAGAAGCCACAAAGGCTCATTGAAAACTATTAGAGTTTGACAGTGCAAACAGTATTTTAAGGAGGGGAGATGTTGTAATATTGAACCTGAGGGAACCCCCCTACGGTTTGGGGTCCCTGACATTTTATGGGGGCCGCCCCGCATCAGCAGCGCCATGTGCGTAAACATGGAGAACTTTCATGACTTGCTCGTTGAGTTGACATTTAGTTGCGTTTTACTAAACTTTCAATAACTATATTTACAACAAAAGCTTATCTTATATAAAATTGTTTTTCCTCGTACTAAGCTAAAGTGAGAATTTTAAGTGACATGGAAAACTGTTGCATCCTGCCTGAGTCTTCCTGTGGACAAAGTTTGCAATATGTCATACATGGACAGGACTAGTTTCGGTTACTGAACAGGGAAAGTTCTGAATTGAATACAACCACTAGAAGACGATATAAAGACGCAAAAAAGACTAAATATTTCAGGCGAGATTTCAATTTACTGGTTGTTGTGTCCTTAAGTTGTGCGTTTTTTTATTTCGTCTTGTGGTGGCTGTATTTAATTCAGTGCCCTTGTTTTTAATATCCTGATGAAACACTCTTCCTCGCGTTTGCTGATTAATACTTCGATACTCCATTGAAACTGCTCTAATGTTAGTGTTAGGATAGCACTTATGCTATTATTAGTATTGTAATGTTAGCAGTGTTATACATGTGTATATTATTAGTTTTGACAGAAGCCTTATGTAGGCCCCTGTTTTTAATAAGCAATTCAGCCATTTAATATTCTAAATTTCGGAGCAGTGTCGTCTGTGTAGTTGCGGAGCAAATGATTTGTCTGAAACCGGAAACAAAGAGCCCATACAGTGATCAGCATCTATAATATCAAAGTATAATCTGGCATACAGGTCTTGAGAATAATCACCAAAGATCAATAACTAGTACTCGATATACGAAAATGCATGGATCTGGAAAAATTTGAATGTCGACATTTACTAAATGCAAAATCGATGTGTTGAAACTTAATACCTGCCATTCAATTTAAAAAAACTGAAACATATTCCTAGAGGACTAAGAAGTATTTCAACCGTGATTTCAATTAATGAACCCGACTTATAAATTTTACAATTCCGGCTATGCATTTCAATATACGAGTTTCGATTCCAATTAATTTTCAGTCGGCTGTTTAATGACCCATTCTTTTCATATGGCTTCTTAGCCAGATGTTTTTCCCAATCGTTTATGGATATGCAGTAGGTGTGAGAAACAGCTGAACAGGACTTTAAAAACGCTGTCGCCAACTCAGAGTCCGGAATTCTTAGAGAACTTTCAAACCATTCATTTCCAAAGTTACTCGAGTCGTATCTCGACTAACTCTTTACTATTGAGTCTGCAGACGAAACCCTAAAATGTGACCATTCAATTGAAGGCCGCAGAACGTATGCAGTCCTTTTTTTAATTATTAATTTTCGCTGAATGCATGAAACTTAGGATTTTTTCCCAATAATTAACTCGGGCGCTTTGGGAGTGAAAGCCACCCGTCACGAACTCCACCCACCCATATACGGTAATCAGCCCTATACACTAGGGCTCAGTCAGCTGTCACGCACACGCTCTGTCATGTTTCTCTTTCATGTCGTTCGATAATTAGGAACTGTTTCGTTTTAGACTATCGCATCATAATGGGTGGGTTGACCTATATTCTTTCCCGCTCTGACAGGCTTTGTTCATGAAAATTGATTATAGTCTGTTAGTCAGTTATGCATTCAGTCAGACACAAAAGGGTTCTTGGCGGTTGTCAACTTCCCCACCAATCCCAGTATAGGACATAGATTTGCATCTATCCCGGCCAGCTTTAATAGATGAAAACATTTCTCTTTTGAGAGCTACTTCAAGTCAGGTTTCCTTTCTGGGTGCAACTGAAGAATCGAGTCGCCTAGCGAAACCTGTAACACTGTAGTTCCTTTTTCATTATGATTTTTAAGTCGCTGGAAAAACTTGAGATTCATTTGTGATCCAAGTACAACTTTGGTTATTTTTATTGCGTCTCCCAGCTTCCAGCTTCCGAAACAAACGAACTGTGAGCAGAAGATCCGAGCAACGGTAATCTTTCCTCGCAGCTAAAATGGATTTCATGCAGTTCTGTGCCATTTTGTCTGTTCTTCTTGGAACCGAATATTTGTTCATCGGTCTTGGAGTATCCGTGGTCCAGGCGACAAGCACAGCAGTGACAGGTATGGCTAGTTTAGTTTTGCTCTTTGCGAGATCAGCTTTTCAATTAGGTTTACACGACTTTAACTGACACGGTTTCACTTCCTTGATCTCAGTTGATCATGAATTACTGAAAACATGACGTTTTATATTTCGCTTTAACCAAGTGGTCAGATGTCCCATTACGTTTCCAGCACAATTGTTCAACTGATCGTGAATATCAACAAACTACGGACAAATTAAGCGCCGGACTCTGCTAGTTAACTAAGCAAAATTCAGAAGGCAAAACATCATTTTCCTTCATAACCTTTCCGGACGGTACCCTGCTTGAAAAGTCCAGATTATTCTAGGAAAATTGAAAGAGACTCTTCCTGCAAAATATTGTGGATTGACCGACAATATTTCTACAAGAGAAAATGATTAATTTCTATTTTAACAATAGTTAGAACTACTCTTTAATTTCTTGATACAAATTTTGGGTCATTTGTTGTAGTTCTAACTTTTGAATTTCAGTGTGTAAAAAAATCGCAAAATGAGACTATTTAAATGAAAACTCGAGGGCGGCACGCAATAAGCAAAAGTCTTGAATTTTTGTTTTTGTTTTTCTAGATCAGTAAGGGCCTAAAAATGATGTTTCTGTAAACAGCGGATCTCTCTAAATAATTTGGCAGTGAGGAAGGTATCACCTTCTGAAATAGATTGTCGTAGTTATAAGCTAGTTTATAGAAATATAGGCAAAATCGCCGTATGGCGTAACTCGGAATATGTCTAAAATTGCTTCCTTCAATTCTGACTACAATTCTGATTATCAGATGGCGACAGATTGCGTTCTGGTTCACAGCACGAGCCTATAAAAAGGTTGTCAATTATTTCTGAACTAAATTTACGTATCGAATAAACCCCTACCTCAAAAACACATGCACATATCATTAACAGGTAACAGAAGGTCCATTTCTGTGTGCGTGACTTGCCTTTTTTAACGCCACCTCAAAGCAAGGTGCTACGTTTGTAAGAAAAGTAATTAATTTCATAATATCTTTCCATTTTGGATGGCCATCCACGGACGTTAGAATGGTACTACATGCGTCCTACTAAGTCTGGATCTCGAGGAAAAAAGGGAAAAAAATATTTGACAATGATGGACAGTTAAACCATGAAGTTCTATATTTGCATGAGTTCTCTTTTGCATCTCTGTAGGTATTCTGTTCCCGCAACACTCTTCATTGCTTAGTTTTATATATCAGCAAGATGTTCCGAATATTTTCCTTTGTTCTCTCCACGCCGACTCGTGTAATATTTCTAAAGTATTTTAGTGTTTCTAGAATATTTCAATTTTGTTTTATTGTTCTGTCCCCTGCAGTCTACGGTAAAAGCTTCGATAAATTTGTAGCCAATCTTCTGACGGCCTAGTGATCGATCATTGATAAAGTCGCCATGTGATTTTCCAAACTTTTATGTTGAATGTATTGGCAATTAGACTGCTCTTCGCAGGCTTTTTATCGACTTTAATACAAAAACTCCAGCGGCCAATGCATTATTGTTAACTCTCGACTGGGTTTTTTGGCGACATAACATCCCAACTTTGAACGGCTGATACTTCATTGTTGAGCTCGGTCAGGCAAGCTGCTTCACACATATACTAGAGATGAAATGAACTTTCCAAAAAAGTAGATTTGATTGACATCGGTGTTACCATAACAAAGATCTGATGACAGCAACAAACAATAAAACCCAAATTTGTTTCGCTTTTGCTTGCAAAACGACGCCGATTACACCGAATCCCAAGTATCGTGGGCTCAAAATTTTATTCGAAAACGCTCTCATAGAACGTTTTAAAACTTTGCAGTCTTGAAGACCTACATCTAGACTGTAAGCGGCATACAGTCGTTTTAAAAGTTTAGGTCTAGATGTTGAGAAAATTACTAATATGCAAAAACCATGACGTCATCAGGTATTTGTTATGGTAACACCATTGTCAATCAAATCTACTTTTTTGGAAAGTTCATTTCATCTCTATTTAATGTGTGAAGCAGCTTGCCTAATCATGACCGAGCACCGACAGTGAAGTATCAGCCGTTCAATGTTGGGATGCTATGTCGCCAAAAAAACCCAGTCGAGCCACCTTAATACATGACAATAAGACCACAACCATACTCTAGTAAAAAAAATTGAAGGTGCTAAATTATGATGGTAATGATGATGGAGATTCAACCATATCAAGGTGGCTTTCCTATCTTGTTTCCTCATATCTAGGGGCAACGTCATTCGCAAGTGAAAACACCACCTCTACGACTTCCACTAAAGCTAGCTTGCCAAGCAATCCCGTGTCATCAACACTGCCACCATCATTAACATCACCACCTTCATTATCATCTTTGTCACCATCGTCATCATCAAAATCATCATCACCAACCAATACAACTTTGTCATCACTATCACTATCACCACCATCAACATCATCACCACCATCAACAACAACACCGTCACCATTATCATTATCACTACCACCTCCATCAACATCAACAGCACTTCAACCATCATCAACATTGCCATCATTAACATCATCACCACCATCAACATCATCACCATCATCGCCACCATCAACAACACCATCACCATTATCATTATCACTACCACCTCCATCAACATCAACAGCACTTCAACCATCATCAACATTGCCGTCACTACCACCATCACCTTCAACAACACCACCATCAATATCATCACCATCATCGTCACCATCAACAACAACACCATCACCATTATCATCATCACTACCACATCCATCAATATCAACAGCACTTCAACCATCATCACCATTGCCATCATTAACATCATCACCACCATCAACATCATCACCACCATCAACAACAACACCATCACCATCACCATCGCCACCACCACCACCGCCACCACCACCACCACCACCACCACCACCATCAACATCATCCCCATCACTATTAGCATCGCCACAGTCAACATCAATATCACCACCACCACCACCACCAACACCATCAGCATCAGCATCGCTACAATCAACATCAATATCACCACCACCAACAACAACACCATCGTCGCCATCAGCATCGCCACAATCAACATCAATATCACAACCACCACCACCACCACCATCGTCGCCATCACTATTAGCATCGCCACAGTCAACATCAATATCACCACCACCACCACCACCAACACCATCAGCATCAGCATCGCCACAATCAACATCAATATCACAACCACCACCACCACCACCATCGTCGCTATCACTATTAGCATCGCCACAGTCAACATCAATATCACCACCACCACCACCACCACCATCAACATCATCACCATCACTATTAGCATCGCCACAGTCAACATCAATATCACCACCACCACCACCATCAACATCATCACCATCACCATCACTATTAGCATTACCACAATCAACATCAATATCATCACCACCACCAGCACCAACATCACCATCATCACCAACACTATTAGCATCGCTACAATCATCAATATCAACACCAACACTATCATCATCAGCATCGTCACAATCAACATCAATATCAATATCACCACCAGCAGCACCAACACCATCAGCATCGCCACAATCAACATCAATATCACCACCATCGCCATCAATATCACCACCATCACCATCGCCATCACCATCACCATCACCATCACCATCGCCACCATCAACAGCAAAACCACTACCATCATCATTATCATCATCATCACTCACACCTCCATCAACATCAACAGCACTTCAACCATCATCAGCATTGTTATCATTATCATCAACAACATCAACACCACCACCATCAACATCATTGCAACCACCACAATCACAATCACCATCACCACCATTATCGTTACCACTACCATCGACACCACCGGCACCACCGACGCCATCAACACGACCATCATCAACGTCACTACCACCATCATCATCAACAACAACACCGTCAACACAATCGCCATCACTATCACCATCACCATCACCATCGCCGTCGCCGTCGCCGTTACCTCCATCGCCAGCACCTTCACCATCGCCAGCACTTTCACCATCAGCATCAGCATCAACGACACCAGGTAAATTATTTACAATACTATAATGTGGTGCATGGGTGATAATAGAATCTTTTTCATTCTTCATTTCATTTTTCATTTTATGATCGCCGAATAACCTTTAGTAACTGCTTTCAAGCAAATCAAACTTTAAAATTATTAATATAATGGCACTTAATCAATGACACAGCTGTACGTTTATTAACGACACTTTGTTTATATAACTGTTAGTTTCCTACATAATCCTTCAATGAAATCAACTTTTTGATGGTGTCTTATTTTACAGAGATGCCGAAGATCTCCAAACAGATCGAAGGAAGTGCAACATTGGATTATCTTTGGACTGATGCCTACTCCGATACCAATTCTAACTTATACAAAATCCTCACTCGTGAACTCACTGGCCATTTAACTAAAGTTCTCAAGAAGTCAGCGGCGTATAAAGACGATTTTCTTGGAGTGGACGTTGCTAACTTCCGGGAGGGAAGTGTCATTTTCGATTATACAGTTTACCTCAAAATCACAGCAAGCGTTAGTGAAGACAATTTAAAAAATGTAATAAAGAAAGGAGAAGGAGGTAACCCAAAGTTCACTATCTCGAGTGTAAGCATAAAAAGTGTGTTCCCTACCGACTGTCCTACCAGCCCAACAGAGAAACCGAAAACAGGATTAGAGCGCTGGGTCATTGTTCTCATCATATGTGCAGTTGTAATAGTTATTTTACTGATTTTCGTCGTGATTGCTATGGTAAGTCACCTTTTTTAATTGTAGAGCTCACGCCTTTCATCGATTTGAATTCGACTTTCCACGGGCAATTGGAAGTCTGTAAACTAAGACGATAGGGTCTTGGGGCGAACATCAGTGTTTGGGAGGGGTCTGGAGACGGAATGAAAAGAAAGAGGAGCACTGGGGAAGAGAATCGCCTGCGGATAGGTCTTCACAGATTGTATTAATTCTTCTATCTCCCTTTCCCGTCCAGTCTACGGCTCGTTCAAATTCCAATGCTTGATTAGCAGTCGAGTTTTGTTTAATGACGAGGAACGATATATATATTTATATATGGAGTTGGACTCTTGACCCTCACATTTTCGTTTTATATATATATAGATAAGTATAACGAAAAACGATGGGGCGAACTTCTTACTGGTCCTGACTGGTTTAATAACGTTTCGGCCTTCGGTCTTCTTCATAATTACTAAGAATTAAAAGCTAAAAACTATGTACAATGATTAAGTTATACAAGTTGTGACTTATATTCGTTAAGCTATAAAAACAAAGGAAAACGAGGTTACGTAACATAACAAAAGAACTAAATTACAAGGAAAATTTAACGTTAAAAAAATAACAAACATGATGTGATAAAAACCTTAATTAATGATTGAAACAGAGAAATAGTGACTACTATACGATATACAAAGGAGAGCAAGGTCACGTAATACTGCCAAAGATCTAAACTATAAAAAAATTAAACGCCAACAAAAACAATTACAACATGAGAGGAATAGTTAACAAATAAACGTACGACATATGTAACAATACAAACTCCCTATCGAGGGCCCCCGAATAATCATATAGGTCACTGTCGGAATGACAGGACCAGCACGTCTTACCAAGTGCCCCCGACAGAACGTTTGAACACAAAACAACTACAAACAATACAAAAAATAAAGCAAGGAAAAGAAAAAGACAATCCTATTTTTGCAAGATACGTGCGTTAATTATTGTAGTAAATGCGGTGTTTTGATCTAAATTCACAATAAGCCTCCCTAGTCACAGGCTTCCCAAGCTCAAAATTCGTCTTTTTGATTTGTTTTTGAATTTAGAGAAATGTATGGGAAAATCACGGATTCTCTAAAATTGGGTAAATAACTATCTATTTTGAAATAAAGTTTACCTACCTCAAATGTGTCGCTTACTTGTGTCTTGTACCGAATTTGAAGCCATTCCGACGCCATTTAGCGAAGTTATTCGAAGTGAATTCCGTACTTATTTATGAAAAGCACGTACCATTATGTTTAATTTGTAACAAAAATCAGTCCAATAATGTCTAGTAAATCTTCAATACGCTGCTGGTCGCCAATCCTAAGCCTTTTTCATTTATAAGTAACTTGACAAAAATATATATTGAGGTGACGGTGTTTCGTCGACTTTTCTTGCGGTGATGCGGTGTTCGGTAATTTTTTTTTCGGTGTTGCGGTGTTCAGAGCCCCCCAATGTCCCCCTCTTTGTTAATTATTCCTCTCATGTTGTAATTTTTTTTGTTAGCGTTTTTAATTAGTATGCTTGCAGGCGCAAAATAGGGCACCAAGCCCACATATGGGATCCCTGAGTCAAAGTATTACTTATGCCATGCCGATAAGGCCCAACAAGGCCGAAACAACTGTCTTTATATGGCTGTTATACTTGGACTCGCTATTTTGTTTGGTAGATCAAGGGGTAATGGCGCTACCAATGTGGCCTTAGTGTCCTATTTAGTGGCTTCATTAATTGAAAAATCAAATTTGTGCCGGTATTCGTCATTGGCTTATCCTGGAACAGCAGTTGTTGCTCCATATTTCTTGATAGGTACAAAACAGAAGGCTAAGAAAGAATCTGCACCCGATGAGGATGTCCGTGTTTCAAGATGAGGACAAACTATTTGTGCAGACGCGGATGTACAGTACTGGCGCGACAGAAATATTCCAGTTTTCTGGCCCCGCAGGAACACCTAGCACAGTCTCGGCCCTCCCTCCTGGCCACGAATTGACGGTAGGTGTTACAAGTTAGAACGGTTTACTAATGACTGTTTATGACGGTCGTTAAACCAAAGCCAAAGTATATAAAGCAAATTTCACAACTGGTAGAGACGTGAACTACGAACGACAAGGTAACGTTTACTAAGCAAAAGCTTAGCTAGTTTACTAAGCAAACTAGCGGAAACATATTTCCTTTGATTTGATGTAAATGATCGTTTTACTGACATTTCAAACCACGTTTTGATTTTGAGAACTAAATGGGGAGGTGGTGGAAGCTCATTACAAAAGCTGAATACCAAGGTGGGGGTTTATTAGAAAGAGAGCTTATAGAGAGAGAGGGGTGCAGTTAATAGAGCTTTTCAGTAGTCTTCATTGTTCTATAATTTTTATATTCTCGTAGACATTTAGTCCAGAAAACGAAGACTCCAATGGTGCCGTGAATGCAGATTCTGGTGGAGGAGAGAAGGACACCGAGAAAAACGGGAATCGGCTCAGAAGAGATGGAGACGGAGAGGAAAACGTTGGAAAAGATTTCATTTAATCAGTTTTAGTGTTATATGGAGGTTGTAGACGTGCGTATACCACGCGCTGAATAGGAAAGTGCGATTATTATAGAAGCACATATACATAAACATATACATAGCATGCTGTGCTTTGTACGATAATACAGACGCACGTAATTGCTTGGATAGTGGTCATTTTCAATGGCACTTTATAAATATAATATAACGAATGTCTTATTCTGTTGATTGTTCAGGGGTAAGAGACGTGTTTGATAGCTGCAGATCTTCCCGATATTCATTGCTTTTTACGACTAGACAAAATCTGCATGATATGGTAAATTAGCCTTAAACTTACTTCAGCGACATTTGACACTGTATATATCAAAGGCTCCGCCTAAGAGCCAACCCGTGAATAAGAAATGCTAACGCGTAACGCAATATTGGGTAAGCTTATGTTTTCACACTGACACAGTTAATACTTTTTTTAAAATCAAGGATTCTTGACAAACGCAAAACGAAAAATACTACAGTACACAGTACATCACTTTCATAATGTCCAGTCCGAATAAGAAAAAAATGAAAAAAAGGAGATCCCGAGCGAGACTTGAACCTCCGCTCGGTAAACCACTCGGCCATTGTGACCACTGACTTAGAAACGGATAATTTTAATTACTTAAAGCTAGATACGCATCAAAACGCGTGTCTCGGTTGAAAAATCCTTTCAGATCGATTTTTATGTTGCATTAAAGACTCCAAATGCGAAACATCTTTACGCTTATTGTTGTTTATATTCGTTTACAAGAAATTAGTTATTGTTATTGCTGGATTCACGCTGTTCTTGTTACGAAACGCATTCGAAACAAAGCGTTACGTCACTAAGTTTACAGCTGATGGAGTGAGTGAGCGAGTAAGCGAGTGAGTGAGTGAGTGAATTAGCCACCGCTACCGATAACCCGTTCATTACGCTTGCGCGTATTCACGGATTAAAAATTGAATCAGCAGGGTTGTAACTAGGATTTGAGAGAGCAGATACAATGTCTTGTTGTACCGGTCTACAACTCAAACGAATTTTTGTATGAGCTCTATGGAGGTCCACGGGCATGCTCATGGTACGGTGCATTTACAAAATAGTTTCGCCCAAATTTCGGAAAAGAAATTGTTATGAGCAGACCTTAACTTTGCATAAAAATGCATGAAGCGGGTTCATTTATAAAAATAGCGGTATGGTCAATGACATAGTTAAACCTTTCGCTGCCAGAGTCAAATCATGAGTCGTACAAGATGGTTCTACAGATTACGGGATTCTGTAGATGAATTCCCGCCGCTGGTGCTCGAAAAACACCCTAAAAGGTACTCGTTTTGTGGGTGCAGCTCAAATTCATGTTCACCCCTGAGAGGTATCAACTCTAAAAAAACACGTGATATTCTGCCATATTTTTCGGCTTTATACCGTAAAAGGTACAGCAATAATTCTAACGGTGGTCATTTTATATTTTTGCACTCTAAGCGGTACCAATCTACAAATTTTGACCCCTAAAAGGTACACGAGCACCCCCCGTCATTTTTATATGGGAATTTCCCCCGGGCCCCCTTTCGGGCCGGGATAAAATCCTACAGTGTGATCATTAATATGAAAGCTCTTAAGCGCTACATTCTTATGGTGCTGTTTATTGTCAGTTCAGTATTTCGCCGAATTTCAAATAATTTTTTTGAAATGTTTATCTACTCTTGGCAGCGAAAGGGTTTAAGCCGTTGACCGAGGGTTATCTACACCCCTGTAATGATATCAGTTGTATCAAATATCATGTACATGTTACTTACCACAATAAATAAACTTCACTAATCTACCGATGTTGTTCCAAACTGAAATTCGTTCCTGTTTTAGTAGTTTGCTTGCCAGACTGAACTTTTCGATGAATCGATTGAGCAGTGTTCTCTCGACCCCTAGGAGGCCCTTAGACCAGTCACTTTACCCCACATCTTTTTTCTTATCCCAGGGGTATAAACAGGTTCAAAACACCCACCTTTCATACACCCGAGGGACTATGCTGGGGACTAGACCCACAAGATAGCAAGCAAGCTGCTATGGACCAGTCTGCATGGCCGGTCATGCCCTAATATACTCACGGCCTCGAACCGCGAAACATCCAGGCCTTCTTTCTTCTTACACTGTTACAATCAGTCATAGTTCGTCTGTTACATGAAAAGCGTAGTTTTTTTTTTTGACAACGGTGATATCAGCAGTGGGGGTCCTGCAGATTAATAGATCGTTTTCACGTGACGTCACGACAGATCCGCCGCCATATTGGTGGACCACTTTCGATTGCGTAATAGCAATAATAGGGTGCAATGCAAGTCATATCCCCATATCTACAGTTGTCGCATTTTAGAAATGAATACTTCGGGATGTGAAGCAAAGTCTGGGGAAAATCTTTATTTGACTTGTTCTTTCCTATTTCGAAATATGCTAAGAAGTTGGAATCGCGAGTTAAGCAGCGTTATTTGGAGAAAATCTCGGCAATTAGAATCCATCCCATATCAACATTTATTCTAGCAGTTTAAAACTTTCCGATGCCTACACTAGGAGCTTATAATAAAACAGTGTCCGTATTTATAGTTAGCGTACTACAAAGCCAAATCATTGCTAGAGACAAGTTTGTTTAACGAAGGTGAGACATTTCCAGCGATGACTCAAAATCTCGATTTTAATCAACACGGAAAGAGAAGGAACAGTTTCGTCTGCTCATTGCCTAGGTTGTAAGGCTGGGCAAGCAGAATCCTTTTCAAATTATATGGCGAGTGTTTGTTTGGAACTAATCAAGAAGCATAGACAACACCCCGGCTCAGTGATAAACTCAGTCATGTACACAAGTTGTGTATATGCGAGTAGAGAATTTTTAACGATCAGTTTGAAAGAGAGACTAGTGGGCAGCAATTGCGAACTATAAGCTGCAAAAGTCATTTATTTATCCTACATATTTCGTTTAACTATCGTAGACTTCATCAGGGAGTTTTAGGTCTGTATCGAAGCCATAAAAACGGAAATCGCACGAGCGCAAACAACAGCCGAGAATGTTTTGGTCGAATTTGCGTAAAAGGAAAGGCGAAACCGTATGAAATATTTCAGTAGGGCAAGACATGAAATATTCTTGGGGGCTTAGTTTTAGCTTTTGGAGATTCGTTCTCGAACACAATATCAGACATTTGTCCTCCGGGTTTCGGGTTCGCTTTTTTTTGCTGCGATTTTTTCGGCTACAATCGCTTTGGCTTTTTTTGTTCCTTTTGATTCCTCTCTCTGTTCTCGCTGCGACGCTTGTTCGACGTTTCTTTTATCCTGTTCTTTTTTGTGTCGTTCCCGAGTACTAACGAAACCCAGTCAATATTATATCTATCCCTGTTATAGCCGCTTGTCCAGAAAATTGAAACAAAATATCTGGCTTACACACTATCTGCACTATCGTTCAAAACTCGTCCGTAAGGATTCTGCCCGACTAATAGCAGAAATCCATCGCGATCGCCTCTCTTGCGGCAATTTGTCGGTTTCTTTACTTTGATTCATAACTGCAGAACGTACTCAAGTGAAATAAATACCCCTATCTCGACCGCTTTTGCTTCCACATCGAACAATTGATCACAGCACCCGTATAATTAAGAGGACGCGACTCGGGTTTGTTTACAGTTTGGTCCACCAATATGGCGGCGTAGCAACGGTTGTCAAGATTTTTGTCACGTGAGTGAAAACGATCAAAACTCTGGGACAAACACAAAACGATTTTTAAAAAACAAGATGCGATTTGTTTACGATTTCCTTTGAAACAAACTCATACTAGCTGGAAAGAACACAGCCAATTTTCATTTCTTTATTAAATTCTCTGCTTACAAAAACACCCAGTATGTGCTAAGTTCATTTTCTACTGTTTGACTACAAATTGGTTTGAATCAATGTGGTCTATTCGCATCCAGCCTCTTCGAGATCAGGTTTTTGTCTTATAGTCAGACATTTCTTATACACCAAATTGAAGAAACGTTGTCGGATGAAAAGCATAAATCATGAACGATGCGACCCAAAGGTTTACTGGGAAGTTGGAAAAATTAATCTTCGTCTGTCACAGAATACACATTTTATTAACACAGGATGCATAAATCCATGCTCCTAAATGTCTCAAACAAAGAAAACATATTGATTATCAAGAAATGGAATATTACTAGCTTGCCAAAGCTGCCTACCCAGAATCCCATTCGGTCTCATCGTTCATGGTTTATGATTTTCACGCGTCAACGTTTCTTCAATTTGGTTTATGCCCACCTACAATGACTACTACCTCCATTTTAAAAGCGGTCACTCATTTGTACATAAGACCTAATTTCTTTTTAGTCAAGTCACTTTATCGGAGACATCTTGAAACACCTCTCCCTGACGACCTTCAATCCTGGCATTTTGTGTGGTCGCCTTCGAGAACTGCAGACGCTCTTGAGCAAAGCAAATAGTGAAAAACGAACACTATTTATCAGTTTGAAATTCCTTTTCTTAATTAGATTTTTATTCTTTATAAAACTTAAGTCTTAAATAATGATAAAGAAAAGGCAGACTTTTGATTATGTGTACATCACCGTACTTGTGATTATGTCTCAAGATACTTTGCTTTTAATAATTATACAATAATTACATAATCCTATGACATTTTCACAATTCGTGATTATATATTGTCAGGTAAAATGTCACGTATACTGAAATAGAATCTAACTTGACAAAATAATCTCTTTAGAAGAAATAAACCCATATTAATCATTTGAAAGCACTCACCCGCAATACATTTATTTGTTATAATATTACGTTTTGTTTGTGCAACTTGAAAAATCATAAGCCTATTTTTTTCGCTTATCTCGATCTTTTCGGATCTGTATGGTCTTCGTTTCTTTACGGTACTAATTATAAGCTCCTCCTAGGCATGTTTGTATTTTAAGAAACTAAATGATTAGGTGCAGTATTCGTCCGACCTTCCTCCTTTAGTTTGTTGCAAGAAAGTAAAGACAACTTTTACATGTAAGTTACACCGAATGATCACTGTTAAGCAAACAAGGTTCGAAAAGCTATTGAGCACTTCTTCCACGCGGTGCTGTTTTTTTCTTGTGATAGTTTAGCTTCTATGTTATTTTAATTTTGGCACTTTCTTCACTCTACTTCTGGGGGCACTCAAACAGGGCAGGGTGTTGCTAGTTTGAGAGCTTGAATGGCTCCAAGGCGCGGGCCAGCTTGTGTACACCAGATAAGCACTGGGCCCATGCAGTCTGCGCGGCTGGAAACCTCTTGATAATGAGCCATGATGTGAACATAAACAAGCAAAAATACATCGTCCAACGGATGTTACGCAACCTATAAAACAACACAGTAAAACAGCTTCAGAAAAACTCTTGTGATTCGGGTAGTGTGGCATATACCAAGTCCCGAGTTATGTCACAAAGAATACAATAGAACGAGAACAAAACGGAGTTCGTATAGAACAACAACACAATAGACGTGACAATAGAACAACACAATAGCCTTGGTATATGGAGCACCCGGGGAGGGTACTATCATACATAAACTAAATGAGTATGTACCGCTGTGAAGGATATGGTTTTCACACAGCTTAGTCTGGGATAGGGTATAGAAATCAGAGAGTTTTGAAAGAGCCTTACATAAACTAGTCTGGGATGGGGTGTGGATTTTCGTTGTCTAGTCTTAGTAGTCTAGCATATGGTTGCATAATGCAGCTGAACATGGTCTGGCAGACATTTGGAAAATGCAAGGCGAAATTTACTTGGAACTTACTTGCGGAGGCGACTTTGTGCCACAGGAATATTAGCCAAATCTTCCTTCAGAAGAAACTTCTTAATGCCGATATGAAAATGCATAAAATAGGTGTCCCAGTCTATGCTCTCCACATCAAAACTGAACATCTGAAAAGAAGACAAAGTACATGTACATGTAGTTAACCAAGATTTGTTTTACTTGCGACACTTTTGAAATTGCTGATCCGGTAGCACGAGTGTCCCAGAAGCTCAGTTGGTTGTAGGGTCTGACCGGTTTCCCCGAAGGTCATAGTCGGGGACTCAGATTTATTCTTTGTCTCATGTTTGTGGTATTCTGAACATTACATCTAACACAAAATGGTAGGTAAAGGTTAAGTTTGCATTGGAGCCTAGTGGCCCATTAGGCCGGTAATTATCTCCGGTTTCTGCAGCATTAAGTGACTAGGATTATTTCTACTCCCTCCTGCCAGATGGGGTTCTGGTCCATAGCAGGGTCCCCCCCCCCCCCCCCCCCCCCCCCAGCATTTAATTCGTCATTACCCATTTATACATCTGGGTAGAGAGGCACTGTGTGAGTAAAGTGTCTTGCCCAAGAACACAACACAATGACCCTGGCCAAGTCTCAAAGCTGGACCCGCCCGATCTGGAGTCCAGTGCACTGACCATTAGGACACCGCGCCTCCCACACTCCAAAATGGTACAAGCAGTTATTTGAAATCTGAGGGGAGATGGGTGGAGTGTTAGGGCACTGCTTACCTGCCGGTCCTGTGGACTCATGTCCTCAATCAAACCACGATAATTTTCCATTGAAAACTGCAAATCAAAAAGAAAGAAATATTTTATAATTGTTGTGTTTTCATGATTATGACCAGAGGCTTGCTTTTTGCGTCGACGAAGGAGACGCTTCCTAATCTTGTCGGCTAAGCGGAACGAATCGAGAAATGTGTCGGTACCAAATCTGCGCCATTTTGAAACGTCACAATAGTATCCAGCATTCTTAGCGCGTCGTCTAGGCTAAGCGGAACGAATCGAGAAACTAGACATCATCCAACATCACTAGGCATCATACAGGATACTGGAACACGAACTTATTCCCAAAGTGTCGGTACCAAATCTGCGCCATTTTGAAACGTCACAATAGTATCCAGCATCGCGTGGAAATCAGGCATCATCCTGGGGAGCTGGGGTTTCGAAATGTCACATGTGAATAATCTATTTGTCTTGATTTAGTTTCGGATATTTTCCCGATTTTGGAATCGTACGGCTCAATATTTCGATGCCTAGTAAAAGTACGCAGTGGAAAAATTGGACGAAGGTTCTTCTCCGGACCAAGTAAGTTGTTGGGTCTCTTTGGAATCAAGCAAGAAGTTACAGATTTTCCTCGCTGCTGTTCTGGTATGTTTTGAATGTTCTATCTTGATTTTGCTGTGGTTCTCTGCCTGATTTGGGAAGCTTTCACCTAAATACCGACGTCGTTCTTCGCGATGTTCTACGGTACGGTGCAATTCGCTTATGTCTTGTAGCAATAATTCACGGACCGGCCGCGCCAGGCGAACGCAGATAATTTAACTTTACAGTGCTCGAAATTGCGCCTGTATCGGGCGCATTTGCGACTAAAGATTTCGCAATTTTGTGACTAAAATTTGTCTAGCTAATAAAGGAATTATATTCAACAGTCTTGTGTCTTACTTGCAATTGGTAGTTGTAATTTTATCCGAAAAATCTTGCGAAATTTCACGTTGAATGTTGCGTGACTTAAACGTCGAAATTTCTCATTTCCGGTTCCGGTATTGGTACATGTACTGAGGAGTATGATTTCAGAATCGGAGAAATAACCGAAATGAAATTAAAACAAATATACTATTTATATGTCGGAAAAATCTGAGACCTTTCGGAGTACACAGCACGGCAGGATTTTGCCCGATTCCACGGCGATAGCGTGAATTTGTTTGATGACGGCCCGACGTTTTTACCTGCGTGACATATCTCGCGACATAGCCCTTTTCAACAGTGGCTGAATTAATTCATGAAACTGAGGTACTAGGCTAAGACGAGGTGCCACGGGATAAGGAGACGCACTATAATCTATGATTACTACTAGTATTATCTTCATAATAATAAGAGTGCAACATGTTAAGTTACCATAATTAATTTTATTAAACTCAGTATTAGCTTGGAAAACAAAAGCAGTGAATTATAGATCACATTTGTACCTCCCAGCTTCTTGAGGTAAAGTAGATTAAACTTCTGGTGGCTCTCTCCAGTTTGCCATAAAGCTTATTCATTCTGTACAGGATTAAAAAAAATCATAATTAATTGGTTATTGCATAAAATCCCAAGTAAAGCTTCCAGAAGACAACTTACTCCGACATATGGTGCCTGTTTTAGGATCGCCGTTTTCTGTTTTTTTTTTTTGCCTTATTACTTCGCAATAACGTAATAGCCTGTTACATGGTATATATTCCGACACATTAAATTCAAGGTCAAATTGCTACTCTGTAATGCACAGTCAAACCTCTATAAAGTGGTCACCCTCAGGGAATAGTGAACTGACCGCTTAAAAGAGGTCAAGTTTACAGCAAATATGGGGAGCGATTTAATTCCAGGGATTTGTTAAGTGACCGCTTAATAGAGGGCCGCTTAAAAGCGGTTTGATTTAAATGTCACTTTGATACAAAGTTATGCAAACTTGTAAAGTTTGTTATAAAATTCATTAATAATTCATAAGAATAATACAAAAGAAATGAAAGTTTTATGAAGGTTTGTAAATCATGATATGGAACAGCTAACAAGCTTCATCGCTATTGTCCTTTTATAAGTAAGATAAAATATTTACAGCACAAATGTATGAATATTAACAATGGGTATATTTTAATAGCTTTGGGGTTTATTTTAATAAGGTGTGATTTTTGGGATAAATGAGTAACCCTTGAGTTTTGCCTGGCCCCGGTTGTTCAACAGCGGATAGCGCTATCCACTGGATTAATTACTATCCAGCAGATAACACAAAGTATTTTGTTAATACTTATCCACTGGATAGTGATTTATCTAACGGATAGCGCTAATTCCACCTTTTGAACAACCGGGGCCTGGTGTATATGTTGTGGTTCAATTTTTTCTATGGTTTAAAAATTTTCAAACCAGTTTGATTTTTGTTTTCCTTTGTCTCAGAATATGATAATGAATCTGAGACAAAGGAAAATAAAAACTAAACTGGTTTGAAAATTTTTAAACCAAAGAAAAATTTTAACCACAACATATACACTGTAAGTGAACAACGATTTTTGAGCTGATTTTCTGGGCATAAAAGGTCAAGTTATACACTGTTAAATATGGTACTTACATAGGTCTCTGTCCAGAACAAAATGACAGAGTGTCTGCGATAAATGCAGGAATTTTATGACTGATATAACACCAATAGAAATGCATTAACCTAAAAGAAAAATATTAACATCAATAAATACATAACATGGCATAAAATGTCACAAGATGTTGCAGCTGAAAACCAAAGATCTTACAAAACATTTCTGCCACTTTAAAAAAATTACTGTTGAGAATTCTAATGATTCTCCACTATCTGTACTTAAGCAATATAATTGAACAATGATGGAATAATTTGTCTTCTGTTAAAACCTGTTAATTAACCCTTTCACTTCCAGAGTCAAATACAGAGACATGTAGTTCAAAAAGTGTAGTTCTAACTTTTGAGTCTTTCGACAAAATTCCATGGTGGGATCATTCATATGAAAGTTGAAATCACTTCAGCAGTACTGTGGCATGGCACTATTTGTTTTCGAATATATTATAAAATGAAATTTGGGGTTTTTCTTGAGTTTTCATTTGTGTTACCCTTGGGAGATATTAAGGGTAAATCTGACCACCCAGTTAACACAACAACATTTTTATGGCCTATTGGTGAAAGTAATGGAGTTCCACTGTACCACATCAGAAATCATTTTTGTCTGCTGTTTTTATAACAAACTTCTGTGGGATTACATACAGTTTTAACTTACAGTGGTATATCACAATTTTTTTTTAAGTACTATTAAATGCCCTTAGAATGTTCATTTTAGTTTATGTTTGGAAAATACAGCTTAATTTTATTGCAATGTAATTCAGCTTTAGTTAAAACAGGCTGATGAACACATCCTCATTTTCTACAATTTAGAGCGACAGTCACCTGCATTACATTTTATTGTATTTTAACAATCTACTCACTTTCTTGACTCAAAGGCGAAGTTAGGTCGTCTGAAGACACCCTCAAGGGGATATTTGTAAAAATGATCCCTGAGAAATGTACCTGCAATAAATAGAAATCACTTTATTTAAATGTGGAAGTATTTAGCACTACAGTGCTAATTGGGAACACTATAAATCATTGAAATAAATATCCAAAATAAACTAAACATTATTAAGAATCCCAACTGGTTGGAGGCTAACCAGTTGGCTATATATAGTATTTAAGGATTTAAACAAGGGGCTACCTTGCTACAAACCCAGGGGGGGGGAACTCCCATATAAAAATGACGGGGGTGCTTGTCGTACCTTTTAGGGGTCAAAATTTGGAGATTGGTACCGCTTAGGGTACTAAAATCTAAAATGACCACCGTTAGAATTATCACGGTACCTTTAAGGGTATGAGCCGAAAAAAATGACAGAATATAACACGTGTTGTTTTAGAATTGGTATCTCTTAGGGGTAAAAATTATTTTGAGCCATGCCCATCAAATGAGATTCTGGTACCTTTTAGGGTGTTTTTCGAAAATTTCCGACGAGCACCCCCGTCATTTTTATATGGGAGTCCCCCCCCCCCCCCCCCCCCCCCCCCCCCCCCCCCCCCCCCTCCCTTGAGGTAGGTGGCTGTGACAGATAAGGGACCATAAGTCCCCATCCCACTAGGGCGGTCTGGTAACTGGCGGTGAGAGGCGAAGTAGGCGGCGGTACACTGCCAGTAGCCGGCTTCTACTGAAACCCCTGAAACCGGGACCTCCGGATTACAAATAAGCACCTCTTAACCACTCAACCATGCTATTTCCATAAATTGAGTGAGCATTCCCTTGGAGTTTAACTCAATTTCATAGAATATCTTTTAACATTTGAATTGTAAATATAATTTATAATACTTACACACACTGCCCCAGGTACATCCATTTAACATTCCTGTTGTTAGATGATAAATTGGAATGCTTGAATGTCTGTGGAAAGAAAACAATTTTTTATTCAATAAATCGTTTTTAAAACTTCAATTATTGAGTTGGTAACAAAATCCTTCCAACAGTTATTTAGAGGTTGGCCGCCTGAAAACTGGCTGATGATTTTGGTTCAAAAAATTAATAAATTTCTCTGATATGGGGTTATTTAAAAGCCTTCACCTTAGCATTCATAAAAATGCTATTGGTTTGATCCAAAAGTAATATTTAATTTTTTAACAATTAATTTAAGTTTCACATGTTGGGTACTATTTTTATGCCGCTGAAACACAAATAAATCACAAACCTTGCCGTTGCTGTTAAAAAAATAACAATTCACTCGAGATCAGGCCCAATAATATTTTCAATCTACAGATACATCATAGATTGTAGTTTGCTCAGCTACATCTCAGACCTAGATCAATTTCATATTTTAACAGTAAACAACAGGTTATTTTACACAAATAGTCGGCCTCTGAGCCAAACATGAAAATAGCTACCAACCAAAAAAATAAATTTATTATTATTTTGGATCCAACCAATTGCATTTTTATAACTGCTAAAGGTGAAGGCTTTTAAATAACCCCATCTCAGAGAAATTGATTTTTCGAACCAAATCCTCAGCTTATTTTTAGGAAGACAACCTCTCAATAAGTCAGTAATTTCACCTCTTGGCAACTCTGTGCCAACCAATGGCAAGCATCATGTTAGCAGAGAAGTCCACAGGGATTATGTCTGCCAAGGCATTGAAATCACCAATCATTGACCGCAGCATACCTTTTCCAGCCTGTACAAAATTAATAAATAAACAATGTCGGCAACGTTGACAACTGTGTTGAAGATGGCCGGCAACTGTGGTGAAGATGACTGGCAACTCAAAGTTTGAAAATTGACTAAAGGACAACAACCATGGGAGACTATCTTGAGTTCATGACGGCCTATTTTTCTTGTGTAGGCGGCAACCTCAAATTTTAATGATATATATATATATATATATATATATATATATATATATATATATATATATAGTCTGCAACCATTTAATAAGAATAATTACTGCTCCTGATGAGTTGGGCACTCTTTGAAAACCGTTCTTCCCAGTTGAATTATATATAAACTATCACAAGCATCCAATTAATGATTAAAGCAACCTTCATAATAAATTATTTAAAGATAACATTTTTTTGAGTCTTCATTTGTGATTGTGCATAAATCTACTAGTGTTCTATCATGAATGCTGTTCTCTTATTGGCTACGCTACTCGCTATTTATTCTATTGTAGAAAGTGAGTAGAGTGAGTAGCCTAATGGCGGCTGCTTCTTCACATTTTCGAAGTGTCTGTAAAGTTTTGAACGTCTAGTTAATTTACACTAAAACAATATTTAGTCGATTATTCACTCTTGATTTCTATCACATGATAGTTGATTCGGGCTTCGCCCTCATTAACTATCACACGATAGAAATCTCGATCTCATAATCTAATTGTTAAATATGCAGAGCAAAATACAAATGTAAGGATGGAATATTGTACATTTACATTTGTATATAGATATATATAAATGTTGTGGTTCAATTTTTTTCAAACCAGTTCATTTTTTTTTCAAACCAGTATATATTTTTTTCAAACCAGTTTATTTTTTTCAAACCGGTTTATTTTTTTTTAACCAGTTTAATTAGTGTTTTTTTATTTCTTAACAATTTCTCTTGTTTTTTTTCCTCTGCGCATATCATTAAAGGTATTGACAATGTTTCTGCAATAGCCCTTATCGTAGATGAGTATGCCACGCCAACATATCAGCGGTTTCTCGCTTTCTTGACCCTATAGTCTCATTTTGATGTTTACGAGAACCTCTGACGACAATGAGACTATAGGGTCAAGAAAGCGAGAAACTGCTGATATGTTGGCGTGGCGTGGCGTATAAATAGAAATGTAATTTTTTTAACTTTCATTTATTTTTAAGTATCAATTTATATAGTTATTGTAAATTATTATTATTACTATTTTTAATAAAGATATTTTCCATTCCAAATCACATTATCATCATCATCATCATCATCATTTTTACTTAGTTTTAATTTGGGGCAGTTTTGACCCCAAAAGTTGCTGTTTTGCGGCGGTCAGCTTGACAATGGCACCCAGAGGTGTGTGAGAAAGATATTTTCCATTCCAAATCACATTATCATCATCATCATCATTTTTACTTAGTTTTAATTTGGGGCAGTTTTGACCCCAAAACATGAAAATCTCCATGATAAAGCTTTCTTAATACCCTGATTACTTGCTACACATTTATACAGTGCAAACATCAAAATACCAGCAGAACTTACAGCAACAAACAGCCCACTTGGCCCATTGAAATTGTCAACCCATCCCTGCAAAGGAAAATGCAATTTAGGTTTAATGAAACCTCTTTAGATTTTCTCTCAGATCAGCCACAACCTCTGGGAAGGATAACCCTAGAACAGATAAAGGCAGACAGATGCCTTACCCTGCTGTACAAGATAGTATACAGCCTTGTGACAGTTAAACCTAGTAATGCACTACAGAAGCGGTCAAGGCAAAGTAGAAACACAATAAAAAGCCACCTGCACTCATTCATGTCTATCAGTTGCAAGACTGAAAAGCATAATCAATCATTCTACCCTAAAACTGTTAGCTATTGCAATACATTCAGTAGAATCCCAGAAAGCATCTTTGTTAGGGCTGCAGGCAACCCACAGGCATTTATATAAATTATTAGGAGCCTGATTTTGGAGCTAATGTAGACTAGTCCAACCGCCCAGCTAATAATCCTCGAAATGAGGAGGGATGCTGTATTGGAAAATAATTATAATGAAATGAAAATTTGGGTAACAAGGTGCCAGTGGTACTTACCTCATAGGGTTCTTTCCATGATGCACCAATGATTGACGGTCTAAAAATTGCAATCGGAAAATTGTCTGCCTCCTGAAGTAACACATGCTCAGCCAAACTCTTGGTATAGGTATATGTGTTGGGTCGCTTGCCAATCAAATGTGGCGTCAATGCATTTACCATGTCATTTTCCATCCATCTGTTGCAGACAAAAAAGGATTTTTAATAAATTTAACCCTTTCAACCCCAGAAAAAATAAATTATGGAGCATTTAATGTAGTTTTAACATTTGAGTGGGCAAAATCCTATTGTGTGACCATTCAAATGAAACCTCTTCAGCAGTACTTTTGTATGGTACCATTATTTTGTAGTCACACCGCCCTTTACTTGGTTTGAACATCTGAAGCAATATCTGACTACTTTTTTGCAATAACGTGTAGTTCCAGAAAAAATCCATACCCACCCCATGGAAGGTCAGTGGAAATTCCTAGGGGGTGGGGGGTCTTAAAAGCCAACATTTTAGAAGCAAAGTATGAAGCTAAACTGGAATTTCCTGGGGGGAAGGGGGTTGCTAAACAAAAAACCATCCGTGGGGGGAGTATGGATATTTTCTGGAACTGCACAATTATACATTTAGTGGGAAGGGACGTCCATGGAAAGGAGAAAGGAGAGATTGGGAAGGGGGTTAATTACCAAGGTGGTGGGAAATGAGAGAATTTAATAGCAAACAAATCTCAAAGCATTGCATAATATTTTGCAATAGAAACAGTGAAAAGTGGCAAGAATGTTCAAGGAAGGGACAGGAACCAGGAAGTTTAGACCCCTCCACCCTCCCCCCTCCCTTCCGAGGCAGACGTGGGCTAAAGAGGAACTGGGGAGAGAGGGAAAGGATGCCTACAATAAAAAACCCCTCTTGTTTATTTCTGTAGACGCTGGTGGCCGCAAAATTCCATTTGACTAATTCCCGCTGGGCGGAAGTCAGCGTAAAAGCACAAGCCAGTTTCTGATTAGGGAACGTATTGATAGTTGACATTATTGGATAACCAGGAAATTGGTAGGTGTAATGCAAATAGCCTGGGTTTTAATTGCAGGCTTTTCTTCCCTTCTCCCCCTCCCCATTTTTCACGCTCCCTCCCCCCTTCCCGTTGGCTACCCTGCCGCTTAATAACTCAGAGTTTCAAAGTCATGTACCATAAAAACCGGTGTATAATTCACACTTTTTTGCCCAAAATTTTTGCTCAAACTTAGGGGTGAGGCTTATCTGTGGGAACAACTGCAATAGGTTATCATGCTTTCCGTTGATATAAGTTAACCAGACTTTTTGAGCCTTGAATTAAGATGATATTTATTTGAGGTGTGCAACATGGAGCAAACATTCTTTAACTTTACATGTAGATGGTGTAGAAAAGTGAGTCTTGTTCCTCTAACAGAGCTGGCAGAGCACCTCTGAGAACAAAAATTAAATTGAAGAATCCCCCCCCCCCCCCCTACGGTAGGTCACTGGAAATTCTGAGGGGGAAGGGTGCTCAAAGGGAGAAATTTTCAAGGGAAGGGGAGGGGCTCACGTTGAGCCTTTTTGCGTTCAGTTTTCTAAACCCATCAATATAAAAACTAAAGATTGTTGCTAGTCTTTTTTCTCTCGCTCTCGCTCTCACTCCCTTTCCCTCTTCTCTATCTTTGCGTGATTTTCAGGCTGATCAGGGTAAAAAAAAATCTTGTTTGGGCTAGTTGTAGTGAAATTGCTGTAATTTTTGTTGACCACGTTTTCAAAAATTCAGCTATTTATCTGCCTCTCAAAAACGGGAATGTTGAATGAAATTGCCATAATATTATTTTTAAGTTAATGACAATTAAAAACAAAATATAAAGAGTAAAATAGCATGCAAGACTTTCACGTGAGAGATTGTTTTATTAGTAATTGTCGGATTCTAATAAATTTGCTTAATAAAAACAACATCAAGCAAAATTTGAAACCTTCAACACAACGCAAAACCTTCCGTGGGGGGGGGGGGGGGGGGGGGGGGGGGGTGGGTGGGTATGGATATTTTCTAGAACCACACATTTAAGGATCCGCATCAAACACATAACGCATGAATGTGAGCATTGTGACTTAATAAATTGTAAAATTTAGCCTCCAATTGTCAAAATACCTGTGTTAAACAGTGTTCACTATCTTTGTCAGATATTTTGAAGCTTTTAGCAATGAAGGAACACCGAAGATGAACGAAAGAAGCAAAGAAAAAAGTCTGTAAACAAGCAGCCATCTTGGTTAACCTTTAAACGAGGCTAAATAAAAACTCAAGACATTAGCACGCTTACCAACAGGGTTCTCCGGAAGCTCCGGCGACCGGAGAAAATCGCCGTCTACCAGTCCTGGGGCCGCCGGCTAGTCAGAAAATATTTGAGGGAAGATAAGGATAAATCCTTCCTACATGAATTTTCTTTCCAAAACTTGCATGGCTATAAAAACAAATCCTTCATAGCCATAATTTTTATAATTTTTTCCACAATCATGTCTGGTTTTCGAAGTGGCAGACTATTAAAATAACAACTGAGCGAGAGATTTTCGCAACCACACGTGGCCGGCACAGAAACAGCACGGAAAAATTTTACACGTGTATTCACAACATCGCAGCGGAATCTCAGGCTGAAGAATGAAGCGAACAAAGCAACAATCGTTGTTTATAGCCTGGAATAAAAGACCCAAAGAAGGCACATAATGTGTTAAGTTTTTGTTTTGTTTGTAAGTTGAAGTTTTAGTTATAACTGCAGTGAATTTACTCGTAATTCAGTTTAATATAAATCGTTTGTACTTAGAGCAAGCCGCTTTGAGAGCCGTACACGGAAATTTTAAAGATTCATATTTGAATAAGACTTACTTTGTAAATAAAGATTCATATTGATTTGAAACACAACAACCAAAACATAATTTTGAGGAATCACTGCAATGCGTTCTTCAAGCTCGGCGCTTTAAAGATCTGTAATTCTGTACCATCACGGAAAACGTGACCGCGTGCCCATTTTCCCGGCATCATCTTTGAAGTGCATTTTTTACTAGTATAAATGTTGTAGAATTTCAATCCAATGGTAGGAACAGAACCAAAAACCCAGACTATCCGTTAATGTTTTATTTCTGTACAATATGAACTACGCCGTTGATCACTTAGAAATAACAGCTCCCAGTCACACCATTTCTTGATCCACTTCTAACGGAAGTACCATCGAAGAATATGCATCCATGCATAACTAACTGTGAAGTCCACGGTAAATAGTCAGGCAGGTACAAGAATAAATGTAAGTTTCAATCGGTAAGCCGTTCGGTTGTTTCCCAAACTATTTCTAAAAATGACCTTTTCATGTATTCAAGAGTTGCCCACAAAGAAAGTCTACGCGAAAATTTGTACTTATTAAAAACAACCACAAACAGTCATCAAGACTCAAGTTTTAATAATACAATAAGCTTAAAGCTTATTGTATTATTGGTTTATTTTGGAGGACTCTTCAAAACTCTTAATTCCATTATCTTAGGTACATGGGAGTTATCATTCATCGCTTTGAGATCTCGTTCCAATTTTATTAGTTTCGTATTTCACAGTACGTGCTTGATCAGTACAATAGAGCACTCTAGGTCATTGATGTTGTCAGTTGTTGTACACTCGCATGTAATATCGTGGGTACGTTCTTGTTTTCCCGTTAGTGAATTGTGAAATCATCAAGGAGCGTTGACATTTCCCGCTGCGATTGACTCGTACTTGCTTGATGAGAGGCGTCGGAACGCAGTGATCGGCCCTTTCTCATCAAATCTGTTCTCGGGTCCTGTTGCCTTGTCTCCATTGAATTCAGTGCCTAAGAAAGATTCACATGAGCGTTGCATCATTGTGGACTTAAGTTGGCCTGCTGGCACTTCAGTGAACGATGGGATTTCTTCCTCGATTTTCCTGGGTGAAGAAATCTCACTCACCTATCCGACAGTGGATTGTATTGCGTCACTTATCTGGTCTACTGGTCCGAGCTGTTTAATTTATAAACGTGATTTAAAACGGGCTTATCGTCAATTTCCCGTTGACCCTCGGGACTACCCATTATTAGGTTACTGTTGGCAACATGATTTATATTTTGACGTTGTTTTGCCGATGGGATTGGGGTCGGCCGCGATGGCCTGTCAGCGCATTACTACGGCTGTGTGTCACATATGTGAGGCTCAGGGTCATCCCACTCTCAGTTATCTGGACGATTTCATTGGCGTGGCTACATCAGACACATGAATGGGGTTAGTTTCTAGAGAAACTGTGGTGCTGCGTCGGTGGGGGGATGAAACACGAGAATTTAGTTTTATCGACTGAGTCGATAAGGTAAATTGACCACCGTAAAAAGATTCAAATAGCTGACGTTTCGAGCGCTAGCCCTTCGTCGGAGCGAATCAAGGAATTGTGGGTAGTGTGTGGTTTTATATAGTAAGCGGTGGAGCTACGCTATTGGTGGAAATTTGGTGACGTGAAAAACAAATGTAGATTAGTTGAATGAAAAGCGTTCGTTGATTCCGTGGGGTTTGAGAGTGCCGATTTGAAAGATGATTTTTTGTTCTAGGTTTTTACGGCTTTCTGTGTTACCCTGGTGTAGGGAAAGGCCGCAGATTGTCATGTGTTGTTTAGAATGGTTAGTAAGATTAAAATGGCGCGCGACTGGTTTGGATGCGTCTTTGTCATTTTTTTCAACGTCTCGGAGATGTTCACGAAAACGGTCGCCCAGTCTTCTCCCTGTTTCGCCAATGTATATCTTTTTGCAAAAAGTACATGTTATGCAGTAGATAACATTTACGGAGGTGCATGTAAAACGATCAGTGATTTTAATAGATCGTTTGGGTCCTGTTATTTTGTCCGCGTTGTGAATGAAAGGACAAGTATTACATCGTGTGCGTGTGCATTTGAAAGTTCCCGGTACATCGTCAGATTTCAGTGCGCTCGTAACTAGAAAGTTGCCAATGTTTTTGTCACGTTTGAATGAAATTAGTGGGGGTTGTGAAAAAATTCTGCCTGTTTCGGGGTCGTTTTGGAGTAATTTGAAATTTTTTAAAATGATGCTTTTGACTGTGTTGTTGTGTGGGTGGAAAGTGAGGGTGAATGGAATTCTCTCGTTCTCTTCCTTCTGTGGCGTTTGTAGTGCTGATTGTCTGTCGATCTGTTGTGCACGTTGTTGGCCCGTATTAACAACAGAGTCAGGGTACCCACGTTTCTTGAAAAACTGGCACATTTCTTCTGATTTGTTGGAAAAATCAGAGTCATCACTACATAGACGTCAAAGTCTGAGAAATTGAGAATACGGAATGGCGTTTTTAACGTGCGATGGATGTGAGGATGAATGTAACAGATAACTGTGGGAATCTGTAGGTTTGTAGTGCACACTTGTGGATAAACTGTTACCGTTGATTGAAATATTAATGTCAAGAAAAGCGACTGAGGTTTCGGAAATTTCCCAGGTATATTTTAGAGCGGGATGAAAAGTATTGACAGAAGTTAAGTGCAATTAAGAGCTTTTTTCCACGACAAAGAAGACAATTCTAACACCTCGGAAAAAGATGTTTTTGAAACACTCAACGTTCGCAAATCAAAATGGACTCCCCCAGAGGGCCAGTTTTCTTCTCTAGATTTTTTCGTCAAAAAATGTCGTCACGATGTCCAAAAACTTAAATTTAACCGCCACACCAAAATTTCAAACCTTTCAACAGGAGAATGGGCAGCGCTCAAAAGTCTTAGCAAACGACGCGACATTGTTATCAAAGCGGCCGACAAAGGCGGGGCGGTAGTTGTTTGGCGGACCGACCTTTACCGACAAGAGGCTTTTCGGCAACTTTCTGACACCGCTTTCTATGCCAAAGTTGATAAAGATCTCACTTCTACCAACCAAAAAATTGTCAAAGAAACTATCCAAGACCTCATTACTAAACAACAATTACCAGTTACCGCCAACAATCTCATCATCACTACTCCTAGAACCTCACGCGTTTATTTCAAACCTAAAATTCATAAACCAAACAATCCGGGCCGACCAATTGTTTCCGCTTGTAGCTGTCCTACCGAACTAATTTCTAGCTATTTAGACAAAATCATGGCCCCCATTGTCAAATCACTACCCTCGTACATTAAGGACACCAATCACGCACTCGAAATTTTCCGGGATTTCAGTTTTCCCAGCGAAAACAAATTAATTTTCACTATGGACATTACCTCTTTATATACCGTCATCCCCAATGACGAAGGACTTCAAGCACTAAAATATTTTTTCGACCAGCGCTCCATTCAAAACCCAAGCTCAGAAACACTGCTCCGCTTAGCCGAATTAGTTTTGACACTTAACTGTTTTTCATTTTCCCAAAACTACTACAAACAAGTAAATGGAGTCGCCATGGGCACCAAAATGGGACCAAGCTACGCTAACCTTTTTGTAGGCCACATCGAAGACAAATTTTTTAATCAGTACCACGGAACCAAACCCGAACTCTACGGCCGCTACATCGATGATTGCATTGGCGCTACCTCTTCCAGTAAAGAGGAACTTAATCAATTCATAACTTCTGTCAATACTTTTCATCCCGCTCTAAAATATACCTGGGAAATTTCCGAAACCTCAGTCGCTTTTCTTGACATTAATATTTCAATCAACGGTAACAGTTTATCCACAAGTGTGCACTACAAACCTACAGATTCCCACAGTTATCTGTTACATTCATCCTCACATCCATCGCACGTTAAAAACGCCATTCCGTATTCTCAATTTCTCAGACTTCGACGTCTATGTAGTGATGACTCTGATTTTTCCAACAAATCAGAAGAAATGTGCCAGTTTCTCAAGAAACGTGGGTACCCTGACTCTGTTGTTAATACGGGCCAACAACGTGCACAACAGATCGACAGACAATCAGCACTACAAACGCCACAGAAGGAAGAGAACGAGAGAATTCCATTCACCCTCACTTTCCACCCACACAACAACACAGTCAAAAGCATCATTTTAAAAAATTTCAAATTACTCCAAAACGACCCCGAAACAGGCAGAATTTTTTCACAACCCCCACTAATTTCATTCAAACGTGACAAAAACATTGGCAACTTTCTAGTTACGAGCGCACTGAAATCTGACGATGTACCGGGAACTTTCAAATGCACACGCACACGATGTAACACTTGTCCTTTCATTCACAACGCGGACAAAATAACAGGACCCAAACGATCTATTAAAATCACTGATCGTTTTACATGCACCTCCGTAAATGTTATCTACTGCATAACATGTACTTTTTGCAAAAAGATATACATTGGCGAAACAGGGAGAAGACTGGGCGACCGTTTTCGTGAACATCTCCGAGACGTTGAAAAAAATGACAAAGACGCATCCAAACCAGTCGCGCGCCATTTTAATCTTACTAACCATTCTAAACAACACATGACAATCTGCGGCCTTTCCCTACACCAGGGTAACACAGAAAGCCGTAAAAACCTAGAACAAAAAATCATCTTTCAAATCGGCACTCTCAAACCCCACGGAATCAACGAACGCTTTTCATTCAACTAATCTACATTTGTTTTTCACGTCACCAAATTTCCACCAATAGCGTAGCTCCACCGCTTACTATATAAAACCACACACTACCCACAATTCCTTGATTCGCTCCGACGAAGGGCTAGCGCTCGAAACGTCAGCTATTTGAATCTTTTTACGGTGGTCAATTTACCTTATCGACTCAGTCGATAAAACTAAATTCTCGTGTTACATCAGACACAGCCTGGCAAGGATATGAACATTGTGGTCAGCTACTGGAAGAACTCGGTCTCGACGAATCTCCAAGTAAAGCTTGCCCGCCCGCTACAATTTGCACTTGTCTGGGTGTACAATTCGACACGGTACAAATGACAATGTCCGTCACGCCTGAACGCTTGGATGAAATTCAGTCTCTTTTAGTTTCTTGGTCCGTTAGGAAATCCGCCACAAAAGCTGAACTTCAATCTCTAGTTGGAAAACTCTCGTTCGTGTCCAAATGCGTTCGACAGAGCAGATTGTTTCTGTCTCGTATTTTAGCGCTGCTGAGGCAAATTAAACGGAATTCTCATCACACTCGTCTCACCAGAGAGTTTCGTAGAGACATAGTGTGGTGGCTTCGCTTTATGCGGAGTTACAACGGCGTTTCGATGATCTCGTCTCTGTCTTGGACTGTGCCTGACACCGTCTTCTCTACGGATGCTTGTTTATCGAGCTGCGGCGGGCTGTCCCAGTCACAGTATTTTCACGTCGAATTCCCCCCCGACGTCCTCGTCCACTTTTCTGAAATTCATCTGTTGGAAGCGCTCGCAATTTTGGTTGCCCTTCGTCTGTGGGGTCACTCGTGGGCGGGATTACGCATTCAAGTTTTCTGTGATAATTCGGCCGTGGTCGCTGCACTCACGTCAGGGAAGGTGAAGGATCGATTGCTCGCCAGTATTTTGCGTGATATCTGGTATGTGGCTGCTTCACTGGGATTTGAACTGCGCGCGGTTCATCTGCCGGGTGAGGAGAATCGCGCTGCAGATTTCCTGTCACGATGGCATCTTGATCGCGCCTACGAAAAGCGTTTTCGTGGACTTTCCTTCTTGCCATGTTTAACTGAAGTCCCAGCGCCGCCGACCTTCTTTGAAATATACCATTATTAATTTCCTTTTGTGCTTGTAGATCGGGAGTTGAAAGAACTGCGGCAAGACTTGAAGGTCACACGCCGGGCGGCCTTCGCCGTGGGAACACATAAGAATCATCTTACGCAGTGGCGAACTTATTTTTTCTTTTGTATATATTTCTCGTTAGACCCTTTGCCAGCCTCAGTGGACACGATTTGCTTGTTCTGCCAGTTTTTAAGTAGATCTATGACCCCAGCCTCTGTCCGAAATTATCTTAGTGGCGTTAAGTTTTTACACGTTGCTCTGGGGCAATATTTTCCTTCGCTTAACACTTTTGTTATTAGAGTCACGCTTCGAGGCATTGATAGGATTGTGCTCCACTGTCCGGTCAGGGCCCCCCCTGTCACCCCTGATATTCTTTTGTCGTTAGTTCAGTCTTCGTGTCTTCCTGATTCTTCTCCAGAGGATATCACGTTTTCGTGCGCCTTTTTATTTGCCTTTTTCCTTTTCTCCCGCATTTCCAATATTGTCCCATTTTCACTCAGATCCTTTGAACAACGTAAACATTTGTGTAGGGGGGATATAGTTTCTGCACCGCACGGCCTCACTGTAACTTTTAAGTGGTCTAAGACGAACCAGGCTGGGTCGCGCCATTTACAATTGCCGCTTGTCAAAATTCCCAATTCGCCCTTTTTGCCCTGTTACGATGTTTCGCTGGATGTGTGCCCTTTTCCCTGCGTGTTCTACGGCACCTGCCTTTGTTCTTGTATCATCGGGCGAGTCTTTTTCCCCCATCACCAAACGTCTTTTTGTTCAGGTTTTTCGTCGTCGCTTATCTGTCGCGGGCGTTCCACGGGCACAGACATATCGGGGTCACTCATTTCGTAGGGGAGGGGCGAATTGGGCTTTCCAATGCGGCGTTCCCGGCGAGCTCATTCAAGTTTTTGGGGACTGGTCCTCCGATGCGTATAAAAGCTACCTCGAATTTGCCTTGCCAGCTAAGTTACGGGTCGCTGAATGCGTTAGTCATGCCTTGCTTCGTCGTTAATTATTTTCCTTTTATATTGCATTTTATATTATTTTTATATTGCATTTTATAATACAGTAGTTCTCGTTCAGGGCATGCAATTTTGTTTGGGGGGTTTGGTGGGCAGAGAGCTTTATTTCTATTTTTATCGTGTCATTTACTACTAGGAAATAAAGCTTTCTTCATGCCAAACAAAGTTGCTTGTCTGTCTTGTTTATTTGTGGTTGTTCTTAGATATTTCGGGGAATTGGTTTATTTTGGAGGACTCTTCAAAATTCTAATTCCATTATCTTAGGTATATGGGAGTTACCATTCATCGCTTTGAGATCTCGTTCCAATTTTATTAGTTTCGTATTTCACAGTACGTGCTTGATCAGTACAATAGAGCACTCTAGGTCATTGATGTTGTCAGTTGTTGTACACTCGCACGTAATATCGTGGGTACGTTCTTGATTTCCTATCCCTCCCACCCTTATGGTGGGCAGAGAGCTTTATTTCTATTTTTATCGTGTCATTTACTACTAGGAAATAAAGCTTTCTTCATGCCAAACAAAGTTGCTTGTCTGTCTTGTTTATTTGTGGTTGTTCTTAGATATTTTGGGGAATTAAAACTTGAGTCTTGACGACTGTTTGTGGTTGTTTTTACTTCATTTCAACGTTGGTTTCATGTCAGGTTTAAAGAGAATTGTATTAGTACACGGTTAATTAGGTGATTCGAGCCACAAGAATATAATCGGACCGGACCCAAAATGGCCCCAAAATGCAACAGAATGCGTCTCCGGTGTCTTCATTTAAAAAAATTTTTTTTTTGGGGGGGGGGGGGGGGGGGGGGGGGGGGGGCATATGCCCCCCCGGACCCCCCTAGATAAGCGTGCCCTTCGGGCACTCGAGTGCCAGGTGCCGCCTACTTTTAATTTATAGCCAGCTACTTCAAATTCTCTGGAGAACCCTGTTACCAATGTATAGCTCAAGTTTGGTTATAGAGCCAATTCTCTTACCTACGTTTTTTTTAACTTTTTTCCCAAAGATTTTTGCTTCAAAACTCAGGGGTGTGGCTTATCTGCGAGTGGGGCTTATACGCCGGTGTTTACGGTATATTTAATTTAAATGTAGTACATTATACCAAACAAAACAAAGCAATTGAAGGGCCGAGAGCATGTCCAGCCTATATGACTTTTTAGGCCTTTTTTTATTTTTTCTCGCTCAGAATAGCTCAGAATAGCCTCATTTTATCGTACAACGAATAATATCACAAGCCCTTGTCGAATTTGCACTAACCCTAAGGAATTTGACCAATTTCACCTGAACAAAGCAGAGTTCTGGCCCTCCAGTGCTTTGACGGTACATTCAGAGCGCAATTTCGAAGCCATTTGAAAGCAGTTTGGCCGTGAGAATATGCGACTGCAATACTTCTGACCAGTGCCAACAACTAAACGAAAATACCGTTATTTACGCACGCCTGGCTCGCTTATCTATCGTGAGCTCACTACGGCAACACATCACCTCTGTAGCATGTGTGTAAGCCAACGTGTATGAGGCCCGTCCGGTGATTGAAAGACATCATTAAGTCCGGAAATCCTTGAGTCTCTAGCATTTCTCAAAGAAACGAGTCGTGTTTCTTGTCCTTCCTTGTGTCTGAAGCGCCATTTAGCGCTCGAGGTGAAAAAGGGACCTTGGTTGGGAAGACGAGCCAGCGGGAAAGTCTGGAATCACTTCGGATCAGAAAAGGGGCAGCGTTGAGAGTTGTGGGCCATTTCCCATCCCGTGCCGTGGTCGAAATACCCGATATCCGAAGTGCTTTGAGACTTATAGTATTTTGCAAAAACTTTCGGGCGGGAACTCCATTTCAGTTTTGTTGTAGGATTTCCCGACATGCTTTGCGACAGTGGTAGATGGGTCCGCTGTGCGTGGTCGGGCACTTGAAATACAGCTTTGGGCAGCTCAAAGTGAGTTGTTGCTGGCCGGCGGGAAGACGTTTCGCATTTGGAGTCTTTAATGCAACATTAAATTCGATCTAAAAGGATTTTGAAATCGAGATACACGTTTTGATGCGTATCAAGCTTTAAGTAATAAAACTTAGCCTGAACTGAGCATGTGTTCCTCGGTGGTCTAGTGGTTTGGTCGGGGATTTCCGCTCGGACGGCTCCAGGTTCGAATCACGCTCAGCATCTTTTTTTTTTTTTTTTTTTTCAAACCGGACATTATGAAAGTGATTTACTTTTTTTGCGTTCGTCAAAATTCCTTACGTTTAATTTTAAAAAAATATCGAACCGTGTCAGTGTGAAAACAGAAGCTTACCGCAATATTGCGTTACAATAGGAGCCTTTGATTGATTTTTTTTTTGCATACGGTATTTCTCGAAAACGACGGAAAAAACAACAGAAAAAAATTCGGAACAATGTTTTGCAACTAATTTCTAGTTCACATGCCAAAATTGGACAAATCTGAGCAAGAAAAAATAAAAAAAGGCCTAAAAAGTCATATAGGCTGGACATGCTCTCGGCCCTTCAATTCATACCCAATAGAATTGGCAAGCTTTTCTGGATCTATAGCTGGTGGGTATATTCTTTCTTCAATTGAGTCCTGGTCACAGTTTGCATATGCAGTTGACACATGGACCAAAACCTAAATTCAAACAATCAAGAAAAAAAACAGTTTGTATTATATAAAATTTGACATCCAAAAAAAAAATTAATTCAAAATGCAACATATTGTTTGGCAAGCAACTACACATTCATAGTCCACTCAGTTTTCCTGTTTCTTTGTTGAGTTCAATGGTTCAATTCATTTAGCCACCATCTTGAATGCCATGGCACTTATATCTATATATAAACTGGGAAGAGTACAAAAACTAGTCGGGGGGGGGGGGGGGGGGGGGGGGTGGTTAAAGTGAATCCTCCAACCCTGCCCCCTGAGCATTTTTTGTACTCTTCCCAGTTTTTTTTGTGTCGTGACATTCAAGATGGCAGCTAAACAAATTAAACATTTGAACTTGATGAATAAATGTGAACAATCTGGCAAGCAGCTAAAACATTCTGAAACATATATCTTAAACTAAAGTAAAAACAGATAAATGTTATAACAGAATCAAGAACTTATTGGAATAAAATACTCATCTTACCTCCAGCTGTTTCATTCCCCTGCACAACTTTATCATATTCTGTGTTCCATAAAGATTTAAACACATTGCATCCCTATAATAGGAAATATTATGAAGAAAAAAGATTGATTTGAACAATAATATCACATCAAAATCAAAGATAACAGAATTGGTTTTGCAAATTAGTTCTGTTTGCCTGGGTGCTAACAAAAACATCATTTAAATGACAAAATGGCAAAGCACTGACACCAATAATTGGAACAGTTCTGAGAAAAAATTTATTTTTGTTTACTTATAAGAAACTTATACCCAAGATCAATATCATTCGGTTTCTGGGATAATAATTTTTAATATAGACACCTATGGTGCTGGATCGGCACAGGTAAGTTTCTCTTATGTGAAACAGGGTTGTCGAAAGCAACTGGACTATATAAAAAAATCCAATCTCCTCTAAAGAACTTCCAAGCAAAGTACTTACTAGCTGGCGATATAACAAAGGAGGTGTTGATTTTCCCCGGCAGCTGGCTACATTTGACAACCCTGCATGAAAGTTAATTCTCAAAACCATTTCTACTTTTTATCTGTGCTGGGCTTTTTTCTTTCTGTCACACTGACTGGCTTAAGATATGTTATGTCTTTCACATCAGCTGTGAGCCTGGAGACTATACAAGCTGAGTGAGACCAAGGGAGAGAGAGTTCACATCAGACAAAACAGGAAAAAAACCAGTTATGTTGATGGTAATTGTCTTAAATAATCATATCACGTGTTATTAAAAGCTACATGTGCAGCCTAGTAACTGCATTGCGCAAATTTCTAATAAAATTAAAATTAAGTTCACAGAACATTTTGCTGTGAAAAACCAAAAATAGATTGACATCAAACTAAGGTCAAATTAAAACTATTTGTAAATGAATTTTAGTACCGTCCAGTTGTTCAAAAGTTGTTGTTAAACAAGTGACTGCCTCTATCAGACTCACTTTAAATCCTCATCAAATCTAACAGTTGCTGCAGAATGGAAGACAATTTCAACATTTTCTTGGAGCATCTCCCAATCCTCGTCGGACATCCCAAGATTTTCTTTTGCAATGTCGCCCTTCACAGGCACAATTTTACTTTTCCAGTCACCTCCCATGTCTCTTACTTTGTTGAAAACCTGTTAAAAAAGCACAATTTTTGTCACTGAGAAGTCAACAGGATGCAATCAAATATGTACACAATAAATCATTGTACATGTATGTGAGTCTGATTAATTTTAGCAACACAATAGCATCTTTAGAGTGTCATGGACAGAGTTGGATAAAATTTTGTGAATTTGCAGCTTACTCAAAACTGGAAAATGAACAATATGGTGCCACTAAAAAGAACTACTGAAGTAGCTTTCATTTGAATGGTAAAACCACTTGCATGATCTACAGAATTAATTTACGATAACTAGTATGGAAAAAGATATGTACTGAAAGACTACCGGTAATTTGGGAAAAGAGATTTTAATTATTTAGTAATGGTTTAACCCTTTAATCACACCTAAGAGTCAATTATCAATGAGACAATCACATAGAGTGTAGTTCTAACTTTTGAGACTGTGGACAAAATGCTATTGTGTGACCCGGCATAATAATGAATCAAACCTCTTTTCTAGTACTTTTGAATGGTACCATTTGTTTTTCAATAATTTACAATTGAAAATGAAATTTGGGATTTTTCATGAATTTTGATTTTTGGTACTCTTGAGGTTAAAGGATGAAGACCTGTACACACCATAGATTGCAACAAGTTATCAATGCGCTGTTGAGGATTCACACCGTGTCTGCTTCTGGTCAGGAGGTAGATTTTCTTCACCAGTGGACATGCTCTCAACAGCTTCTCTGTCACAATTTTACCAAGAAATCCTGTAGCACCAGTGATAAATACAGTCTTCCCTGCATAAAAGTCACTGATAGACAACAACTCCTTGGCTTCTGCCATTATTGTTTCAAATCACTTGTAACTGAGCTTCAGACACGTCTTGTCTTCAACAGTGCTTGGTAAGTTATGAGACTTTGCCTAGACGCTGGGATCATATATTGACAAAATTAGTGCATTGCCAAATCACCTGAGAAGTAAATATTACACAATTAATGTCTGGAAACTGATCTCCAGCTGGGTAGATTAAAATCTGTGACACACATGTAACAGACATGGGTGGTTTTTCCTTTCAAAGCACTTCAACATTTATTACTATTCCAATAAGAAAGAAACATTTTCTACTTTTATACTCTGCCTGAGTTCAAAGATCACTCTTCTATCTTTGGAGAAACCAAAAGTCAGGACTCTTATTTCCAGCTATTTAATTTGTGACTGAACTTTGAACTTGTCTGGGATGTGCAGTGTTACACATGTGTTATGCACATGTTCATGAATCCTAAATACATGTTCACAAAATTATTATGTCAACAATGGTCAATACTGACAGCACTTCATTTGACATTAGAAATTGAAACTTGAACACAACCAAAAGAGGTCCCATGAAACTAATAGGCGATAAAGAGAAATGTTGTAGGAAGATACTGATTTAAGAAGTCTCTACATATTTAAGAATCTGAAGCTTAACTTGTACCCCAACTTTCAGGGGAAATTGCCAGTAAAAAATTGAATCTCAAGTTACAAGCCTAATAAATATTGACAGAAATTGCTCAGTATGAACATTTCCAGACACTTACAAAACACAAAAGGACATATACAAATGGTAATATACTATGTGGTTGTCATCACTGAGTCTACAGAAAGTGCTCAATACATATAGTAGAGTAGTTATAATACACTGTATAACATATTATATATTTTAGTAAAATATATATTTGGTACATATGTCCATTGTATTGTGTAACATTTCCAGACAGTATACCTGCCAAGTCTCACGCCTGCGACTCCAAAACTCAGATCTCATGCCAACTCATGCCTATGGAGCAATTTCTCATGCCTGACTTACAGATTTGAGCTACAATAGGTTCTTTATAGATCCATCTAAGCAAAAGTTGTGATTAATTTGTCCATAAGGATACAGGCACACAGGGCTGCATTGTGTTACAAAGGATAATACATGTATTTCATTGTGCACTTTTATTTCTTAGTGCAATAGTTTATTATTTCTGTTTCCATCTTATTGCGTGAAAGTATTGGCGAAAGAAACTGGCCTTCTTGTTCCCATTATGGTGCGGCAAGTCTGAAGGTAGTCTTTCCGCTAAAAGCGGACTGATGATGATAATTACGGGATTCTTCTTGCCATGTATCACCGATAAATATTCATTCATCCACACATGCATGAGTGGCGCCATTTGAAATATCAGTGACTTGCCATATCTGGTCGGCTACTTTGACAAAAACAGAAAAACCTCTTCACTGCAGATAAAACTATAAAGAGCCTGAAACTGACTTGCTTGTAACGTCAAAACATTAAACCACAGGGAACCCATACAATCTGTTTGTGTAACATAATGACCGTTTGTAATTTTATAGGAAATGTATGGGATTTACCTAAATTTCATATTATGGCGACGTATCGCCAAATGTATGTACTGATCAACGTTAAATAAACGTTAAATTACCTTATTTGTTGTGCGTTGTCGTCCTTTTGCCGTAAAAGTGATATTTTGAGCGATTTTGAAGGATTCTGAGTTCGCCATTGACTGTACGTCTAAGAGAAAGACAAGGGTGGAAAGAGATTTTTGAACGGCTCCAGCGCCGAGGCGACTTTTCAACATAAAATCGCATCGCTCGGCTTTCAAACCACGCAACAGAAAGGCCGAAAGATTCACGCTGCTTCTCGTACCTCTCGATCGAAAATCCGTCCAAACGGCCCGGAGCTAGCTTCGAAGAAAATCAAAATACCACACTTTCCAAGCGGTCGATATTCGTATCAACATTTTGCTGTGCCAGCCAGAAACCGTCCTGCTGATTGCCTCTTTCTGATTGGTCGCCGTTAAACAATAACCGATTCAAAATACGTACCGAGGGTGGGGAGCCATTGGCATTTTCGTAAGGTCGAACCGTTTACTCACCAGACTCGAGTTCTTCCTGGCTGGACCCGAGTCTGGTGAGTAAACGGTTCGACCTTACGAAAATGCCTATGGCTCCCCACCCTCGGTACGTATTTTGAATCGGTTATTGTTTAACGGCGACCAATCAGAAAGAGGCAATCAGCAGGACGGTTTCTGGCTGGCACAGCAAAATGTTGATACGAATATCGACCGCTTGGAAAGTGTGGGATTTTGATTTTCTTCGACGGCTAGCTCCGGGCCGTTTGGACGGATTTTCGATCGAGAGGTACAAGAAGCAGCGTGAATCTTTCGGCCTTTCTGTTGCGTGGTTTGAAAGCCGAGCGATGCGATTTTATGTTGAAAAGTCGCCTCGGCGCTGGAGCCGTTCAAAAATCTCTTTCCATCCTTGTCTTTCTCTTAGACGTACAGTCATCGGCGAACTCAGAATCCTTCAAAATCGCTCAAAATATCACTTTTACGGCAAAAGGACGACAACACACAACAAATAAGGTAATTTAACGTTTATTTAGCGTTGATCAGTACATACATTTGGCGATAAGTCGCCATAATATGAAATTTAGGTAAATCCCATACATTTCCTATAAAATTACAAACGGTCATTATGTTACACAAACAGATTGTATGGGCTCCCTGTGATTAAACATAGGACAATCCTCGCAACTGGCGACCATATTTGTTAAGTTGTGATTTTGAGTCACAACACTGCAACAACAACATTTTGTCATAATTATGTAAAATTAACAAGTTGACCAATCAGCACTCCTGTCTTGATTCGGGACAGATTTACATCATCAGTATGGAATTTCTCAAAGTAAATCACAGACGCTCTTTTGCGCAAATGCCCCTAGCGGCCGGGAGCGATGAGAGGCAGCCTATCAACTTTAGCAGTTGTTTATAAATTAAAGAAATATCTCAACACATTTTCCTGAGAAATAATAGCCAGGACAAGAATTGAAATAGCTGAGTAAAGGATCCCAGTATCTCTGTTCTAACAAAATCCCTGCATTTTGCTCTAAGAAAATGAGGGAAACAGTTCACAGTTTATAGAATTTTTTCATTCTTTGAAATACTGGGGCCTGATTTTTAGTTATTCTATTGCTGCAATGTTGCTTATGGTTACAGAAGATTTGAAAGAAATATTAATACTATAACAATAAATTTCATATACTGGTAATAAAATTACCAGGTAAATGAAAAAGTCTACTAATCTCAAAAAAGGTAAAACTGATCGAATTAACAGAAAATTTTTGTTGAATTTTTAAAGTAATTAAAAATTGATAATGTGGAGGCATGTTACATGTGTGTAATTCTCATGCAGATGTGACTTTCCTGTATACAGATCGGAAGAATGTATGACATTCCATTATACACACATCTGTCCAGTTTCATGCCTTGTACATTATTAAATTACTGGTACAAGAAATTAAAAGACATACATCCCTGTACATTTATAATAATTATATTGACCATTCTTGTCTTAAAGATCACTGATTTCAATCATTTTATTCCAAAACAAGCAAAGCGACTTTTTAGACTGTAAAAAGAGCTTTACCCTGTATCAAGACAAGAAATATGTTGTACATGTCATGTGTATTTTGTACCACATTGAAATGTTGCTGTCATGCAAATAAAAGAATACTGTACAGAGAGATTTACAGGAGAAACACACCAATACTTTCCAACGCCTGACTATTAAACCAGAATGAATAATAACTATTGCATAACTAACTGAAATTTAAAACAGGGTAAAATTATAAAAGATTTCAATTAGGATCCCGAATATTTGACCATAAATCAATTTCACTTTGTAAATTTCAATTCTAGCCGTGACCAATTGCAATCTTTCACGTGTTACTTTACTTTATTGCACAATTGCACATTTTAGAAACTGCCGATTACAGTCTCATTCCTTTATAAGAACGGCTAAAAGAGTCTTATTTAGAAAAGAATAACTTCCACCAACATGAATGTTCACTGAGCAGAAGATATATAAAAGGCAGAATTAATAAATGAACTTGATAGGGGGAAATATACTTACCAGCTTACCACAACATGGGATCAAGTACAGTTTTGGCGCGCAGCCTAAAATTAAGCTGGAGAAACAGAGACGATCGACAAAATAAAGACTGTTAAACTTAATTAAAGACATATCATATCCTGTTTCATGAAGTATTTTGACGATTTGTTCATACAGAAGTAGCGAGACAATTGGATCATTCAAATTCACATGCTGCAGGCATGGTTAGTTTCGCAACAACAGTTTATTTATTTGAGTCCTAGCTGAATTACGAACGCTCGGGATCTACATGACTGCGTTCAGTAGCTGCCTTGAAAAATTTAGAATGCGTTCATCTGCATGAACCTAAAGTAGTGCTTAAAAAAATTGTTTAACCTTAATCAGGCTCAATTTCGAGCGAACAGTGTGATTTCGTAATTCTCTGTCAACTCACCTGAAAATCTAAAGAATGCTCCAGTGATCAAAGTGACTTCCTCGCTTCCAAGTTTCCCATACTCTGATGAAATTTTGTGGTTTAAATCAGGATAAAGCGATGACCGCCGACAGTTTGCAGTGCTAAGGTTCAGCCATATATTTTTAGAAACAACAAATCAAAAGCAAGCAGAAGTGAAAGTAGAACAGAAGTTTCACCGAAGTCCACCCAGATCAGGTGGAGAATGAGCCTTCATTTGCTCATTGTCAGCGGCTCTCTGCCTTTAAGCAAAGGGACTGAGTACTAGCAACGCGAATTTCCATGAAATTTTTTCCTTGTGATCAGCACAAAGTTTATGGAGTTTTAGAGGTTTTTTTCCACTTCTTTAGAGCTATGTAGTGAAAAGATCTGTTAACAAAGTCCCTTCAAATGTTTAAGCCGTCAAAAGGAGCCGTTTTAGCTCTCCAAAATCATGGAATGGCTTATGGGGTAAGTTGGTCAACCATAAATTCAGTGTTTGCATAAAATGTCAGGATCCCGACCTCTTGGCTTTTTTCCGTGATCATTTTGGGTGCGGTCTGCGAAATAATTATGGAACAAAGAAACTAAAATAGTGTTTACTTGATACTTTCTTGAAAGGCAGGAAATAAGATGGATTAAACACCCGCGTAAAGTCCGTTTTTTGACCTTTGTTTTAAAGCGAATTGCGCGTGAGTGTGATCTCGCGACAGATCACGGTATCTGTTGTAAATTTCGAAATTCGAATTCAATACTAACATCGTTACAGATATTGATTTAGGGAACGTAATCCGTTTACTAAGTCGTTCCTTGGATTACTCATAAACGGTGATAATTTGCCTCTGATATAAGAATATTAACGGTAAATTATACTATAAAGGGAAATCTTCAGATCAATCAACGAAGCTTAAGTTTACTTATCAATAAATTTCGTTGCTAAACAATGGATTGTTTACACGTAGGCGTTTTTGATAGAAAGCCGGTGTCAGGTCGAATTTCTGTCAGAGATATTAGGGACAACTGGATTTTAATTATCTATTACATGTACAAATGTACGAACTTTGTACTTGTTTGAGACACATACGTAAGATTATATGTAATTTATTGATTTAAATTATTGTGTAATTTCAATATTTATATCCATAAAGAGATTTTTCAGAGATTGCACCTTCAATTTCTACACAATACAATAGTTAGTTATTTATTTTTAACTTCTTGTCTCATCTTTTGTTATAAATAGAAAGGGAAAGAAAAAACCTGTTGAACCAGAAATAAAAGAAGACAAACCATATTTAGAGGAACGCCATGTAAATAGCTTCATGAGAGAAATGTCTGAAATCCGAGAACTTGTGCCCCTTCCTCCAAGCATTGACCTTAATGAGTGGATTGCAACAAACAGTAAGTGCTAATAGCCTGTGCGCAGACATTTATTTTCATTTTTTTGCGTGTAAGATCTCTGCACGCAGGCTAATGCGCCGATCAATTCGAAACATCAACATCCCCCCCCCCCCCGGGCAAGCCCCGGGTATTTGAACATTTTCTGTGCCCGGGGAGTCGGGAATTTGATATGAAAGGCCATCCCAGGGGTGGGGAATTTGACTTTGCCTGGGTGGGGTGGGGAATTTGAACTCGGAAGTGTTCAAAATGTATTTTTTTGGCCGGCGCCTATCAAACACATGCGGTAGCAGTTCAGATTCAACATGGAGCAATTTAAAGGGGAAAATATCATTTTTGTTAGTGAATGGCTAGTAAAATGGGCTGACAAAGCTTTGCAGTGTTTTTGAAGGTTTGTATGAAAAGTTAAATTCAACTGCCATTCAATGCGTTTTAGATTTCGAAGTCAAAATGGCTGACTGCATTGCCAGTCCTGTGCCAGTCTATTAAATGTACGCAGATTTTAAATGGCCATTGATTGAAAGAAAAAAACACTGCAAAATGAACTCTCTCAAACAGAAAATTCTTTAAGGAAACATTTGTCAGTTGATATAAAATGCGTTTAGAATAATAAATTTTCATCTCGTGGAAATTAACGCTTCCAAAAATGAATCAACGGCATTGCTAAATATTTTTGCAATATTTGTTGATCACACGAGAAATTACTCAAATAAAAAAATATCGAAAAGTAAATCCCCAAGACAACCACAGGTATGCCACAGGAGTGCCGTGAAATATCAGTTGCAAAGTATACGCGGTTCAGTTGAGTATATTCTCAAGGAAAACAATAGCTAGAATAAATCAGAAAAAGTGAATGCAAAGTGTATTTTTTAATCTCACTAAAAAACATTTTATCGTTAGGAGGGGCATTTGACAGTCAAATCCAGTGCTAGGGTGGGGTATTTGAATGCAATTTTGGCCCAACGGGGCGGGAATTTGAACAAGTCGATCTTCAAAAGTTCAAATGCCGGGGGCATTGCCTGGGGGGGGGGGGGGATGTTGATATTTCGAATTGATCGGCGCATAACTGCTAAGGGAAATGGTCATAATCAGCATTCATCAGTTCCATTTCCCCATGTGGGGAATACGGCAGGATAATAACCAGTATACTCGAAGAGGGCTCATGCCACTATGTTTAGGGAAATATTCCTACCCTCCCTCCCCCCCATGGAAGGGAATTTCCAGAGGGGTTGAATGGGCAGAATGGATATTTTCTGGTAACAACACATTGTGGTTAGGGGCAGGGTGGGTTTTACAAAGATACCACCTCTTTGAATCTTTTTCTTGCTTGTTATTCCTGGTACAGTTGGGGCTATTCCATTTTTAAAGGTGGAGGATGGGGGTGCAAAAAGAGACCATCTTTATTGTGGATTTGTGATGGTGGCAACAGAATAATAAGTAACAGTAGTCATGACTGTTTCTCTGTTAAAGTATTGACACCTTCCCTTTTATTCCCTGTCCACTGACTCAATGCTCTCGGAAGGGAAGAGCTAATGAAACAGGTGCTTTTGGGGGTGGGTGCTATTTTTCGTTTTTCTTCCCTCATGTGTCTTGCGCGTCATTCTTTTTACTTGTGCTTCACACTCACGCCCCAAAACCTGCTTTAGCACCCCAAAAGCACTTGTTATGCAGCATATTCCCTTCCAAACAAAGGGAATGGGAGCGCATGATGGCCAAGTGATTGATAAGCCCTGCCCTCTGGAAAAATTTGAAATTGAGAAGTCAGATTGTAAGACAATTCTTAAATACCGGTACATGGATTGCTTTTGCTTTATTTTCTAGCTTTGGCCTTTTTCAACCAAGTGGACTTATTATATGGGAGTGTTAGTGAGAGATGTACTGTGATATCCTGTCCAACTATGTCTGCCCCTGGAGCTGTGTAAGATGTCATTTTGTGTTTTTAGTAGCAACCACTAAACTTCTTGTTTTTTTAGTCAAATTACATATTGTTAGTAATGACCTAGCTCTCCATTGCAACCCTCTTTCCTGACTTTCTGGGTTGATGCTATAGACTTGTAGTTTGTAAAACTTCTTGCTACCCTGCTTCTGTTACCATTAAAATTTCAGTTGAAAATGTTTGAATATTCTGCCAAACTACATGTACTAACAATATATTCACATACCGATAAAACATGTGCAGGCGCAAACTGAAATAAGCATGTGTTAGTCAAGATTTATTGGCTGTGTGATTGACAGGGTTAAAATATTCATATTTCATTCAATGGCCTATCAGTAGAAAAATCCAAAATTTGGAATAGTTGGTGTGCTGCAGGTGACTCATTCCTCATATGGAACCAGTTGACATTTTAACTGAGAGCCCACACACATTCTCCATAACCAGTGAACTGACTATCAAAACCTTGGAGTGACTAGGAGCATATCTACAATCCTGGCTATCGCGGATGTTCCATCTTTTTCAGCCATTTTTTTGTGTGGACAATTTGAAAATCGCCATTAATTAATGTCACTAAAAATAATGTAGTTTAGAAAGTTCATACCCCCACTCCCTATACAATGTCGAAGTCCCAAAGTTCGTCCCCAACCCACCTATGCAATGTTGGGGTCTGAAACTTCGTCTGCCACTCCCTGTAAAATGTTGAAGCTCATAAATATTGCACCTTTTGTAGAATGCTTGTCTTACTCTTGGATATCAACATTGCTCAGGGGTGAGGAGAGTTTATGTTTTTGTCAAAAAAGTGCCAATGGCCCAAAACAATTGGCCAGGATTATAAGTTGCCGTTTACAAGAGGTATCATTGTGGTTTTTATCTATTTGATTTCACTTTACAGAGTCTATTTGTGGCATGATGACAAAGGTAAGAAGATTACGAAGACAAATGTGTCAGCACCACAATACATTGACTATGTCATGACATGTTGTCACAAGTACCTTCACGATGATGCAGTGTTTCCAACAAAATATGGTGAGTTAAAGCAGAAAAATTTAAACATATGGTCCCAGGCATGTATGTCTTTCTATCCTGGGTCATTTTTCATTTTTTAAAGTTAACTAAGTATCTTTGGTAGCCTACTGATCAGGATTGACGATGTCCGTTTCTGCACAGTCTTCGTTGGTGGGCCTTATGCCTGGTTTTCATATGTTGGGAAAATTCCAGACAATCAGGGATTTTGCTGTTTCTCGACCGTCCCAGTTTTTTCATATATGTCTGGGAAATCGCCGATCATCCCCGACCATCTGAGACGATCTGGGATGTCTACAATTCTGTGTTTTTATAAGTGACAGTCATATGAAAACCAGGCTTTAGTGTGACTAGTCTCCAAGGTAGCTATTTTTTGGGTCATCACGCAATGCTCTTGCCCAAATAACAGCTGTGTGGGAGACTAGGGTGTGGCAGGAAAGTTGAGTCCTGGAAGCGAGACATGGAGACAGTGTTTAGGGTTTACAATTCACAAATTTCCCAGATTATAAGTAAGCTAAAAACATATATCATATTGCACTAGTCAAGAACATCAGTAAAAATCTAGTCAAGAGTGAACATATTATAGGTTGAAAATCAAATTTGATTGTCGTTTTTGCGTGAACAGCTCAAACATTAGTCAAGATACTATTGTACTTGGCAATATTGTAAATGGTTGTAACATAGGCTGTGTAGCATGAAATTATTGCGGGAGTTATATTTTGAAGATTGGCGATTTTCTGTGTTTTGCGGGAACATTTTTCGGCAGCTTGAAATGACTTAAATTTCTACATGTACTGCCAGGAACTGTTTTTTTGCAATTTCCTGTTCAAGCAGCAGAACATTAACAAGGAAGGAAACTTAATACTTTCAGCTTTTATTACTTGTTGAGTTACAGTATGGTACGCTCTACTAACTGAATTTCACTGAATTCTATTAAATCTTTGAAGGTGAACAGTACAACAAAATCAAACAAAAATCCTACCCCTGCCGCTCTGCCATGCTCAAGAAAAATTTTACTATAATTTACTATGTCATGACCAATAATATTCTATTACGAGAATGTAAAATGTTAATTTTAAAAGATCCAGTCGTCCCAGTAATAAAAGTTTACCTTAAAATGCAGTTATTTATGTGACTGAAGGGAAAAATTTTTGCGAGAGTTTGTTTCTGCAGGAACTTATTTTTGCAGATCGAGGGCAATCCGCAAAATCCTCATAAATTAAAACCAGCAAAAATTTCATGCTACACGGTAATATTGCTATAGCCTGAGTGGTGCAGCATCCCATCCACAGGAATTGCATTTTAAATGGACACTGTCCTGGCAGATATATCATGTTTTCATGATTATGGCCAGGACCTTGCTTTAAACTTGCTTTATTATCTTGAAATGGGAAGAAAAAATAGAGAAAAGTGATGAAAGGAAAGAAATATTTACTAAAAAGACAAAATGACGGCTAAAAGAGGGAAAATTCCACAAGAATGGCAATTTTGATTTCTTGACCCCTTGTGAAGAAATCAAATTGAATGAACTGTAATCCACTTCCATCCTTGCAATCCTGCACTTTGTCTCCAAACTACTGCTTCTGTTTTGCTCTATAGAATCTTTTTATCCAATCTAGTTTTACATTTGGTGGCATTTGGCGATATAACATGCAAATATGCTAAGTGAAATTTTGTTATTTCAGCCGGACAGTGTCCCTTTAAAGTGCCTATAACCCTTAAATACATATTTTCAGAATCAACTCTACGCACATTGAATAGTCAAATGGTGAAATATTTCTTGTTTTGAACATTGCGTTATTGAGTTATAGAGATTTGAATTTAGCAAATGCTAACTAGATGACGTCAACCCGGGAATCATTTATTATTCACCGAATGCAAATATGGCTGCCGATTTATTATTCTTTTATGTGTATGTAAATTAGCCTGACTAGACTCGTTAGCATGTGCAAAGTTCAAAAGAATGTTTACTCTAAAATGAGGCTAGTCAGGCTAATTAACATACATATAAAAGAATAATAAATCGGCCGCCATATTTGCATTCGGTGTATACAACTACTTGTTTTCACCTCCAGGTAATATTTTTTTACGAATCAATTGACTATCCACAGTTTATTTTCAGTATTTATCAAATTAATTATCCTCAAGCTGTAAACTGCACATTATAAATTGGCATAGAAATAATGTCAAAGTCCCAGGTTGACGTCATCTAATTAGCATTTTGTAAATTCAAATCTCTATAACTCAATAACGCGACATTCAAAACAAGAAATATTTCACCATTTAACTATTCAATGTGCATAGAGTTGATTCTGAATATATGTATTTAAGGGTTATAGGCACTTTAAGATACCGGGGATACATGTATGTAAAGACATGTACAGGGCTGTCAGTAAGAGTCTGGGCTGGGGATTTTTCCAGGCTATTAATATGTTTGAGTCCTAGCTACTTGGATAAAAATACAGAACATTGACAACACCAGAAATTGATTTTTTTCTGGCTACTTTTTTTTTACTTCCCCACCAATTTAAAATATCAGTTGTGACTGCCCTGCATGTGCTTTAGCCTGTATTATTTGTTTGTGTGGTTCTTTCTACAGGAATGACATTTCCGCCAACCTTTATGACAACAGTGCGCAAAATCTTCAAACTTCTCTTTCATGTGCTGGCTCATATGTATTACGCGCACTTCAATGACCTGTTAAACCACGGACTGAACTCTCATATAAACACTGTGTTAATGAACTTTGTATTATATCAGCAAGAATTCCACTTGCTGGACCCCAAGGAAACAGCTCCGTTAGATGACTTACTTCAAGCAATGGGCTTCAGCAGTCAAAGTTAGTTTTTTAAAATATGTGCTATGGGTAAGTATTTTTATCTGGATAAAGATAAATTTGTGTGTTCTAAGTATATTTTCTCAATACTATTGGTGTTAAATATTTGTGACGATGACGTACAACATTGAAAAATTGGCTTGGTCCATTTTTAAATTTTATTGCTAGTATTTTTAATATCAGTTAGTTGCTGGTTTTATAGGATAGTTTACAGGTCATGGCCTAAGAAGATAGATCGTGTGCTGTATGTTTTTTTCATACACACAGATGAATTCGTATTTAACTCTAGTATTATTGGGTTATTTCAGAAAAATCCACATACCCCTGATGGAAGGCAAAATTTTTTTACCCCTCCCTATGCCAGGATTTCCTGGCATGCTAGACCAATCCCCCCCCCCCCCCCCCCCCCCCCCCCCACCCCCCACCCACTCCCACCTGGATTTCTAGAGCCCTCAACTCCCCCTCCCACGAGAATTTCCAGCACGCCATCCATTAGGGGAGTGTGGATTACTGTGAGTTGTGATCAAAGTAGTTCTAACTTTGACTCTTTGGATGTAATCCTATTTAGTGAGTATTTAAATGAATTCAAATTAATTGATATATTTGGAACTTTTTTTCAATCTTTTTTTTCCAATCTTAGCCACTGTTTGAATCAAAGGCACTGGTCTATCTGGTTAGTGCATTCTAGTTGGTTCTGAATTATTCAAACTTGTTTTAACCAATTTAAGAGGGTACTGCTGATTCCACAGTAACTGATAGTGTTAATGCTGTGCATTTTTCAGAGCACTGGCTGCCTCTGGTTTCATTCACCATTGTTAGGCACTTGGTGTCTCTACAATAGACTGTCATGTACAGTAGAATACCCGCAAATGCTCAGGGGAAACAAAACATAGCTTAGAATAACTTGGGAGCTCCAAATAGCCCCTGTCTAATTACTGTTGAACATTATCCAAGGAAATTTATTTCCATAGCAACCTAGTAGGGTAATGCACTAGTCAGTATTGAAACCCCCACCCCTGACCCCCGGAACTGGGCGGGGAATTAATGCGGCCATACAGGGGAATGTAACACATGCCTTCAATAAGTGGGGCATTTTAGCAGGAATTTAATGCTGCACTGGAAGTTGAAGTTGAAGTTTTTACATGTGTGATTCTTTGAGTTAGAGCAAGAGTGACAACAAAGCAGTTCCCTTCTGAACACTGGATGCCACTGAGTGAAGATTGTAAGAAAATATGCATGACAAGTCATTTTGTCTCATAATCTACTTGAGAAACTAAAAGGCCAAAATCTGAATTGTGTAAATCAACCAGAAAACACCAAGGCCATGGGTGATTTGGGGGGGAGGGGGTCTAACAACAAGTGTTTGCCCGATGACCAAAGAAAAAGGTTAAATTTAACACCACATAAACACAAACAACAATAATATTATGGTGGCAGTTAAAAATTGCAGTAATTTCTTATTTCACTGCTGTCAATCATTGTGACAGATGTCTCAGGGAAACAAAGAAGCTTAGTTCAACATGGGCCCATTTCTCCAAAGAAACTTTTCAGGTCCTGAGCTATATAAAAATCAGAATGTATATAATGGTGGTATCGTTTTTAGCCCGCAAACCAGCCCAACTTGTTTTGTCAAAACCAACAAAATTTCTACATTTAATGTTAACATTGCATGCATAAAATAGCTTTCTGGATCTAAAAAGTTATTGGGACTTGAGAAATGGAGCCCCAGGTTCTTAAGTTCTGGTATGTAATCTGTCAGTGGTGTAGCTAAGAAAAAACTTAGCAGGCTCATTGACAAGCCCAGCCGGTTTTTCTGGCTTGTGCACCTACAAAATCACCCCAAGTCTTTGATTTCTAATGAAATTTCAGCTGGTGAAATTAGCTGGCAGCCAGCTCTTAGCTACATCCCTGATCTGTGCGATTGGTTTAATGACATTTTGATCCATTATATTATTTGCTCTTTCTTGGTTCCATTCAGGTTTGCATTGTGATTATGATTGATGACAATTTAGCAATCATTATTTAGAGTTTGCATGTTGAAAGCATTATTTATAATTGACCGTTATTAAAGGGAGTTTAGTTTATGTAGTGTATAGTAATCACTGACAGTACATTCATGTTTTAAATAATAAATTAATATTTCAAACAGTTTTTCAATTTATTGTGAGTTGAGTGTTAGCACTCTAAGTCCTGATTTCAAAATACAATTAATTATAATTTTCCTTGAGCTGCTGTTACACAACAATTTCTCCTGCAACTTGTCTGACAAAAACAAATTGTTGCAAGTGGCACATACAATATTACATGTTACAATGACTGTCTCGCAAAAAAAAATATGCATGTTGAATAATGACATTTGGTTGACTTAAAGAGTGTGATGAAACAAGTTACGAGATCCATGTAACACATATTTTTGTTGTGCAACTTGAAATTTGTTCCAGAAAGTAGAAAACTATTCCATTTTTTGTGCAACTTAATGAAACAAAAATTCAGTTGCACGAGAGGTTGTCACATGTAAAAATTGTGCCTGCAACTTGCAACATTTTTTTTTGGCGAGACAAGTTGCACTAAAAATTGTTACATGTAACAGCACCTTTAGTGATTTCCATACATGCAGTTTTTTTATTCGTAGATTTTGATGTAATAATTATTCTTTTTAGTATCTACATGCATGCCAATACATCTGAGCCGGGTTGTTCTAGGGGCGATTAAATTAACCCAGGATTCAGTCGAGTAGCATCAATTTTAAACCAAGTTAAATAGTTAATCATTGGAGATTTTTCCGAAGTATTTCTTCCCTTTAGTTTCCAATTTAAATTGGCTTTGCATGAAGCTTTAACCCTTAACTCCCAAGAGTGCCAAACATCAAAATTCAAGAAAAATCCCAAATTTCATTTTGGAAAATATTGAAAAACAAATGGTACCTTGCGAAAGTACTGCTGAAGAGGTTTGATTTGAATGGTCACACCATAGGATTTCATCAACAGACTCAAAAGTTAGAACTACACTACATGTCTCCATTGTTGACTCTGGGAGTGAAAAGGTTAAAAAAAGCTCTTGAAAACCGGTTTATGAACAACTGGCACAGAACTTCAAACAAACTGGCAATTTAGTCTTTTCTTGTGATCAGTAGATTATTGTTCTTTAACTAACAAAATTAATGTTTGCCGACAATCCTATTTCTTTCCAATCAGTTTTAACTTTAAGAAAAAGATCAAGTATTTGTTAACAAAGTAGAAAAAAATATTATTTCATGTTGTTGGAAGTACCTTTTAACTGGGTGTAGATATTTAATATGTACAACAGTGCCAAATAAATATGAGCAAAAATTGGGAAAAGGTCTGTTGTGTGAATTTAACACCTGGTTCAATTCTTACTCTTTCCTAACCTTGTTTGGAAAAGATGGTATCACACTGGATGAAGCTCGAAAAAGAGTTTGTCAAAAATGCCTGAAATCTCGAAGGCAAGTCTGATCCAAAACACCAAAGAGAACCAAGGCCTGCACACTTTAGGGATGGTGTTACAGGAGACTATGTCAGTGAAAGCTAATACAGTTCAAGATTTTCGGTTCTTTTTTTGAATATTGCAGCAGCAGAAAATCTTAGGGAAAGGAATCTTATCCACCGAATTTACACCTTTCCGAAAATCCTAGCTGAGTTTATTTCGTACCGCGAAGGACAATTGTAGTCTATCCCCCCCCCCCCCCTCCCCCCCGAAAACAAAAGGCGTTAAATTTTCCGTTAAAAAAAATTTGACGGAGGCGGGAAAAAAAACCCTCTCGTTTTTAGTCAAATTCATACGAATCTTTAACGCGGCTGTAGCCTTCCGAACAGCTTTCCACCGAAGCTATTCGATGGGTGCTCATAAATGGTTCCTTGTGTGTCTCATTATCGATGGGTGCTCATAAATGGTTCCTTGTGTGTTCTCATTCTCGATGGGTGCTCGTAAATGGTTCCTTGTGTGTTCTCATTATCGATGGGTGCTCATAAATGGTTCCTTTTGTGTTCTCATTCTCGATGGGTACTCATAAATGGTTCCTTGTACTCATTATCGATGGGTGCTCATACATGGTTCCTTGTGTGTTCTCATTATCGTTGGGTACTCATAAATGGTTCCTTGTGTGTTCTCATTATCGATGGGTGCTCATAAATGGTTCCTTGTGTGTTCTCATTCTCGATGGGTACTCATAAATGGTTCCTTGTGTGTTCTCATTCTCAATGAAGGCAGCCTTTTGCTTCGAATCCAAGTTGGGTTCGGTTCAGGAAAAGTAACAGCCCATCAACAGAAAATGAAAATTAAAAGCAAGTCATCAATGCCAGTTTTTTCATGACCGGAAAATGAAATATGTATTGCGTATACCGAATCCGTAGGGGTACATTAAGGCATTATTCCGCGAAGACTGGGAATAATTGAGAAAAAAATCTGCTCAGGACAGTTGTCGACTAAGTTTCGCGTGAGACACCGAGTACTGTTCGTTGCGGGCCATAAGAAAATCCTGGCAGACAGTTTCCGTGCTTTATGAGCCTCTACCAGTTTTGTTGGGCGTTTATAGAATATGCGCATTCATGTGAAGGAGGTGCCCGTAAAGAACCGGCGTTCCGAGTGTTGTTACATGTATATAACTACGACCATACAAAATAAAACATTTTGTTTTTACTGTATTCACTTAAATAAGCAAATAATTTATTACAAAGTATGCATTAGATGCTCTGTGCACACGAAGACATTCCAGTTTTCAAAAAGATACAAGCTTATTTATAAGTCTTATAATGGTAATAGGACTGAGTGAAGACCAATTCGGTCTGTAATCATACGAGTGATTAACAAAATCGAAAGTCCGATTTGTTTATCACGAGTATGGTTACAGACAGAATTAGACGACACAAAGTCCTGTCATCAATTAATCATAACCTTTACAATTTCAGAGAACAAATTGACATGAAAAAAGAATTAGAAGAAATTCAAGAGAATAACTTGAAGAAAGGCTTTTTATGAATCGAAAGCGTTTTTTAAAATACAATTTTATCACTGCAAAACTGGCATTGAAATACAACCATGTGATTGGTTCATTGTCCTATCACATTTGATGAAATTGTAAAAGTTATGATTTATATTATTATTATTACATTATAAAAGTATTCCAAAAGGTTAACCGATAATTGAGTGAATATAAAGTCAAACTCGACGTTTAGTCATGCAGGTTTAGTAAAAGATATAGCCATTCACAATCAGTTTCATAGAAATGACTAGGATAAGCCAAAATTTCCTGCAACAAAACAGAGGCAGATTCTCTGTAGGTGATGTACCTCATCTTTCAACACTGAATTTCCGCATTTCATACATGTCATACATGTGGCAAATATCAAAAAAAGAAAATGTTTCCAGTTTCCATATGTCGCTTTCTCAGGCTGCATTCAAGGATTTATTCTGTTATGTTGTTTTTGCCACCAAAATGCAATTTTCGTGAATCAGTTTAGCCCTTGATAACAACTGGCCAGCTTCGTTCTAATTGCCTTGAACTCGTATCACCAGTGTATTCTCATTTCCGCGAGCCACGTCCGTTGTCTGCTAGTTACCTTGTAGCAGATTTCTTTTCCAGCCATGTTCTGTATTTTGCGAGGGCAGAGTCGAGCATCTCTACCAAGTGATTTGCTAACTGCAAGGAAACAAAATAAAAATTTAAGCAACGGTTTAAGGTAACAAGAAAAAGAAAAGATTGCGCTGACAGGGGCATAACTAGCCTTCAAGCCATTAAGCCCGGGCTTAACAGAAATTTCCATGATTTGTTTTTTTCAGAAGCCGAACAGCCGTAATTTCTTTTACTGTTTTCATCGAATTGAATATATCTGTGACTTTCAAAACATGATAATATGTATGAAAAATTACCCAAAGCTTGGTATACGCGCCACCATCCTAGCTCGCCACATAAAACTTTTCTTTTGATCTCACATATGTTTTGGCTTGTATAGTGACTTAAGATTCGATAAAGATACACCTTATCAATAACGTTCCGCCCAGGTGACGTCATATTTGGCAGCATTGCATTGTGGGATCGAAATGCGGACAAATATTTCAATATGGCTGCCTCGGAAACACCAGTTTTTGCGATTCCTGTACATGTTGAGGATAATTGTCGAGTTGTACCCAAGAACAGTGCTTCGTAGCACCTGCTTTTTTCGTAGCTTCCTGCATAGTTCTTGAATGTTTGTACGCATTTCAATCCCATGATGCTGCGCGAGTTTTCTATTTTTAGAATCTGGGCGGAACGCTATTAATGACTAAGATGAAAATACTTAATACATTGGCTGTTTTACTCCCTGTTTTTGAAGAAATAGGTCGTGGAAATGGATACAAATGGCATTTGAGAGATCCCTAGATTTAAGTGCATTCGGCGTTATATATATATTTTTTGTTTTTGTGCTTACACGGTGAAAAATCCTAGCTAAGCCCCTGGCTAAATAAGGTGAATTGGTTAAAAGACAAATGAATGCTTTTCACTAACGTGAGAATCTTCCATGGCAAGTTGACTGCGAAATTGCTGTAACTTGACATCTCTGTATTTTTCAAGGCTCTGACCCATTCTAACCATCTGTTAAATTTATGACAACAATCAAGATATAAAATAACCTATGTGCCTATGAAATGAAATTTTCGACCCGTTCTTATACTAAGAAATTGAAGTCCATGTTCCACTGATTCATAATTTTCCAATTTAAGTTATGGTCAAGCAACTCTCTCCTCCGCAGAGGCCTCCTAGTCACGCTCCACGCTTGGCAAAAAACGTGCGGAGGCTGGGTAGAGGTAAAAAGTAAAGCGCGCGGGGAACTCTGGGAAGGGGAAAGAAGGAAGGGAGACGCTCTTCCCATCGTTCCCCGCGCTCCCTTTTTATATTTTACTGTTCTTTACTGATAGGAGCCTCTGCGGAGGAGAGAGGTCAAGCAACGAAAAGAATTGTTTTGGACGTCTAAAGTTGGTAAAAAAAGAAAATGAACTTTTCGTGTCTTGGGGCCTGGAACTGGTATAAAAAGAAACATAGAATGCACGATCACTGCAACAAACTGTTAAGAATGGCCGGATCTGGGTTTCCAGACCTAGATCAGTATTAATACTTGAAGTGAAACAAAAGAAACGGCAAACTGATCTTTACGGCAGAAAAACAGAAGCAGAAACAAATAACATGGTCAGCTCCTGCATGGTGACGTCATCAGTTGTGCAAAAATGCCAAAAATGCGGTGTCGCTTTCAGACGCTTCAGTAATTCTCGTAAACAAACCACTTTTTTAGCGGAGCTCCATACTCATAGAAAACCTATGCCCGTCATTTTTCATGGTCTAGCGGAATGTTTCGCGGGCGCGTCTGTTCATGTGTGTCCGTTGGGCAGGGCTAGCTCGCGGGCGCGTATAGTTAAGCTTATCATCGGCTTTCTGTTCAGAGAGCTACGCTGTTAGGATCAGCCTATCTATATATATTAGCTATATTTTTAGCAGTTTTGCTCAGTTGGAAATGTCCTCCGGCGATGAATTTTGACAACCATGTTGATTACGAAGGTCTGCACAATTGTTGACGTCACAAGTCCTAATTTGCATATTTTGGCCGCGCGCTTGTTGTCCCATATTTTTGGCTCAAATAGGCCAACTTTGAGGTAAGAAAAAAAAAATAGATTGCGCGCTTGACCATAACTTAAATTGGAAAATTATGAATCAGTGGAACAAGGACTTCAATTTTTTAGTATAAGAAACGGGTCGAAAATTTCATTTCATAGGCACTTTAATATTTTTATTCCTGTTGTTTATGCTTGTGCTTAAAGAGGCTCTTTCAATCAGTATGCTTTGCGGCATTTTCTGTAATACAGATATTGCTAATCTCGTGAGTGTGTTTGTTCATCTGATTGTATCTTTGCAATCTTTAACGGCAGGCTGTGAGGTATTAGCTATCTACTTGCAGTTCTTTAAGATTTCATAACTTGCGTTTTTTGTCCATTTTAGTTGTTAAATGTCGACTAAAAAAAGAAAAACAAAGCGCAATGGACCATGGTTGAATGAGCCTCTTTAAACGTTTCTGCATTCTGTTTTCGAATTGTCCATAATACACTTTGTTTGCCCCCAAATTTTGCATAAACTATTGTTTTGAAATGCTCCTGGGAGGGCTGCATATTCCCAAGAGCATTTCAAAACAATAGTTTATGCAAAATTTGGGGGGCAAACAAAGTGTATTATGGGTAATTCGAAAATAGAGAATTGCTGTTTGTTTGTTTTTTAGTATTAAATTTTTTTTTTCATTGATACAGTAAAAAATAACGAGGCTGCGTATGCTGAACTCGTGCACTCTCGTGCGACGTGTTTGACACGGACTGCATGCTTTTTGCTTCGAGCCGGAAACAGTTCTTCGAGATTGGCTCAAAGCGTTATGCAGTCCCCTTGCTGTGATTAGCCGGATGCAATTAAATACGGGACGATTCGCAACGATGATTTTTAGCGCAACAAAATTAACGACAGGTATATTACACGAAACAACGTGAGTACAAATTCGTGTTTTGGCGTTGCAAGTTTTTGAAGCTGATTCAGAGACTTCGCAATGCAAAAATTGCGAAGAAAATCGTCTGCGCACCCATGATGCGCTTAAAATCGTCATTGCGAATCGTCCCGTGTAACATCCGTGTAACGTCCCGTGTAAAATGCCATCCAGTCACTCATTGTTTTGACATATTTGTGACGTTTATGCAAAGGGCCTAATTGAGCACATTCAAACTCTGGGCTAAAACCTGTGGGCCGGTTATTTGAACAAGTTTAGATGGTGTTTGACAAAATCGCGGTCTAACCCCATTTCAATCTGGCCAACCCTAATATTTAAACACTATTTACGCTGTAACCAATGTCAAGTAGGCATATAGCACAGATTCGAAAAACATTTATCTCCTGAAATAACCAACTTATAAACAGATATGGAGGTCCATTAATTTTCTAAAACCGTGGTCTAAGTTAGACTTTGTTTAAATAACCGGCCCTGTATGTTTAAGCCCAGAACAAACGGGACCGAGAGTGCACAAGAGTCGCTGAGTGTGTATGGGGGTTTCTCGTTTGGCCTGGGCTTACTGAGCAGTTTTCAATTAAGTGTCGTAAAACCAAAACCTAAGTTGTTACTCTGACCAATCACAGAACTCGCAGGCAATCTGATGAACCAATCAGAACTCGAAGCAAATGCATGTAACCAGTGCCAAGCGCGGGAAAACGCGGTTTTGCTTCTGATTAGTTAATAAAGTGGCGCGAGAGTTTTTAGCCAATCACAAAGCTCAGCAATGCAAAACCAAAGCAATTGCGAGATTACTTACGGCGCTCAATTGAAAAGCGCTCCACGAACACCAGAACAATTGTTGACGTAATTACTCGGCTCGACGATCTCATAACAAATATGGTATAAGGTCTCTAAACAGGTTATTACCTTTTCCTCTAAGAACTGCGTCTTTACAGGAAAACACGACCAGAAATGACGCAGGAGCTCGGACAGCGAATTGTACTGCAACTTGAGCTCCTTCTGTAGTGACGAGGAAACTAAATCTATGATCGAAGCAAACAAAATCTGTTTAACTCTAAATTAACGAAAAGAGCTTTGTCAACACCTTAAAAGTTAAAATTAAATGACCTTTATTTACCCTCGGTAAAGGTGCGGTTACACCTAACAATTTTCGCAAAAACGATTGTTACAAGTTGCACGAACTATTTTTAAGTATATCACCCTTTCATGCAACTGAATTTTTGTTTTTTTTAAGTTGTAGGAAAAGTTGGAATGTTTTCTACTTTCTGTAACAAATGTTTTCAAGTTGCACAACAAAGTGTGTAACATGGCTCTTGCAACTTGTTTCGCCACAATTTTTTATTCAACTAATCACAGCCCAGCATGGATATGACGTTTTCATTTTTCAACTAACGAATTTTTTTTTTCGTATTCTCGGTATTGAACTGGAACTAGCTTACAGTCGAGGCTAGTACGGCGGAATATCATTAAAAATATTTGCATGTGAAAAGATTACCCCGCATGAGCCTCGACTGCACGCTAGTTCCAGTTCAATACCGAGAATACGAATATTTAACTATTATAGCGCGAAAGCGCGCGTGATATCGCCTAATTCTTAGCCGACGAGGCCGTAGGCCAAGTCGGCTAAAATTAGGCGATATCACGCAAGCTTGAGCGCAATAATAGTTTTATAATTCAACACATTGATAACAAAGCACAGTTTGAAGAAAAAAAATCGAGGCCGGTCCTTCATTTTTGCATTCTCTTGTCAAAATGCGAAATTTACCGCCATCGTTGGATATACGTCATGTTGACATAGCGTATATCGATAATTTTTTGACCATATTTGGGCAGTGTATCAATGTGTTGAATTATAATGTCTATTGTAACGTGTAACATCGTACGTGCAAATACAGTGGAATCCCGATTTTTTGAAACTCACTATTATTCGAACCAAAACTCGTTTCCCTTGGATTTGATTTCATACATACAATACAGTCAATACCACCTTCGAATTTTCGAACCTCCCGATTTTTCGAACCAATTTCCGTTTCCCTTGAAGGGATTCCACTGTACTTCAAATTGAACATAACAAGGTAAGAATTCCAACTGGCAGGAGACAAACCAGTTGGCTATTTTACAAGCGTGGCCAAGGAGTTGAACTCGAGTCTACCGTGAAAACAACTTCAGCTAGTGGTCAGAGCGGGATTTGAAGTCAGGACCTCCGGATTTCCGTCGTTCTAACCACTCGACCACGATGCTCTAATATTCAATACCTTTTAATATTCAACGGCTCTTTAGACTTGCCAACAACAGCATTGTATTTTCAAGTAAAGAGGCAACAAGAAAAGATAAGATCAATCAATTCAGTGCATGTATGGCTGCATCTTAAATTCCTCATTTTTTAGCGTCGCTAACTGACACAACCACAACACTTTATCGTATGTAAGGAATCAATTCCTTCCCCTCCCTCCCCCTCCCCCCCTCCCTCCCCACCCCCCCCCCCCAAAAAAAAACAAAAAAAAAACAAAAAAGAAGAGTTTTAAAGTATTTGAGGCGGGCTAAATTATAGTTAAAACTAAAAAGATTACTAAGACAAAAAAGACACTTACGTTGCATACTTGTTTCCGAAGTTGTGTTCATCAAGGCTCCTCCAGGAGACATTTCAGTGAGCACGTGACAAGCCATGTCACTAGGGAGGGCCTTATAACGAAACAAAAATCATTAAAAGGTTGAAGTTTGACAAACCGGCGATGCAAGGTCAACGCAAATAAGACCAAGTTGCCAAAAAGGCAATAAAGCCTCGCGCTCGCTTCCAAAAAAAACTGACAACGGTAATGAGAGTAATGAAATGAAGAAATGTTCCTCGTAGTGTTGAGCGCAGTCAGTATATTTGCGATTAAGCCCAACACCCCCCACCCCCCACCCCCACACCCGGGGAATTAAGGGTTTTGAACGGTATTTGAACCCGTGACCTTCGCGTTATCAGTGCGACCCTCTCCAGCCCAAAATACAGTCGAAGCTCTCCTTGCGACCGCTCTCGTAAGCGACCAAGCTCTAGTTACGACCATCATTGTGAAACCCCGTTTGAATTGTCACTTAACCCTCGGACGTACATGCAAACCTATACTCCCAAGGTTAAACTCTGTAATCAAAAGATCTCGTAAGCAAGCAACTGCTCTCGCAAGCGATCGTAACGACCGCGACCACTTTTGAGAATTACCAACTGGTCTTTTCCTTTGTTTTTTAAGCTCTCGTAAGCGACCACATAAAGAGACTACAGTAATATATCATAAGTGCTAATGGTGCGTTGATAAAGATTTCAAATTAAAAGTTCAAGATGATTTCCAAGCGAACAAGCCTTATGCTAAAAGCTCTCGTAAGCGATCAGCCTCATTCAACAACAAATTCAATGGTATCCGGATGAAGAACAATGCGTCACTTACCCCGGGTAGGTTAGGCTGCCAATGCCCGACCTCTCTTTGATTACACTGAAGAGCTAAGGAATTATCTGCATGACTTCTTTTAGAGTGATGCGAGCCCCTTTCCTAAAACAAAGCGATAAAAGCTTAAGCTGTGAATGAAGAAGTAGAAGCAACATAAGCCTTAGCAAGATCCTCAGACGATGACTTCATTGACACCCCTGAAGATCTTTTCAACTCTAAACTGAATAACATGTAATGAAACACCAAATACCACTCTGCTTCTAATTTGTAAAACCTCAAATTTGGTAAACTCAGGAATGTTTTGCAGACGACTACTAACAAATGTTTAATCTGTTCATTATTGAATCCATGCCACTTTCAACAACATGGTAAACTTTCTAAATTAAAATAAAGAATTAGAAGTTAGGACAATCAGTTTTTCACAGTACAAAAACTGATATTGTGTGTTAGTGGGTGGCGCAATTTACGATATTATTTATTTTAGCGTTACTCTAAAACATTTAAAAATCTTATAATTCACCCTTGAAATGTTTTACTCACAGTCATAAACCAACGAAAAAAAAAACATTTAAACAAAAGTTGTGGAAAAGAGCTTTCATACAGTAATATCCGTACCTGCTGGCTGGTGGACGTACAAAAGTGAAATTGAATGATTTTGTCTCCCTAAGATTACAGAGTAGGCTGTTCCAGAGAGCTGCACCGCTATAGCTAAAGCTGAACCCCCCCCCCCCCCCCCCCCCCCCTCCCCCCATCCCCCATCCCTCCCCAGTGCTCCTCTCCTAGATCCGCCCCTGCTGAATTTAGACTATGACCACTCTTCAGAGTGAAAAAAATATGTTTTGAATTCAGGTCTTATTTCACCATGCTTCACCGGGGAAATTACCCGGCTGTGAACTTCATTTTTCTGGCTGTAAAAGCCAAGTGCAGCTTTACAAGGACTACGTTTTCCTCTTTTTTACCCGTCTGTCAGTTCTATATTCCCATCTGTTAAAAACTGAATCTACATGCCTGTCAGACAGACTGTCTGCGGGAGGGGGGCGAGTGACATAAATTTTAAAAATTTATGTCCAGGTATTAACCTACCTTGGGGACCACAGGTATAAGACCCTGAGAAAATTTTGTTGAATCAGCAATTTTTAAGCTCGGAAGCTCTCTAGCTTGCTCTTCTGTCAAGTCTTCATATTCCACCATTTCTCGCAGACGACTCTGTAGGAAGATACCGATAAAAACCTCAGTTCCATCATCTTTATTATCAGAAAAAAATGAGGTTTAAGTACTCCCAACGTATAATTATTATCCACTAGTTAATGGTAATGCAGGAGGAAAGATATCATTAACTAAAGATCACTCGGCATCAATTTTAGCAAGTTTTGTGGTTTCGTTTTCACCAACATTGTAGGATTCATTTCTTTGTTATCACTTGAGTAACATACAAAATGAAAGTATCTACATGTACGTAATATTGACAATACTGCTTTCGTGAGCCTCAAATCGCCAAAATAAACAAAGAAAAACAAAATTAAACAACACGGCAGTCATTTTTAAAACTTTGCACCATTTTCTTGAGTTTAAAAGCTCTACAAGTCTTGCATATTTCTGAAGGCTAGTTGAATAAACTGACATAGCCATTAGAAATGCACAGTCCGGTGCCGCACAAACAGAGGTTGGTAAACCTGCGATCAGACACTACCATTATTTATGCGATAAGGAGCAAAGCAGCATTCAGAAGGAATAACTGAGTACTCAAATAAAATTGGCCCAATGTTAGCCGAAAATATTTCTAACAGTACACTAACAATGGAACTTCTTTCAATGTGGTTTTTATACCAGTAACTGCGTTTAACAACTAATGCAGTGACTACAAAACCTTTTTAACAGGAGGCGCTGTATCTTTTGCATCACCATTCTTTCCATTTGTTTCCTTCTCTGTAGCTGTGCTGGACCTAGTAAGTACAATGGCAAAAAAAAGATCATAAGATGGAGTTTTAAAGGAAAACCCTTCTATATGTTGGAAGAATCGTATATCTGAGAATTTATTTAGCGCACAACTTTCATAAGAAAGGTTGAAGTTATCATTATCAGGCACATGAGAATAAGCTGACATATACCATTACTATTACACTTTCTTAAAATTTTCCTTAAAGGCTTTAAAACAATTAAAAGAAAAACTAACGGTAAAATTTTTGTACGACGTTTCGACCGCTCTTCGGTCTTTATCAAGTTAAAATAAGAGAAAAGAAAAGAAAATTAAAAAAACCGAATATACAATAGTTGTAAAACATGCTAAAAGGTGAAAAATGTAAAATAACAGTGAAAGGAATGCAAAAAAATTGAAAGTTAAGGAAAAACTTTAGCACGAATTGAATCAGATTGTACTTTGTATCAGGGTGTAGCCAGCACAACAGCTGCTTTAGTGGGTCACCAGCATGGAGCACAAGCGACTCGACATTTAACACAGCAGTTACTTTTCATGTGAATGTGCTTTTTTTTGCGATTCACTGGCTCCTAAACTGGTTTTAAATGGTTGTAAAACGTACTCCAAAAAAAAATATGGACAATTAGACAAAAATCGATAATTCTTAACCCAAGATGACACTTTAAACTCGGCAATCCTGACTAAAATTACCTTCAAATGGTTTAAGTATGAATTACTATCCTTACCCAGCAGCTAAGTTTTGGAGCACCATTAAACTGTGGTGATTCAGTCTTCTGAACAATGACTGAGTTGCCATATTGTTCTTATGGTCAGTAACTTCTGATGTCAGCCCATAACCCTTCAAAAAGAAAATGAAATCATATTAATCTGTCCATTACCATCCTTACTATCTACATGCAGTCCTTAGTTCACTAGCAAGTTCAAAACTGGCCAATCATTGCAAGATTTTCTTTGACAAAAACTATTTCTTTTGGCTTTTCAATGTCAAGTTCCCCTTTGGGTTAGTTACATGTACATGTATCTGCTTGATGTATTTCAGCTGCCAAATGGCAGATATATAAATGGCAGAACTGACAGGACTTTATGCCTTCTAATCAACTCTATATTGGAACAAACAAGACATTTCTCTTTCCCTTTGAGATATAAAGTGCAATTTGCAATGAATTTGCTTCTAACTTCTGATTCTGTGGATAAAATCCTTAATAATAGCTAAAAAACTCTTGCCCAATACTCTCACTTGTGTCCAGGATTGCACACAAGTATTGTTTAACAAAATTAATTCATCATAATTATCTGATAGATTTATTTGTCATTTTCATATTAATTCATTGACAGAATTATGGTGAACTTTATTTCATACTTATTTAGATTTTCTATTGAAATTTGGCGTGTGAAAACCCCATTTGGGGTTCGCAGCCAATCACAATGGCGAAGCAACTTTCTCACATGTAAGAAAAGCGTTTCGTCCAATCACAAATCTCAGTATGTATAAAACAAACAAATTGCAGCATGGGCAGTGCTCTGTACAGTATCTCACTCTCTCACTCACTCGCAAAGCCTCGCTTGTTCGATTTCTGATACGAACCAACTCGTGCTTAAATACCGTACGCCCGCACTGCCCATGAAGTAATCTATATTTTATGGATGAGGACACTTTGTGCTGCCTAATGCAGAGTAGCATAAAACCCCCTACCCCCTCCCCCCCCCCACCCCATGCATGCATGCATGCAATCCTACTCAATACTTGGTTCTAGATCTATTACAAAGTAAAAGCTTAAGTAAAAAATGTTATAAACACCTCATCAGGAACAGGAGAAGCTCCTGTCAGATCCAGTAAAGGATCCCTGAAGGCAGCAAGCTTCCTTTTAAGTTGTTCTTAATAACAAAATTTTAAAAAAACACATACTGGTTAATGGCCAGAGCCGGATTGTTCAAAGCATGATTAAGCTAACCCAGGATTAGTGTCAATTTTGAATCCAGTTAAATAACTAATCAGTGAAAGTTGTTCCAAAGTTTTTTTACCCTTCAGTTTTGATCTTAACTTTTCTTTATCTTTAGCTTAAAATTAGCTTTTAAAAACATTTTTTAAGTAGAGAAATGAAATCCTGGGTTAACTTTTAATCCTTGGTTAGTGTTAATCGGCTTTTGAGCAACCGGGCCCAGGATTTCACAACTCCCAATTCCCCCGGATTAACCAGGAGTATGGACTGAATCTTGTGATTTCCCAGACTTTTTTTTATAATAACATATTGTTATATTTGATGTTTTCTGTGTGTACATAAATACTTAGAAAAGAATAGTAATGTTATAATTTATAATTCATTACAGCACAAAATACAGTTATAACAGTGAGTTCTTGTTAATTATAGATATTTCCACTTATTTAAGACATACCGATAACAAAAAGAAAAATACTGATAATTAAAAGTAAATTCCTTAGCCACTTAGAAAGGATTCCTCATACATTTTCCATTTCTTCCGAAAAAGAGTAATATTATTTAACTTACAAGCAATACATGCGTTTCTGTTTCATATTTATTTTCTAGAATAAACTCTTAAAGTGGCTAAAAGAAGGTTTAATTTTTTGTGCCTACCAGTCCATAAATAATTTTCCCCTAGAATTACTGTATAGTTCTAGTGTCTAGTCTGTAATAATATTGGCTTTGCTGATGATAAATTGAACAATTAGAACAATTAATCTGGGTTGGACTTGGGAAATGATGGAGATAATTTGTAGAAGAAATGCAAACGGTAGGCAGTATTTTTTCTAGGTTTTTCTATTGTGCTCATGTAAGAGTGCGCTCATGATAAAGAGAATAACAGTGTACCTCAAGTTACTCTCTCACTGACTTTGTGCATACTGCTAAAAATTGTCTAGGTACGCACATCGTAGAATGTACAGATTATCAATTTTCAAAAATATGTATATTCAAGACATTCAAGAAATTTCAAGGTGATTTAAGATCCTTGATTTGCATTATGTACTCATGTTGTAAGGAGAAATTGGATGTTGATCAAGTAAGCTTAATTTTATAACCATGCTCATCCTCCTTTGCACATTCTGTGAACATGTCACCAGGTGTGGGCCTTGAATTGACTCTGTCTCTATGAAAATAATGTGACTGGAAGAACTTTGTCCAAAAATCTTTCTCTGGCATCTGGAAAACAACAAAAAAAACACATTAACCATTAAGACCTCAGAGTCAAGAGATAAATATAATTAACTAAGGTTTTAAGGGGTTAGCCTGAGGACAAAGATTACATTTTGTAAAAACGGAGTTTTACCGTAGAGTTACGAAAGTAGCAGCTTCTGTTACTATCGGAATTAGCAGGCATAAGGGGCCACAACTTTCGGATAGCCGCTACTTTCGGGTACCTAAAAAACGTGAATATTTAAAAAAAATGATGATAAACACAACTGCGGAATAAGCATAATGCCACTTTAATTCTCTCTTTCTCATTGATTCTTCTGCATTCCTCTGCATTCTTATACAGTTTTCCATCTGCATGGAGATGTCAGACCTCAGTATGGTATTTTTGATTGGACCATTATTTTCGTGGGGCTGTTACCTTCGGGTTGGGTGTTACTTTCGGGAATTACTAGAAAGGTCCGGGGGGGGCTACTTTTGGAACTCTACGGTAATGTCCTTATACATAAAGGCTTCTTGAATAACAACAATGGCAGCTACAGTGTATATGTATCGCTTGCAGTGACAAAAATGGTGACAAATATTAGCTGGAAGGCATGTTGTACTATTCTTTGCATTTTTCCTGCAACTTGTGTTGCGACCAAAATTTGACTAAGTTTTCAAGCATTATATCTAAATAGATAATAGTTAGTTTTAGTATTATGTCACAGGACCTCTCTGAAAACCACTACAGTGAGTAGCGCTTCCTGACAAAATATTGTCATTATTATTATTGAAACATAAACAAAATAGCATCTTAACTCAGAAAAAATTCCAAGCTCCAGATGGGATTCGAACCCACAAGGGTTGTGGGTTCGAATCCCATCTGGAGCTCAGAATTTTTTGTGAGTTAAGATGCTATTTCGTTTATGTTTCATTTCTTAAAAGACTCACTTAGGAGGTTATTATTATTACAACTAATATTAATTAACGTCACTATTCCTATATTGCTATTAATCAACCTCGTCCTTAGGCTTGATTTCCACTGCTTTCTCGCAGGCTCATTTCCCGAACAGCGGCTGGTATGTAGTCGAGCCTACCTTGTCCACAGGGCCTTCTCCACTTTGTTCAATTCAAAATGGCGGGTCGGGCGGAGAAGACCCTACCAGTGCAGCGTTTTTCGTCAACTTTGGATTTTTTTGCTTGGCTTTCAAAATCAGCAAATTTTGAATCCTTGTTGGTAAACCTTCTGCACATAACAGAGCTTTTCGAGCCCAAAAAGTGATCAGGACTTTTGAGAAATGCATGCCTGGTCTCTGCTGTCATTTTTTTCCTTCTAAATGTATTTCTGTGGTTGTTTGTGATTGGTGGATTTGAATCTTGTTATTCTCGGAGAACAGCTATCATCATTATTATGTGGTTGTAACGTTTGAGTCTGTGGATGAAACCCTTCAGAAAGTACGACCATTTAAATGCAAGCAATTTTGTCACGTAAAATATGATGAAATGTTTTCGTTTCATTTGAACAACGGTTTCAGATTACACCAGAAAACAAACACGTCTACCAATCACTGGAACTAACCTCTGAAAACACCATATCATCGTGTGTCACGTGATGAAATACTCCACGATTCTTGGAGTATTTTGGCAGCCTTCTCCAGGGTCTTCTCCGCCCGACCCACCATTTTGAATTGAACAAAGCGGAGAAGGCCCTGGGGACAAGGTTCGCTATTTAATTTAATTTTAATTTACTCAACTTTAATTATACAGATCTTAAAGTGCCACTACGACGAAAATTTTTGTATTTTTTTTCCGCTTTTTTTAACGCAAATGTATCTAATAGGTTTAGACAAATGTGAATTGCTATAAATTAGATTGATATATTCTTACACAGCCCAGAAATAGCTGGCCGAAAACCCACGAAAATCACGTAAAATCCGTCCGCCATTAATCCGTTCATAAATCCGAGCCCACGTTCTACTGGTTTGCGATCTGGTACACGTGACTTGATTTGTGACGTCAATGACTCAACGCGGTTCCCTCCGGGACACAGACAACAAAGCCAAAAGGCACGTGTTGAGTCATTGACGTCACAAAAATCTTTAGAGCAACTCGATCCAACTCTCAGGGTTCGGTCCCGGTCATTTTTTAATTGAGTAATGGCGGCAAGCCGAATTCGAAATGTACAGTTAAAATAATGGCACTTCCCGTGCGAGTTTTGACTTTAAACTTCGCAAGGTAAGTAATGAGTACTTATATTTTCCAAATATGAAGAGAACAGAAAATGTATATTTTTGATCATAGTGGCACTTTAACATACTATACAAATTAAAGACAAATTAATGATTAAAATAAATGTAAAAATACAAGATCTGAATAATTAGGTCAGTTTATACAGAATACAAAGATTCCTTATAAAAATAAATTGCCTCAATGTAGCTCAAATAGTATAAAATATCATAACAATATATTATTAATTAATTTTAAAAATCTATCCTTATTTACTTTAAATTTATTAAGATAAAAATTATTAATACTGTTCTTAAGTGATAAGAGATGTTCAATTTTTTTTTTTTTTTTTTTTTTATAGAAGAAATACAGTTTTATTTAGTTTTAGCATTTGGTCTTTTCTATCGGTTACTATGTACTGCAATGTGCAAGGACAGTTTCACAGTTTTCAATTTTCCATTGCGTTAAAATTTTATGTTTCAGTTCACTAAATTCAGGAAACCTTTCAATCATTTTACATGAATAAAAGTACTTTTGAACTAGTACTGTGAAGATTCCGAATTTGCGGCTTAGTAATGGATTGGTCTCTGGGGGCAGGTTATAATCTTTGAAAAGCATTTGTTGACTGGACATGTTAAAGTCAGTATTATGTTCATTGTTAAACCATAGTGTACATTCACGGTAGAAATTGGTGGCAATAGAGCATTCCAGAAACGCATGTTCTAAGGAATCAGGGCGTTTACAGAAGAAACAATGATCGTCTGAGCGATTTTAAACCTTTTAAGTTCCTTTTTTGTCACTAATATTCGATGTAATAATTTAAAAGAAAATTGTTTTAATTTATTATCTACAGACAAACGAGATATATTACGGAATAATTCCTTCCATTTGTTCGCTACGTTTGGATAGGTTCTGGACCAAGATTTAACAGATGTGGGAACAACATCTGTTTTTTCTTGGAACAGAGCATAATAATCTTTACAATGCATTTTATCTAGTAAAATGGACTTAGTATTGGAAAGGTTAAATACATTACGATCATCTAGAAAGGATCCTAGTGGCCTTGGGGTGGAAGCTGATTTGGTTTTAAGGTTTGTCGGAATTGATGCCAAAATTTGAAAGTAATTAATAAAGTTTATATTGATTTTATATTTGCGTTTGAAATCATCATAGGTAAGGAATTTCCCTTGTTCATTTAAGATGTCATGGATAAAGTATATTCCAGATTCAACCCAGTTCTTCCAGTAGAGCGATTTTCCTTCAATAGTGATGCTTTGGTTGTTCCATAGAATAAGGTCACTATTGTACTCGTCGTGAACTGAGTAAGCTGAACGCAGTTCTCTGAAGTAATCATTGACAAGCATTTCTAGGTAGAAAGATGAAACATTTCTATCTAAGTTTTTGGTGTCATAATTACATTTCAACAAAAAGGTCAGACCCCCATATCTGTTAAAGAAAGCATTTGGGATAGCCTTCCAAGCATCATTTGAGTCATTTAGCAATCTACTTATCCAACTCAACCGAAGCGCTTTCACTGTAGTTCTAAAGTTCGGGAAGTTTAGGCCACCTTTGTTTGGCTGCTGAAATAGGACATCTCTTTTTATTTTATCTTTTTTGTTTCTCCAGAGGAAGTTAAACAGCTTCTCTTGAACTCTTTTAATTACTTCTTCAGGAATTGTTAACATTGAGGCAGAGTAAATCAACTTTGAGATACCTAAAGCTTTAACTAACAAAGTTCTTCCCATAAGAGTGAGATCCCGAGATAGCCAAATGTTCAGTTTCGTTTCCATTTTCTGAATTTTAATAAAAAAAATTTCATGATTATTCTTATGATGATTATACGAGATATGTGTTCCTAAACTTTTGACTGGTTCCTTGGTTATATTTATATTTAAAGGCTTTGTTTTATTGTCCTTCAGCGAACCTATCCATATAGCCTTTGTCTTTTTTGTGTTTAGTTTAAGTCCTGATACTTTACCAAAGCTATCCAGTATTGTCATACTCTCTGTTAATGACGTTGTGTCTTTACATATTAGCGTTGTGTCGTCGGCAAATTGACTAAGTTTGACTTCCTCCGAATTTGGAAGCTCGATTCCCTTAATTCTAGGATTTTGACGTATTTTCTGCGCCAGTAGTTCCACAGATAGAATAAATAATAAAGGGCTGAGAGGGCAACCTTGGCGTACCCAAGAGATGTTCAATAATATTGTTCTGATGTCTAGTGGTAGGCAATTCCACAGGTCTACAATACAATTAAAAAAAGAAAACTTAAAAACATTGGTTTTAAACATAACATATACAATATATCTGTGTCTGTATCAGTATCTGTAACATATACAATATATCTGTATCAATGATACAATATAGCTGTAATGTACTGTATTTGGATTTATATTTTTTTTCTATTATTTTCCCTTAATTTACTAATGAATTTTTAATTAAAATATTATTATTTTATTATATACTATAAAAGACATTTGGTCTGTTACCTCATCAGGTACAACCTCTTGGTGCTTTTTCTTCACTGTTAAAAGTACCACAATTGAATAATTAATTAATAGTATTCCATAAAGTACTATTTAAACATCCAACAATAACATTGTAATTCTTGATTAACCCATTGACACCTGAACCGCCCGTAACTGCCCGTACAAGACTCCACTGTTTTAAAAAATTGTAACTTTCTCAATCGTGCGAACATTGCCTTAACTAGCAGTTGTGAGCATTGACTAGAAAGTCTTTCAAATTGAGATACCCAATAAACACAAAAAAGTCAGCGATTTTTGTAGAATATCAGCATTTGAATTTGGACAATAACAAAAATTACCGTTTTTAACGTCATAGAAAAACAACAAAAATCACGTTTTTGCCTTTAGTTTTTTTTATTCAAATCATCGTGGCAAACCCAAAAGTCAACATTTACAGCAAAATTCAGTCCTAGTCCTAGCTTAGCAGTGAATTTTTTTGCTCTTATTCGTTGCTCGGGCCGAGCTACAGCTTCTTATTCTAGTGCATACTCACCTTGCCTCGATTTTCAACATCACCACCGCACTGCATGCTGGGAAATAACGAGATTTTTCGACAGCGTTCATTCCGTCCTCCACACTTTTCATATATATACTAAGTCCACAGCCACTCTGACCCACCGCCGAAATTTTGTGCTTGTTGTGTTCTCCTGTGGTCGCAACTTCCAAAATATGCCGCGGTAGGTCAAGAAATTCATCCAGAGTCGAGTCCCAAAGCTACTTCGTTTCCAGGTGGCCATTTTTCCAGTTCAACGAGCAACGAGCCAAATTCGTAAACGAAGTACAACACCTAACTCGCTTCGTCGAGAATAGCCTGCGAATACAGCCGCCTCTCATCGCTCCCGGCCGCTAGGGGCGTTCGCGCGAGAGAGCGTCTGCGATTTACTTTGAGAAATTCCATACTGATGACGTAAATCACCCGTCGCTAATCTCGTATAATTATAATAATGTGCATGCGGTGAAACCAAATGAAATGAAAGGTGTTGACAAGCCCATCACAAATCCAACTAGCGCCTGGTGTGTTTGTTGTGACCTTTGTTCACTGGGTTTTGAGTGTAGTTTGATTTTTACAGTTTAGTCCTGATCAGTATGTCTTTTAAAGATCTACCCCTTTTGTATGAAACAAGGGGAGGTTCTTTATAGATCCGTCTGAGCAAAGATTGTGATTCATTTGTCCATGTGGATCGAGGATGTAGGCACACAGGGTTGTATTGTGTTACAAAGGATAACATTTCCTTGCGCGCAGTGGTTTATTATTTCTGTTTCCATCTTTGCCATGAAAATATTGGCGAAAGAAACTGCCATTTTCGACCCCGGCCATTGTGGTGCCATGAGTCTAAAGGTAGTCTTTCCGCTAAAAGCAGACTGATGATGATAATTACGGGATTCTTCTTCCCATGTATCGCCGATAAATGTTCATTTATCCAGACATGCACGAGTGGCGCCGTTTGAAATATCAGTGACTTGCCATATCCGGTCGGTAAATTGACAAAAGTAGAAAAACCTCTTCACCGCAGATAAAACTATAAAAGCCTAAACACTGACTTGCTTGTAACGTCAAAACATTAAACATAGGATAAATAGATTGAACGCAGAGTCGTACAGTTTCTAAGGACAGACAAGATTAATCCTCGCAACTGGCGATTGAGTTACAACACTGCATAATTTAAAGCATAATTATGTAAAATTATCAAGTTGGCCAATCAGTGCTCCTGTCTTGATGCAGGACAGATTTTCGTCATCAGTATGGAATTTCTCAAAGTAATTCGCAGACGCTCTCTCGCGCGCGAACGCCTATTGCGGCCGGGAGCGATGAGAGGTGGCTGTATTCGCAGGCTACGTTGAGAAGTGGACTCTGAACTACCTTCAAGCTTAATGATGCTCATCAGGCAGCTACTAAAGATGAAAAATGGCTGTGAACTTACCAAAAATCGCAGAAACATGATATTGAAGTCTTTATTGAGAACGAACGAAGCGAAATGCCAACGTCACAATGACGTTTCCAGTAAACTTGAGCCTTCAGTGTTTTAGAACAGCAGCACTTTCAATGGTAACTCCAAATATGAAGTCACGAAATCCTATGGGGCGTGTGTATGCAGAAAATCACTCAAAAACGTAAAAATCCTCAGGTGTCAATGGGTTAATTTTTATGTGTGTGGTTTTTCGAACAATTTTTGTTTGACTTAAGGACCAGTTGCATACAAGTCTGATACAGTGTCTATCACTGAGTTGTTCTTATGTCAGCCATTCTTACATCAGGCTATTAAACTAGTCTTGATGCACATTGAACATATTGCCTGACACCAGAGTCAGTTGCAACAGCTGAATGCTACATGTAGTATATTAATTTTTTTATAATATTAGGCATATTTTATTAATATTAGACTGGTCCTAACTCTGACCGGTACAAGCCACTCCGGTACAAGTAAGTTTACATGAGACCGGTGTGATTTCAGACCGGCATGGAGACAGGAGACTGTGTTTAAATGAGACTGGTATGAAATTAATTAATTCTACAAAGGTACAGAAGATGTTTTCTGTTGTACTGTATTCATTTATTATATACCAGTAATAATTTTCTTACCTGCAGGATAAGTTTTAAATATCGCCTCAATGGTATCAACATTTAAATTGTACTTCACTTCATTGCAGCCTGAGCTTTCTGGCTGCATATCTGCCTACACGAAAACAAAAATTTGCACATAATACATTTTATTATTTTTTTATTTTATAAATGGTAGTTGTTAGAATACATAATTATATTTATTTTATTTTATGTTATTGGTATGGTGTGGTTCGAATTTTTCTTTGGTTTGAAATTTTCAAACTAGTTTGTTTTTTGTTTTCATTTTTCTCAGATTATGGTAATAAATCTGAGACAAAGGAAAGCAAAAATTATACTGGTTTGAAAATTTCAAACCAAAGAAAAATTTGAACCACCTCATATACACCAGCCTAGAGCTAAATATCAAAGAAGGCTAAAATTAACATACAAGTAATGCTGATGATAATCCAATAGTTTGGTCAGGCTGTGCAGCTTGGGTTTCCTGATTCTATAAAAAAAGAGACACTTTATCAATGATTGATTACTTGTGATATTTCACTGCCTTTTAAAAGTGCTTCTACAGTATATCACGCTATACAGTAGTTCAAAACTGGACAAAACCACAAATTCCATTATTTTATTTATTTTTTTTTAACATAAATCAAATAGTCACACTTAAGTCCAAAAACTCAAAAGTTAGAACCACCTTGAAAAGCATAACAAACAGCACCACAATAAAGTTATAATCAACTGCTTGCATTTAAATGGTCTTACTTTCTGAAGGGTTTCATCCACAGACTCAAACATTACAACCACATAATGATGAAAGCTGTTCTCCAAGAATAACAAGATTCAAATCCACCAATCACAAACAACCATTGAGATACATTATAAAGGAAACAAAATGAGAGCAGAGACCAGGCATTCATTTCTCAAAAGTCCGGAACATGTTTCGGGCCGAAAAGCTCTGTTATGTGCAGAAGGTTTACCAACAAGGATTCAAAATTCGTTGATTTTGAAAGCTAAGCAAAAAAAAATCCAAAGTTGACGAAAAACGCTGCACTGGTTTGCGGGATAGAAACTTCGCCACTCTGAAAGAAATTGAATTTTAAGAATAACTTTCAGGAGTTTTGAGAAATGCATGCCAGGCCTCCAAGACCCCCAACATTCGTATCTGAAGTCCAACGCGCTAACCACTACACCCCCGCACCTCCAAAATATAGCTACTTCATCCATTGATTAGTTCCTATAGTTTTAGCAAAAAAGGCAATTTGAAACCGCTAATGCCATTTTCTGACCAACGTGGAAGGAAATTGCAACATGAAAACTAAACTTCATCTCCTTTCTAGGGCAAGTATATCGATTTTTGGTTTTGGGCATGTGTACAAAGCAAAATTTCGACGTTTTAATACCTGTTCTTTTTATTTATGAATTAACATTTTCTCAGAAAAATGCTGAAGAAGGTGAAATTTTTAACAAAAAGTGGCAAGTGGTAGGAAGACCTGATTTTCCTTCAATTTTGTCAGCCAAATCACGAGTAACTCTGGCCCAATTCATGAGATCTCTCTCATTTGGGCATTTTTTTTCCTTCTGTGTGAGTAAGTCATGAAAGACATCTTTTGTCATAAAAAGGGATGAGGTCACAACTGATAGAAAGACTGCATCCCGCCACAGACGGCTTTGGGCGTTTGAGGTGTCAATGGGTTAATAACATTTTATGAAACTTGTTTTAAATACCTTTCCTCTGTTCGCCCAGAACTCTTCAGCTGTAATTACACCACTGACAACCAAATCTTTGTATAGCTGATACAACTCAGGATTATCCTTCAGCATTCTGTGATAAATAACACAGAAATCCAATTCCTTTATCTTCATGGACAAAGTACAGTTGTTAGCTATTCAATGCCAATTGGGGGGGGGGGGGGGGGGGGGGGGTACAGCAGTACTTGGGTGTATTTGTGAGGGGAGATGCAATGGCCTTTTTGGGTTTGAAATTAGCAGTTTCGGGACCTTTCCAGATGGTTGCTGTACATGCAAATGACAAGTAATAAAATATATTTTTGGGGGCTACTCGGTGGTGGGAAACAGCAGGCCAAGCAGAAACCTGGAAGGAAAGGAGGTGGGAAGTCTACTCACACAGGAGGCATGAAAATTGAGGGAAGGAAGCAGGATTCCAAGGAAAAAACATCATATAGTCAACTCTCTTACCCCTGTTAAGTGGACACCCCTGTAAAGTGGACACCCCTATAAGGCCAGACACCCCTGTAAGGTGGATACCCCTGTAAGGCAGACACCCCTGTAAGGCAGACACAGCTATAAGGCAGACACCCCTGTAAGGCGGACACCCCTGTAAGACAAGACACCCCTATAAGGCAGACACCCCTGTAAGGCAGACACCCCTATAAGGCACACCCCTGTAAGGCTGCCACTTCTGTAAGACTGACACCCCGGTAAGGCAGACACTCCTGTAAGGCAGAAACTCCTATAAGGTGGACACCCCTGTAAGGCGGACACCCATGTAAGACAAGACACCCCTGTAAGACAAGACACCCCTATAAGGCAGACACCCCTATAAGGCAGACACCCCTATAAGGCACACCCCTGTAAGGCAGCCACTCCTGTAAGACTGACACCCCGGTAAGGCAGACACTCCTGTAAGGCAGAAACTCCTATAAGGTGGACATCCCTGTAAGGTGGACACCCCTGTAAGGATGGCTGGTGCCAACCAAATTTCACTTAATTGTCTGCAACTAAACTCTCTATAAGTTGGGCACCTCTCTTAGGCAGACAGCTAGACATGGTCCTATGAATTCAGAACCCCCTGTGTCACACCACCAGCTACCTCTCTACTTGAGTTAATTTTGCTTCCTGGTATGTATATTGATGATGGATGCCACTTAATCTGGCAAACCACTGTGGCATATTCAAACTTCATGGTAGTTGTGGGGGGGGGGGGGGGGGGGGGGAGAAAATGTCAGCAGCCGACTTTTTGGCCCTTTGTGCCTTATTTTTTTGGCACAATAATGGGGGGGGGGAGGGGCTGGCTTCCCCTGGACAGACCACTTGCAGTTTACTGGACTGTAAACCAAAAATAAACTTGTGGTGATGGCGTAAGAACTAACGCGTGGTACCTGTTCTTTTCCTCCAGCTCTCTATTCGCTTTTTTCCTGTGTGCTGGAATGAGTTGTGCCAGAAGATCTTTTGCTTCATCCCTTTCTTTTTTTGCATTTGCTACTGGTTCACTTGTGAACTGGAAAGTGAACGAGTTCCCATCATGAAGAACAAGTTGGATCTGTATCTTGGAGCTTCCTTCAGGGCTTATACGTTGAACTGTCGAAAACAACTTACGTGAGATTGACAAGGTTTGACATGACTTAAGCTTAAACAAAATATTTTTTAAATCACTTGTTGCAATAAAGATGACCTTGTACTATGATCTAGGTGAAAAAATAAACAAAGCAATGTTTGAATGATATGTTTAAGGCGATAACCGATTTACAATACAAGCAAGCTAACTTAACACAGCTAAATACATGTAAGACACGAACCATGTAAGCTTACATCTTTATACACGTGTCAAAAAAATTACACTGTTACGATAATTCACCTTTAATCTCGGAGTACGCACACGACAACTTGGGATTATCTGATCCGTAAGGAATCCAAATCAAATTGTTTGAAAGGAGACGCAACGTTCCAGCAGTCTTTTTATGCTTTGTGTTTATCACTTCGAGAAGAACTGACTCTCGGTCCGCCATCTTAGATGGCATCGGGTATGTACTTCGTGTATCCTTATTATAGTGTATTTATGGGAGTAGACCGCTGACCCGTATCATTGCCCTGCTATTCCGTTGTCTGGACCCAGTTCTTTGAAAAAAAAACGTCCTCTCTGATTCTATCTGTGATCCTCTAAGAGTGATTCTGATTATGAACAACTTCGTTTAAATTGACGAACATTTTATACAACAACATGGTACGGCAATGGGGACTAGAATGTCCCACTTATAGTATTTTGTTTATTTTTGGCTGATCAGATCTCTTACAGATCCTGCGTATACCAGCAGCATTTTCGACGGTCATTTTCGTTCACGGTCCCTTGCATTCTCGTTTTCATTTTTATCTTTGGACCGTAGATCTTGGCAGATCCGTTATGCTGCGTTATTTTTTTCACATGGTTTGGCCATGTTCTCTCTGGCAGATAGTTTTGCTATCGCCGCCTAGTTCTACGCAACAGTGGCAGGCAAATGTTTTGTTCATTGTGTATGGCATAAGTTCACTCACCCCAGCCGCTCCAAAAGGTCTCTAACAAGGCAACCAAAATCAGATATGAAATAATTAATTACTCCATATTTGTCTTTCGTTTCCTCTCTTAATAAAATGCATACGTATTTCAAATTCGTATCCACAGTGTGGATTAACAAAATCTTAGCTACTACAGTTGATGGAACAGACTGAGCATGAACGAAGTGTTTCTTAACGCATGAATATTCAAGCATTCGCCTGGGTCACGTTTTCTTTTGTTGGACGCCATTTTGTTTGATAGGGGGAAAAACAATGGATCAGATTTGCTTTTTTGACGACAGAAATTGGTCTAGCGCACGGCAAGAGGCAGCTGCCCGTTTCCTTTCTCACTCCTTTTGTTCACGACGCCCCATACACACTTGTACAAGTCAAATTATAAAACAAAACGATAGCGATTTCAAAACGCACGAGTATTAAAATTCACGCACAAAATGGCGAGTACTCGCTCCAGTCGCTCCAGGTGAAAAGGGAAATAAACCGACTATTTCAATCATCGGTTTCCCACTCGGCAACCTTGTAAAACAGTAAGTGAAGTGTATATATATTTTTAATGATATAATTGTCACTTTTTATAAACTGAATGATTTTACCGAGTTTAAATAAAGTTATATGTATGTATGTATGGCCACAATGGTTTAAAGGTCAGACGGCCCCAGGCCCCAAAACGGCAACGGTATTCAAAGTAACCTTACAGTAACCATAAGGAAAGGATTTCTAAGTAGAAAGCCGTACAACACGTTTCAGAATGAGAATGAGAACTTGTTCCGGTGTAATAATTGTTATATCGTTTTGGAGGTAACAAAAAGGTATATTTCTCCTTAAACAACACAAAAATTCGACCACCGTTGGACAATGTATCGCCCATAGACCGGACCTTTTCAGGCAGTGATGAGGGGGTTGGGATTCAGACGAAGCCCCTGAAACCCCCAGCCCCCCCGGGGGGAGGGGGAGGTTACTCCCATATATAAGCTATATAGGTATGTGCCGCTGTGAAGGGTATGGTTTTCAGGCAGTTTAGTCTGGGATAGGGTATAGTAATCAAAGATTTTTGGTCTAGAATAGGGTATCATTTTCCGCGAAACTAATCAGTTGCGTGAAGAATTTAGTCTAGACAAGTTTTACTGGCAATTGGCATTTAAAAATCGGTACGGCGGGCAGTACGGCATTTTTACTGACCCCTGTTAACTAGTTAATAACTGTGATAGTGAACGAGTTTCTGGAAAATAGCGAGTCTGGAATAGGTCTAGGATAGGGCAGGGTCTTTCGGTGTTAAGTCTAGAATAGGTTTGCAAAATGCAGCTAAAATAGTCTAGTATAGGTAAAGGATCTCAGAGTCCCAGCGCCACACCCCACCCAAAAATTTGCAGAGTACCCCTCCCCCCCCCCCCCCCCCCCCCCCCCCACTACCCGGGGCCCCAGCCTACGGCATGAAACCTATACTGAAAGATAGGGTATACTGAAAGATAGGGTATATTGTTCACAGATCGACACGCGATGTCATGACGTCGTGGACAAACGGGATTGGATAACCGCACATTTTGTTGCTTTTTCCTCTACACTGAACATTTTAGGAAAAGTGATTCCGGAGTCTCTTAGTACCATTTCTCGATTTTTCATTGCCTGGGGCCGCAATGTTCCTAGATTTTCACAGTCGTTTGAGCGTTAACGACTTTTTCGAGATTCCATCACTCGGTAGACGCGATCAGGATTTCCAGCCGTTTTGTGTGCCCGCGTTCCTTCGCGCAAGATCTGAAAAATCCGACTCCCTCAAATGGCTGAAAACCCCGGGGCTGAAAATCCAGCCTAATACTGAACTCAGTGGAAACACTGCAAACAAATAAAATTTACTTTTTTTTCCCAAAGACTAATGGCGAACAGCTTCTGATTTCTGACCTGCAACCAGTCAAAACTTAAAACAAGCATTTTAACATAGTTCTATTAACTATGATTTTAACAACTTGTATCTCATTTTGACTGTCAATGACACGAACGTATCACGAACGTATCACCTGTTTAAACATTATATTTGTTCGCAGATCGACACGCGATGTCATGACGTCGTGGACAAACGGGATTGGATAACCCCTTTTTAGTCGAATTTTGCATAATTTTAGTTTTACAGCTGGCAGTCAACACAAAATATAACACTGACCTAAAAGAAACAACCATTTATTTCGATGGAAGCTTCATTACAAACGACAGGTAATTTCTCGAGCAAGCAGGTGTTTATTCCACAAGAAATATTCGATCGTCCTTTCGACGTTTCTTTGGTGGTCGAGGATGGGAAAGAATTCAAAGCTCATAGACGTGTTCTTTCAGAGGCAAGTCTTTTCTTTGAAAATCTGCTCAACAGCGACATGAGGGAGGCTAACGAAGGAGTAATTCGGTTGGAAATGCTAACGGAGCTTGGTTTGAGAGATATATTAGAGTTTATTTACACTGGTAGTGTTCAGATATCGACCGAAGACAATGCTCAAGAGCTGATCTCAATGGCGGACTATTTGGTTCTTCCGCATCTGAAAACGCTTGCTGAGAAATTTTTAGTGACGAATTTGAAGTTGGAAGTCGCAAACGCAATTTCAACTTTCCTTTTTATGAAAAGATATCGATGCAAAGAACTAATATCCATTTCCAAAAATTTCATCATTGCAAACTTTACAACCGTTGCGAAAACGGAAACTTTCTTGAATTTGTGGAGCGAGGAAGTTAAAATGTGGATTTCAAGTGACGAAATAAATGTTGGCGCCGAGGAAGATGTGTTCAAGATCATTTTAACATGGATTAATCATGACAAACGCGAGCGAAAAAAATATTTTGCCGAGTTGTTTCGCGAAGTTCGACTTGTTTATGTATCGCGTGACTACCTACTCAGTGATATCGTGACAAATGATCTTGTGAATGATAATGAAGGCTGCATGGATCTTGTGAAGGACGCTATCAAGTTCATTAACTCTGAAAGCTGTCATCATCTCATTGTTAAGCCTAGAAAGTCGCTTGAGATTCCTGTTGCTATGGTCAGTGTCAAATCTAGTTGGCGGGAAAACCAATTTCTATTTTATTTTCCTCGTGAGGATAAATGGTCTCAAATGTTTCAATGTGGCCGTTCCGAACCGCTTTTTAACGCTGCTGATGAACAAGTAATCTCTTGTCATGGAAAATTATTTCTTATATCCCAACAAAATAAAAGATTGTTACGCTATGATTCGTTCTCTAACTGTTGGACGCAAATTCCCTACGAAGAAAAAAGAACTTTACTTAATGTATTTGTAAGAGATGATGATGACATTTGGGCTTTGGTGCGTGAAAATGAAACATGTTGCCTAGAGTGTGTTGCATTGCGTCGTCGTGGAATTGACGGGCCTTGTAAGAAGCATCTTTCGTTTCTCACGAAGTACAATATCGAATCGAACTCATGGGAAGATATATTATCGTTTGACCGTCTGGGTTTGAGGGTTGGAATTTGCGTTGTAGCCAAAGATAATTTTATTTATTTCCTTGGCGGAACAAAGCTGACAAAGCAAGCCAATTGGCTCCTGGCCCGGAGCCTGGCGGATGCTGATAGGTATGACCTCAGTTCAAACACGTGTGAGAAAATTTCTGACATGAATCATCCCAAAATTTATGCGCATGGTGCTGTTGCTTTCGGGAAAGTTATCATTGCTGGTAGTCGTGGTAACTGTTTTGAATTGTATCACGAAGCAACCAACGAATGGCAGGATATCGCATTCACGAGTTCCTCCTATTTAAACATTTCTGCCCGCAATCTCGGCGTTTTACGCGGCATGGTGTGTTCTGATCACAAGCTGTTTTCATTAGAGATATTTTTCACCAAGGGCGGACTGCATCTCGGATGCCAACAATGTGTGATTCAATGCTATGACTCAAAAAATGATGAATGGAACGTGAAATCTCGTCCAGAACCTGTCGAGAACGAAAGGCAAAGGGGGCGGTTAATACCTAGATATGACTCCATTTGTTCGATGAGAATTTTTAAAGGAAGTAAGTTTTTTCAGCAAGTCTCGATCTCTGATGCCACTTGCAACTTCTTACCGCCTGTTTGCCTCGGCCGAGAGTCTGGTGATGATAAAAATGGCTGCAAATGCGCCATCATGTGACCGAACAACTCACCGGCAAGCAGCTCATAATCCTCAATTGAAGGGTTGCTATATTGGAAAATAGTGATAAAAAACAGCAGTCTTAATTTGTGGGCGTGACTGCGATTTCACCGTCCTGTAACGAAACCAAAACAAAACATCTCTTTTAATACAGTGGCCAATTTACCTTATCACCTCAGTTGATAAAACCAATTTTCGTGCTACTCAAGCACTGTGCTGGTCACCCACCCAAATGTCCGAAGTCTTCTTTCTTGTTCAGTGAAAGTCCCACGCGCCGGAATTGATGACGGGAGTGAAATTCCCGCCGGAAATTTCGCGGAAAGGAACCCCTTAAAGCAGGGGCGGATCCAGGAATTTTTTATTAGGGGGTCCAAACTTTGATTCAGAAGACATTGTTGAAATCAGTTCTCCCCCACAACCTCCACCCTCCCCCCCCCCCCCCCCCCCCCCCCCCCCCCCCCCCCCCCCCCCCCCCCCCCCCCCCCCCCCCCCCCCCCCCCCCCCCCCCCCCCCCCCCCCCCCCCCCTCCCCCAAGTCGCTGTTGCACGTTATAATCCTGATTTAACGTCAGTTTCCCTGTTGGCCCCTTACCGTGTACACGAATGCTACTCGTAAAGGGACGAGCGCGTGTTTCTGTGAACGGCGGTCGGGCCGATACTGCTTTGCGAGCAGACGACCATAAAAGGGTACCCCCAAACAATCACATTTTTTAACATGCCTGGAATTTAGTTTAGTGGCAAAATACAACGCGCGTTTCATTAAAAAAAATCAACCAGTTGAATAGTGATATGCGATCCTGTCGATGCAAGAATTTCAGTGTCAAACAAGAAGTAAGAAAAAACACTGGTCTGATAGGGGGTCCGGACCCCCCGGACCCTCTCCCCCGGATCCGCCACTGAAAAGGTACCAGAAACCAGTTTTGTGGGTGGCTCACAATTAATTGCCAAGGAGCTAGCCGAGCGAAGACGCGAGGCTTGCGAGGCGGCAAAGAATTGCGCCGCGCGAAGAATTGTTATATGCAGAAAAATTCTCGATCGAATTACCTCAAAAAGTGTAAACTTATGTAATGTAGACTTTGTTTCGAGCCAATTGCAAGGCCGGAACTATTAGAGCCAATGAAAAAATGTGTTAGATTTTAGTGTGACCAAGTGGTGTGAGAGAATAACTAATGTGCGAGCCGGAGCCATTTTTTGCGAGCCTCGAGCCTCTTCTTGCGAGCCACTGTTTTTTGCAATAATATGTAAAATGAAAGAATAAGGGAAAGATATTATCTTTCCATTTTCTTTCATTTTACATTTTTAATAGGGAACTTTCGGGGCTCGCAGGAAGAGGCTCGCACATTAGCCAGCCCCGTGGTGAGACCGTTCTTAGCCATTTCGTGAATATGGAAGGCACGTAAACCTGCATTACATTCGTGGGTAAAAGAGCCAACTAAAAAGCGATACGCTGCTAGCAGAGTGTTGAAATTTTATGACGATGATTCGGTAATTTTGTTACTCTTTTCCCATATCATTTTGATGCACCTAACCTCGTTCCTCAGGACACTTTTCAAACTTTTATAGCAGGTTCTTTTAAAAGGTCACAGGAGCGTGCTAGCTGACTCTCTTCTCCGGAAAACTTTATACATGTACAGTCAACTCTCTCTTAACGGACACCTCTATAAGACGGACACCTCTATAAGACGGACATCGGCTGGTGTTGGTCCCTGCCGTTTTTCAGTCATTTTACTGTAACTAAACTCTCTGTAAGACGGACACCTCTCTAAGACGAACAACGGACACTTTGAAACCGTCAACGGACACTTGAGAAGTACTTTTTTTTGGTGAAAAATACTTCAAAATGGAAATTAAATGTAAGCGCTGAATATGAACAAATGAGTCCACTTTTCTAATGCTTAGAGAGAGTTAACTGTATCATCAGTTTTTGAAATAAATTTCCCTAAATCATCCTCGCAACAGGAGGGGACCACGAAACTGTCAAAAACATAATAACCTTGCCACGCAAAACAGAAATCATTTGCTCGTTGGCACTCTATCGGTAGGAATACCTAGTTTTTACGGCATAAGACGCAATACTGATTCTTTCTGAAAAGTTGTTCCTGACATCCTGATTCTCCGAAGTCACTCGCATACAGTTAAGTGTGAGCGAACCTCAGACCGTTTGAGAATCAGGCGAGGGTAAATGTATTCTACGTTTCTATCTTGTTATTTCAGTTCCCCCACTCGAGTTTTCGCATGAAATTTTTTTCCTGCTCGTGTGTTTGTGTTTTGTTTCGCACCAATTCATCAAGTGATCATGAAAAAGAGGAACCACATTTAGCTAGTCTGTGGGATAAAAAATGTTTTTGTTGCCTACACTCAAATATTTAAAATGACAATCTTGGATTGATATTATTATTAGAGCGGTTTTCAATTGAGTGTCGTAAAACCAAAACCAAAGTAATCACTCTGACCAATCACAACAAACAATCCAATGAACCAATCAGAACTCGTAGCAAATACATGTAGCCAGCGCCAAGCGCGGGAAAACGCGTGCAGGTTCGTCATGATTGGTTTTGGTTTTACTTCTGATTGGTTGTTAAAGTGGCGCGAGATTTTTTAGCCAATCGCAAAGCGTAGCAATGCAGCGCAAAACCTGAGCAATCGCTTAATTACTTTCGACACTCAATTGAAAACCGCTCTAATACTAAAAAAATAGAGCTCTATAAATATGAAAATTAATCAAATGGAGTACCTGAATCAAGATCTTTGACGATTGTGCTAACATAAGAGATAACAGTTATTTACTAATGTAAATTAGGGCAAAATCCACTTTCTGAGAGGAGTGATATAGATTTATTTAAACAGCTAGCTCAGTACAAGTGGACGTGTCATATCAAAGTGTTCGGAGGTCTTCTTGACGTGGCTTATTCAGTTAACTAGACTGACAATTTTTACTTCTCTGGCCTTCTTATTATAGCCTTTCAAAATGCTTATGCAGCCAGTTGCATGAAGTTTAACGATTTAACCAGCTGGATATAAAACAGTAGAGCCGCGGCTTCAGGAGATAAGGACTCCCTCTGTATCAAGAGTGATTGGGGAACCGTTTCGACAGTTTTGTAAGGGAACCTTTACAAAACGCTACTACCCTTAAGCCGGCATGACATCCATGCTAAAAAAACTGGGCTGGAGAACCCTAGAACAGAGAAGGACAGACGTAAGCGTTGCCGTGCTGTACAAGATAGTATAGACAGTATACGGCCTTGTGACCGTTAAACCCAGTGATGTACTACAGTAGATGTCGTCAAGGCAAAGTAGCCAACACTGGATCACATACATAATCAGTCGTTTTACCCTCGAATGTGTTTTACCCTAGAATCCCAAAAAGCATCTTTGTATGGGCAACAGGCAACCCACAGAACATCTCTTTACAGTGGCCATTTTACCTTATCACCTTAGTTGATAAAACCAATTTCCGTGCTACTCAAGGACTGTGTATGTTCCGCCCAAATTTCCGAAGTCATATTTCTTGTTCATTGAAAGTCCCACGCCCGGGGATGGGGGAACTCCCATGTAAAATTGTCGGGGGTGATCGCCGTCGAAAATTTCGAAAAGAATCTCTAAAAAGTAGCAGGAACCTGTTTGGTGGATGGCTCACAATTAATTATGGTAATAATTCTTGCTGAAAAGTTGTACCTGTCAGCTTATTTTTCTGGCTTAATATCAGAATAACGGCGGACACATGAAACTGACTGCAAGGTATACATGCATACTAAGTGAATGAGCCATGTTTTCACATATGATCTGTGTAAAAACTTGTTACAAGGCTGTTTTCAATTGAGTATTGAAAGTAATTTCGTGATTGCTTTGGTTTTGTATTGCTACGCCTTGTGATTGGCTAAAAAATCTCGCGCCACTTTCTAGACCAGTCAGAAGTAAAACCCAATCCAATCGTAGCTTACTCGCAAGCGTTTTCCCGCGCCTAGCGCCGGCTACATGTATTTCGGCTTCGAGCTCTGATGCTTTAAAGCAAACAGTAAAAACTATGCTAGTAAGGCCTGGAATGGAATGATTACGACTGTTTTGATTGGCCCGAGTAATTAGTTTTGTTTTGTTTTTACGACACTCAACTGATGTATAGATATAAAAGCATGATATAATATACTTTGCGGAAATACGGTTAACCGGCGAGGATACAGAATACCGAGCTTCGAATCCTCGCCGGTGAACCACATTTTACCATAATATGTTATATCCTGCTTTTATATCTTTATTAGAACCACGACTGACAATGGTCATTTTCGATTTCCAAACCACATATTTCAACCGCTACGACGACGATCTACCTGCCTCCCCCACCCCCACCCCCCTCTCTCCCATAAACAGCTTCTCGACGTACGGGCTACCTCCCGGCCGTGGGGGGCGACCAAAAAGTGTCACACCGAGTAGAAATGCCCGAAATGGAACAGAAAATTTCCGGGACAACCTCGAGGGGTTGACAAGAATTTTCCCAAACAAATTTTTCGAAAATTTCCGTTCCATTCGATTTTGTACCGGAGTCTCCGAAAAGTTTGGTCGAATGGATCGCGCCTTTCCCCCTAACGAGAGGGAGAGACTGTACCTTTCCAAACAAGCTCAGTGACTGGTTAACGAAACAATAGGTTAAACAACACAAACAATAGCCCTAGACCTAAACACAATAGAAGCTACAGTACTACGGGGCCAATAAAATTAGAGGTCTGGAAGAGCTACAGTACTACTCTAACGAGACGATTCTCGTCCCCAGATCCCAGAGCCGTCTTGGTCAACTGACCTATAGAGCCTGGTAAAGAGTGTTCGGACCTATTGTTTTTTGCCGACTCGGACCGACCAGTTCCTGTATTTCGCCGGTTGGTTTAGCGTCTTTTAGTTGGGTAATCTCAACGCGATTTAGCATTCAACATCCAGAATGAGAAATGTACAACCAAAAGAGAAAGGAACCCGTCGAACAATTTGTATGGTGTCTTTCATTCCGACCTTAATTGTGGTGATTTTTCTTGTTGTATGGAGGCCTCTCCTGCTACCATATTTCTTTAGATACGCGAAGTTGGTTATTTCTGAAGTTGTCAATGACAAACAAAGGTTTTTGGACAACGAATTACAGTTTGCTCTCAAGGAATGGAGGTTATATCAATTGGAGAGTCGTTTTGGCCAGGAGTGGTGCAAAGAAAACGTCTCGCCGCGAAAAGATGTAACATGGCTAACCGCAGTGGTGAATGACGAATTTGTGATGCCTACCATGGTCCTAGGACACTCTATTCGTACATTTTCTTGTCACAAAGCCATGATTGCATTTATTTCGGAATCTGTCAGCGAGGATGCACGAAAATCGCTTCGGAGTGTCGGCTGGGAAACTCGTTTAGTTGAAGAAATGGATTGTAACTGGCTGGATGTTAAATTGGGGGGTGATAGAAACCAGGGCTTTTTTGGTAGACCCCTGGGGTACAGGATAAGGGGCACCCATACGAGATTCCACGCATGGAACTACACTGAGTTTTCCAAGATTATCTATGTTGATGCCGATTACATGTTGATGACGAATATTGATGAGCTTTTTGACATTCCAGAAGACTTTGCTGCAGCCACTTGCTCTCGACCTGGTGTCCTGGATCCATGCTTTAATGCAGGACTTCTGGTGTTTAGACCAGATTCCACTTATTATCAGGAAATCATGAAACTCTGGAGAAAAACCACAGAAAAAGACACTTGCCCAAATGATCAAGTTTTGCTGTGGCATTATTATGCCGATGCTGGAAACTGGAGAGCATTGCCCTACACATACAATATTAGACGCATTGTCTTTAGGCCCATGAAGTCATTTCACTTTGCCTGCTGCCGACCACCAAAACCCTGGTCAGCAAAGTGTCGACCAAGCCGAAAAGAAGCCATTAAATTTAATGGACCAATTGTAGTTGTTGATGATATGGTGCTAGTTTTCTGGAAGAATTTCTATGAAATTCTAAAGAAGAACAAATTAGAGGATTGGTGGAGATCTACAAAGTTTTTCAGACCACAGCAGGAGTTTGGAGCTGTATCTTACACTGATTGCTGGAAACAAATAACAGGGGTGACTAATTAGTTAGAGTAGCCTCCCTGTACAAGCTTTTAGCCAGCAGGGTGTCCAGTTGTCCTGTGGACGCCCACTTTTTGAAGAAATTTATGAAAATTGCACCTAATCCTTTAAAATTTTAAGATGGGAAATATCTTTAGGACACTCACTTTTATCAATCTATTGAGAAAACAAGTGAAGGGGTCGGGGCATAACCAGCCTATGTTGCTTTTTGAGCGTTTTTACTTTTTTTCTCGCTTAGATTTGCCTAATTTTATTGTACAACGAATAATATCACAAACTTGCACTTAAGAAACTGGACTAATTTCACCTGAAAAAAAGCAGAGTTCTGGTCTTCTAGTGGTTGTTTACATTCAGAGCATAATTTCGACGCCATTACAGCAGATTGGCCATGAGAATATGCGACCGCGATACTCCTGACCCGCGCCAACGACATGAACGAAAATACCGTTATTTACGCGCGCCTGGTTCTTTATCGATCGCGAGCTCGCTACGGCATACACATCGTCTGTAGCGTGCGTATGAGCCAATATGTTTAAGGTCCGTCCGGTGATTGATGGACATCATTAAGTTCGGAAATCCGTTAGCCTCTAGCACCTCTCAAAGAAACGAGTCGTGTTTCTTGCCTAAATCTCTATTTCATGCTCGAGGTGAAAATAGATGTTGGTGGACAAGGCGAGCCGGTGGGAAAGTCAGGAATCACTTCGGATCAGAAAAGGGGCAGCGTTGTGAGTTGTGGGCCATTTCCCATCCCGTGCCGTAGTCGAAATGCCCGATATCTGAAGTGCTTCGAGATTTATAATATTTTCCGGATTTCGTTTGGCGGACATTCCGTTTTCATTTTGGCCATTGATATCCCGACATGCTTTGCGACAGTGGCAGATAGATCGGCTTTGCGTGGTCGCGCCGGAGATTGAAATTCAGCGTTGGGCAGCTCAAAGTGAGTTCTTGCGGCCGGATGAAATTCAGCAAGGCGGGCAAAGACTATGAGCCTGCAGCGGAGGACCGGGAGTGCTTCCTAAAGGAGGTCCATAACGATAGGGGAGATGGCGCGAATCTAAGTGGCTGACTATCGGTGATAAAAATGAAGCGATTTTGAGGGAATGAACTTCGAGATTTATTTTTCTTGAGCGGGATTCAGCGGTACAGGCCCAAACTTGGCCATCTGAAGTAAAAAATCAGCGTAAAATCGAGAAATTCGGGTAAACCTTGGGATTCATTTTTTTGAGCGGGATTCAGCGGGAGACATGCAGATTTTTTTTTGCACACGTTAATTCTTGAAAACGATGGAAAAAAAAAACTGAAAAAAATCTGAACAATGTTTTGCAACTAATTTGTAGTTCTCATTCCAAAAATGGACAAATCTGAGCGAGAAAAATAAAAAACGACCTCAAAAGCAACATAGACTGGATATGCCCGAGCCCTTCAAGTATGAACTACACAAAACAGTATCTTGAAGCATGGTGGCATCTTTTCTGAGCCAGGGGGCTTTCAGTTGTTCCAAAATCAAGCCAGGGGCCCACCTGCCTTGAAAGGGCTGAGGAAAACACTAGACATGTACAGACTCTGTTGTCCCCATGGTCATACGGTCCATGTCATTGAGGTTCAACTGTACTATTCTCGCATAACTATATGAGGGTGAATATACTGTAAAATCTGGCTGTAATTCTTCCACCCCCCTCCCCTACAATATGCACACTTATGGACACATCTTATCACTTAGTCTAACAAAAGATATTATGGTTAAAAGCTCCCACCCCCCCCCCTCCTTCCTCTTTTTTTTTTGAACTTATGCATACACGAAGTGTTGAGTAAGCTGTTGCATTTGGGTAAAACTTTCACTCAATCGCTCACTTACTCCCTTGATCAGCTGTAAATATTGAGCCTGCCATATATGTAATGTTCACCTTCCTTACCCATGGGATGGTATTGGAGGGAGGGGATGGTGGGGAGTTGGACTTGGGGGTCGGTGGAGCAAAATGCTTAGGAGATGCAAGCATCTGAAGATGTGGAGAATCTTTTATTTAGAGTGTTTCGTATTCACAAGTTGGCTCATACGAGCCTTTGATTTTTATATTGTACATCCAAACCCTTACACAGTTTTTGTAGGGTGAGGGCTTGTAGCAGGTTTTTTTAAGATATGGCACTGAACTTGAACAACTTGGCCAATATTACATTGTTATATAATTTCTTAAGCCCTTTACTCTAAGGAATGCCAAAGATCAGTTTTTAAAGATAACTTTAACCCTTTAACTCCTAAGAGTGCCATATATTAAAAATATTCAAGAAAAATCTCAAATTTAATTTTGTAAAATATTAAAAATCAAATGGTACCACGCAAATGTACTGTCGAAGAGGATTCATTTGAATGGTCATATCATAAGATTTGGTCAAAAGACTCAAAAGTTAGAACTACACTACATGTCTCCATATTATTGACTCTGGGAGTGAAAGGGTTAAGGATTTTATTGTTATTTCGAATAAAATTATAAAAATGGAACTTGTGAATATTCAATGTTCCTGTTGCAAATGGGACTATCAATGGGACTATCAATCTTTTGCCAAATATTTGATTATTTATGATATTCAACTAGAGAAAAATAGATTGTTATATTGTTACTTATTGTACATTTTTAGGACCGTTTTTTGTTGTATAATATTTACCCTTGTTCTTCAGAATGTACTGGTTAAAATGGGAATTGTGTTTAAATCCGTTACTTTAAAAGCAATTGTTGTTACAACGCCTGTTGTGGTTCAAAATGGCCAAAATGACAACTTTTTATAACACATCAGTGACAGCACATGTTTACCTTTGTTGTTAACAGGGCGCCAACACAAAATAATGTCATGTATATGTTGTAGTTCAGTTTTATCCCTGGTTCAATTTTCACACTCCTTTGTTATATCATGTATTAATATAGAAAAGAACAAAGAAGAATCCAAATTGAACCAAGGATAAAATTGAACTACAACATAAATGTTGTTAGTTTGACCAATGGTATTTTCAGTATACAACTTAAAAAACAATAATTTAATAAAACACAGGATAACAAAATTGAAATTCTTCTGTTTGATGAGTTGTAGACAGTATTGTTTAATACATGTGAAACACTATGAAACAAGCTTAAAACTATTTTTACCAAAAGGCTCCTGGAGGCGATTATTTTGTTATTAGGGAACTTTAGATTGGACTACGAGTATGAGATTTAGTACGAGTACGACTTTTCAAACCTAGTTCGTGTGCTCTACATAACCATTTATCACACCAATTCTATACCTGGAGTATCATCTGTTCAGCAACAGTAAGAACCGTCAGCTCTGGGGACATGACTGGCCTTAAATTCAAAAGTTGTCGTCGTTCTCAATCTCGTACTTGTACTCAAATCTAAAGCTCCCAATTACTTCATCATCCTCATCTGAGTATCAATGAATTGTGTATGCCTGCACATATGATTACATGCTGTTTTGTTTTTTGTTCTTCCTGGTTTGAGATGCCGAATTTGTGAGTTCAAAAAGCTATGCAGGCTAGATTCCATCTTGACATTGTACTCTGGTGTTAACATGTTACTGTCATGGGTGTACTCATTTATTATTCGACATAGCATTCTAGAGTGCAAATACGCATCAAAACGAGTGCAAATATGACACGTTATTACACTCTTCTGACCGCGCGCAAGGAAAAATGGCTTCAAAAACTTAGTTTTAGGAGAAGATTACTGTCGTATAATAAAAAATTTATTCGGCGAAAAGTAGTGTAATACAGCTGGGCATTTTTACTTGTCAGTATTAATTTTTTCTCACCTACAAGCTTGAAAAAATAAAAACTGACTCGTAAAAATACTCAGCCATATTACACAACTTCACGCTAAATAACCTATATAAAAGGTACATAGGTATGTGCCGCGGGATAGGGTATGGTTTTTGAGGTTCTCACTCCTTAAATAGGGTGTCCTTGGTATTGTGAACCTTGGTTGGGGTTCCTTTAAATTATATTAGCTATATTACAGTACCTAAACACCCAGCTAAAGGGGAAAAGATAAGGTTATGATGGTGTATTAATGAAACTAGACTCAGTCTAGTATTCTATGTCAGATGCTAATCTTTTCATGTACAGAAAATAAATAAAACGACCTGTTCACACAATTCTGGGTTATCATTTTTCCATTAAATAGGGTGTCAATTTTTGATTTTCTATGCTTAAATAGGGTCGGCACACAACTATCCTATAAGGATCAAATAAAGGGGTACCCCCCTCCCCCCTCCCCCCACCCCTGCCCCCTTGGCTTGATACAGGTTAATGACTATCAGTATTGAGTGTTTTTTTTTTTTTGGTTAGAGATTGTTTTGATAGTTTGTCAAATGAAAGCCACTGAGCAGTACCATTAATGTGGCCAGCTGCAGTATTTTTCAGTCACATTGAAAATATAATTTAGGATAATTTTTTAAAAAAAATTTCAGTCATGATTTTCATGATTTACCATTTCAGTTGATTTTCTTTAACCCATAGATCATCTCACATTTTTTTTATTCTTCACATTGCATTCATTTTTTCAACTCCAAAAACATATCTTTTTTAATAAAGCTTTGTACTCCCCTCCCCTCCCCACCCATGATGTTGTTTTTTTTTTCCGCGCTAAACCTCTATTTCAACAACGACGAGAAGAAACTGGGTACCATATTAGTTACGCGGGCTCAGCTACATAATGGCGCGAAAAACTCGCTCGAAGCGTTTGTTCGAAATCTAAGATTTTTCGAAATTGTTTGCAAATTTCTCCCGATTTTAAGCAATATTTCATCTATGTTTGTCGATCTTATTATTTCGTGTAGGCTTTTGGACCTTTTTATGTCACTAGGAGTTAAATGTTCACTGGAAAAACAGATTTTTTAACCGCGTTTGAGTCGCGGAGAAGGAGTCGATGTCAACAACAAGAATGGTTGGCGATGAAACTGAACTAAAATCAGTGGTGAGTGGTTTATCTTTTAAGGGTTCTAATTAAAGATTACATGTACATTCCTTTATATTTTTATATAAGAGTTCTAAATACGCGATAAATCAACAATTTAATTTAGTACCCAATAGTACACTTATTTTGAAAATTGCTTGATGTTGTTTTCATCAATGCAATGGATACATGTCAATTTTACCGCAGAAATACTGTTCATGTTTTACTAGTGAAATGTATTTTGGGAAGTAGACTTTACTGTTTAACTGGATTTAGCCAAATCTCATAACCTCGCAAAGAACAAAGCAGCAAATATTAAGGAATGACCTCCATGTAATTGAAGCTAGTATTTGAGCTTACTTTTTCTTTGATTTTGTACAATCCTGTCACTTTATTTATATCTGTAAACACACTGAACCTGTGAGAGGATTGCTATTAATAAAACTTAAAACTTCAAAACAGGGAAAACATTATAAATTGAACGATTGACACAGGAAAGAACTTCACACTAGTTAGTGGGAACTCCTATATTCATATTTTTTTTTTATCACAGAGCTTTTCATACAGGATACATTATGTCATCTTCTATTAGCTATTCACAAAAGCTGCATGGGTAAAGGGCAAAAACAAAACATGACAGTTCACTGCACCGATAAACCTGTAGCTCTCTATTTACAGGTTTAATAAGTTACCTTTTCCTTTACTTTATGCATGCTCATAATTATCTATACATTGTATTTATATGAATAGCCACTGTGTTGTATTGTTATTATATTTACATCAATCAAAACCATTATTTATCCACAGAATCACAATAGACAATATGCGTATTCTCGGTATTTACTGGAACTAGCTTGCAATGGAGGCTCATGCGGGGGACTATCATTAAAAATATTTGCATGTGAAAAGAATGCCCCGCATGAGCCTCGACTGCAAGCTACATGTAGTAGTTCCAGTTCAATACCGAGAATACAAATATCGTCTATTATAAAGCTCTCTTTTAAGCACCCATGCAAAACTACACTAAGATGATTAAAATACCTAAGCAGTCTGTATAAATATTTACAGATATTATGTAAATTTAACATATATGTTGTGGTTCAAATTTTTCTTTGGTTTAAAATTTTTTAAACCAGTTCAATTTTTGTTTTCTTTTGTGTCACATTATGATAATGAATCTGAGACAAAGGAAAATCAAAATCAAACTGGTTTGAAAATTTTTCAACCAAAGAAAAATTTAAACCACAACATATACATGCAATGTAAACTCAATATATATAGAAAGCTTTACAGCAAACTGTAAAACGCAGTTAATGGAGGGTATGTGACGCACGGTACACAATAGGCTTCTGCGGTCACAACTTTTAGTACAATTTGCCTCGTGGCCAGCACTGTAGTTAATTCTAGTGCAAGCTTTCAAAAAATTTTCCCACCCTCCCATCCCGGGAACATTATTGTTTTGCTTCAATAAAATTGGTGCACTCTCCTGTGCAGTTGTGCGGTTAAGTCTCGGCAGCGACTTCCCCCAAGATTTTTCCAGTGTTTTTTTCACAAAGTTTTTTCATTTTTGATCTGCCAATACTCCCGTCCAACCCAGCACTAGCTGTTTGTGTGATGGCAACGTACAGTGCTGGGTAGATAGGTGAGGCTTTTAGGTCCTGCAATCTAATTGACCTGCCAATACTCTTGTTCTGTCCTGTCAGCGTGCAGTACGGGGAAGACAAGTGAGGCTTTAAATGGTCTTGCACTACTTGACCCGCCAATACTCTTTCTCGATCCAGCATGTAGTGCTGGGGAGATAAGTGAGGCTCACGGTCATGCAACGAAGTCACTTGTCATGCCAACCACAGGAAATGTGTTTCCCATTACTCCAAACAATATGTGTTGTTATTGTCTGCTTATATTGGTCTTCTGTGTATTGATGTGAACAATGCTACAATGGTGCTCTGGTTGCCCTTTGGTTTTGACCCTATCCACTTTTTCTTCTTTACTTTCTTGATAGTGGTTGATATGTGGTTTGATCGGTGCAATTATATAACTGCCTTGTTTGGTAAAGTACATGTAAGAAGATTCGTTCTTATAGATGCAGTGGAAAGTGGTTTAAGGTAATTCCCAAGTATTGCAATGCGCATCACTACTGCGTATAATATGCAAGCGCACACAGCATCCATTAGCCAATAGGGTTTCCTTTCGCTAAATAAATAAGTGGTTGTTTTCTCCTAAACAAGCATGTATAATTGAAGAAAATACTTCTCTCCATAATATATCCAAATTTAAAGAATTTTTCATTATTCGATTTTGAAATATTCTCATGGAATTACCATAACAATCTACTTCAATATTGCCATCAGAAGCTGGTAAAGTAGTTATATACATGTACTATAGCCCTATAAGTGAAGACAGGCATGGTGACCCTCTCTTTACAGTGTACTCTGTAATTATAGAAACCCATAAGTGGGTTGAAATGTACAACTGTCTCTTGTATGCTTCAAAACAAGCTTCCGATTATTCAATTTGCTAAGTAGTTACAGCCATATTTTGAAAATCAAGATAAAAATATTAACCAATCAATTCGCTAGAACAGCTTGCTTCCAATCTCCCTGGACCGAGGGGTTTCCAAATATGGTACTAAGCAAAAAATGAATGTTCGGAGGCTGTGAATGCATGTTACATGTTTCAACCCACTTCTGCGTTTCTGGTAATCATTCAAAATTTCACTACAACTTATTTTTCAGTGGAATCACCTTAAGCTTTACCACATTCTTTTTCTTTCTTTTCACAGCCAATTGAAACAGATGGCAGTCAGAAAGAAATCAAGAAAGTCGGATTGATTAATTCATTTTTCAAACCAGTTGCTAAATCAAAAGAAGATGCAAAGTCAAAGTTAGGAGCTGAAAAAACAGTGAACTGTAATCAAGATTCAGATGATTGCATCAGTAACAGAATCAACACTGAAATATTTCAGAAATCTAATCAATCAGGTTTATTTGATCAGAAAGAAAAGTGCTCTAACAAGAAAACATGCGATGATAACAAACACTCAGAGCCTCTGAGAACCAACCAAACAAAACCTAAATGGTCAGTTACCTGCGCTGTTCGTAATTCTTCAAAATGTTTGAGTAGTTCAGGATCTGAATTTGAAGATGATGGAAAGAGTTTGTTCACCACAAAAACTAAAAAAGCACAAAAGTCCAAGAAAAACAAGGAGAGAACTCAACCAGGAAGTGAAATCAGTGCCCAGAAATCTGAAGGAATAAGTTCTATGGAATCTGTGGGTGATGAGGATAAAGAAAGCAAATCCATAAAAAAATCAAGGAAGTCAGTCAAAAAAGTGAAAACAGGAACAGGAAGCAAATGCAATAGTGGTACTCAAGAATCCAACGAAAACTCTACGGAACATATGGATGTCGAAGAGAAAGAAAGAAGGTCTGTCAGAAAAAATGAAACAATGGAATCAAACAAGACATCTGTAAAACCTGGTTTTGGTCAAGAAATTGAATTGATTACAGACAAATATAAACCAGATAATAAATCAAAAGCTTCATCAAGCAGTGAAGAGAATAAAGAAGTGAGGACTAGTGTGTTTGATGTTTTGATGAAAAGCCAGAGAGTTCAGAAAACAGAAGATCGCAGCACAGAAGGTTCTGTTTTTGAAGCTTCACAAACTGCTGTTATACCTTGTGATATTGTTGTAGATAATTCAAGTTCTTGTGAGATCACTGATGTCAAAGAAAAACTTCAGTCAGAAGCAACTGTTACCTGTCAATCAAAACGACCATCATTAACAGGAGAATCTTCATCTGATAAAATTGTGAATATCAGTAGTTCTGGAACTAATGCATTTGATTTTTTGATGAAGAAAGGAAGGTTGGGCAAAAGTCCTTGTGGTGTAGATTCGCAGGTCGAATCTGAAGTAGAGACTGAAGCCCTGGAAACTGTTGAGGGTCCATTGAAGAAAAAATCCAAGAAAAAATCCTTTGAATTTCAGTTGAGTATACGTGCTAGCAAGAAAAAGGACATTGAGTTTTCAATAGAGTCTGAAAGTGTTGGCAGTGGCGGAGATAACTGTCAAGATGAAGAGAAAGCTAAAGGGAAGACTAAAAAGAAAACAAGAAAACACAAGAAAAACAGCTGCAGTCAGGGTGATTCAGCTGAAGGTAAAAGTGATCAATCTTTTCTTGATGAAAAATGTGAAGAAGGAAGAGAAGTCTCCAGATGTAAGAGAGGAAAGAAAAAGTCAACAGTTAAAAGTAAAGTCAACACTGAGGAATACTCAGCTGACGATTCCCTGCTTGAGGTGAATTCTGAAAAGAAAAAAAGGAAAAGTGAGAAGAAAAAAAAAAAATCAGGAAGAAAAGGTGTTTCCAGTGCAGAAATAGTTGTTATGGATGTGGATCCCAAAGAGGCAAATGATGACAAAAATTTTGATCCATCAATTCAAAATTTAAGGAAGAAGGCAAAACCACAGAGGGGTGATGAGAAGAATCGTGTAGACATCAAGGAAAATAATTTCAAAAAGAAAAGAAAAAGCAAGAAAAGTGATAAAGATTCCTTGGCAGAGCAGTTACCTTCCATAGAGGGAAAGCAAACTGAAGCCAGGTACAAAATAATGTGCATTAATTTGGGGATGGAAGGGAGGGTAGATGTGGAAGAGGGTGTGGTTTCTTAACCCTGTAATATTGCAATATCAAAATTGAAATTCTCCTTTCCTTCCCCAATACAATGCACATGTCAATTTTTTACAGCAGTAGTAGAGAGAAAATGTTAAAATATCAAAATAATTGATCTTGGGTTATCATACCTTTAATTCTCATGACTCATTGATTTAGGCATCAATATTATAAGGAGAAACTTGATGCTGATCATGACTGGAGCTTTAAGGGTTAAGTGAACACATGATTAAAGCCAACAGCTAGCTACAGTGTGTATTACATGTATGCCTGGCAACTGCGATGAAGATGACCAGCTACTCAAAGTTTGAAAAATGACAAAGGACAATGGGAAGTTATTGTATCTTGAGTTTATGACCGCCTATTTTTCTTGTGCAGGCGGCAAGCTCAAATCTTAATGACAGCCCTGGGATGAGAGGGAATTGAAATAATTATTGTTTCAGAGTGAAAGGAATTTCAGCTCCATAGGCTTTACTGTGTACAAATCTCAGAACTGTATTTAATGATTTTTTCTAAACAGGATTTAGGAATGATTATATTATTATAAGTGATTTTGACAGTTTTACTGATGATTTTCCAAACAGTTTTTGTCCCTGTTTGAACAAATGGTAAGGTCATATAATCAAAATGTTAAGCCCAAGGAGTTGGGGGAAGGATGGTCATAAAATGAAGCATTTTTTTTTTTACTGACCTCTGTTGTCATCCTCTATTTCACTTGAATTCTGAAACCCAGGATGGGCATAAATATAATAGTTCGTAAATCATGTTTAGGAAAAATAATTATTAAAATACAAAGCTGAGATGTACCAAACTTTAATAAACATTGTGCTCAAGGTAGGGAATTCTATCTGATTTGACACATATTTTGGACCCTAAAGGGTTGGGATTTTGACAACAAATTCTCAAGAAAAGTCAAATTCTCCCTACCCTTTGTTAATGTATGTTTAAAAAATGTTATATTTTATTCTCTTAATATACTTGCAGTAACTTCCAAGACATGGACGAGGTTGTTCAGAATAAGATGGGAAAAGACCAAAATAAGGCAGGATCAAGCTATAACACCAAGATAAAAGCTGCCGATAGAAATGAAAAAGCTGATTATAAAAGAGAGATGGAAACAGAGTTTGAGCACAGCAAGAAAAATAGTGTTAGCAGTGGTAAGCATATACATGTACATGTAATCTTCTAACCAAAGACTAGTTAAAATTCAGGGGGGGGGGGGGGGGGGGGTGGGGGGGCATTGGGTAAGTGACCATACATATACACACATGGTCACATACAGAAGTGATTCCTTAGAGAGATCCGTCATGTATCATGTATTAAATATTAATTTATTATTTAATATTTTTTATTTTAGAGCCTAAGACTTTAGCCGCCATATTTCTCAAGAGAAAACCAGTACCTTCCACACCTGATATCACAGAAGAAAACCAGAAAACTGCCATTAGTTCAGCGTCATCCACCTCTGTAACCTGTCCAGTAAATGTTTCAGCTAGCATGACAAATGAACAGAGTACTATTGACAAGGAACCTCCCCAGCCCAAGGAAAAGTCTGCCGTCGAGAAGGAAGCTGCTAACCGGGCATTCAAAGCTCTGTTTACAGGTGCAAGCTCTCAAAAGACAGCTTCTTCTACTAGTGTTGCTGATGCACTGCCTGCTCCTTGGCCATCAGTTAGTCATGTGTTCCAAAATGATGGCGATGCTTTCCTTGATGGTAGTTTCTGGCATCTTCCTTGGCCCATTGTACAAGATCACAAATTTGATGTTTCCTTACACAGCTATTTGTTCTTAGATGGTATGTAGTGGGACTTGAATGATCATTATAATTTTTAAACATCTGGTAATTGAAAATATTATGTATTAGTAGCAGTCATCCAAGTGTGTTTTGTTTTTGCTGTTGTTGTTGCTGTTACATATTAAATCCTTATAATAATAATGTTATCTTTTTCCAGGTCCTCAGGCAAATCGGTGTCGTGACACATCGGCATTATCAACGCAGGATCACATCATGTTTTGTGGTAGAAGAGATTTGGTTCAGTCTCTGGATAAAAGCTATAAATTGGTAAGCAATGTGTTCAAATTCAAAAGTTGCTTGCTACATTAAGCTGCAGATTTTCATGAAGTATACTCAATGGGAGGGGAGGGGAGGGGAGGGTGGGTGAAGGGAATAGCCAAAAAAAAACACTGAATACTCCAAAATACTTATTCTAGTTTAAATTTGAATTTTAATTGCTTGGTTTGGCCCTTTTTTTTGTCCCAGATTATGGTAACCACCACAGGACAGAGCAGAGGAGTAAAAACATTTGCCCCCCCCCCCCAAAAAAAAAAAAAATTAAATTAAACTACATCCCACCCCAACTCCTTTATATATGTATCTACAGCAACATGGGGTGTGATCACACTCACTGGAAGTATGTAACTGAATACATGGCATTAAAGCAAATTAAATAAACTTCTTGTTTTCATTTCCCTGGGTCTATTCTTGGTCTATATTAACAGGAAAGGAAAACAGCACATCCCAATTTCCCAGAAGCAGTCACCAAAAAGCTTCTTTCAGAGTTGGCTTTGTTCTATCCTGGTGTACCACTGAGAAAGCTTTACAAACGATATGCGACAAAGTTGCAGAAATATGAGGCTTCCAGTGTTGCAGTGGAGTGCAAACAAGTTGTTCCAGTGAAAAAAATGCCAGTGGATGATGCAACAAGTAATCTGAAGTTACCTGAAAGTAAGAAAAGAGAACAAGAGGTTGAAACCAAGAGTTTGCCTGGCAGGAGAGGAAGGGGAAAGCGGAGACTGTCAAGTGATGGCGGTGTAAGACAAGAGCAAAAGATTGCAAGGAAAAGTGGTGATTTCTTTACCACAGTGCCATCTGAAGATCAAGGGCTGTCAACAGATCACTCAGGAAACAAGTCACGCAAGAAAAGACAGAGAGAAGACGATAGTGATCAGCCTACAGAGAAACCCTGTAAAGGCCGAAGACTGTCCACACGACTCCAGAAAAAGAAGACCGCTGTGGAAACAGAAACTGTTGATGATAACTTGCCACAGCTTGAGACTTCATTGAACAGAAAGAAGCGAAAGATAACAACCGATTCTAAATCAGATGTCACAGAAATGCCTGTTCTATCTAAAGAGGAAGAAAAGTCCCCTGATGCACCTGATAAAGCCAACAGCGAGAAAACTCTGAGTTTCGTCAGCGATACAATGTGGACAGATTTGTATCGGCCAGTTCATTCCACTGAAGTCATGGCTAATGCTTCTGCTGTGAGCAAACTAAGATCCTGGCTGGAGGAATGGAAGATCAAGAGAGAGAAAACTCTCCGAAAAGAACTGCAGCAACAGAGAAGGTACATTTTTTTCAGAAGCATTCACAGAAGTATACCAATATATCTTCAAATAATAGCCACCCTTAAATAATTGACCCTGTTGGTGGTATGCCCTATTTCATAACCAAATTACAAAACAAAAGAAGCCAGCCTTAGTGTGGGGTACAAGACAGCCTTAGTTTAATAATAATTTATCAATGGTGAATGTAGTGGAGGGCCCAGGCATCCACTCATGTTGCAAAAAAAAATAGTCTTGGACATTTTCACTCTGGCCTCAACAATACAATATCAATTACCCAATAACTGCAAACAGGAATAAAACTTCAAACCATACAGGGTGGGAGAGAAGAGAGAATTTTTTTTTAATAAAACTTGCGAAATATCATGCATCTATGGGGCTACCACAGTAACTGTTAGATATGCCCTTGCACTTGAATACCCACTGTCAATTAATGACCCATCAACAATAATAAACCTGGCTTAAAATATACATGTAAGCCGGGCAAAAAATATAACAGTGAAACCACTGTTGTTAGTGTAACTGTAACTGTAACTGTTTTTCTAGGCTTTTAGCAAAGCAGAAAGGCAAGTCATCCAGCAGCCAAAGCTCCAGTCATACACTGGAGTGGTGGGATGCTGATAGTGACTCTGACTTCCAGATGAGCGATGATGATTCAGATGATAGCGACACTGAAGGGGTTGGGTTGAGTACTGCCATGTTCATTTCTGGTCCCACAGGAGTTGGGAAGACCGCCATGGTTTATGCATGTGCTGAGGAACTAGGTTACAAGGTATTCCTATTTCCATTTTTATTAACCAACTGTCTTTATTTAATAACATATTAGACTTTTGTTATTCAGGCCCACTATTTATGTCCATGCACTGAATATAAAACAAAGCTGCAGTTCATAATAGGAGCTCAAGCAGCCACGATGGCAACGCCAAGAAAACAAAAAAGAATTTGCATTTTTTTAAACTACAGTACTTTGCACTTGTTCCAATTTGTTTAATTTGTATATTGTGAATGCATTGTCCAGAAGCTGAATTCATAGGAAAATCTACAGATCTACAAATCTACACTACAGATCGGCATCCTTAGCAAGAGCCTTGTGGTTAAGATTCTGGCGCCTTAACCCATATCTTAAGGTGCGGTTACAAAAGGTTATTTTTTCTTGCAACGCAATGCTGACGAGGGCCGCAATGCTGAAAAGAGCATTGCGAGACAAGTTGCAGATTACATGTACATGTGTTCAACTTTTTCCTAGACAAGAGAGGGTGTTACACTCCCAATTACATCTGCAACTTGTCTCACTAAAGCTCTCACCACATTGCATTGCAGTTACAGAACCTGTAGTAACATTTCTTTTTTTTTTTTGGTAGGTGTTTGAAGTCAACAGTTCTTCCAAGCGGTCTGGCAAACACATCCTTTCTCAGCTTGAAGAAGCTACGCAATCACATTTGGTTATCAACAACAAGACAACAACAACCAGTAAGGGTCCCGTCCCTGAGTCCTCATTTGCGGGTCTCTTCAGTAAGCCTGTCAAAAATTCTCCCAGTGCATCCGGCCCCCTGGGGGCCTTTCTACAGCCAACTGGAAGTGCATCTCAAAGCAAGGACAAGAAAGTTGAAAAGGGAAGCAAGGGAAATAATGGAAAAGAGAAGAAAGAAAAGAAGGGAAAATCTATTTTGAAACAGCCATCACAAGCAGCTAGTAATGACGGCACAGAGTCCAATTTATCCACCAAAGCAGCATCGCTGATTTTGTTTGAAGAGGTTTGTTCAGTGTACTTTAAACAGTTAAAAAAAAAGGACACCCATCAGTCCTCTCAAAATATTCCGGTAGCTGGTGATTTTGCTGTCTACAAGCGATTATTTGCTGCTTAGTTCACAGTAATTTTCCCCAGTACCCCTTTGCACTTGTTCCTTTCTGCCTACTACTGTGTTTATGTTGCCTACTACTGTGACATTTGAGAGAGCTGACCCTTTGTCTTCCCTGTGGGGTTGCAGTGGTGAAGTGGATAGACTAACACTAAGTGTAGCTCTGTTAAAATATTTTGTACATGTAGTAGTAGGCAGAATAACAGAAGAAATAGTGCCACAGAGATACATGTATTTGTTATTAAGTGAAGTCCAGTCCAGTCCAGACTTCTTTTAGAAAGGATGACTTAATAAAGGGGTTGGGGGGCTTATTTTAAATCATTAAATTTCAAATAGTAAAAAGAACCAAAAATGCGGTGTGCATCACAGATTTATACAGCATCAGGTACCTCGCTAAATATTGGCAATATTCTGGTCCCAACTGAGTCTGCATAACAGGGCCTTACTGTTAATACTCCCATGGGGACGTAAAAGAACCACTGAGGACGTAACAAACCCTGGCTGTGACCACCCTCAGTGTTACTTGTTCATGGGTGGGGTGGGTCTGATTGATTGTGAAGCGCATTTGAATATATATATATATATATAGAATTTGCACTATACAAATGCATATTATTATTATTATTATTATTTAGTAACAGTATCCTGTCATTCATTGTTTTAGGTTGATGTTATTTTTGAAGAAGATAAGAGTTTCTGGATGGCTGTGAATTCTTTCCTGCAGAATGCAAAATGCCCAATAGTTTTGATCAGCACAGGTAAAAGATTGTTGCAAGAGTTAAGGATGTTTCGTTGGTAAGACAAGCACTTTTTCTCAGAATCGTGTCTCTACTCTTCGAACTCTTCGACCTCTTCCTTTTCCCCGTGTATAAAACCCTAAAAAGTGACCATTGATATGGGTACGTGTATATCAGCACTGTTCATTATGCTTTGCAAGGTGTTTCTCGCATTGGAGTCTGCGAATAACATCTTACAGTGCATGTTTAGTTCGGAATATTTTGCGAATTAAATTAAGATTGCTGTTGTCGTTTTTGTTTCATTGTTTAATTCTTTTCTTTTCCCCCAAAATTTTAAAACAAGATCTTTGGCTTGTTTGCTTATTTGTTCATTTGCTTAATATTATTCATTTACAGAATCTCAGGTGAGCTGTGAAGGGTGGTACGATCAAATAACCCTGAAGCATCCATCAGTTAATCTACTGGCAGCTCATCTACAGCTGGTAGGACTGATGAACAACATGTTCATCAATCCAGAGGACCTCAAATCTTTGGTGGCGCGCAACAACTGTGACATCCGCAAGTCTCTTCTCAACCTACAGTTCTGGTCAGCATCAGGCGGAGGGGTCAAAATACCATACAAAAGACCAGCGAGCTTGAAAGACAAAGGCACTATTTCTGATAAGAGTCAAACTCCCCAACCCATGTCCATTAGTTACACTACCAACACAGCGTGTGTAACGACAGATGTAGTTCCCTCGCAAGAAGTACAGCACCTTGAACCTATCATAACTGGTGGAATTCTTAATGATGGCGGAGAAGAAAGCATGTTCCTTTCACTGAGTGATTGGCAGGTGATTAAAAGTGGTGGGCTTAGGCGCAGTTCACGCTCATCACGTAGTGGCAGTCTCAAACCAACTGAAGGTGATAATTCAGATTCAGATTTCTGCGAACCAAAAAGGAAGACCCTGGTATGTGCCGACGGATCAACTGATTCTATCTTTGAAATCACTGACACCAATGACAGTCAGCTGGTTAGCAGCAGTGACAAAAGACCAGATGATTCCTTTCAACTACCTCACATGGATAGCTTGTTGTTTGAGAGTGTCCATGGCTTGCTGAACTGTGTGCCTGAACCAAACAAGGGCTCGCTGTCAGTTCTACGAACGGAAGAAAAACCAGGAGTTACACGACAGGTAGAATTTTTAAATGCAGGGTTCTCCCCAGGATTTTGGAATGCCAGGGGGTATTCTGACTTGCATTAAATGGTCGTGTGAGCATGGCCTTTTGCTGAAGTCCGAAATATCTTCAAGCATGGTGTTATCTTTTGTAAGCCTGGGGGCTTTCGATTTTTCGAAAATCAACCCTGGCTTGAAAGGGCTGAGGAGAACACTGAAATGAGGATACAATTCAGTAGACCACTACTCCTTTATGCTTTTAAGTTGAACATAAGCATTTATTTTAGTAAAAACTGTAACTGATGCTTTTGTTTTTAATTTTCACAGGACAACAATTCATCTGAAAAGTTACATCTGGCACATTTTAGCCAAGTTCTTGGTGTAAACGTGACACATACAAACTTGTGCGACCTTATGCCGCTGTTTGCTGATTCATCATCTTCGCAGCAGAAGGAAAAGTCTGAACTTCAAGCCCAGGAAAGTAAAAGTGCACCTCCTGTCACCACCGAGGATGCAAATACCAAAAGTGAAAACATATTTTCAGACACAAGCCTCTTTGATGACGGAACTGAGTCATGTGACAACAAAATGACTGATGAAAGAGGACTCGAGACTGGTGCTTGCCCAGAAAAAGAATTAGAAGACTGTAACACTAAGAATGCATCAAGTTCCCAGGAGTCCACAGACACAGGGTTCAGTGAGTCGCAGGTAAAAGAGGAGACTGGTGAGGGTGGACAAGATCAAAGTCATGAAATAGAGACGGAAGCCGTTGTTCAGAAAGGAAGTAAACTTGTGCACAGGAAGTCATCTGATGGTATGTCAGACATGTTAACTCTCCCAATATCAAAATTCAAGAACAATCCCAAATTTCATTTTGTAAAATATTGAAGAACAGACAGTACCATGCAAAAGTACTGCTGAAGAGGTTTCATTTGAATGGTCACATTATAGGATTTCGTCAACAGACTCAAAAGTTAGAACTACATTACATGTTTACATAATTGATTCTGTGAGTATAAGGGTGAATAATGTCATAAAGTTTACAAGTTGTGAGGTTCCTTACGGTTCTTTTCATTGTAGCATCCCTTTGCTGAGTATTATTGTGGTCTTGTTGCTTTTGATTGTGTAAAGCAATGGCTGACACACTCGCCTTCTTTTCTTACTTTACAGAAGAAAAACACACCAGCAAAGCTTTGGAAATATTTGCACAGTTTGCAGAAAACATGTCATTTGCAGACGCCTATTGTCCAAACCTTTCTAGCACCCAGTCCAACTCGGCTCAGTATGACTGGTGGGGAGCTCCTCTAAAGCCTGGACTCACAGACGAACACGTGACTGTGCAAGAGTCAGGGAATTGGCTTGCTTGTGATACGCGTGCGTCTATCAACGGAGCGTTAGAGGTGGCAAACTTAGATAGTTGTTTCGTCAAAGTAAAATTGTTGACTGAAGATTTGAAAGATGTTGGAAATTCACCTCTAGATGAAAACACAGAAGATCAAACTTCCATTGGAAAGAGTGAGCTGTGTAACTTTAATATATTATCAGAAAATCTGCCTCCACACGATTCAAATGCAGTATTTCGTTTGGATGCAGTTACCCAGACACAAAAAAGGTAAGAGACATACATAATTTGGAAAACAAATCAGTTATTTAGGCTGGCATGGCTATTTGGGCGGGTTTGGTTGTTTAGCCAGGGCTACTCGTTTGGGCTAGTTTGGTCATTCCGTCATGATTGGTCATTTCGCTGGTTTTGTCAATTTAGTCAGTTTGGTCATTTAGCTTGGTTTGGTAACAAACGTCAAATTTTATCGCTACGTTAGGAGGGTCGCTACCAATTTGGAGAGGGGTGGGAGGGGGTTGTAACTCGGAACTTTACGGTACCGCATACCCAGCGTTACATGACGTCATAACCGTCAAACTGAACTAAAGCTACACTCAGCGTGCAATCGTAAACCAACTGGCACAAGATTGACCAACCAGAGCGCATAAACCAACTGACAGAAGACTGACAAATCAGAGCGTGTAAACCAACTGGTAGAAGACTGACAAATCAGAGCGTGTAAACCAACTGGTAGAAGACTGACACATCAGAGCGTGTAAACCAACTGGTAGAAGACTGACAAATCAGAGCGTGTAAACCAACTGGTAGAAGACTGACCAATCAGAGCGCATAAACCAACTGGTAGAAGACTGACAAATCAGAGCGTGTAAACCAACTGGTAGAAGACTGACAAATCAGAGCGTGTAAACCAACTGGTAGAAGACTGACAAATCAGAGCGTGTAAACCAACTGGTAGAAGACTGACCAATCAGAGCGTGTAAACCAACTGGTAGAAGACTGACAAATCAGAGCGTGTAAACCAACTGGTAGAAGACTGACAAATCAGAGCGCATAAACCAACTGGCAGAAGACTGACAAATCAGAGCGCATAAACCAACTGGCAGAAGACTGACAAATCAGAGCGTGTAAACCAACTGGTAGAAGACTGACAAATCAGAGCGTATAAACCAACTGGCAGAAGACTGACAAATCAGAGCGTGTAAACCAACTGGTAGAAGACTGACCAATCAGAGCGCATAAACCAACTGGCAGAAGACTGACAAATCAGAGCGTGTAAACCAACTGGTAGAAGACTGACAAATCAGAGCGTGTAAACCAACTGGTAGAAGACTGACAAATCAGAGCGCATAAACCAACTGGCAGAAGACTGACAAATCAGAGCGTGTAAACCAACTGGTAGAAGACTGACCAATCAGAGCGCATAAACCAACTGGCAGAAGACGGACAAATCAGAGCGTGTAAACCAACTGGTAGAAGACTGACAAATCAGAGCGCATAAACCAACTGGTAGAAGACTGACAAATCAGAGCGTGTAAACCAACTGGCAGAAGACTGACCAATCAGAGCGCATAAACCAACTGGCAGAAGACTGACAAATCAGAGCGTGTAAACCAACTGGTAGAAGACTGACCAATCAGAGCGCATAAACCAACTGGCAGAAGACTGACAAATCAGAGCGTGTAAACCAACTGGTAGAAGACTGACAAATCAGAGCGTGTAAACCAACTGGTAGAAGACTGACCAATCAGAGCGCATAAACCAACTGGCAGAAGACGGACAAATCAGAGCGTGTAAACCAACTGGTAGAAGACTGACAAATCAGAGCGCATAAACCAACTGGTAGAAGACTGACCAATCAGAGCGCATAAACCAACTGGTAGAAGACTGACAAATCAGAGCGTGTAAACCAACTGGTAGAAGACTGACAAATCAGAGCGTGTAAACCAACTGGTAGAAGACTGACAAATCAGAGCGTGTAAACCAACTGGTAGAAGACTGACAAATCAGAGCGTGTAAACTAACTGGTAGAAGACTGACCAATCAGAGCGCATAAACCAACTGGTAGAAGACTGACCAATCAGAGCGCATAAACCAACTGGCAGAAGACTGACCAATCAGAGCGCATAAACCAACTGGCAGAAGACTGACAAATCAGAGCGTGTAAACCAACTGGTAGAAGACTGACAAATCAGAGCGTGTAAACCAACTGGTAGAAGACTGACAAATCAGAGCGTGTAAACCAGCTGGTAGAAGACTGACAAATCAGAGCGTGTAAACCAACTGGCAGAAGACTGACCAATCAGAGCGCATAAACCAACTGGTAGAAGACTGACAACTCAGAGCGTGTAAACCAACTGGTAGAAGACTGACCAATCAGAGCGCATAAACCAACTGGCAGAAGACTGACAAATCAGAGCGTGTAAACCAACTGGTAGAAGACTGACAAATCAGAGCGTGTAAACCAACTGGTAGAAGACTGACAAATCAGAGCGCATAAACCAACTGGCAGAAGACTGACAAATCAGAGCGTGTAAACCAACTGGTAGAAGACTGACAAATCAGAGCGTGTAAACCAACTGGTAGAAGACTGACAAATCAGAGCGCATAAACCAACTGGCAGAAGACTGACAAATCAGAGCGTGTAAACCAACTGGTAGAAGACTGACAAATCAGAGCGTGTAAACCAACTGGTAGAAGACTGACCAATCAGAGCGCATAAACCAACTGGTAGAAGACTGACCAATGAGAGCGCATAAACCAACTGGTAGAAAACTACGGTGGCCCACAACTGTCACGGCAAGAGCAAAAGACTCACGGCAAGAGTTAAAAGCTCACGGCAAGAGCAAAAAGCTCACGGCAAAAGCAAAAAGATCACGGCAAGAGAAAAAAGCTCACGGCAAGAGCAGAAAGCTCACGGCAAGAGTGAAATCTTAAGGAGACTGGGAGCATTTAGTAAAAAACAAATTTTTTCCCCCCTTTTGTTTTCTCTATGCTTTTTTAATCATAATTCTTGTTATCTAAATGGTCTCACAGCGGTAAACAAAAAAAATATATATTTGAGATATGAAAGACAATTGAAGCTTATTTTTATATTCGCACCCGTACGTGGGTCTTTTTGGACAATTTTCGTAGAATTTCCATGTAATCTGACTGTTTCTTGCCTATCCAAAATGTCTTTGTTAAGATGTATTAAGCGATTCTAGTGAGCGTTGTTGATTTGATTCAGACAAATTTGCCCAGTCTGTGTACACTACGCGAACGACGCATTTCTCGCCACTGAGAATTTGTTTACTGAACTCACAGTAAATGTCACGCAACCTCTCGTTCAAAGACCATAAATACAAGACCAAAAGTAGGTTGAATAATCACAAAATGAATTTCTTACAAACTCTGTTAAAAATATAATATTATAAAAATGTAGGTAAATATTATTCTGAAAATTCCTCGAGCATTGGGACTCACAGACTGGAAGAACCCCCAATGAATAGCTAATACAAACCAGCCGGCGTACAGTCCCGTACGGATATTAAACCACTGCGAATAATTCGAACGGGAGTCCAGACTTTCGTAGAATTTCCATGTAAATACCTATTTGACTCATGGCAGTATATCCTATCTTTGTTTAAAAATTTCAAGGGAGTCTGTTAATATATTATTCAGCTGGTGCAGACCGTGCAAATGCCAACTTATTTCTCTCTTAGTGACACCGCTCGCGGGAACACGCAGTCTGTACGTTCGAATACTCGAGGAATTTTCATAATAATATTTCCCTACCTTTGTCATAATATTATATTTTTACATGTAACAGAGTTTGTGAAAAATTATTTCGCGATTATTCAACCTACTTTTAGTCTTGTATTGTCTATTTGATGACCAAGTTACCCGTGAGTTCATGAGTGAAATGAGTTGTTCGCGTAGTGTACACAGACTGAGCAAATTAGTCTGAATCAAATCAACAACGCTCACTAGAATCGCTTAATGCATCTTAACAAAGACATCATATTTTGGATCGACAAGAATAAGTCAAATTACATGGAAATTCTACGAAAATTCTGGACTACCGTATGAATAGCAGATTGTCCAAAAAGTCCACGTACGGGTGCGAATATAAAAATAAGCTTCAGTTGTCTTTCATATCTCAAATATATATTTTTTTTCGGGCGGTTTACCACTGTGAGACCATTTAGACAACAAGAATTATGAAAAAAAAGCATAGAGGAAAAAAAGGGGAAAAAAATCGTTTTTTAAACTGCTATCTCGACATAGTTCCCAGTCTCCTTAAGATTTCACTCTTGCCGTGAGCTTTTTGCTCTTGTCGTGAGCTTTTTTCTCTTGCCATGAGCTTTTTGCTCTTGCCGTGAGCATTTTGCTCTTGTCGTGAGCCTTTTGCTATTGCCGTGAGCTTTTTGCTTTTGCCATGAGTCTTTTGCTTTTGCCGTGAGCCTTTTGCTTTTGCCGTGAGCTTTTTGCTTTTGCCGTGAGCTTTTTGCTTTTGCCGTGAGTCTTTTGCTCTTGCCGTGAGCTTTTTGCTCTTGCCGTGAGCTTTTTGCTTTTGCCGTGAGCCTTTTGCTATTGCCGTGAGCTTTTTGCTTTTGCCATGAGCCTTTTGCTCTTGCCGTGAGCTTTTTGCTTTTGCCGTGAGCCTTTTGCTTTTGCCGTGAGCTTTTTGCTTTTGCCGTGAGTCTTTTGCTCTTGCCGTGACAGTTGTGGGCCACCGTAGAACACTGACCAATCAGAGCGCATAAACCAACTGGTAGAAAACTGACCAATCAGAGCGCATAAACCTGACTGACCAGTTGGCTCTGCCACGATTTTATCTGGAATTAGAAAATTATTGATTGCGTCGACGAAGGAGACGCTTCCTAATCTTGTGGGCTAAGCGGAACAAATCGAGAAAAGTGTCGGTACCAAATCTGCGCCATCTTGAAACGTCACAATAGTATCCAGCATGCTTAGTGCGTCGCTTCCTAATCTTGTCGGCTAGGCGGAACGAATCGAGAAAAGTGTCGGTACCAAATCTGCGCCATCTTGAAACGTCACAATAGTATCCAGCATGCTTAGTGCGTCGTCTAGGCGGAATGAATCGAGAAAAGTGTCGGTACCAAATCTGCGCCATCTTGAAACGTCACAATAGTATCCAGCATTCCCAGCGCGTGGAAATCAGGCATCATCCTGGGGAGCTTGCGGATGTGAATAATCTATTTGTCTTGATTTAGTTTCGGATATTTTACCGATTTTGGAATCGTACGGCTTAATATTTCAATGCCTACTAAAAGTACACAGTGGAAAAATTGGACGAAGGTTCTTCTCCGGACCAAGTAAGTTGTTGGGTCTCTTTGGAATCAAGCAAGAAGTTATCGGATTTTCCTCGCTAGAACATTCAAAACATACCAGAACGGTTACCGTTCTGGTATGTTTTGAATGTTCTATCTTGATTTTGCTGTGGTTCTCTGCCTGATTTGGGAAGCTTTCACCTAAATACCGACGTCGTTCTTCGCGATGTTCTACGGTACGGTGCAATTCGCTGTATGTCTTGTAGCAATAATTCACTGACCGGCCGCGCCAGGCGAACGAAGATTAACTTTACAGTGCTCGAAATTGCGCCTGTATCGGGCGCATTTGCGACTAAAGATTTCGCAGTTTTGGGCTAAAATTTGTCTAGCTAATAAAGGAATTTATGTATTCAACAGTCTTGTGTCTTACTTGCAACTGGTAGTTGTAATTTTATCCGAAGAATCCTGCGAAATTCACGTTGAATGTTGCGTGACTTAAGAAGTTTATCACGGGAGCACTGTTTTAGGCTTTCTCAGAAATTTCTCATTTCCGGTTCCGGTATTAGTACATGTACTGAGCAGTATGATTTCAGAATCGGAGAAACAACCGAAATGAAATCAAGACAAATATACTATTTATATGTCGGAAAAATCTGAGACCTTTCGGAGTACACAGCACGGTAGGATTTTGCCCGATCCCACGGCGATAGCGTGAATTTGTTTGATGTCGGCCCGACGTTTGTGCCTGCGTGACATATCTCGCGACATAGCCCTTTTAAGCAGTGGCTGAATTAATTCATGAAACTAAGGTACTAGGTCAAGACGAGGTGCCACGGGATAAGGAGACGCACTATAATCTATGATTACTAGTAATAATTTGTTATTGCCATTTTTTGTTTCAGTTCTGTTACAAGCCGAAGAAAGCTTTACAATTCCCTGGGTTCTTGTATTCCTGTTCTTAATCACTGTAACCATCGTAGTGTAGTGTGTGACTACATTCCCACCTTCCGCTTACTGTGCCACTCTGAAAGACTTCGAGAAGCAGCCCACATCAAAAGAAGGTAAATATACCGTTGAGTTTCTTATTTCCTTAACAAGGATTAATAATAAGCGCTCCTTGGGTATCACGAAATGTTAAAGACCAACCTTAATTTTTAAAAAAAGAATAGCCCTTATGCATGTTTACGTCAGACTAGCTAATTTCATCCCAAGCCTCGCTTTCGAAGGGTAAAACCGTGACAATCTCATCAATGCATTCTCAAAGGAGCAAAGTTGAAAAGAATACCCACTCAAAAACAACGTGAACTTGTCAAAGGTTTGCAAGGAATGCCGTACAAACGAGGTTTGGTGGTGAATTGTGAGCTGGTGACGTCATCATGATAAGGCCTATTGCTGTTGTTTTGATGGAGTCTCTTACCCTACGTACATCAAGACTGGCAAGTGATGTACGACTGATTGTGCGACCCTTGATCGCAGCTCTTGTTTTATGTTCCACGAAAACAGGCAATGCTAGAGGTTCAGTTTTATACCAGGGCTTTTAACCCTTTTAGCCCTAAGAGTGATCAGCATCAAATTTCTCCTTGTAATATTAATGCCTTATAAATCAAAAAGGTCATTAGAATTAAGGACATGATCACACAAGATGAGTTCTTGATATCCAAACAATTTCTCCCCACTGCTTCTGTAGAAAATGTATAGGACTAGAAATGAGAATTTAAATTTTGATGTTAGGGCTTAAAAGGTTAAGTATTTCCTAAGTTCACTTGAAACTTACTTTGAAAGTGAAAAGGTGAAATGGTGACTATGGGGAAAAAACGTTTCCCAAATTTGCAAAAATTTGCAATATGGAGTCTTATCACCATGGTAACGTGTCTATATACGCCGCCAAGTATAGTGCCAAGAACGCACTTGAGAAGTGTGAAAAGAGAACAACATTGACAATGATTGGCAACTAATGTTTCAAGTAATACACTTTGTCATTAGACGAATCCTATTAATTTTCTAAAGTGTTCCTTGAGAATCTGCAGTACATTGGGTCAAGTGCTTACTTGGCTTGTGGCATAAAACCAACAAAATCCCTAAGACTAAATACGCTATTAGTTTTTGTCATTTTTCCTTTAATTAAACTTGACCCGTTGTACTTGTTTATTTTTTCCTAGATTCCTTCATTATCTGGATTCAAATTCGTTTCCCATGAGCCGCTCAATCATGGACGCCTTAGCTGACTCTTACCTCGCTCTTTAGCTTCAACGAAAAACACCAATTGTCTCGTTTAAAAAGCGATTTCAAGATCAGAACCTTTCGTTGTCACTTTTAATTTATATATCGTCGCCTTAAAATTAGATTCAACTATAAGAATTATATCTTGTATAAACACCATTCTGTAGTAACCCGCGAGCAAGCTCTCTAAGCTGCGGGGATGGGGGAGCGGCCCTATCTGCCTTCTTCTGCTTTTACTTTCTACATGCACAAACTAAAAAATTACTTGTTTCCAGACCTCACTAGTTAGACCTCACTAGTTATTGACTGTTGAGTGTGAAAAATTTATGTAAAGTACACGTAGAGCACCAGAATAGGTAAGCCGTTTTACTGTAAATACTTTGTAGAGTGAATTGCCCGTGTATGCTGACCGTCAAAGCGGGTATTCGGAAATTTTAAAAGTTTAATGACTAGAATCATTTCTTTTTGAGAACCAAATTATTTGAAGTGTGTGTCCATGACATTCTTTTGATTTCCCTCTAAAGAAGGAGTTAAAACAGGTTTATTTCTTGAAGGAATAGGTAACGATATTCCTGATTGTAGTTAAACTGTCAACGTCGTCTCCAGGGTCTCTCGTCTTCCCGTCCCCTGGAGCGAGAGAAAGACTAGGGAGAGACGGAAAGAAGAGAGACCGTAGGGACGAGGGTTTTAAACTGTGTTATTTGTAATAGTTATCTAATAAAGGGAATCAACAAAACTCTGTAGACCATTGTCATTAAATTTTTACTGTACAGTTTATTAGCGAGTATGCTAACGTCAGAGGTTCAGCAGAGTCTTCAGTAGTTCGCCCACCTCATTTTATTTTAATGTACGGTATTGAACGAGTTGGGTCCAAGTTTTTTGTAATACTCGAAGTGATTCGTGCTTTGATCAGTTCCCTCATGGCCCGACAATAATTTTCTTTAGATAAATAATTAACCTAAACTTTGACGTGCCTAAAATGACAAATCAATAATGAAAATTTAAGAACTCAAAGAAAAATACCAAAAGCTCATAACAGAGAAGGTGATACGCTTCTAAAAAATACGTAACAATTAGACCGAAATAAGACTCATCAGCTTATTGCCGTTCATTGCTGGCATTGTTTTTTGTTCAACAACAGTGTTGTGAACTTTGCGTTGTTTTTCTTTAGCAAGCTGCTTTTGCCCACGGTTGGTTCTTTTTGGGTTGGATTCTTGGAAGGGACTGCTGCCAACGTGCTGCTTATATCTTTCACGACAAACGTAAAACGTCACAATTCGGCTGACCATGCATACCTTTTTGTCATTACAAATAACCAAACATTTCCTTGCATTTCTTATATCATACGTAAACATTGAGATCTTAGAATTACTTTCCTCCGACTGCTGCAAATCTGTTTTCAAACACCCATCTTTCGTTGCCAAGGAATCCGTTTGTGTTTTCTGACCGTTCCTATATCACTCCCTCCCTGGTTGACGTCGTGAATCAATCAACAAGCGATATAGATCGATTGTCATGCAATTCAAACTAAAAATGTCTTATTTAGCGTTTAGCGTATATTATTTTTAAAAAAGGACTTTTTCCTAAGTATATGTTTCAAATGAATGACGTAAGGATGATTCAGTGTTTCTTTTCGAATAACTAAACGATCTTGCTTCTTTCTTGGAATGTAATCATTTGTATAAAAAGTTTTTATCGACTGAAATTATAGTCAATTCATAAAATTTGTTATTCGGCGGAATGTCTCCTGTATTTGAAGAATGTTCTGAACGATAATACTTAACCATTTACATTATGCGTCACTTGTAAACAATAGTTTTATCACAAATTTCTTAGTAATATTTTCGTAAAAATTAGACTAAGTGCAGTCACTCAATGAGTTGCTAAGTTAGCAAAATACGCAAGCGCGGGCGAAGGAGATGCGAGGTGACGCGTCACGCTAGTTTCGCGCTCGCTCAAGCTTTTCCTGTCACGATTTCGAGCGGGTGCGAAACTCTGGATCGTTCAGAATACAAACCGTGAACTGCTCCCAGTCAATCGCTTTGTCTCTCTAAAATGATCTGTTATGTTTGGCTTTGACTTGTGATTATGATTACATCAGATCAGAAGACATAACGTGTTACTCGCGCGCAGAGTTATCAACCTAAAGAACCAAAACGAGTGACTTGTTACGACTTGTGGACATGATTAGAGAACCCAACGAGGAAAGTTTTGGATAACACTTGGAATGGCGTTGTTCTGTTTTTTCATTTTAGTGCCTTGATTAGAGTGCGAGAAAAGTCTCTGGCACCCAAGATGTCGTGCACCCCTTGTGCTGACCAAACATACCGCGGCTCTGACCAAAAAGACTGCTGCCAAGAAACGGAAGGTTCAGGTGTCTGTGCGTTGCGCATGCTTCACTTTGAAGGTTATTTCACCAGAGCAAGTTGACGAGTCTCCGACTTTGACATCGTCTCTGACTTCGACCACATGAGGGTATAATAAAAGCCATTTTAGCCATGATAACTAGTTCACGTGATGGTACTGTCAATTTTTTAGTGTATTTTATCAGCTGTTTTAAGAAAGGCCGGATTTTGAAGAAAATCGCATCCTTTAAAAACTGTCATTGAACAACAGTAGGAGATGAACTCATCCCAGCGGTTTATCGAGGGCACCATTTCAAGAGGGATTTCAGTCTTATCGTACCATTCATCCTTGGCAGGATCGTAGCATTCAATTATCCTGCTTTCTTGATCCATACGGCTGTTACAAACGCTTAAAATATACAGCTTTCCATCGGCACAAATCGCAGTTTTGTAGTTTGGCCAGCGTTCTTTCTTCAACCTTGCTATAGGCTGCCATTTGTTGGCGTTTTCGTCGAACACTTCACAGGTTTCTGATCTTATACAATTGAAAGGGGAATCAGAGTAACCGCTAATTCCACCAATAATGAAAATGTTTCCGTGTGCAGCAGTGCCGCCAGCAATTCTTCTCGGTTCTTGAAGGTCAGCCATTTTATCCCATGTGTTTGTAATGAGGTCATACCTGTCAGCATCCCTCAGGTACTCATACCGGTCTTTTTTGTAACCACCAAGTAAATAAATATAGCTATCCTTAGCTACAAGGCAAATTCCTTCTCTTGCACCCAAATTAAAAGATGTTATGTCCTGCCATGAATTCGATTGGGGTTTGTATTTCGTGAGAAAGGAAAGATGCCTTTTCGCACATGTTGAATTTATTCCACGAGCCCTGCGCAGGGAATCACACTCCGGGCAACAGCTGATATCTTCAGACACCAAAGCGTAAATTTCGCTTTCATTTATAACAAATACATTTAGCAATGACCTTTGTTCATCGTATGGCAATGACGTCCAACAGTTACAGAAGGAATCATAGCATAATAGACAGTTTTCCCTTTGGGATATAAAATATAGTTTACCATGACAAGAGACAACGTGCTGAGTGTTGGGCGGAACTGTGCCAGGGAACCTAGACCACGTGTCCTCGCGAGGATGATAACAAAGAATATGATCTTGACCGAATAAGCATTTTTCGTAGACAATAACGACAGGTGTCTCAAGCGACTTTCTAGGCTGAACAGTGGAGTGTTGATAGTTTTTAGAGTCAATGAACTTCATAGCTTCGTTCACAAGACCCACACAGTCTTCATCATCATTCACAAGATCATTTGTCACGACATCACTGCGTAGGAAGTCACGCGATACATATATAAGTCGTACTTCACGAAGCAACTCAGCAAAATATTTTTTTCGCTCGCTTTTTTCATGATTAATCCATGTTATAATAATCTTAAACACATCTTCTTCGGCATTAACATCTATTTCATCACTTGAGATCCACATTAGAATTTCATTACTCGACAGATTCAAAAAATCTTCGGTTTTCGCTACCGCAAGGAAATTTGTAAGGATATAAATTTTGGTGTCTGAAATGAGTTCTTCACATCGATATCTTTCTGCAAAACAGTAAATTGAAATACAGTTTGAAGCGTTCAGGTTTTGTCCTAAAACTCTTCCAGCCAGAGTTTTTAGATACGGAAGAATCAAATAATCTGCCATCACGATCAGCTCTTGAGCATTGTCTTCAGCCGATATCTGAACACTTCCAGTGTAAATAAACCCCAATATATCTCTTAAACCAAGCTCCGTTAGCATTTCCAACCGAACTATGCTCTCGTTAGCTTCCCTCATGTCGCTGTTAAACAACTTTTCAAAGAAGGGACTTGCCTCTAAAAGAACACGTCTATGAGCTTTGAACTCTTTCCCATCTTCGACCACCAAAGTAACGTCATAAGGATGATCGAGTGTTTCTTGTGGAATAAAAACTTGCGTCGTCCCCGAAGTAAATTCAGTGGTTTGTAATGCAGCTTCCATCGCGCAAAATAGGATTGGTCTTGAAAATAATGATAGAATTGATGTTTTGACTACCTGCTATGGGTTTAAGTATTTTTTCAACATTCAAGTGTCACCCTCAAAAAAGGACGTCAATCATCAAGCAATGTTAATTTCAGCAGTGCCCAGCGAGGGTTGTCCAATACTCGAACAAATTTATACATAGCATTGTATTGTATGATATGACCATAACATTAGTTTAACACTGATACATTCTAGAACGGCACAATACAGCACAATGTATTACAGCACAATGCTATGAATAAATTTGTCAGAGTATTGGAAAAATCCAGAATGTATTGTTAAACTATTGTTATGGTCATATAATACAATACAATACTATGCATATACCTAATTCAATAAAGGTTGCTTTGGCAGTTGGTCATTGGGAATTGGGAATTGGCATTTGGCATACGGAACACAATGCAATGCTTTGCTTGAGTGACCGCCAAACAATAGCTTTCCAATGCCCAATTACCAATGACCAAAGCAACCTTTATTGAATTAGGTATAAATTTGTCCGAGTATCAGAACGAGAGAAAAAAGTACTAGCAAAACTCTTTTGTTTGTACATTGTGGACTTAAGTCGTAGTTTTTGAACGACAAGAAACCTCGAAACCAAGAAGAAACACACTCCCAGACGCTTCCTCAGAGCGGCATGGTTTTCATAAATCCAGCTAGATACTTCAATGTAAAGAAAATCGAAAATATAAAACCATCCTTACTGCAGTGTACACACCCACTGAACATACACCTAATTGAATAAGCGTTGTCGGGTACAAAGCATAAAACATGAACAATATAATAGATTGGTTTTCTGATAAAGTGGAAAACTACGTTTGTCGAAAAGAAATTGTACGGTAACATGTACAGGACGCCTAAAATATACTTTGAAAATGTTCTAGGAAGGAAAGAATTTTTTTTAAATCGATAAACAGAACATTAAGTAATGATCCGCATAAGAAGGATAGCGCTGAATGGCAATGCACGATGGAATGTCAACTTTTTTCATTGTTACAACTAGTGATCTCATTGGCCTAGACTCAAAAACTGCTAAAAAGTTAAGGTTCAAGGTGCATTTTGTCTAATTTTTTTAAGGTTTCAAGTAATTTGAGACCCAATCGCACAACATGCAAGTTTAAAAGATATTGTGTTTGGGAACTTCACCAAAGAAGCAAAATTATTAGCTTTTGTCTTCTGCTATTCTGATTGGTTAAGCACGAACATTTCCTAAAATTTAATTGACGCAAATGGATTTTCTTTATTTTTATACTGAAATATAATTATCAACCATCAGCCCCTCCTCTCTTCTTGAAACCAAAGATATTCTTTGTGGGAAAGAGCCAATGCCGCAGAACAGTGAAGTTTACTATAGTTCTTATGTGAAGCATTACTTAACAAGCTGACCAGAACTGCATTATGCATAGACGGCAGAGGGGGGGGGGGGGGGGGGGGGGGAGCGTTGGGGCTGTAGAAAATTTGAGGGGCCAGAGCCCCCCACGTTTCGGTGCCGAAAAGGTTGTTAAGATTGCAAAGAGGTTTGCTTGTGCCAACGAATTACGCAAAGGAAAATTGAGTAGGGGTATGTGCTTGGCTTGGTTTACGATGAGCACCCCCCCCCCCCCCCCCCCCCGCCCCTCTCCCCGGGAAAGGGCCGGGAAATGGACACTACTGGGCCTGGGATTAACTCATCCATCAGACTGATGCAAAGTTGATCAATCAGTGATGCAAGGATAAATAATCCAGTGTTTTTTTGTGTAATAACGACTTTCTTCTTGATCAGGGAATAATATATTAGCCCCTCATCAGTAATAAAAGTTTCTATGGAAATGAATATGCCGGTCCTCAAAGGCCATTTACTAGATTGGCTATCCTCTGTACTTGGTCTGTATAGTCGAATATTTGTTTACAATTTTTGTCTCATTAGAATATGCCCCTTATTTTCTAATCGAGTTACAAAATTGAAAGGGCATAGCACAGTTAGCTTTCTCTGAAAAGTTTAGCTCGATATACTAAATACTCTTTGTGTAACGCTGTTTTCAAAACTCGAAATTTTACAAAGAATGTACTGCTCAATAACGCTTTTGCCACACAACAATTTTACAGTTTTGGATGGCTAATATTGTCTTAAAATAAACCAACTGAATGCAATGGGTCACACGATACATCTCCACATCTACAGTGTGGAGATGGGACTTAAAGGTGTTCATGCACACTTCTCGGCAGTAAAGGGCACCTAAAAACGACTTTCGGGTCGTATATGGGTACGACGGCTATGCCATGCTGATGAGTCCTAACAAGGACGAAACATCTGTCCATGGCTGCCACTGCCGGAGTGATATGGCTGTGCGCATGTAAGGTATTGGCAAAGGAGGATTTTTCAGGTATCCCATGATGCTAAGCGCGTAATTATCGATCCTGATGCGTCAAATTTCCTGCGATGGCGAGTACATGTGGTGAAATTTTACTGATCTTCGCGACACGTTTTCTTCGTTTCCAACGCGATAAAAGGTGAATCAAATCGTTATTTGGTTTCTATATACATTAAAGTTTACTTAGATATCATTTGATCCGAGCCTGTTTGCCTATGTATCGCAATATTTTTGTCTTTGTTTGTCTTTGTTTTGCATTGCATTGCTGTTGAAATCTCAAAACCACACTCTAGACCTTTCCTAGTAAGCACCTGGTACAGGCCCCCGAGTTCCTCTTTGGACATTTTTAACGCATTTGAAAAGTTAATTGACAAAATAGACGCCGAAGACAAGGAACTCTACTTGCTGGGGGATCTAAATT